>CM042140.1:127710075-127770075 GCA_023376005.1 Doryteuthis pealeii | reverse complement strand
ACCTGTTAAACTCCACTTAAGAAATTGGCCTTTTGTCTCATCCGTGTGGAGGGGTTGGTAAATATATATAGACGATCATATGTCAGGGTTGTTTCTCTGAAAATAACAGAACAAAATGGAACCCAGAGAGAGAGAGAGAGAGAGAGAGAGAGAGAGAGAGAGAGAGAGAGAGAGAGAGAGAGAGAGAGAGAGAGAGCTTTCCAGAACCAGAGAGACGCCCGATCCGAAAGAGAATTCCAATAAAAAAAATACGCGATGAAGGATAGAAGACGTGGACACCCGATAGAAGAACTTAAGCTGAGGCTTACGAAACATCTGTACGTTGTGTTTGGTCATTGAGAACGCGAACCATAAATTGAAAGCGATCTAACATAATGTTTCTCTTTCAGGCGTATCAATAGCATTTGGTATGGGACAGATTCCAATCTGACACCGGAAATGAAAGGTCGTTTCCAAAATCACATCGAGGCTGACCTCAATGATTTGGGCGGATTTATTAAATAATATTTGCCTGTTTTTTTTCTGAAGAGAGCATGTGTAAAAACACACCGATTTTCATATTATAATTCATATTATAATTTGTTCTTAATTATCAGGTACCCGGTGCTCTCTCGCTCTCTGTATCTCTTTTTGTCTGTCTGTCTGTCTGTCTGTCTCTCTTACACACACACACACACACACACACACACACACACACTCAGCGAAAGCATGCGGAACTGCGGATTTGTCCTTTACGTTACCAAAACCGTTAACTGATCCTTGTATACAAATGATTAAATAATGTGCGTATAAATGACTTTATCTTATCTTCAGTTGTGTTCAATGTTAGTATATCTCGGATGTACTAATGCTTGGTTCTTGGTGAGTGGGGATTCAACTTGATATCTACCTTAGCATCAGACACACCAAATACATATATAAATGTTCTTATAAAATCTTCATTAGTGCATCTGCACGGTATATATATATATATATATATATATATATATATATATATATATATATATATATAATGTTATCCACAGACACGGTGTTTCGAAGTTTCACGTCTCATCATTGTGGTTAGACACAGCAACTACTTCTGACCAGGAGCGAAACCCAACTGACCTTTGATCAGCCCGGTTCCTTAATCTCTCGGTCGTCGATAGCTGCCATTAAGGAGCGGTGTTTTAACTGATAAATACATACATCGGTGTATATATTTTACGATCACCAGAGAGTTAAAAATTGTGAACAACAGACGATCATTGCTTTATTTCGCTGGCGGTGAAAGTCAATTAAAGTCGCTCCTAGAGAGCTCTACCAGGTTTTGGGAGATATATATATACATGCGTAACGTTGACACTTCAGCGTGAAAACAAAAATTAACGTAGGTTTGCCGAAATCATCAAGACTCCATCAACCAACTAAGTGGTCGCGAGAGCAAATCAAGCGCACTGTTTATACAGACGGAAGATGAGGGTTCGCACTTCGGAGAAACTTGGTTCTTTCACCAAGGCATTCCTTTTTTAATGGCTAGAGAGGGGAGCGAGAGAAGTAGGGTCGAGTACCGAGAGAAAAGGAACCGTTAAATATTCAAGAAAGACTCACAAATCTCCATCAGGACATTTAGCGTCCATCGCCCGTTTTCGCATATTTCAATGGCATCAGTAATTGGGGATTAAGTCTCTTTCTGTTACCAATTCTAAGATGATGCATTTTGATGAAATCCCCTAAAGTGGCCACACATGTTATTAATAAAAACTTTGAAGTTTCTTTTTGCAAAGTTGAATATTTATGTATGTTCTTCGGTATTTTCTTTAAACGTTAATGTTTTTACGCAGTTTTCTCATGATAAATCTTACAATACTTATTGTGATTTTCTTTGCGATCTTTTTTCACTTAATTCTAAACATACGACTCAATGTTCATAAATCTCACAACAACATGATATAAAAGCGAACAAAGTCACCATAAAAGTGACTTATTGAGACAATCATTATTTTCCGAGCTGTGTAATATATCTATATATCTATATCTATCTGTTCATCTCTTTCTCACTCTCTGTCTGTCTGTCTGTCTGTCTCTCTCTCAGTCTCTCTGTCTGTCTCTCTATCTATCTGTTCCCCCCTCTCTCTCCTTTTTTTTTTATCTCTCGGCCGGTTTAGCTCAGTTGGTAGAGTGTCCGACTAGGAACCACAAGGTTCCAGGTTTGATACAAGCCCTCGCCAACACAGCGTAATAGTAGCACAAGGATCTGTGCGGTAAAGAGAAGAGCTGATGGCGGGCGTGGCGCTCCGCATCAGACGCCAAAACAATCTCCTTAGTCTAGCGCTAGTGAAAATAGGATAAACTCCCTCGCTGTATGGCTGATACCGGCATTAGACCACCCCGACGACTTTTACTTTTACTTTTACTTACAAGTCCAATGATAACCCTTTGTTTACAGCATTTTAAATTTTAGTTCTTAAAAAAGTCGGTCTTTTCAAGTTAGAATTGACTTTAAAATTAGGCATTTTTTTAAATAAGAATTACGTACCCGTCATATATGACGTCAACATGACGTCTCAATGAGATCGGAAATATTTGAATACAACCGAGACACAATTTAATGGGTTATCTAAAAGACCTGTGTTCATAGAAGACTATATCTTTTATATTCTTTTCAAAATACATTACCCCAATTTGGTCAAAATTAGTAAAATATGTCGGGTAATGATATGTGACTCTACACACCCAACTTTCTATATATAGCGTGCCCTGTCCGTACGATTAAAATGCATTCAGTTAGAAAAAAGAGCTAGATTGTACTGGCGCTGAAGAAAGAAACACTGGAACTTTTCTAGATTGGTTGGTTGGTTGGTATTTAATGGCATATCAACGTTTGTGGGTTATTTAATTCCAAATCTTGTTCAATATTAGCCATGAATATGATATAAAATGTTTTCACTTTAACAGCATATTGTGTTATATCCTTTTATCTACACTCATACCGTCGAATTTATTTTCTCTCTCTTAACTCTTAACCACGACCAACTAATAATATATACGACCCCACATGTTATATAAGCGGGCAGGTTTCTAAGAGACCGATTCGTTTTATAGTCAATATATGTCTCTTTCGAAAAATGTTAAAACTATAAGAGTACACAATCTGGTTTTATTTTTTCTTTTATAATATATATATATATATATATATATATATATATAATATATATATAATTCTATAAATATATATATATATACTATTCTATAATATAATATTTATTTCATAATATATATATATATTTATATACACTCACACACACACACACACACACACACACACACACACACACAACACACATATATATTATATATATATATATATATATATATATATATATATAATATCACTTATAAATAATCATACCCCTACTAATCTTTTGTAAATGTTAACTTAAATCTAAACCAAATATAACAGGATTTTATCGTTTCTATTGGAACATTATATATTTAAAACAGATATTAGGTATCACTCATTACTAAAATAAACAGTCTTGAACCGTACCCTCCAAAAAAATACGTAGCAGTATATAATATATATATATATATATATATATATATATATATATATATATATATATATATATGAAATATTTTTGGTTACAGAGTTTCAATAAAGTAGAAGTTAGAAGATAGAGGTGTATGATGGTATGGCGTCAGATTCCAGTCAGTTTAATAAACATTCGACACCACTGCTTTTACATGGACTTTGATGCCCACTACACACACACACACACACACACACACATATATATATATATGCGATTGTGCGTGTATATATATATATTATATATATATATATATATATATATATGTGTGTGTGTGTGTACGTACAGATGAACATTATTTCTTGATTATGTATAATATCATAAGTATGTTAGAGTCATGAATGTCGTGACATTATATAACAAATTAATAGATTAAACACTACAATGGCCAGGATAACATTTTTTTTATTGTTTCTATCTATCTATCTATCTATATTTCAATCTCTTTCTTATCTATCTATCTATCTACCTATCTATCTTTCTATCTATCTATCCACAGATACATGTCTATTCGCTCGTGCAACACGAATGTAATTTGACTGATACACCTTATTCAAACATTTGCATGCACAGAGACCCAAACAAACTCATATATGCGCAGTCATAGATTGCTACTGGTTTTCTATAGATAGATTGTGTTTTTTTCTTCTGTTTAGTGGCATATCAACCTTCGTGGTTTATTTAATACCAAAGCCTTCATTGTAGAAGAAATGTAGTGGCACTATTCACCCCAGAGCTGGGGTGATAATGGGGTTCATACCTTTCCCAGGGGTATTAGTCCGAAAGTGAACGTAATAAACTGGCGTTGGAAGTCGCTACGATGTCCCAATTCAGCAAGTTAGCCAACTACACTATAAGTACACCCGTATTTGCTTTTCTTTCTCTTTCATTTTCTTTGTACACATTCTTCAATGTTCAATCCTACCCTTTTTTTTTACTTTCATAGTAATATCTCGTTAACCTAAATTAACAAAGGGGTGTATAAGTAAAATAGAGTGATCTGCCTCGGTGTTTAAGCTGAACAAGGTGCTCTTCCCTTGACCAGAGAGACAATATGAATAGAAACATTGAAGTAGCCATTGATAATTGTACTCTTGACGTCCGAACAATACGGACCAGGTCTTTTATACTTTATAAGGGAGAGCATATCAAGGTAACATTTCGATTTTTCATCGTTTTTTTAACTTACTTTACTGTGTACTTATTATAAGCGATCATTAAAAAAACAACAAAAAACAGTTTTCAATGAATGATTTCTGACTTTCCTATGAAAACTGTCAGATGATGTTCGTTAGTCACGTTTATGTGAATGTTAAATTAGTATCTACATTGCTAAAGCATACATAACTCAAAACCCTTTAGTAGGCATTGCATTCTTTGTATTTGAAGAATAATCAAGCTAAGTTCCAATTACCGTCGAATTGGGAAGACACGGCAACAAGCGATTGTAACTTAATACAATCCCGTCCTGTCGCAATTCCACTGCAGAATGACAAGGTATTTATAAAACTCCACATTATCATAGAAACCAAACAGCCAATCAGAATCCAGGGAATGGAATCACCCAAATGCATGAATGGACTATTCTTGATTTCTGTCTTGGACACTGCTTCAGTTGGGCTTAGCTAGTTGCTGTTATTCAAACCAACAGTAGACTAATAGTATTCTTAAATGAATTGCAGTCGGCTACGGTCTTCAATGGAGGTACTTACCCTTGACGTTATTTTCTGATTGGAAGGCAAAATCCTTTAATTTCCACACGTACATCGTGTAAATTGTACCGTTGATGTCACTGCTTGCTTCTGAGCCGTGTCCGGGCCTTACACCGGCTTGGCATTCCATTGTGTCACGTGGTTTTAAGAGACCGGCCTCTACAAAAATACAAAAAGCAAATTGATTATGTGAATTCAAACAATACTACTACTACTACTACTACTACTACTAACTACTACTAATAATTAATAATAATAAAAACGGTTAAGCATATATTAATCAAATGCAGCAAACTAACACAAAGGGTATAAATGACTAGGAACGACTGGATGGGAAAGGTGATCCACTGGGGATAGTGCAAGAAATTAAATTTTCACCATACTAGTAAATGGTATACGCATAAACCGAAATCTGTCCTGGAAAATGAGATGCATAACATTCTCTGGGACTTTGAGATATAGACGGATCAACTAATCCCGGCCAGGAGGTTAGACCTCGTGTTAATTAACAAGAAGAAGAGAACTTGTCATCTCGTGAATTTTGTTGTCCCGGGGGATCACAGAATGAAAATGAAGGGAAACAAAAAGATAGACATATAATTGAATCTGGCCAAAAAAAAAAAAAAACAAAAAAACAAAACAAAAAAACAAAAAACAAAACAAAAAAAACAAAAAAACAAAACAAAACAAAACTGTGAAATATGAAGGTAAATGTCATACTAATTGTCATTTTGTCTCCAAGGTTTTGGAATAGAGTCTGGATGAATTGGAAATCAGAGAAAGAATCGAGACAATCCAAACCATAACATTGTTAAGATCGGCTAGAATACTAAGAAGAGTCTCAGACACCTGAGGAGACATTTTGTCACTCAGTCTCCAGGACCATCAGCTACTGCTGGTGTGAAAAAGTCTCAAGGTGTGAAAACAACAACAACAACCAATAATAATAATAATAATAATAATAATAATAATAATAATAAATTGAAAACCACAAGTTATTACTGGTGTGAAAAATTCGTAAAGAGTAAAATAATAATGATAATTTATCTGGGATTTTGAGATAAAAATGGACCACCCAAAACAACAAACTAGATAAATACTTGGACTTTGCCAGAGAGCTGAAACATTTATGGAACATGAAGGTGGCAGTGATACCAATCATAGTAGGATCCCCTGGAGCGACCCTAAAGTACCTAGAAAAAGTCTATGCTATTTCTACTTTAAATATACGTTCTTATCTTACTTGCGAAGCAACCAGTAGTCTCTCGTAACCATACCCCCCGAAAACAAACATGATTAAAAATCAGTGTAACGTAAAATATTAATTTGTCTCTTCAAATTCACAACAGGAAATAATAATTTTAAAGAGAGTTTATCTCATAATCGCAGAGAGTCTGGAACATCAAACAGTGCGCATGCGCACCCGAAGAAGATGAACAAACTCTTTTCCGACAACGGTAATTTTGAATCTTGTTTTTTTTTTTTTTTTTTTTTTTTTTTAAAGATGGTAGAGTGTGTCTAGACGAGTTTTACAATTCTAGATATTATCTGTGTAATTTCCTGTCGAGATTTCTTAAATTGAGAGACCTGTTTCAAAAAAGGAAATATATTTTAATCTGAAATTTGTATTCATTCATTTTTGGTGGGTGTGTCGTTTGAATCTTGAATTAACTAATCTGATTACGTTTTCTTTAATGGCAAAAATGTCGACGCGGTTTTGAAAAGAGAGTTTGGTCGACAAGGGCAGACATGTCTGATACTTAGACAGGCTAAAATATGATTGGAATTAATTTGTCAAACCACAACGATATCGTTTAGATGGTGAATTTGACTAACATAATATGAAGGTGTTTATATGAGGAAAAAAGGAAAAGTATTTAATTATCATTTAAAATAATCATATATTATTTCATAAATACCTACGGGCGATGTTTATTTTTTAAAACACATACATTGCATAAAATTAAATTTAGAGATTTAATAAATCATGAAACCATCAATATTTATAGAGCAGTAAAAAAAAAAGGGTTGATATGAACAAGTTCAACACTTTGAATATCTATTAAAAACTAGGTGAAAAAAGTAAGAATAAGAAAAGTGCTCAATGCTATGATAGCAGAGCTGGCTTAATCCAAAAATATAAGATTATTATTACCGTTATTCAAGTTTCATGTATTTCACAATCCTCAAACTGGAGAATAGAGTATATATATATATATATATTAAAGATATAAGTATTTCAGCGACAGGTAAGTTAGGGATGATTCTTTTTGAGATCACCTATATCTTCCGTACATCCACAATGCAATCCCATGCAGATGCACACCTATAGATTTATACAGGGATTATTTCAAATCCCTAAGAGAGCTGAATGTAAGATAATTGATAGATTATATAGATATATATATATATATATATATATATATATATATATATATATATAATTTCGTAATTTGTATTTCTAAATCCCTTTCAATAAACAAATAGAAATAATCTCCCAGTAAAACAAGAAGTAAAAGCCGTAACATTTATTGCAAAGATGTTCCCTATAATTTAGGTTTTAGATTTTTTCGAGAAGGTAATATAAATGTTAAAGGCCGACTTCCTCATAAATGAACTCTGATCTGTCACTATTTATTGCGTGGGCAAAACGCAGACAGATTCTTGACGCAATGATTTTGTTTTTGCTGTTCAAAAAGTGAAACGTTGCGTCTATATTAATCTTGCCGGCGCTGCCAATCTATTTTGGTCTCTTTGCAAAATTAATACCAATAAATATCTGGTTGACTTAATAAAAGCCACTTTGAATTGACGAAAAAGGCCTTTGAGGTTATGAACTTTGGATTGGCTTACTCGTGTTTCTTGGGAGAGAATTTTCTAGATTAAAAATGGATTGAGAAAGAGAGAAGGAAGAAAAATATTGTTGGAAGGAAGAAATCTGATAAAAAGAAAGAAAGTGGGAAGAAAAGGCGGAAATGTGTGGGAGAAAAGAAAAGAATATAAAAAAAAAGGAAGAGAAACGTCGAGAAAGATATTCAGAAAAAAAGAAGGAAGAAGTGTGAGGAAATATAGAAAGAATGGAAGAAAGAGAATTAGAATGAGAAAAAGAAATGAACGTGAATGAATAAAAAATCAAGAGAACAGAAAAAAGAATTTAGAAAGGAAAAAGTGTAACAAAACATAATAATAGAAACCAATGAACACACACACACACACACACACACACACACACACACACACACACACCACACACACATACATACATACACACACACACATACACACACACACACACATTACACACACACACACACACACACACACACACACATTACACACACACACACACACACACACACACATTACACACACACATTACACACATACACACACACACATTACACACACACAGACACATTACACACACACACACATATATATTTAAAAGTTATAATAGCGTAGACATAGACTCAACGGCGCTTGGTAACTGTCAGTTTTTCACCTATATAATCAACAGAAATGTCTCTTTGTCTACGATATCCTAACATAGATCTCGACATGCTCGATCACCGATATTAAGAAGTGTTTGTTTATGAACTACATTATTATACTACATACATACATACATACATATAGATTTAGAAAAAGAGGAACAAAGGTGAGAAACTGTCAGTAACCAAGCGCCATTGAATTGATATCCACACTACCCTAACTTAGATATAGATACTCTATCAATGATATAGAGCACTATTTGCTTATAGATATTGCATAATATGAATATATAGATATATATGTGTGTATGTGTGTGTGTATCCGTGTGTTGTGTTTGAAGGTCTCTTGAAAAAAGAGAATGTTTTTTTTTATATCAGTTTTCTTTATCTTTTAATAAAGGGTTAAAGAAACCCGAGAAATTTTGATTTGAATTTTTGAAATTTAATTTACATAATTCATTTTCTTAAAGACTTTAGTATTTCGTCGGAAAATATTTTTACTATGAATTTGGTTCCGCACATTTGAGAGACAAATAACTTTAAAAGTGGGATCAAGTAACATTGTCATAAAGTGGGGGTTCAGTTTACAATGTACATATAGTTATATACTTGTACTCTGTTTTTGAGAGCGAATGTATGACACTTGGTGTTAAATTTACAAAGTAAACTCAATGTAATTAAATGGTCATTGCAAATTCAAATCACGACAGATCTACGTTAAAAATAACAAAATTGTTTATCTCTGTTTGATTTGTGTTTCTATGAATGTTTAAAACGTCTGAGTTATATATTTTTTTCTGGGGCTCTAAGACATTAATTAGAATGAATGAAAATACACAGAATGGAAGCGAATTAAGAAAAAGTAGGAAACTGTAAACTAAAAGGCTAGGAAAATGAAATAAGCCGGAAAAAATGGACTGACGTAAAAGAAGAAGAAAAAAAGTCAATGAACGTTTAAAATGCGAAGAGAAATTAATTTTTATACAAGTCTAATGGAAATAATAATAAAAATATCTCGGGAAGATTATCTTATTATGATAGTTGCTCTTAGCAGGTGAGCTACAAGAGTTTTAGACTCATCTTTTCTTCGTTAGGGTCCCATCTATGGATTAAATAGAACAAAATGAGTTCTATAAAATTGTGTTAAAAAATTGTGTTTTAAAAAATTGAGAACCCATCAAGAATGAATAAAACAAAACGTCTTGGGCATAAAATAACCCAACAAGGGTTGACAAGCCGTAAAATCCAACAACTCAACCAGTCTTTTCTGTGTTGGATTTGCATGATTGACTATAGTCTTTAGATATGGTTTATCATCATCGCATTTTGTCATGTTTTAAATGATAATTATATGAAAAATAGAAAGAAAGAAAGAAGTGGAAAATGAAAGCAAGAGTAATATGAAGAAAGAAAAAATATGGTGAGAAATGAAGAAGAAGGATAAGAATGTGGAGAAAGAAAGAGAAAGGAGAGGTAGGAAGAATATTATGAAGAAATAAAGAAAAAATGAAGAAAGAACAGATGAAAGAAGAAAATAAATTGTGGAAAATAAAGTATAAGAAGGACAAAAAAATATAAAGGAAGAAGATTAATATAAAGAAAGAACGAATGAAAGGCAGGGGTAAACGAAGACGAAAGATAAGAATATGAAGAAAGACAAAAAAAAAAGGAAAAGGAAAAAGAAGAATATGAAGAAAGAAAGAACGAAAACAAGAAAGAAAGAACGAAAACAAGAAAGAAAGAAAGAATGAAAGACAGTGAAAAATAAAGAGGAAGGATTATAAAATGAAAGAAAGAAGGAAAGAAAGGAAAACGGAAAAAGAAAGAAGTAAATAACAGGAAAATACTAATATGGAGGAAAAATAAAATAAAAATTGAATAAGTTTTGGTTTGGTTTAGTTTGTTGTTTTACGGCATATCAACCCTTTTCGGGTCATTTAATGCCGAAGCAAGTCTGATAACAGTTTCTATGTTTCTATGTTTAATATCTTCAAATTTGTATAAATAATTTTCATTAACTTCATTTGGTTTGCTTTGTTTTTTTAATGGTAGAATAATAAAATATTTAATGCCAAAAAACTGTTAAGAGTGTGAGATAAAAGTTGGTACTGAAGTTTCATTTGCTGGTGTATTTTATGTAGATGTATTTTGTGGATGTATATTATATCTGATTCATAATTTTCGATATATTCTTATTTCTCTCAAGAAGGATAACATTTCATTCATGTTAGTATTCTCAGACAGACTAAATAAGGAAAATAAAGTGTAGAAATAATAACATAGTTAAAAAGAAAGAAAACTAAAAGGAAGATTTTTTTATAGAAAGAAAGAAAAAAGTACAACATTCAGCGGAATACTAATATTACAAATACTAGAATGAGAAAAAATAAAGAAAAATGAAAGAAGTGAAAGTGTTGAAAAGTATGATGAAATAAACAGAACGAAAATAAACACGAAGAAAGAAAATCTTTTTTTCTTTTCCTCAATCAATTATGTTTAACCTCTTCCCTGATTATCCCGAGAATCCACGGGATAGACATTCGGAACAGTTTTATTTTTACTATCCCAAGTATTTGTCTTCTATCACTGAAACTCTAATTTACTTGCCTGAGACGATAATTTCCCATTTTCTCTGAGTCTCGAGTACTTTTAATTTTTCTTTTTAGCAATTGTGTTGCGTTTTAGTTTCAAATTGAAACGGACACTGAGAAAAAGACAACTTTTTTTTTCTAATAAATGTAAATGATTTATTTGAAAATAAAATTTCACTCTACAAAAATGATGCTATAAGAGATGTAAATGAAAAAGTTATGGGCATAATTACAAATAAAACAAAAAAACTTATTTTTATTTTTTTTCCTTCATTTCTCTCTATATATATATATATATATATATATATATATATTATATATATATATATATGTGTGTGTGTGTTTGTGTGTGTGTATGTTTGTATAATGCATATACTGAGAATACTCGGGATAATAATAACAGGATAAATTTCAAACCCATATAACTTTTAGAATATTGATAATTTTATAAGGCATATTCTCAAATTCACTTAATCAAATATGAAAGGAATAATTAAGCAAATAAAAAAAAACCCTGTCTTGTTTTGGACGGGCAATTAAAAAAAGGTGAAAGAGAAGAGGTTAAAACAGACATAAATACGAAGGGAAATGTTTTGTTGTTAGAATTTTAAAACAATAGTTAAATCTCTCGCGTGGCGTACACGCCCGTACATAACAGATAATACATTGTGTGTCGCCATCGAGGCATTGACTCACAACGCGACGAATTCTTGTCAGACACAGTAAAAGTGCACATGAAATTGAGGCTGGTTTTATTTTTTCCTTCTTTCGCTTAGGAACCCTTATATCCCCCACCCCCAATATGGAAATAAAGGCTCCTTGCGTGGGTCAAGGGCCACTTGTAGGGCGTGCTCTCTTTTAAGAGATGTTCGCGCTGTAAGGAATGACGCTAACCTGGGGACGACTCTCATTACGTCGAGGGTAATTTCAATCGTAAATGGCGTGTTGCCGACTGGTAAGAACATTTAGAATTGGCGCGAAAAGTTAACATTTGCCATATGAATGGAGTGGATATTTTTAGCGAACTGACCGATTGAATAAAAGAAAGTATTTTAATTTACTTGTAGACCAGTAAGTTTTCTTTTCTTATGCATTTACCCAACCCCTCCACACGAGTAGGACGTGACAAAAGATCAAGTTTTAAGCGGAGTTTAACAGATTTTAATTTAGTGTTTTTCTTCTCATAAACTGGTCAGCATACCCAGGTTAAAGAGCCCAGTATGCCTTACTATTTACCCATAGCTGGAGGGAGAATAATGGGATTAATATCTTTCCCATGGATATTAGTGCAATGATAAATGCAAACAACCTCGTCCAGGATTTGAAATCGTCTCACCTTGTCTATTTCCTACAATGATAACCATTATAGCACAAACTAAATTGTTCCTTTATTTGGACAGATATTGGTAGGAGCCTCACCAACCCAGTCCCGGATTTAAGAGCTCATGCTATGACACCGTAAATCAATATTTTAGTATTAACCCTTAACGCAAATGGTCGGTATTGTTGCCGCTATCTAGGCACAATTTGAGGCACAATAGTGTTACGATTATCGTCACAGTTTAGCATTATCAGCAAATAACAACCGGGTTGCGAGTCTCGCTTCCACTGCACTTCCAGTAATATGATACACTTGATCTAGCACTCAGCGGCGCCCGATATCAATTTATTTCGAAATTGCCGTCTTCAGGTAGGAAAGATAGCAAATCGAATTGCCGAAAGCGCTCGTAAAGAAACCTTTGGTGGATTGCAACACCAGTTTCACCCTGAAACCAAAAAGATGGCCAGAAAATTAGAAAGGGTCGAACAAAAACTCGTCCGACAAGAATCGTCAGTACAGTTTAACACAACATGTTTAAAAGAAAAAATGCTGTCAAAATACACTTATATATATATATATATATATATATATATATATATATATAAATCGATGTGTTATAAACCTTGTTCTAGTGAACGTTTTTTTTTGGGGTAATATGAAGCATAGAAATGAGCTAGGGAACAAAACAAAAAAAAAAACGATTTATTCCGATATTTCTGGTGAACCTTCACCCTTTGTCAAGGTATATAAGACTGTGGGGAAAAGTGAAATCCAGCATATGTGAGAAATAAATATGATGTGAAAGGATTTGGTGTTGTTTAGCCGTTATTTTTCTTTTGAAATGGTGTGACGTAACTTACCCGAAATCTATCGCGGCAATCGTTCAAAATTCGGTGATCGTGAAAGTCATGTGCAAATTGATGAAAATTAAAGAATAAAATAAATAAAAATAAAAATATGATATTACGTCACAGAATCAACATATGGCTCCTCGCCGTGTCTTAGCCCGAAATACGCATTTACGTGGAATTCCTGCATATTTTGTGTGTACACATGCATCACCGTGACAATGTATTAGTCTTTTCTTTAGGGTACCAGCTGAGTGGTCTATTGGCTGTTGGCATTAAAAATAATCTTCATACAATGACTGCTATTTACACAGTAGCATTGCAACCAACAAAACCTTCACCAGATGATGACTCTGGGTTCAGGCATGGTTTCGGGACCGAAGCATCATTACCACGAACCCAGAGCGCCCCAGTAGTATCTCACGACACCACCAGACTTTGTCGGTTTGATGTCACATTGTAGGATTGCCATATCCAGGCTGATGTGGTTAGAGTTTTATCCTAGATCTTTTTTATGTATTTCCACTTGTCTGGTGGAGAAAGTCCAAGTTTAGACAAAAATGCCATGGTTGAGTTGGTAATAAATCCCCGGGATCCGACTTCGATAGGAAATACATCCGTTATTGTTTGAGGTGGGATATTAGGTTGTATGAAAATATTTGTATGTATTTAAAATGCCGAGGTCAGTATTCAAACCATTTTGAAGCGTATTGAGTTTGTGTATCCATTTAATTTCTTTTTGTTTGCGTATTTGTGTTATTGCAAAGTCACTGTCTATTAGAATACATTTGATATTGTCAAGTGTGTGTACTAAGCATCTGGATTTATTGCATTTGTAGTTTCCCTTGTATTGGGTTTTGTGTAGGTGTTTCTTGGATGAGGTGCGGACAGTGGATAGAGTGTAATTTAGGTAGTTGTCCCTTAGCGTTGATGGGTGGATTGTGGAATGTGGATTTGATATTGGGTCCAATTGCAGGTTTTGGAATTCTTTATTAGGTTGCGGGTGATTTGTGAATATGTTGTCCATGGTGAAAGATCATTGGGATACGATTATTGGGAGTTTTGTGTTTATATTTAAGAAGTTTCTGTCTGTTTAAGGATGATGCTTTTTTATGGCTGTTTTAATGAGTTTTATGGGTTAATGGCATTGTAGGAATTGTGCTATTTTGTTAGTGTGGTATGCGTAATCTAGGGGGTCTGAGGATATACGTTTTATTCTCATGCGTGGGCAATAAATTATAGATTTTTTAAGGTTAAGAGGGTGGTTGCTGTTGAAGTCAAAAAAGTGTGGTTTTCAGTAGGTTTAGTGTATAGGGATGTAGATAGTGTTTATTTTTTTTGATCAGATAATTACGTCTAGGATAGAGTTGTGTGAATATTCTAAGGTGAATTAATTGTCCGCTGGTAGCTGTTAAATGTTGTGAAAGCCCAATGATGCTTTAGACCGTGAGATATATATATATATATATAATATAATATAATATAAAAACCATAATTAGTCGTACCTAATGAAAATTAATTAATTATATATATATATATATATATATATATATATATATATATATATATATATATATATATATATAAACGAATAAATAGATACCTTGGTTCAGATATAAATTCATTTCGGTATTTTTTGCCTCCTCAGTCTGATTTTTACTTATTTGAAAACTACACAAATGTCTCCTTCCGCATTTGTTGAATACATCAGTTCATGGTCACGCGCACATTCGCAATTTTAAGAAATCTTTGATTTGCGCATTTTGTGGAGACGAAAAAAAGCCGAAATAAATTCATATCTGAATCAAGGTTTCCATTTATTCATTTATGTATAATAAACCGTATATGTAAAAATATATCCACAAATACATACTTTATATGTACGTTTGAGTTCTCAAATTTGGTTGAATCCTATCACAGAAACACTTGATATCATCCCCCCCTATATATATATATATATATATATATATATATATATATATATATATATATGCTCCCAAAACCCGGTAGGTTCTCTAGGAGCGATTTTAATTGACTTTCACAGTTAGCATAAAGCAATGATTGCCTGTTGTTTACAGATTTGATCTCTCTGGTGATCGTAAAATATATACACAGATGTATGTTTTTAACATTTAAAACACCGCTCCTTAATGGCATCTATCGATGGCCGGGAAGTTAACGAACCAGGCTGATGAAAAGTCAGTCGGGTTTCGCTAAAGTACAGCTAGGCATAAATAGACCAGAATTAAAACACTGTAAAAACTGTAGCCATAAAGCAGCATGAGACATGCAGTAATTCTTATAACAGCGAGAACAACCTTGATATTGAGCGCATGTGTAAGGGAAGTCACAAAAGAAGTGGATACCACCATGAAAATGTGGACAAACACAGAGGAGTGAATTGTAATAAGATCCAACAGAAATCCACCGTGAACGTGTTGTTATGTGTGGTGATATTGACACACCTTTCTATCATAAACGCACGTCTACAGAATCGGCTGAACAACCACATACCTTCATTACTAAACATTAGTTTTCATAGCTTCATCAGTAACGCGCTATTTATGTTAAAGAGGTTCCTAAGGATAAGGGATGCCAGTTCAAATCCGTTATAAGACAATAATAACGCTAACCTTTTTATTTATAAGAAATCAGTAAAAAAATAATCCTAAGGGGTTTTCATTTCTGGTCATAAAATATTTGTAAATGATTGATCCTTTTGCTCAATTCCATGGAGAGTGTTTTGTGGAATATCTTATTATAATGGAAATAATGTAAGTCTGTCTATAACCGAAACTATGTCACAACTGAGGTCACGATTTCCTTAGTTATTTAAGTTCTATTATAAACGATTATGAAATAGTCAGTATTTAATCCTAATTAGCATATTATTTATTAAAGATGTCTTTACTAAGGTCTAGCTGAGATAGATTTTCCGCAAATTAACCATATTATCAATGTATTTAAAATCCTGAAATATATGTTATATATCTCTGAGAAATAAAGATTTACATTTTACCAAAACTGGGTTTAATAAATAACTATTTGCTGTTACTGATTTCTAATTACTATCATGTTATTCTCAAACATATTAAAAGTAATCCGATATATAATTTTATATAGAAATCAATTAAAATAACAATGAAATAAGTGCAATATTTTTATATTCATTCTTATTTTAGTTTCGTCAATCTTTCTAACTTAATATAATATTTTATTACATTAAAACTAGGCGCATACTTTTGCCAGTAAATTTAATTCTCAGTTGTATTTTCAATTTCTTTGAGTATCTGTATATATGCAGCTTTGAAGAACCCAACTTAAAAGATGCAGTCAACAGATAATTATACAAAGTAGTCGGTTGGTTGGTTGGTAGTTTTATAGTATGTCAACCCTTTTTGGACAATCTAATACAGAAGTCAGCTTATTTTTTATTTTTCAAACAATTGTATTTTTCAAGTAACTATTCCTATTCATTATATCAATGAGTCGAATAATGCATTTTCTAGATGCATCAAGTGATGCACTGTCAGCATTTCCGATTTCACGTTCTTGGGTATCAGACCCCGGAAGTATCAGATCGGCTCAAACAGCAGCCCCTATCAGACTCCAGAAGTATCAGATCGGCTAAAAGAGCAACCTTTATCAGATTCCGGAAGTGTCAGACAGCTTCAAACAGCAATCTCGATCTGATCCCGGAAATATCAGATCGGCTCAAACAGCAACCCTTATCGGACTCCGGAAGTATCAGATCGGCTAAAAGAGCAACCTCTATCGGATTCCGGAAGTGTCAGACAGCTTCAAACAGCAATCTCGATCTGATCCCGGAAGTATCAGATCGGCTCAAACAGCAGCCCTTATCGGATTCCGGAAGTATCAGATCAGCTCCTTGAAAGCGTCGTGCTATAACCACGATTTTAAGTTTTTCTTATTGCAAATTTACAAATATTGCTCTGTAAATTATTGCCAATTATCACGCATTGAGGTCTACAATGGACTACAAAAGAATATTCCTAATATATCTATATGAAATAAAAATTATTTTATATATATAAAAAATTAAAAATATATATATATATATATATATATATATATATATATATATATATATATATATGGAGAAAAGGTTCTTGATAAAAATTATTCCCACCACACACGCGCATATATATATATATATATATATATATATATATATATATATATATATATTCTGATTTTAATAACGTGACACCAGAAATATTAGCAATGCAAGATATAGCAAAAAGAAATAGTCGAAGCCATTATTTCCGCCATAAAAAAAGACGTAGCCGGTAGATTTGTAGTGACTAGTCAGTTCCAAAATAATAATAGCGTAGGCAGGATATTTGCACTAAAAAAATTAACGACATCTTCCAGCTTACTGAACCTGAAATAACGTGAATTATGCAAACAAATTCGATCCGAATTGCGTGTTTCTTCTCTAGAGGAATTAAGTGTCGACAATTCGTTGACGGCACCGCCTTGAATTTCTCCCATCATTGACCAATTGTAGGTCGCCACCCCCGCCACCGCCGCCGCCCCCGTTAGCCAATTTTCGAAATTTTAAGTACAAGATAGAAAAGGGAGTTTAAAACAATTACGATTGACTCCTATTAACACTTTTATGAATGAATAATTAAGGCAAAGGCGGATATCGAGTAAAGTAATTAAGATGAATAAATAAATAAATAGATAAATAATAATAATAATAATAATAATAATAATAATAATAGAGTGAAAATGAAAAAGAACAATAAAGAATAACAACAAGCTTAATACAAAGCAACAGCAACAAAAAGAACAACGACAATAATAATAATAATAATAATAATAATAATAATAATAAGAAGAAGAAGAAGAAGAAGAAGAAGAAGAAGAAGAAGAGAAGAAGAAGAGAAGAAGAAGAAGAAGCGAACTAGAAATACTTGGCCACACCACTGTTTATATCAGCTTATATACATAGAAGCCGATGCGTGTGGTGGTGTAATGGTTACCGTCGTAGGAAATGGACACGAGACGAGTTCAAATTCTGGACGAGGCTGTTTGCATTTCACATAGCGTAAATATCCATGGAAATTAAACTATTCTCTCTCCAGCTATATGTAAATAGTAGACAGGGCTGGTGTTTTTAACCTTGGTTAAGTAACCAGGAGAAAGAAAACTCTAAATTCAAATCTGTTAAACTCCACTTAAGAAATTGACCTTATGTTACATCCTGCTCTTGCAGAGGAGTTTGGTATATATATATATATATAATATATATATATATATATATATACAGAGTGTCCCAGAAGTCGCGCACCATATAATCTTTTTTTCAGATTTTATTGGATATGGGTGAGATATTAACAATACAAAAAAGAGTTAAATTGTTTTTTTATGTTTGGAAGAGATGGGGCTACATACCGCTCTGTAGCTGAAGAATTCAACCGCACTCATCCCGAGCGAGAAAAACCATTGAACCATACCACTGTCTGCCGTTTGATAAAACGTTTCCAAGAAACTGGCTCATTTGCTGACCATGAGATGTGGTCGACGAAAGAGTGCAACTGATGAAGCAACATCAACTATAGTTTTGGCGAATGTTGCTAGAAGCCCCGTGAAATCAGTAAGGAATATAAGCCAGGAGCTTACGATTAGCAAATCATCAGTACATCGTATTCTTAAGACAAAGTTTTATAAAGAGAATTGATGCATGTATCAATGGAGAGGGTGAACAATTTGAGCATCTATTATGATTATGATGAATAAAATTGATATTCATATGTCTTTTTATACTTTTATACAATATGTATTTTCATACATGGTGCGCGACTTCTGGGACACCCTGTATATAATATATATATATAATTATATATATATATATATATATATATATACTCCTGGAGTATTGAGGAGACTTGTCATTCAGATATCTGTGAAAGACCACCAGTTAAAACTAGTGTGAAAAACTCGCAAAGAACAGAATAATAAAAATAAGTTTCTCTGCCCATAAAAATTAGAGCTCTAGGAACCGTAGAAAAATATCCCAAAACAAGACAAAAATAAAACAAAACACTAGAATTTAGACTGGGTGCACGTTCTATTTGCGGTACTTAGGAATATACTGACTGTATCCCTTGGTGAGACCCATCCTCTTAATAAAAATAAGTGTCCTGGGTATAACTCTAAACTGCATCTAATATTGAGGTATCATTTCTGGTAATCTGGCGGGTGTAGTAAAGTAAGTAAAGTCGTCGGGGCGGCCTAATGCCGATATCAGCCAGGCAGCGAGGGAGTCTATCCCCTTTTCACTAGTGCTAGACCAAGGAGATTATTTTAGCGTCTGAGATGGACGCCACACCTACCATCAGCTCCCCACTTTACCGCACAGATCCCTGTGCTACTCATACGCTGAGTTGGCGAGGGCCGGTATGGATCCAGGAACCCTGTGATTCCTAGCCGAACGCTCTACCGGCTGAGCTAGTACCCCTTTATTGTCATTACTTCCAGGTCTACTCTGATCCGGAGTGGTAGTACCTGTTTGGGTTAGATCTATCGGTCAAATAGGTATAACAAATACTACCACTTTAGATTAGAGTGTACCTGGGAGTAATTACAATAAAAGGGTACTCCACGATCCCCAAAACTGGTGCCTCAAACTATCGAAGGAAGTTTAGTGTCATACTAGGAGAACCTCTTTTTTTGGGGTGGGTGGGGTGGAGTCTTACTTCTCTGCAGGATTTTCAATGATATGAAATATAAAGAGGAAAAGGTTAAAGAGAGAGTGAGAGAGAGAGAGAGAGAGAGAGAGAGAGAGAGAGAGAGAGAGAGAGAGAGAGAGAGAGAGAAGAGAGAGAGAGAGAAAATGACAAAAAGGAGATCGAGAGAAAGAAGAAAAAAAATGGAGGAAGAGTTTGAAGAGAACAAAAAACGATGAAAATGAAGAAAAAAAAGTAAAGTAATAGATAAATAAATAAATAAAATGGTGGCAAAGAATATCTATCAATTTAAAAAAAAGCCAATCATCATCATCATCAGCAGCAGCAGCAGAAGAAGAAGAAAAAGAAGAAATCTCTCCCGCCTCTACCATCTCTCTCTCTCTCTCTCTCTCTCTGTCTCTGTCTCTGTCTGTCTGTCTGCCTCTCTCTTTGTGGCGAAGGATATTTATCAATTATAAAAAGAGAAGAGCCAAGCAGTATCAGCATCAGCTTCAACAGATAATAATAATAATAATAATAATAATAATAATAATAATAATAATAATAATAATAATTCTTCCCCTCTGCTATCTGTTTCTCTCTCTTTCTTTGTCCCTGTCTCTGTCTTTGTCTGTCCCTGTCTCTCTCTCATTGTGTAAACCGCGCCATATTTTACAAGACTAATTAAAGTAGACAATAAAATTTCGGTGAACATTATTATTGTACTTCCGAATCGCCAACATATGTTAACACTTGTAGAGTCAGTTTCTCTGGTCACTCCCGCAGCCAATTAGAGAAAGACGTTAATTTGGGCACGGCCAATTGTCCAGACGAGTAGAGAGAAGAGACTGGTGAAGTCAATAGATTACACACACAGAGAGGAGAGAGAGAGAGAGAGAGAGAGAGAGAGAGAGAGAGAGAGAGAGAGAGGAGAGATGGGGAGAGAATGGGACAGAGATATATAGGGGAGAAAAGAAAGACAGAAAAGAAAGAAAACAGTAAGTAAAAGAGAGACAAAGAAAGAGAAAAGAAAAGAAATAAAAAAATAATAAGCAAAACGAAAAGGAAAGAAAGAAAGAAAGATAGAAATGAAGAAAAAAGAAAAAGAGAGAAGAAATAAATAAATAAAGAAAAAAAGTAAGAGAAAAGAAAGAAAAAGAATATAAAATACAAAGAAAGAGTGAGAGAGAGAGAGAGAGAGAGAGAGAGAGAGGAGAGAGAGAGAGAGAGAGAGAGAGATAAAAAAGAAACAAATAAAAAAGAAAGAAAGGAAGAAAAAAGATAGAAAGTGACAACAAGAAAGAAAGAATGAGAGAGAAAGAGTAAGAGAGAGTGTGTGTATATGTGTGTGTGTGTGTGTGTGTGAGAGAGAGAGATAGAGAGGGGGAGAGCGAGACAGAGGGAGAAGGAGAAGGAGAAAGAGAGAAAATGAAATAAAGAAATAATGTCACTTGATACCCAACGTTGTACGTCCGGCATGTTGACTCTTCTCTTAAAGGCAATTTAGCAGATTGAACGTTTCATTAAAAAAAGCGGGGAGAATGGACAAAGGTAAATAGAAAAGAAAAAGAATATAAAAAAATTGTGAAAAAAAAAGAAAGAA
This sequence comes from Doryteuthis pealeii, assembly GCA_023376005.1. Taxonomy (NCBI): domain Eukaryota; kingdom Metazoa; phylum Mollusca; class Cephalopoda; order Myopsida; family Loliginidae; genus Doryteuthis; species Doryteuthis pealeii. Next base: position 127,748,239 of record CM042140.1, on the reverse strand, counting down.
AGACGAAAAAAAAAAGAAATAAATCAAAATAAAACTAAAACAACAACAACAACAACAACAACAACAACAACAAAAAGCAACAGAGCAAGAGAGATTGGGAGGTGGGTGGGAGAGGTGAACTGTGGGTAAAATCTCATAAAATAAGTCTTTTTTCCTATCGTTTCAACACCTCATTTCGACATTTCATTTTCCTGTTTTTCGCACTCTTTTTTTTTTCAGATTCGCAAACTTTGTTTTTCTTCATACTTTTCAACAATTAAACCCCACAAACACAAATACGCATAAAACTTATACGTAATTATATTTTTAAGGCTTGTAACAAATGAAGACCTTTAGAGAGAGAGAGAGAGAGAGAGAGAGAGAGAGAGAGAGAGAGAGAGAGAGAGAGAGAGAGAGAGATTAAAATCAACAAGAACCCCTTTTTTCGAAAACATGACAAAATGAAAAAGTGATATCGCTGAAATGGTGGCCAACCATTTTTCCTGTTGAATAACTACGTCGACGAAATCTTTATGGCCTCCCTATGAAAGAAAATTTTAACATCTCGCCCCAAAAAGCCACGATTCCTGTTTGATGTGGTGATTTTGTTTTATTTCCCATTAAGAACATGGAATTAGTCTGGCTTCTAAGAAAGAAGTATTGCGTTCCATTTTACTTATGAACTACAGCCAAAGTAACAGATTCATTTTTTGTTTGTTTGTATTTCCTATTGAATCCCCTGACAAAGACCTTTTCACAACATCTGTAGGTATTTACGAGGTGTACTCTCTTTTGACAAATACACAAACATATACATTACATACATTTATACATATATACTGAATATATAGTACACACATATCTACATATATTTATGAATTAATTTATGTGAGATGTATTACAAGAAGTATATATATAATAATATATATATATATATATATTATATATATTATATAATGGGTACAAGAGATAACCTACTCGAGTTTCACCATAAAGATCTTCAGGGTTAAATCCACTGAATTAATCGAGACGCCGATTAATAGCAAGGACACACGTGAAGTCGACTGCTATTAATCGGTGTCTCGATTAATTCAGTGGATTTAACCCTGAAGATCCTTATGGTGAATCTTGAGTAGGTTATCTCTTGTACCAATTTTATAATAAATTTGCTCTGCTTAGTATTGAGCACTTTGTATTTGTTATATCGCTTACTTACCCCTCTGAATTCTACACTTACTAACCATCGTGACCAAATTCACCGGTAAGTTAACTTTTCCTTTATATATATATATATATATATATATATATATATATATATATATATAGAGAGAGAGAGAGAGAGAGAGAGAGAGTAGCTGTTACGGTATAGCCACACTGATGAAAGGTGAAACCTTGAAACACGTGTCTGTGGATTACTTATTTATTATATATATACTCCCAGTAATGGTTGAGTTCTCTGAATAGGGACTTAATTGCAGATTCACCGTTATGGCGTCTAGCTAACCCTCGCGTTTGTTTACAAACATTTGAGGACTCTAGTGAATTTCATTTCCGCTTAGAAATGTAGCGATTAATTATTCTCTTATATTTGACAGCTGCCTCTGGCCGTACGGGTTAAAGGTTTGGCGAACGAAAGTTCATTCGGGCCTCGAACCCGGCCAGAGGTAGCTGTTACTGTATAGCCACACTGATGAAAGGTGAAACCTTGAAACACGTGTCTGTGGATTACTTACTTATTATATATATATATATATATATATATATATATATATAATCCAAAAGTCAAGAGAAGAAATCTTCCTTACGACACAAGAGTTTTATTTAAAAAAAAAACCTGTCGCAGTTTGAGAGCTCAATTGTGTGCTTAATGATAGAGTCACAGAGAAAATATATAAGTAAAGAAATAACAAAAGACTTAGAGATTTAGCATTTTAGTCTATTTCAGGGGGCTTAGACAAAGTGTATAACTCTCCCGATTCATCTGAGTGTGTGTGTATGTGTGTGTGTAGCATATTATGCATACGTATATATACGTAAAGATGGCTTAGCTCAGTTGGTAGAGCATCCGGCTCGGAACCACAAGGTTCAGGGTTCAATACCGACCCTCGTCAACTAACCGTATGAGTACCACAGGGATATGTTCAGTAAATTGGGGGAGCTGATGGTAGCTTTGTCGCTCCACCTCAGTTCAAAACCAATCTCCTTGGTCTAGCTGCTAGTGAAAAGGGGATAGACTCACTCACTGTCTGGCTGATACCTACAATAGGCTACTCCATCGACTTTGATTACTTACTTAAGTAAAGGTAGCGTAGACATGTATACCAGGCGTCGGTAACTCCATGTTCACGCTGCCTTAAGTAAGATATAAATGCACTATCCATGATATTGAGCACTGTTTACTTATAAATACAGCACACACAATATTTATGTACCCATATTATCTCTCTTTCTCTCTCTCTCTTTATATATACTAGCAAATATATGCACCCTCCGGGTGCAAGTATTTAAGTTTTAATGTAATAAAATATTGTATTAAATTAGAAAGGCTAATGAAACTAAATAAGAATAAATAAGAATACAGATAAAAAGATTTGAAACAGATGGAGTATAATAAAAGATTTGAAACAGATGGAGTATAATAAAAGATTTGAAACAGAGGGAGTATAATAAAAAATGGAACAACTGAAACTTACTCTTCCATTACTCTCGTCTTACATCGTTATTTTTTCTCATTTAAGTATTTAGTTAAAAGAGGAAGTAAAGAATAAAATGACAGTTATTTTATATTGTTAATGGATTTCATCTAAAATTCATTGAAGAGATTTTTGCCTATATTCATTAAAATAAAACCAAACAGTTAGAAATCAATAATACTAAGCACATATTTATTAAATTCGATTTTTTAATATTAATATGCAAACTAGCCTTCCCGTTCAAACTGTAAACCGCTATTTTGTTGTATATATAAATATAATTGCATGTTGTTGGTATGTAGACATAGTTAACAGTATTAATAATGTATGACAATTTTATTAATAATTGAGGTTAAATAAAAATAAAATCATGGAGAATGTGATGTCAATAACTAAGAGAATTGTGACTTGAGTAGGAATATAGTTTCGGTTCCAGACAGAAAAACACACAATCTCCATTATAATATTATAATAATATATATATATATATATATATATATATATATATATATAGATAGAGAGAGAGAGTGTGTATATATATATATATATATAACTGTCGTATCTATCTGTATATCTGTTTGTACTATCGGTGCTACGGACCGATTTAGCTCAGTCGGTAGAGCATCTCCATCGGAAGCACAAGGTTCCACGTTCGATACCGGCTCTTGCCGAACTAAGTGTATGAGTAGCTCAACCTAGTTTGTACGGTTAAGGCGAGGAGCCGATGTTAAGTGTGGCACAATCTCCCTAGGGCAAAGGAGATAGACTATCTCGCTGTCTGGCTGGTACCGACAATAAGCGACTCCGTCTACTTTAACTACTCACATGAAATTGTGTCACCAGAACAACCGTTTCTTCCCGTCTCGATATTTACGTTACCTATGCCCTACAAGCTTAATCTTTAGACGACGGCCCGCCCATCCGAATACGGATGCACGGACGAGAGCAGTTTTTAAAAAAATGCTTGTTCCCACTGGTATCTTTCCTTTGGAAGGTGCCCCGTTTATCAGGCAATGAACCTGACCTTTGCACTTTTAGACGAAGGGGCAGGTTTTATTTTCCGGGTCTCCCATCATGCTGGATTAACATAAAGAAATTTTTATGTGAGGATACACACACAAACCGAAGCTCAAGCGTGTCCATTACGCCTCAAGCACCGGGTAATAAACGAGGGCTTTTTTCCTTTTAAGCGAGGGGAAGATATTTCCTGGGAGTGGGGACAATCACATAAGTCAAGCTGTTCAATATATTCTGGTTTTTACATATACTCGAATATATATATATATATATATGTATGTATGTATGTGTGTGTGTGTGTGCGTGTGTGTGTGTGCCAAGTAATAGGCCTTATCCCACCAGGCTGGCTTAAGAGCTATTGGTTTAAATTCAGAGTTGTTTATCTTCAATCTTCAAGACAAATTGGTAAGGGAAGAACTACATTCCCAAATCGAAGTGGAAGAAAGCCGCTTCATCTACAATTTGAATTTCGCTTACAGATTCCTTTTTCTGTGTCGATAACTGTTTCGTAACCCAAACATCAATTTATATATATATATATATATATATATATATATATATATATATATAATCAGATGGAAAATGATAGGGAAATCACTGGAGATTCTATGTTCTCTTAAATGCTTATAGTGGCACGTGAAATTTTGAGTAACACGAGGTACGCAGGATTGTACTTTTAGAATCCCCTAACACACACACACACACACACACACACACACACACACACACACACACACATATATATATATATATATATATATATATATATATATATATATATATGCAAGTTTTGTCTTAAAATTAAGGTCATTCATAAAAGAATAGCCACCTCAACTTGTCACCCGTAAAATAATTCTACAACGCTTACTGCTAATTCTACTGTCTATAACCTATTAGTAATAGTTTATAGACAGTTCTTAGGCCTCATAGCGATTTTTCTTCCATCTTTTCAGTCGTTTAAAATCGATGATTTTCAGGTATTTTCAGGTATAACAACTTTCACAGGGTCCAAACTTGGGAGAATTTGGCGGCTGGCTGACGTGTCTTATCTTGTACATCACCAAGAAGTGATATGTGATCAGGTTGAGCAAACTTGTGGTAAACTATGCCTTTCTAATAAATAAAAGTTGTTCAAGACGATGATATTGTAAATATAATTATTTAGTTTCCCACATAGCAAAAATGTGACACAAGGTCGTTTTAATGCAGGGTGTCATGCAGAAAGTGAACCTGCCGCGCTGTAGTTTAAGATAATGTTTGGACTCCGTCGGCAGTCACCATTAGAGGCACCTCAGGCGTCGAGCAAGACGATGATGTCGTAACCCGCTGCGTCGGGTTCTTTTTTCTTTTTCTTTTTTTTTTGTACAACGTCAAAACACTATACACAGTTTGCATCACCTGTTGTGACATTTTTCAAAAGGTTTTCATTAGTGTTCACACGATTAACCAGTTCCTGACTGTGACCCATTTATGTTTCTGTTAACATTTCTGCAAATGTATTTACCACATCCCCACCGTGTTGGAATATGAAACAAATTCGATTTTAATATGGGGTGACGCATCTGAAGCAAACCGAGGCGGGTGTAAAAACTGTTCAGTACCGTCGGCATTCCTCTTCAAAGGTTCCTAGGCACTGGGCAATCAACCCAGCTCTTACCCCATTGAGGCGGGTGGGGGTGCAGATGTTGCTGGAAGATGAGCAATTCACTTTCAGAGACCACCTGTCACTGTTGCTAGGTGTGTGATCTTTCACGAAATATCACTACACACATTTCTAGGCATCATGTTGAATTATCAGTTTAAAAAAATATTTTAAAAAATTATGTGGTCCGAAATAAAGACGTGTATTGAGCTGAAAAACAATATATATTATATAATACAGGGATGATGTCTAAACATCTAGATTGCTGTTTAGACATTTAGAATCTTTTTTTTTAGATAGGACAGAGCTACTTTTCGATAATTTCAATCAACAGTCTCCATACTTTTCTTCGGTACAAAATAAAGATATGTATAGAGTTGGATAACTTATATAATATATAATGAAGAGATGATGCCTAGACACCTAGACTGTTGTTTAGATATCTAGACTTTGTTTAGATGAGTCAGAGTTAAATTTTGATACTTTTGATTAATGGTCTTGATACTTTTTGATCGGTTGGTTGGTTGGATCTTACGGCATGTCAACCCTTTGGGTGATTTTATGCCGAAGACGTTTTTGTTTTATTCATTCTTGATGAGAATTCTTTTTCTTTTATTGAAAAGTTGGCCCCATTGAGAGGATTTTAATCCTCTGCAGCCCCAGCCAACAGGGCAGATTTTTGATCTGCAATTTTGTTTTGCTGAAATACAGGACTGTGCAAGTGCATCACGTTTCATACTTAGCAGATTTTAATTCCATGTGACTTTTTTTTGTTAAATGAAAAATTCAACTTATAGTTAAGATTTGAGAATGTGGAGAACTTTTAAAAAATGATAGCGCAGTTTCATCTTATATCAAAAGAGGAGTTTCAGAATTGAAAAAACTCATAAGGAGTGAAATAACAACAATAATAATAATAAATAAAATCACTATAAGATAATGAATTAAACATAACAGAGTAAAAAAACAAAAATCACAAAAATTCATAGAATATAGCTAGGTAAATAACCACACTATACAAACTAGACGACCCAAATAGACCCGGGATCCATCATGTCTCGCAAAAGAGTATATAAAGGGATACCCACCACATAAGAACTACTTGGTCTAATGATCACATAGATGAAAAATGATAATTCATCAAGCACCGTTAACTCTGTGCCTATACTACCCTTATATATATATATATATATATATATATATATATATATATATATATATATATATATATAAGTTTAGTATAGACACACACACACACATACATACATACATACATATATATATATACGGCTAATATAGGCACAGAGTCAATTAAGTCTATCCACACTGATGAGACCTAAACGTATCTATTTATCATCAGCCAGGCTTCTTAACCACTCGGCTATCATCAGCACCTACAGACTAGGACTGATAAATACATACATATGTATATATGTAAAGCCCACCAGACAGACATCCATCTGTTTTATAGGAGAGCACTGCCTTTAAGATTAGTCCGCGGTGGTCTGTGAAAACATCATCTAAAGTGCTATAAATATATATATATATATATATATATATATATATATATATATATATGCGCGTGCGTGCGCGCGCACGCGCGTGTATGTACGCACGTGCGTGTCTGTGTGTCTGTGTGTGTGTATTTGTGTGTGTATGTGTTTTCGCATAGACAAGAAACTGATAGTGACCAAGCAACATTGACTCCGTGTCTTAACTTATATATGGTCTATAAATGAAATAGAGCACTCTTTATTTATTGTTGTAGCAAACCGCACACACACACGCACACACACACAAAATATATATTATATATAATATATATATATATATATATATATATATATATATATATATATATTAACAAATAAGAAAACTTTTTTTAGTTCACCCCGAATTGCAAAAGTAAAAATGTTATTTACCCACAAGATTGCACATGTTGTTTGAAATAATACAGACCGAGAATCAAATCTATAGGTTATAATAAACCACTCCTTAGAGAGCAACATTTCCGCTCAACAGATTATGACTTTACCAGTGACGCAAAATTCACCATTATAGACATGATTGAAAAAACAAAGAAAAAAACCCAAGATCCCAAACAATCCCACCCGCCAAAAAATCCCGGATTTGACAACATAACAATGATACCAGAAACACTCTGTTACTTAAATGGCTTTAACGGCAAACTAAACCATCCTCAAAACACTGTTTTATGTGGGGGTGGGTGGGTTTGTGAACGGAATGAACGGGTTGATGTGTCAAATAAGGTCCGGTATTGCTCAGTTGGTAGAGCATCCGCCTAAGAACCACAAGGTTCCGGGTTCGATAGCGGCACTCGTCAACTCAGCGCATGTGTAGTACAACATGGATCTGTGCGGTAAAGTGGAGAGTTGATGTTATGTGTGGCACCTCACCTCAAATTCAAAACAATCTCCATGTTCTAGCGCTAGTAAAAAGTGGATAGACACCTTCATTGTCCGCCTGATACCGACAATAGGCCAGTCCACTTACTGTTAAATATTTGATTTAACTCTTAGAATTGGATTGAGACCTTCACCCTGAAGATATCAACCACGTACTGTTGTATATATATATATATATATATATATATATATATATATATATATATATATATATATGTGTGTGTGTGTGTGTGTGTGTGTATGAATAGATAGATAGATATCGACATAATATATATGTGTGTGTGTATGTGTGTTTGTGTGTGTGACGAAAACTGCGAATACGAATTGGGAAGTTGTTATGTGTGTGTGTGTGTGTGTGTGTGTGTGTGTGTGTGTGTGAGAGAGAGAGAGAGAGAGAGAGAGAGAGAGAGATAGAGAGAGAGAGAGAGAGAGAGAGAGAGAGAGAGAGAGAGAGAGAGAGAGGGTGTGTGTGTGTGTGTAAGACTGTTTTTACAAAGATCTTATATACAAACCGATACATTCTCTCTCGGGAACTTCTGTGACTTCATTGACAAACTGAAGCAAGACATTACATGTAACTCTCCGTGTTTTCACTCCTGTCCCATAGGTGGCGCTGCAAGGGGACCAGTCGTAAGAAATGAATCTGAAAGTAGACATGAAATCAAGTTAATTCAGCTGGTTGCTCTTAATGCCATAGAAAAATCCACATTGAACTACTTCATCTTAACACAAATCTTTTCTTTATTGTTTTTATGCGTAGTATTAGGCATCTGCGTGTGTGTGTGTGTGTGTGTGTGTGTGTGTGTGCATGTATATGTGTACACCTATAAGAGTTTAGTATGGCTTTGTGTCATGTTGTGTGCGTGTATATGTATGTGTGTGTATGTGTGATTGTGTATGGTGCGCCAATAAGAGTGTTAGTATGGCTTTGTGCCTAGCTGTGTGTGTATGTGATTGTTTGTGTGCGCTTATAATAGTGTGTGCGTGTGTGCGTGTGCGTGTGTGAGTGCGTGATTGTGCGTGAGGCTGCCTCTCAGAGTATTAGTATGGCTTTGTGTCTAAGAATGTGTGTGTATGTGTGATTGTGTGTGCGCCTATAAGAATGTTAGTATAATTTTGTCTAAGTGTATGTGTTTATGTGTGTGTGTTCGTATCGCTTTGTCTAATTGTGTGTGTGTGTGTGTGTGTGTGTTCACCTATAAGAGTGTTAGTAGGGCTTTGTGTCTAAGTGTGTGTGTGTGATTGTGTGTGTGCGGGCCAATATGAGTGTTAGTATGTCTTTGCATCAAGATGTGTGTGTGATTGTGTGTGATTATGTGTGTGTGTGTGTGCCTATAAATTTTAGTATAGCTTTGTGTCTAGGAGTCTGTGTTTGTGTATGTGCGTGTGTGGGTGTTTGATTGCGTGTGAGCACGCCTATTGGAGTGTTAGTATCGTTTTGTGTCTAGTTGTGTGTGTATGTATGTAGGTGTGTGTATGTATGTGGGTGTGTGATTGTGTGTGAATGTGCCTGTAAGAGTGTTTGTATGACTTTGTGTCTAGGTGTGTTTGTATGTGTGTGTGTGTGATTGTGTGTGAGTACGCCTTTAAAAGTGTTAGTATGTGTCTAAGCGCGCGTGTGTGTATGAGTGTGATACGTAAAGAATAAAGACTGCGAGGGAAAGAGAAGGATTAATGTTGAAAGATTTATTAAAATTACGTGTGATTTTAATTAGCACAGATACTATACTGTAATACCAGTAATAGACAATTTTATCTTAGAGTGTGCAGATACTACACCCTGATCGTGAGAAGAAATAATGACCAATATGTAAATAACCCCATCATATATACATAGATATATACATACATACACACATGCACACACACATTTGTATATATATATATATATATATATATATATATATATATATATATATATATATATATATGTGTGTGTGTGTGTGTGTGTGTGTTGAGCAATTGAAGTGTAAAAACTATAGCATATCTTCATAATTTACCAATAAAATTATATTCTTTAATATTTCAAGCGAAAATAAATGATATGAAAAATGCCTTGTCATTTTGCTTTTTTTTAATATTTCAACAGTGAAATGAATCATAAATTATTGTGAAAAAATTCAAAAATAACTTTGAAATTATATCTTAAATTATTTAAAAAAGACGTAAACATATTTAGAGAATGAAATACGTGACAATGTCATACTGACCGGATTCCTGGAAACAAACAATCTCATGCAAATATTAATAGGTATTCTTACATAATACTACAGAAGGTAATATTGCGGGCAATTTGACTGATGAATTTTTAATATGTTACCTTTGATAGGTGTTGGTCGACGCTTCAGAAAGTGAAACCTATTGACAGAGTTTTGAAGGAATGAAAATTACGATTGTAACATCACAGCTTAAAAGTAGACGGCCTTGATTTAAATAACAATTTTTATTTCTTAAATTAAAATTTACTTGACACCAGTGAAACTGCGCAATCAAAAATATAAATATGTAGGAGTCTAGAAATATGTACTTTATTTATATGTGTATGCGTGTATGTGTCTGTGAGTGCATGCATGCATGTGTTTGTATATATATATATGTGTGTGTGCGTGTGTGTTTTGTGTGTGTTTTTGTGTATGTATGTGTGGTTACGTGCATGAGTGTATGTATGTGTACGTGTTGCAACATAATAAGCGAATGGTTCCGGGTGCGAATAGATAAGTTATGGAAAATATGCCAGCAATTGGAAGAGAGAGAGAGAGGGAATTAAGAAAGCTCAAAATCTAAGCTAGGTGCAAGTTGATATTCTTGATATAGCACCGCGGAGTTAATCAGGACTTGCCGAAATCACCAGATCTGATCTGCATAGTTGTGAGGGCTGCTGTTCTGTGAACCACAATAAAAGAAGCTGAGTTTCTCGATTCGTCCTCTTTTTGGGGACGCGGGGAGACCAGCAGTAGAGTAGACGGAGAGCGATTGAACCATTAAAAGATACGAGAATAAAGCATCTACCCTGCACATAGTGTCCGCTATTAATTTCCACATACTTTCACGGAATCAGAAACTGAACGAAGGTAATAAAACAATAGGAGTCCTAACACCGAAAGTGAGCAGTGTTTTTGAATTTTCTCTTTTCCGTCAGTCGTCGGTGACTCTACCACAGTGTGGCCAATATGGCGTTACTCGTAGAGTAATAGTTAGAAAACAAACCCCAGGTAAATTTAATTGTTTAGTGGGTTTAATTTTCCTGTGCGCTCCAGATTTGTGACATTGTGTCAGACTAAGCTTTTTCATACAATCTACAAATATTAATGCCACTAGAGCAATTTTACATTTTCACAATCTTTTGTTTAATCTTAAGGCTGGGTACTTTTTCCTTCTACACTTTCTGAGGGGGACCCTCGTAGCCTAGTGACTAATGTGCTGGACTGTGACATCATAGTAAGCGAGCTCAAACCCCAGTCGCGCTATTAGGTTCACTTTCGGACTAATATTCTTAAGAAAGGTATGAACACACTCATCCTGTTCTTCTACAAGAATTGATTGGTTAGAGTTTACGGCATGTCAACCTTTGTTGGGTTATTCTATGCCGAAGATGTTTTATTTTATTCATCCTTGATGGATAATCAACATTTTTTTCAAACTGAATCTTTTTCAGACACAATTTTTAAAAACATTTTTCTATTTAACCCATAAATGGGATACTAACAGGTGCTACCACTCCGGGTCAGAGTGGACCTGGGAGTAATATTGATGAAGGGGTACTCCACATTCCCCAGAGCTCCAGAAGGGAAATTTACCATCAGATAGAGTTTAACTTCATATCCAGGACATTAAAACCCTCAGCCACTGCCTTCTAGCACAAATATGATAAAAAGGGTTAGGGTTTGCCATATGGACAATAGGAGTGGCAAAATCATATAGATCCTAGGGCTTGACGTGACCAGCCGATTAATCGGAGGGCGCCTCTCCAATCGCCCATCTAACCTGAGTGGAGTTCTATGTCCTGCTCAGCCACCAGGATTCCGTTCTTAAGCAAAAGAAAAAAAGAAGTAAAATAAGATTTTTATTCCCTTTTTTAAAATACTGTTTTATTTTATATTCCTCCATTTCCCCTAAAAGAAAATTCGTAATATAAAGAGTTCCCAACTTCCGCTTTTAACAAACCCAAGGGTTTTAACTCCGTGATCTAAGACGAACAGTTGCAATTGAAATAGGAAGATGACGTAAGGAGGTACAGACGGGGCTACTATAAAACACAGGGTGATTAATGTTCGTTTTTAACATGTGTGTATAACACTTTAGGAAAACATGATGAGAATATGTGGATATAGGTTCTTATGATATTTGGGTGACAATAAAAGCACGCATGCACGCATGCACGCACGCACAGACACACACATACGCACACGCACCCCCATATATATATATATATATATATATATATGTGTGTGTGTGTGTGTATTATCACTTTGTTTCAACAATCGCATAGGCGAAAAATTGGCTGTAACCAAGCGTCGTTGGCTTCATGTCCACGCTACCCCAACTTAGATCTAAATGCTCTATCCACAATATTGAACACTTTTTACTTATAAATAAGTAAAGTAAAGTCGACGGGGCGGCCTAAAGTCGACATCAGCCAGTCAGCGAGGGAGTCTATCCTCTTTTCAATAGCGCTAGAGATTGTGTTAGCATCTGAGGTGGAGCGCCACACCTACCATCAGCTCCTTACTTTACCGCACAGATCCCTGTGCTACTCATACGCTGAGTTGGCGAGGACCGGTATCGAACTAGGAACCTTGTAGTTTCTAGCCGAACGCTCTACCGGCTGAGCTATATATATATATATGATTAAATTTTTGTTGGTGCACTTGAAACAGGTTTTGGAAAAGAAACTGAAGTTATTGAAAATCAGAGATAGAATCGAGACCACAGCATTATTGAGATCAGCTAGAATATTCACAAGAGTCCTAGAGACTTGAGGAGACTCGCTGTCACTCAGAGATCAACGAAAGACCACCAGTTAAGAAGTGAAATAATAATAGTTATAAAATAGCAAAACATCTATTAACCCCCACAAACCCCCAAACCCCCTCCCAACAAAACAACAAAACAAAAACAAGACAAAAACAAACTGTGGAACATGAGGGTAATGGTGATACCAGTTGTAGTTTGTGCCCTTGGAACGATCCCCAAGGATTTGGAAAAAGACTAGAGGAATTGGAAAGCAGAAGAAAAGTCGAGACCATACACCCAACATTGTGAAAGACCACCGGCTAACACTGACACTAGGAGTGAAATAATAATGATAATAATAATAATAATAATAATAATAATAATAATAATAGTGGAACATGAAGGTGAAGGTCGTACCAATTGTATTTGGTGCCTTTGGAACGGTCCCCAAGGGTTTGGAAAAGAGTCTGGTTGAATTGGAAATCATAGGTAGAAAACAGCAACATGGCTAAGATCGGCTAGAATACTAAGAAGAGTCCTGAAGACCTGAGGAGACTTGCTTTTCCATTCCAGTGAAAGATCACCAGCTAATTCTAGCGGGTAAAACTCGCAAGGGGTGATATAATAATAATAATAATAATAATAATAATAATAATAATAATAATAATAATGGACTGGGGAAATTGGAAATCGGAGGAAGATCGACTATAATACTCAGAAGAGTCTTGAAGACTCGAGGAGACTTGCTGTTACTCTGATTCCACTGAAACACTCGCAAGAACTGATATTATAATAATAATAATAATAATAATAATAATAATAATAATAATAATAAGAAGAAGAAGAAGAAGAAGAAGAAGAAGAAGAAGAAGAGGAGGAAGAAGAGGAAGAAGTTAAAAAATAAGGAAGAAGCTGAAGCTGAAGTTGAAGGAAAAGACAAGAGTAATATGTCGCTTTTTGAAAGTGATGTCTTCTAGATCTTATTTTAATTTAACTGATATTCCCTGTAGATAGGCTGGTTTACGCGATTTACGAATCCACAAAAACAGGTGCTCATGTCATTAAAACCTGGAAGTTAACATGTTGACATATGGTAGACATTGACTTTTATATTCCCTAATCACTTGTTTCTTGCGTATGTACATAGACACATGCATACGTACACACGTACGAACACACATACACACATACATGCACATACGTATGAGAGTTTATGTATCATTATAGATTGTCTGAAATATAGTAGTTACAAGATGTGTGTATGTGTATATGTCTTTGTCTGTGTCTGTTGGTGTCTACAATGTAATACAATATTGCAATAAAAGCATAGGACCCTTTTATATAAAAACTAGACGATCCGTCATAACAACGGTCGATCGTGATATTGATGCTTTTATTTAGTGAAAGATTTTTAATTTGTGTTTCATTTTTATCTTCTTTATATTGAGAATTTCCGATGATTAAGAAATGACGTTCACTACGGACGTAGATAATACAACATTGTCATTCACTTTCTAATTGAATAGGAAATTGCTTTATTCTCTAAGAGCGTTTTAACTGATTGGTTGGATTTTACGGCATGTAAAACCTTTTTGGGTAATTTTATGCCGAAGACGTTTTGTTTTATTCTTGATGGGTACTCAATCTTTTTTAAAACTCAATTCTTTTTTTAAACAGATTTTAAAAACTTTTTCTACTTAACCCATCGATGGTACCCTAACAAGTACTATCACTCCGAGTCAGAATGAACCCGGGAATAATGGCGATGAAGGGATACTCCACACTCCCTAGAGCTTCAGAATTGGAACTTCACCATTAGATGCAGATCGTCATACCATAGACACTAAGACCCTAAGCCACCTTTATTGCAAATATATGATAAAAAGGGTTGGGACAATCATGTAAGTGCTTGAGCAAAACGTGACCAGCCGATTGATCGGAAGAGGTTTTTCCGACCGCCCGTCTAGCCCAAATAAGGGCTAAAGTGGAGTTGCCTGTGATGGACTGCTCAGGCAGTAGGATTCAATCCTTAAGCATCACGGGTCACCATCCACGGACAGACTTTACCTCTCAGTTGAGGTTCAGTCGGCGTAATTCTACAGCCCCAGTCGACAGGGAGGTAAGAGCATTTTAAGTATATTTCACTAATAAAAATCTCGCTATGATGTGCCATTTAGTTCTAATACCTTTGGGAAAGGTATAAATCCGACTATTCTCCCTTCAGCTGTTGGTAAATACTAGGACATATTGGTCTCTTTAATCTTCGAGATAAAGACAGATCACCCTATCCCAGCCAGGAGACCAGACCTAGTGTTGATTAACAAAAAAAAAAAAAAAATGAGAACGTGTCAACTGGTGGACTTTACGGTTCCAGCAGATTACAGGGTGAAATTGATGGACAAATAAATACCTGGACCTTTGAAAAAGCCAAACACTTTACAATCGGTCAGAATACCAGAAGAGTCATGGAGATCTGAGGAGAGCCACTGCTGCAGTAGCACAACGAGAATACAAGACTAGACACGAAAGGTGGTGACCATGAATTAACGAAACATAAAAACTTTAAGAAGATCCAAACAAAAAAAAGAACTTGTCAACTGGTGGATTTTGCAGTGCCAGCAGATCACAGGGTGAAGCTAAAGGAAAATGAAAAAATAGACAAATATCTGGACCTTGCCAGAGAACTGAAAAAGTTATGGAATATGAAAGTGAAGTGATACCAATTGTAGTTGGTGCACTTGGAACAGTCCCAAAAGGATTGGAAAAGGGTCTGGAATGTTTGGAAATCAGTGGAAGGGTTGAAACCATTCAGAACACTGCACTGCTGTAATCTGCCAGAATACTCAGAAGAGTCCTGGAGACCTGAGGAGACTTGCTGTCACTCAGACTCCAGTGAAAGACCATCAGCTAACGCTGATGTGAAAACTCAAAAGGAGCAAATTATAATAATAATAATGGATCACACAATAGAGGTCACAAGACCAGGCCTAGTTTTAGTTCATAAGAAAATAACTTGTCATCAAGTGGACTTTGATATTCCAGTGTTCTCCAAACCATTAAAGTTTAGAGTTCACAGATCTTGAGGAAAGAACTAAAATTAATCATAAAAATGAGTCTTGTTCATTGACTATTGAAATGTTTTTATCTAACTCATTTCGTTTGCCGCGTAAGTTAAAGCAGGTTGTATAGTAAAAGAGCACTCAACTGGAAATATCGGTCGCGGTATCGCAGTGCTTGTGTGTTAGCCTTAATTTAGATTTAATAACAGGGGATATCTTATTAATAATGGCAGCAGAGCGCAAGAGTAGTTATGCAGACCATTCTGATATGCCAAAAAGAGAAGCCGCAAAGTGCTTCCTTTGAGCGAAAAATTAAAAAATTCTTTACTTAAGTAGGAAAGAAAAAAGAAAGAAAGAAAGAAAGAATAAAAGTCGCATGCAGAAGTTGCAAAAAAATGTCTGGTAAAAAGGAATCTTCGATTCGTGAAATTTATTAAGAAGCAAAGAGAAATACGAGAAGACTGTGTAGCTGTTTCGGCTTAGACAGCAGACAGTTGCGGCCATGACGCGTGTTTCACGCGCCATGGCCGTGACTATGACTTTCTAAGCCGAAACAGCTACACTGGTTTCTGTACAGTCAAAATAGAAAAGGCATTAATTTTTTTTTTAAGTGGGAGATATGAAGAGAAAACGTGTCTTAATTAACAACGTGTTGTGTACAATAAAAGTGCACTACGAATTGTTTTGATAGAAAGTAGATAACACCATAAAGATCAATTTTAGTATATGTACCGACGAAGCTAGTAGATCAAATTAAATATCAATATTTAAAGATTAATCAATAAATTAAAGATCAATATTTAAGCGGTGTTTAACAAATTTCAATTCAGAATTTTTTTGTAGACTGGTTGCCTAACCAAATGTTAAAGAGCCGAAACTGCCCCACTATTTACCCATAGTTGAAGGGAGAAGAATTGGATGCTTACCTATCTCGAGGATAGGTATTTAATCAACCCGCTTGCCACGAGTAGGATATGACACAAAGTTGCATGGAGCATCCAGCAAGGATAGAACTCACTATTCAGGAGTAATGGATCTGCGAGAATAGCTTGCTAACCATTACACCACAATGGAAGACCCTTTCATTTCTCAAGGATATTAGCACTATGTGAAATACAAACAGCTTCGTCCAGGATTTGATTCGGGCTAGCCGTGTTTATTTCTTATGACGATAACCATGACACGACAAGCGCCTTCAATAACTGTATCATTATAGGCAAATGGGGTCGGGAATTCACAAAGTTAACAGAGTTCAATCTCTCTTCCACTGCGCTAGGGGTAATATGATACGCTTTATCTAGCACTCCGTGAAGGTGATGCAGAGGTCACGAATTAAAAGTGACATGGATTTTGTGGGGATGTATTGTGAGCCCCAGTACATATATCACGGATTTCATGATTCAGTCTCCGTTTTCTCTTTTGGTGGCTGGAGTGGGAATTGATAACGAGGAGCCAAAGACCTGAGAAGATACAGTCCCTTGAATAACGTAGACGCTGCAAAGTGGTGTCTGTTGTCCATTTGTTCCTGCTTTCAGAGAGAACAGTGAGAATAAAACAACGAAAGCTTCTAACACTAAAAGTTGAGTTGTGAACATACCTGTAGCTAGAAATATTTGAATTAGGGTCTATTGATTTGGAATCAAGGGAGTCTATGGAAAATTACCGGTAACGGTTATAACCTTTTGATCACTTGAAAACGCGCCATGACAGACACGTGAGAATAGTTTAGTGTTAGATTCGACCCGACTTGGAAGCAGAGCAGACGTGATTGTCGTCTCTCGCGGGTCATTTCATCCCCGCGGTGGAAAGCAACCAATATGGGCTAGAAGAAAATAAAACTTGATCAAGTTAAAACAAGGTGTTGTTGTTTTGTAAATTATTAAGACAATGACCAGCTTAGCCCAGCCCAGAAGAAGAATTAACAAGGAAGAAAATCAACCCCCAGCAGATAGAAGTCAACTAGATAACATGACGGACGACAAGATAGATATAAGAAGCACCAAGTAACCAGCAGAGTACCAAGTAAAACCACAATCTCTAATTTAATATATATATATATATATATATATATATATATATATATATATATTATACCCGTTGTTTATAAGGGATATATAACATTTGTGTGTTTTCTTTTCACAGCCGACATTTGAGCGAAAAATTAAGAAGAACAAAGAACGAATAAAAGTCGCATGCAAAAACTGAAAAAATGTCTGGTAAAAAGGAATCTTCGGTTCGTGAAATTTATTAAGAAGCAAATAGAAATACGAAGAGCCTGTGTGGCTGTTTCGGCTTAGACAGCCACAGTTGAAACTATGGCATGGGTTTCACCGACACAGCAATCCGCCGCTGAGCACACTGCAGTCATACATTTGGAACCAGTGATTATACTGCAGACATGTATGCGAGTGACAACATCACACGACCCGTTGCGTCCATTGGGTTATATTCTAAGAGAAACCCATGAAAATATCGATGTGTCTATTTAGAGAAGAGTGAAGGACTATAATGAGCATTTGATAGATATCTTCTGTATTATATCGGGAAAATGAAACTGAATATGACGTTCAATACGAACGTAGAGCTTACCCTCCCCCAAATCTTTCTGTTACAAATTGCATTGGAAATCTTCAGAGTTACGGAAACATACAGTATCGCTCATAAATAAGAACACTCGTATCATTTTCTTTTAAAGACGAAAGTTAAGTTTATTCTTAACTAAAGATTCTAGAAATGTAATATGATATAATGGCTCTTTCACCATCAACCTACCCCCTGTGCTGTCAGCCGGAGTGCAGGTGTGGGTGTTTTAACAGACAGGAAGGAGTCAAATGCTGATTTGAAATGTGATGAGAAAGTGAATTAATGGGTTTCAATAGTTGGTCTCCAAAAGAGAATAGCGGAGCAGAAGTATTGGATTTGAAATATAAATAGCACCACTGTAAAATTCATCCTAGAAAAGTTGCATTCCCGGACAGAGAGATAGACAGATACACCACAAATATATATATATATATAATTTCATTATAGTTTTTGTTTCTTTATATTTCAGGAAACATTCGCTGAACATAATTTACCGATCTTCGGGTTCGAAGCAACCCAAATAGATAATTACTTATATCCTATCTGATTTTTTAATACATTTAATCATGTAACGAGTGAATATTCGGTTTCTTTGTGACCTTTCTTTCTTAACTTCGTCTCTAGCCAAATTTTGGGCTATCAAAAGATAAGGAGATTGGAGAACGAACATAAATGCCTACTGTTTAAATTAGCCTTTAAGAGATATTGAGTATTTTAGACGTACTTATCTGATAACAAGGGAAGTACGCCTGTTCAGTGTGTTTAGAAGTGTTTTGGTTTTATTGCATCTGTGAGTATTTGTCAATGAACTTCTGAGCCAACGTATGGCTCACCGCGGCTGAAAAAAGATTTATACCTACCTTGGAGTTGAGAGATCGTCTTTTGATATATTCGGCGGCAGACCGTATTTTGGGGGACTGGACTTCCGGTAATCCGTTAACACCGACTCTTGGATATCACCTGTGAACATTAAGACTACATGTAAGAAAAGACTTAACACACACACACACACACACACACACACACAACACACACACACACACATACGCGCATATTTATATATAGCACTTTAGAGGATATATATATATTCATGTTTGTTTGTGTGTGTGTGTGTGTTTGTGTGTGTGTGTTAAGCGTAGGCACAACAGTCGGCTCCAGATAAACCCTCGTCTAAACTAACAAAACATAATAATAATAATAATAATAATAATAATATCGAAGCAAAAATTGATAAAACGAAAAAGTATAGCAAGTGTTGATTATGTGGAGACCGAGGTGAAACGTTTAATCACATAAAAAACTAATACAACAAACTGGCAAAAAAAGAAGGAATACGTGACTAGCCAATACTGGGTGGGACAGGTGAGCCAATGAGTATTGTGCAAGAGATTAAAATTTGACCATCCTGAAAAATGGTATATGCATGACCCAGAATCTCTCATAGTGGACCTGGGAGTAATTGCAACGAAGTAATACTCAAGATTTCCCAGACCTCTACATTTGGAGCGCCTTGTCACATCTTGCAGTTTTATGTCATATCCAGAACACCCGTTTTTTATGGGGGGGGCGTCTTACTCCTCTGCGGATGTGTGTGTGTGTGTATGTGTGTGTGTCCTGCTTTTGCCGTTAAACTGCATCAAGTGGCGAGGCTCTAATTATGGAGCCCTGGGGAGAGGGAAGTAGACCTTCATTGCTATTGCTGCCAGGTCCTCTATGAACTGGAGTGATAGTATATGTTAATGTTCCATCTATTAAATTAAATAGATAAAAAGAAATGAATTAAAAAAATATTGAACACCTAACAAGAATGAATTAAATAAGCATTTTCACCATAAAATAAACCAAGGGTTAACAAACAGTCAGCGGATTGTAAGCTCCACCGATAGGATAATTAGAGATTAGGATGTTTGTTCAATTTTAGCGTGAAAAATCCTTGAGTTTTTGGTTAAATTTACTTGACACTATCACAGCTTTCACGTTATCCTCCCTGTCGTTTCATTTCCTTTTCGTTTCGTTTCGTTTTGTTTTACGGCATATCAACCACGGTGGGTCATTTAATGCCGACAAAGTTTTGAAATAAATAAATATGTTTTGAAATAAATTCATTCTCAATTTTTTTCATAAACATATTTTTTTATTTAACCCATAGATTGGACCCTAACAGGTACTACCACTCCGGGTCAGAGTGGACCAGGAAGCAATGGTGATGAAGGTACTCTACATTCCCCAGACCTCCAGAATTGGAACCTCACCATCAGTTAGACTTTAACGTCATATCCAGGAAATAAAGACCCTCAGCTACCGCCTTCTAGCACCCATATGATAGAAAGGGTTGATCGTTGCCATAAGGGCAATAGGGTTGGGTTAATCATATAGGTACTAGGGCTTGATATGACCAGTCGTTTGATCGGAGGGGGCCTCTCCGACCGCCCGTCTAGCCTAAGTAAGGACCAAAGTATTGCATGTCATGGGCTGCTCAGCCACCTGGGTTCCATCCTTAAGCATCACGGGTCGCCACACACACCCAACATTGGAGGAGTCTTGACCCTCTGCAGAGGTGCAGTCAGTGTATTCTAACGCCCCAGCCGACAGGGCGGATCCGCCCTGTCATGGATGCCAATGATAACGGTAATAGTAAGACATATCAAATCTCATTTCTTTTTCTTCAATAAAACCATTGATACGAAGAATAAACATCGGAACCATATTATTCTAGCTACCTCCGTCTACCTGTCTGTCTCTCCAACAAAGAAAAACTGTAACCTGTCTTTATTTCAGCTTAGTCACTAGAATTGACGTATTATGTCCGATCGTAACAATGTGATCCGATCAGTTTACAGAGTACGGCGCGATACTACCTATTTAAAACTAGTGGGCGATACATTGAACACCTTGATACTATTACGGACTAATATTTTTTGTTTTTGTATGTACAATTGTTGGTAACACAATGGGGTTCTTTTTGTATTTCTACTAAGGTAATCCGATGAGGAGGCAGGGCGTTGTTTACCAAATGTTCAGATGACATTCATGGAACTCATCACAGCTATAAACACATAGGTTGGCGTTTTAAAGAATCAAGTTTTGCCGATCATTATCTACCAGTTCAAGCAAATAAAGATTTTGATGTGTTAAGGTTATTGTCCAGAGAACAATGCTGAAAGGTTTATTGAATGGATCGGAGGAAAGAGTTAATGGTCATAATCTGATCTGATCTGATCTGATATATATATATATATATATATATATATATATATATATATATATATATATATATCAGTTTTAAAAGTTTATAAAACATCCTGAGGTGACAAAATTTCAGTGTGAAGCGACATCTCTGCCAGTATTGTTCTCGCTCTCTCTCTCTCTTTCTTTCTCTCTCTTCCGCTACACACACACACACACGCATATATATATATATATATATATATATATATATATATATATATATTCTGTCGTTGATCCAGTTCCTTAAAGCGACTCACCAAGTACGTATTGTGCAGTTTATCTATCATCTGGACTCATTCGATTTTTCTTTTTTGTTCTGTTGACTTTCTCCTAAAACTAATATATATATTATATATATATATATATATATATATATATATATATATAATATATATATATATTGTTGTAGACCAAAAAAGAGCAAATATTTCATAAAGGAAAAAATCGCGAGTGACTTTGTCATCACTTTCTGCAGAGGAGATATAGGGCATCCCATCGTAGTTAGAAAGCTAGTCTTGCAGATACATTATTACTGAATAGCGAGTTCAATCCTCGCTGGACGCCCTATATTTGCGACCTTATGTCCTATCCTACCCGTGGCCAACCTAACTATATGAACTGGTCTACTAATTTCAAAGACTTGCAATCTAATGTGGAGATATCTCCGTCTTATTTAAATGGTCGCTTAGATTCGAGGAAGCTAAGCGACCATTTAATTTCTTTTTATTTATCAATATTGTTTTCGTTTAAATATTTTAAAAATAATGAAATCTGAGGAAACTATATATGCGAAACGTATACTCTTGTGAATAAATTGCTAATTTGAACAAGCCAGATTTAAATTTTTTAGTCACATTTATTAACCACAATATCTGATATAATTACGAAAACCATATATATATATATATATATATATACAGAGAGAGAGAGAGAGAGAGAGAGAGAGAGAGAGAGAGAGAGAGAGAGAGAGAGAGAGAGAGAGAGGATGACGAGGAAGGATGGAGAGAAATTGAAATAAATATGACTGAAAAATGGAAAACTAATTTGATCAAGCCAAATTTTCATTTTTTTGTCATATTCATTAACCACATGGACGGATATTATTACGAAAATTATATATATATATATATATATATATATATATATATATATATTTGGAGAGAGAACAGAAACTGGTTTAAATATACTAGTTAAATTTAACACAATCATGATAATTGCCCATGACAAACGTCAACTATGAAGTTAACGACTATGAACTACAAAATTTTCATAACCAGTCACAAACATTTAAAGTTTTAAAAACCTTATTCTCCTAAGTGCTATAAATTATCCATCAAATTATCATACAGACCGTAGGTTTTGTACTCACCCGATCTTTGAAAACACGGCAAATTTGTCGTACAGGTTTGACTGAGGGACGGTTTGATTTTGTCGTCGCAAGGTTTATTGCCACTATTACGACAAATGACCACTCGTTGCTGGACTCCAAATCCACACGTAACACTGCACTGTCAAAAGAAAACGTCAGATATAAATAAAGAGTTAATTGTGTATAAATGAAGAAAGATAAATAGAATAAAAGAAACAAAAGGCAAACGTTATAATAATAATAATGAAATTTATTGTGTACAGTGCTCAGGTGCACCACAACTCATCAAAGTCTCATGTCAAGTACACAGAATAATGTATTAGTGTCAGGAACATGAACAGTTTACAGTAGTAATATTCATGTATGTGTGTGCGCGTGTGCATATGTGTGTGGAGACGGTCATCAGGTATACTATCGGCGGATTACAGGAAGCATGGAGGCTTTGAAAGATGCAGTGTTTCGGCAGCCTACAACAGACGCGGGAAGGTTATTCCATGCCTCCGCAATTCTGAGCGTAAAGAAATGTTTCCGAAAGTCACGTGAGCAGTGCTGTTTTCTGACTTTGTAGGCATGCCCATGTGTGTTAGAAACATGGAGATCAAAAAGGTGTTCAAGGTTGCTGTTGCTAAGATGATTAATAACCTTATGAGCGTTTACCAGGTCAGTTTCCAGACGCCGAAGTTTCAACGAATCCATTCGTAATTGTCAATATTTCATCTTGGAATAAACACCAGTCTTTCCAGACCGTTTTCTATGTTCCCTTGATAATCATTTGACAAATTCACCTACAATCTCAAATACGACTTCTGCTACGCCCTCCGCAAGAACTGGCGCGTCCACTGTTTCATTGGTGCGAGTGTCTAATTATGAAATCGGGATGTTCCGTCGAAGAGAATTTCATCATTTCGCATGCTTGAATGTCCAAACACTAAAACTTGAAGAAAAAAAACAAGCTCTTACGATGCACTGCCTTCATCAGTATGTGATCGATGTCGCCTACCTCTCAAAGATACGGTTACCAGATAGCGGCTGCCGTCAAAAGTTCGCAAATATGCGCTGTCTTGTGAAATGATGGATTGATTTTAACGGCTGAGATGGGGTTATTTTATACCTAGAGGTTAGGGAATCACGTTAATCCGTGCAGTTGTCAAGTGGTATCCGGGAGATCGGAAACGACCACTCGGAAGATCTCCATTATGATGGGAAGATAAAATTGGCAAGCGATTCGGGTCAACATGGAGATGAAGGGCGAGATCGATGACAAATTTGGAGTTCATTGTGTTCAGCGATGTAGAAATTATCAGATACCCCACACCGGCCAATGAAGGAATAAGGGAATTTTATGCTAATGAATTCAATAAAAAAACATGTGATGACTTACCGGTGACCATTCTCCCGCATACCATCGCGGGCATATCTCTGTATTACACGACTTGTATTCAGACGGTTTGTATTGTTTACAGTACCGATCGTTCACCCAGCGGCCTTGTCCCATCGATCCGTATTCCATGCATCGAACCTCCCGCAAAGAGGCTCCTCCGCCGCATGTCCGCGTACATGGCTGCCATTCTTTCGCCTCCCATCTACCAATAAAACACCACAGAATACCAAGTAAAAACAAAGTAATAGTGTAAAACAAATCTAAAGAAATACGAGGACGAGTCAAAAAGTAATGCCATTTGTTTAGAACAGGTTTAATTACCAACACAGGAATATGTATCATACATCAAAATGAAGCTGGTCCTCTGTGGATCACATGCTATCTGCCCTTTAGTATACACAAACAGTAAGGAATTAATGATACCAAGCAAATATTAATTAAAATCAATTCTCAAGTTATCATTCCCTTTCTCACTGTTAACTGATATCTGGTATATATATATATATATATATATATATATATATATATATATATATATGTATATGTGTGTGTGTGTGTGTGTGTGTGTGCAATTGTAATTAGTCTGTAGATAAGACCTGCAGTACAAATAATATATAACAATTTACATAAAGACTTAAATAAAATATAGGAGAACGCGATGTAAAAAAACAAAGGGAATTGAGACATCGGTGGTGACGTAGTTTTGCTTACAGAGAAGTACTATCTCCAGTTTTAGTTTTATTTATAGTGTCTCTGTGTGTTTTCTTATTATTTAGATTTTTCTGTGTATTCCTAACTTATATTGTACCCCCAAGAGCTTCAGTGTTTCTTGTAGTTGCAGGATCATAGGCCCTCTAGCATATTTTTCAAAATATTCTTTCCAGTCGCTTTGACAAGTCGTGCTTTTCATGTACTGACCTTATCAGTAATCAGCGCGCCTGCATAAAAAAGACTGAAACTCCTGGCATTGCCACTATAGCGCGGCAAAGTTACCCTTCCACGCTAGTAAGGAGCTTGAATTCAGTTTTTTTTACTCCTAGACCGGTTGTCCTTACCAAGGCTTGAAAACCAAGTCTGCCCTACTATTTACCCATATGTAGGGCGGAAGAGAGACGAAGCATTGCCTTTCACCAGGGTATTAGCTCGAGGTAAATCGCAAACGATCTCGTTCAAAATCTATTTTCTACGACGATAATCGTTACGCTACCAGCGACTTCTTACTTTATTTACTGACACACACGCATACATACGTTTTCTTTCTGTCCGAATATTGTAATTTTTATTTCAAAAGATGTGGAACTATAAGTAACGGAACAAGAAAAAGAAGGTGAGAATAGAATTGTTTTATTATATACTAGCAGAGCTACACAGCGTTGCTCGGGATTCAAAACGTTAAAAATAAATATCTTATCTATATCTATATATAAATTAATAAAAATTATTTTCTATATATTTGTTTTATTATCTTTTATTCTTTATATATTCTTGTTTTTAATTTGTTTATTTTCTTTTATTTGCTTTTTATTATGTTTTATCCTTTATTAATTTGTTTTATTTTCTAATCATTTTAAAAATTATTTTTGATAATATATTATTGATTTATATCTATTAATAATGGAGATTCGCTTCCGGTTTTTGTCTGTAACAAAAACTGCGTCACTGCTGACGTCACATTACCCAACACATAATCCAACGTCATAACATAGAATAAATATAGTGAGCATGCAACGTTAGACAATCCTCATAGTTTCAATAAATAGATGCCCGGCGTTATATACTTATATATAGATTGTTTTATTCTAATCTAATATTTAAAGTTATCGGAACTGTTTCCATTTCAAATTGTCTTTCTTTCTTTCTTTCTTTCTTTTTTATTACTCCTTTTAATAAATTTGACGATTTTACGTACTTATAGTACACACTCTATGACATTGAATTTTCAGCTCCCATCCCCTCAGGCAATATCTTTCAAAAAATTATTTTTACATCGCCCGGAGGGTGTCTTTTTATTTTGCTAGTCCTTATTATATTTCTATTTAGCTTTTCTTATGGACAAACAAGAATAGGGTGTGGATCTTTTTGAACTTTGGTCTTTGCTGGTGTCCACCAATTTTCCTTTATAATAGGACGTGCACTCGGTCGTTGTATAAAC
Organism: Doryteuthis pealeii; assembly: GCA_023376005.1. NCBI lineage: Eukaryota > Metazoa > Mollusca > Cephalopoda > Myopsida > Loliginidae > Doryteuthis > Doryteuthis pealeii. Next base: position 127,721,757 of record CM042140.1, on the reverse strand, counting down.
AAATATACTGATATACATACATACATACATACATACATAATCATTCTTTTATACACACACACACACACACACACATATATATATATATATATGTGTGTGTGTGTGTGTGTGTGTGTGTGTGTGTTTGTGTGCGTGCGTGTGCACGTGTGTGTGTGTGCAATTGACGATAGAATTATTTTGACAGGTATCATTGCTCGCGTTGTAATTACGGGAGAGTAGTTTGCTTAAATGTTCCTTGAACAACTCTTTTCTCTGTCAACCATCTTGACATGCCAGTGACGTGACCTTTATTGTCCAGTTATTTGGTGATGGCAGGGAAACACAAGGGTATTCATGTGGATTCTTCTCTTTTTTTCCCAACGGTATGAGTGGTATGCGAACACAAACAACCTCGGCCCGAATTCGAACTCGGTTAACGATTCCGATTACCGTGAAGATCACGTGGCAGTTTCATAACACCTCACCCTGTGTTGCTGTATGTGTGTACGTATGAGGATAGATTATATTATGCCTGTGTATTCCCGTCTATGTATGTGTGTGCGTGTGTGTGTCCGGACAATGTAATTATGTGGTTTGGGTGGAGTGGAGGTTGAGTTGTCGCAGGGGGGAAGAGGTACTTTTGAGACCTACCTAATTCGTTGGGGTCCTTAACGCTGGAACCGTGGGATCACGGATAGAAGTTTGGGGGCCCCCGACATTCATTCCATTCCTAATTCACTCAAAACGGCCATTAGTGGGGAATGTGAAAATAAACACGTAAGGCACAGGTTATTTTGTAAGACAAAGAAGAGCCTGTCAGCTTTGTATGCAGTAAACAAGGTGAAAAAATGGATGAAAAGAGGAAGCGGGTGGTGGTAGGAGGCAAATAGAAATAAAAGAAGAAAGAAAAAGAAAGAAAGAATGCAGAGAATAAAAAAAAACAAAGAAGGAAGGAAACTATGGGAAGATAAGGAAGAAAAAGTGGAAACATTAAAAGGAGGAAATAGAAAAAAATGAGCACGCTGAAAAAAAATCCGAGGAGAAAAAAGAAAGAAAACGGGAGCTGAAAAGAAAAAAATGCATTGGGGAAGAGAGAGAGAGAGAGAGAGAGAGAGAGAGAGAGAGAGAGAGAGAGAGAGAGAGAGAGAGAGAGGAGAGAGAGGAAACAGAAAGAAAGAAAGAAAAAGGGACGAGAATGAAAAACAGTGAAAGAAAGAAAGAAAGAAGAAAGCAATAGCTGAAAAGAAAAAGGTAAATTGGATTAGAGAGAGAGAGAGAGAGAGAGAGAGAGAGAGAGAGAGAGAGAGAGAGAGAGAGAGAGAGAGAGAGAGAGACATACATACATACATAAATAAATAAATAAAGAAATAAAGAAAGAAAGAAAGAAAGAAAGAAAGAAAACAGTTGCTGAAAAAAAGGTGGATTGTGGAAGAAAGAGAAAGTGTGGAAAATAGAAAAATACAAAAGAAGAATGGAATAGATAAAAAGAATTCAGAGGGGAAATTCAAAAAAATGGCACAGAGGAATGAAAGAAAGAAAAAAAATGAAAGAAAAAGATAGAGAAAGCGGTAAAAGAAGAAAAACAGAAATATCAAAATGAAAAAAAAAAAAAAAGAAAGTTATTTACTATGGTTAGCTGGGGTACAATGCCAGAATTATGGAGCACCCAGTGTGAATCGAACTCACTGACAATAGTCTGCTAATACTAGCTTGCTAACCATTATACCACATAATAAGAAAGGGAAAACACACACGCACAAATACAAAATAAATTAATAGTATATTTCTATATTTACAAATCCACGCTTCATACAGACATAGAGGAAACAGATTAAAAATCTTTTTTTGTACCAATACTGAAAGCATAGATGGTTTACCTGCCTCGAAAAACAGCATGAAAACCATAACTTTTCACCTAGACTTGTGGATTAAAGAAAGAAGAACACGAAGAAAATACGAAGTAGAATCTAAACATTTCCTTTATATATAGAGAGAGCTCTCTAGGAGCGATTTTAATTGACTTTCACCACCAGCATAATAAACCAATGATCGTCTGATGTTTACAGATATTCTCTCTCTGGTGATCGTAAAATATATACACCGATGTATGTATTTATTAGTTAAAACACCGCTACCTTAATGGCAACTTTCAACGACCGAGAGGTAAAGGAAGTGGGCTGTTGAAGTTCTGTCGGGTTTCGCTCCTGGTCAGAAGTAGTTGCTGTATCTAGCCACACTGATGAGACGTGAAACGTCAAAAGGAAGTGTCTGTAGATGATATATATATATATATATATATATATATATATATATATATATATATATTTATCTGTGTTTGTGTGTGTGTTTGTGTGTGTAACGTTCGTATGGCAACCAGTCTAGGACAAGATAAACTCTGAATTCCAGCCTTCAAACTTCACTTAAAAATTGATCTTGTGTCTCATCGTGCTCGTGAGAAGTGCTCTTTCGGACTAATATCCTCATCTACTCAGCTATGGGTTAAATAGTACCCCTATAGTTCTTCAACAGGGATGACTTTGGAATTAAATAAGCCACGAAGGTTGATATACAAAAAAACAAAACAAATCAAGTTATAGCATGCCACGTTGATTGGGATAAAAGTAAGTGATCACTTGGGTAAACCATTCCCCCATGAATAATATTTAATCTATAATAACTGTAACTAAGCAAACCACTATAGTCTTATAACTACCAGCCGGACTAGTATAGCCGAAAAAATTATTACATTCATTGTTAACCTTGACAAATTTATGTCTACACGCTACACATGGGTCAATAGTCACACCGATGAAATCATAGACCATTGAAAAGTACAGTGTACTTACTTAACTAACCGGTTCACCACAGGTACATACCAAGAGGATATCAATATTTCTGAAATCCACTGGCGATATGCATATGTGGAGGCGCTCATTGTGTAATGGTTATCGTAAAAGGAAATAGACACGACATCTGAGTTCAAATCCTGGACGAAGCTGACTGAATTTCACATAGTGTTAATAACCTTTGGAAAGATTTGCGACGGGTAGGATGTGACACAAGATCTCAATTATGGGGCATCCAGCAAGGATTGAACTGGCTATTCACTAATAACGAATCTGCGAGACTAGCTTGCTAATCATTACACCACAATGAGAAGCACAGGGAGGTACAAAGTAGGTATTTACTGGGCACCACACCTATCATCAGCTCCTCACTTTACCGCACAGACCCCCGTGCTACTCATATGCTGAGTTGGCGAGGGCCGGTATTGAACCCAGAACCTTGTGGTTCCTAGTCGGACGCTCTACCAACTGAGCACCAAGTATGAATATACAGTTTGAACTACGACAACAAAAAAGGCCTCGGGACAATAAAGTTTTATGAATCTGGTTCAAGCTGAGTTATTTAGAAACTTCCTCCTTGGAAATTTATTTGCTCCGTTTCCTTGTCATTATTCATCTCTCGCCGCGTGACATTGTGTCACCTTCACACCAGGTTTCCCTACTTGTCATGCACGCCATTTGACACTGCAAAACGAAACGATCGTTGTGTTGATCTAAACAAAGACGAGAAATAAAGATAGAAAACTGGAAACATGAATGTCTGCAAGGGACGCCGTTTGCTGAGATGTCGTTTCAATGATGGATTCTTTTTTGTTCGCTTGTCGTTAAGTTTCCTTTTATTCTCGTTCATTTTCCCGCCTATTTGTTCACTTGCGAGATTCGTCTCTCTTTTCTTTTTCTTTCTCTTGTATTCTAATCATTAACCTTTTCATGATTCAATCTTCTTCTTCTTCTTCTTCTTCTTCTTCTTCTTCTTCTTCTTCTTCTTCTTCTTCTTCTTCTTCTTCAAGTGTATTGCTCTCATAAAATGTCACTATCGAGTGCTCTTTTCTCTAGTTTACGGTTAGATACATACATCAATGGGACACATAGCATAGTGGATATAGGCGTTGAGTTAAGACAGTTCTAAGTGAAAGTTATCTCTATGCTGCAGGTTCAATCCTGGTCAAGATCGACAGTAACATAGAATAAGAATTAACATAGCTTAATACTTGTACCCAGCTATGGTTAGCAGAATGAAAACAGTATACATCCGGGGATTGAATAAAGGGTTGGCTTCAAAGTTTCGTTATGGCTCCCGATTACGATAAGAAAGTTCCCGAGTTCGAGAAGGCTCCCGAGTCCAACAAGACATACCTGAAGAGGATCGAAGGGTACATCGACCAAAACATTGTACAGATAACAATAACTACGAGGACAATAGTCCGGATAATACAAATAATACAAATTATCAAGCCTCATTTAAAAAATTAAGAGAAATAATACATACATGATATATACATTGGACGTGCCATCGAGGTGAAATGGTTAGTACGCTAGTCTCGTATATCCATTATTACTGAATAACGAATTCGATCTTCTCCGGATGCTCCATAATTGTGACCTTGTGTCACATCCTACCAGCATTTGGTAAATACCTACCTACATCATATAGACATATACACAATATACACACTATATTAGAGGCGCGTGGTGTTATGGTTACCATCATAGGAAATAGACACGATGAGATGAGTTCAAATTCTGGACGAGACAGTTTATATTTCACATAGCGCTAATACCCTTGGGAAAGGTACGAATCCACCTATTCTCCCTCAAGCTATGGGTAAATAGTAGCACAGACAGGGATCCTTAAATCTGATTAGGCAACTAGACCAAGAGAAGGAAAACTCTAAATTCAGAGCTGTTAAACTCTGCTTAACAAATTGACCGTGTGTCACATCTTGCTTGTGCAGAGGGGTTGGTAAATGTATACATGATAAAATGGTTTGGAGCTTGCCATAAAGGCAATAGAGTTGGGATAATCATATAGGTGCTAGTGTTTGATGTGACCAGCCAATTGATTGGAGGGCCCCTCTCCGACTGACCGTCGCCTAAGTAAGGACCAAAGGGGAGGGCTGTATATCATGTACTGCTCTGCCACTAGGGCTCCATCCTTAATCATGTCGGGTAACCACTTACTGCCAACAGGTGGCTTATTGGGGGAATTTTCTCCTCTACTGAGATGCAGTCGGTGTATTCTTCTACCTTAGCTGATAGGGTGAGGAGGCGCGCTTAGCATATCGTTTATTATCGTAAATGGATTCGGCAACCCTAATTCAAATCCAGGTCGACGCTGTTGGCGTTTCACTTCGTGATACTTTGGGAAAGGGATGAATCCATTAGGCAACAAGTATAGGAGAAGGAAAACTGAATTCAAACGAGGTCTACCCCGGATAAAAAATTGATCTTGTGTCGCATCCTGCTCTTAGCAAAATGGTTGGTTGAATATATTCATTTAAAAATTAGGTCATTAACTCGCTACAATTTAACCATCGGCCATATTTACTCTTTGTTTCTTGAAATCACTTAGAGGTATCAACTTAATGACGGATTGTTGATGTATAATTTGGGAATTTCAATGTAACTGTTCGATGAAAAATAATGCAAATGACTGAAACTTACTTTTATCTGGATACTGAATACAAGTATTATATATATATATATATATATATATATATATATATATATATATATTACCGTAGAACTGAAAAGTATCCAGTTGTTTTTCGCAACTACGTACCTAGGAGGACACGCCTTCATATAACAAGGTTTGGGGTCCGGCGGTTCAATTTTCGGCACGTTTGTACACATTTCTTGTGCCACGATCATATCTCGTCTTTTGTCCCGGCACAGACTTCTTGATTGGTAGACACCTATAAGTAAGTATAATAAAAAAAGAAAAGACAACAATTAAAACTCTTGGATTTAATATGCCTCTGAGGTGAAATGCCATGAAATGTTTCAGAATATTTTTTTTGCGAAATTTAGGATGTTTTCTAATGTTAGAATATTTTTGCTGTTCAAACATTTGACTGTTACGTAATCGACAATTGATAAAAGAGTTATTCACAAAAAATATCGAAATCGGAGCTGTATTTACCAAGACAAATGAACAATGAATGAAACGTTTTCTTCAAAATATTACCCTTATTCCAGCGAATTTGCAATTCGTAAAAAAACAAAAAAAAAACAAAAACAAAACGCCGAAACTTTTTTTTTATATTGTGCGAAGCAGCGTTCTCGTATTACTTTTAATGTTCTGTTACATAGTTCTTGGGGTTCCTATGAATTATATATATAAGTGTAGTCAAAATTTGAATAATAGTTTGCTATTACCGTCGAGAAAAGTTATTGACAAGTAGTTAACCTTTCGCAAACCGGTACGCCGACTTCTTATTGGCTGAAGAAAAGGTGTGTGAAAGGGAACTGGTCTAGTTAGTGAGATTTCGGCAGTTAGTCAACAGGAGCAGACTTAAGGATCGTTGCTCCCAAATGCCGACTTCTCGCCGCTGTGGGTTTTTGTAGTAAAAAATAGACGTGTAAAAAACAACAAACTCTTGCGTATTTGTTACAAACAAGAAATGAGCACTGACGACCCAACTCAAAAGAAGGAAGCAGCTCAGAAAAGAAAGATGGCCACCGACAAAGTAAGAATAAAAAGAAAAAGTAAGAACCCATTTCCTCTCCTCTACTCTCCCCGCCATTTATATACCCGATATGGAGGCGCGTGGCATACTGGTTAGAGTCGTAGGAAATGGACTCGTCGACCCGAGTTCAAATCCTGGCTGTTTGAATTTCCCATAGTGCTAATACCATCGGGAAATGTATGAATCCAACTATACTCCCTACAGCTATGGGTAAATAGTAGGACAAACAGGGCTCTTATACATTGCTTTGGCAACCTGTCTAGAAGGAGAAATCTGAATTCAAACCTCTTAAACTCAGCTTAAGAAATTGACCTTGTGTCACATCCTGCTTGTGTGGAGGGTTTGGTAAATAAATGAATACATACCCGATATAAAAAGGGATATATAACAGTTCTCCATGCCCTGCTGTTTAAAAAGTATTGAGACTATCTTTATATTTTAAAAAAATTGATATTGGAATGTTACATAATGAATAAGAATAGCCTATCATTTGTGTAAGGAAGTGTAGCTAGGATTTGAATTTAGCCGGTAACGTATGGAAAATAACTAGTGATTTAATTGACAGGCTTTGAATCCAAGTTGACCTCGAACGAGATCCTCATTGGTTGGGAAAGTTAGAATCGTTGAGAATCGAGCAAGCAACCGTAGTGGACATACGCATATTTGCGTACTGTGCTGTTCTCCCGCACGCGTGTGTTTCAATTGGGATCGGGAAATAAAGTTATGAATATACCAAAAGAACATGTTTCTGTGTTCCTGATTTATAAGAACTAAGATGGAAGCGGAGAGAAACATCCCCGACGAAAAAGAACCCACAAACAACTTGACACGGTCCGAGATAAAGAGAAGATAAGAAGATAAAAGACCTTAGCATAAAGTAATATGAGACTATTTAACAGGAATTCAATAAACAACAATAACATTGCAACGCCTCTGAAACTAAATCTATAAATGCATAAATAAATATGAGATTTATTTTGGGACTGATACATATTTTTGGTTATAGAGTTTCAATACTCCAGAGTTTGGTCATATTAAATACCTAATAATATCCGTTTTTGATTGTATAATGTTGCACTGGAAATAGTAAAGTCCTGATGTTTTTGATTTAGAAGAAAATTAATTTTCTATTAAATATTTTAGGGTGTACTTATTTATGGGCCCTATTGCATATATAATGAAATCCCCCTATCTCATAAACCATCTCATAAACCATCCGAGTGAGACGAACAAGACATGCAGGACATTGTGAAAACCAGCTCATGGACCTGCTACTGTAGGCCGCCCAGCAAGGACCTACATTGACCATCTCTGCGTGGATACTGGATACTGCGCAGAGGACCTACCGGGACAATCAATGATAGAGAAAGTTGGCGAGAAATTGTCATGGATATTCGTGCTAATTGCGCAACATGATGGTGATTAAATCTAAGACATTATAAATCGTATTAGTGTCCCGCCAAATTCTTTTCGAGAAAAGTTGCACATAGTTACGACGTTTGTCAGTATGGTTGCTTTTGATTGTTTGCCAAATCCCATCGAGGCCATGAGGCCAGTTCTCTAGAAATTCAAAATGAATGAAGACTTTCCAGACAGAACTTCTATCTTAGCAAACGATCTGTCTAGAAAAATAAAACTAAAACAAACTTCGACATCATTAATGAACAAATGAAAATTCAGTGGATCGAAGACAGTCAACAGTCGAGAGGAATTCCTTTCAAGCTTTTCGAATGTTATTCTTGGAAACGATATCAAGCGTGTATGTGGAGGGGGGGGAGAAGAATGCGAATGTCTTAGTGCTGGGGGACGAGAGGTGACTAAAGTGGGACAATTTCTTTAGGATTAGAAGCGTAGGAAGACAAAACTGAAAAGCAATGGATAAAAAAAGATAGTTGATAAATAGCAAGATGAAAAAAGAAACTGTTTTGCTGATTGATTGGTTGGCGGAATAGATCTTACGGCATGTCAACACTTGTTGGGTTATTTTATGCTGAAGACATTTTGTTTTATTCATTCTTGTTGAATATTCAATTTTTAAACACATTTTTTTAAAACTAATTTTGATCTATTTAACCAATTGAAGTTACCATAGAGGTACTACCACTCCCGGTCAGAGTAAACCTGTGAGTAATAGCGATGAAGGGGTACTCCTCATGCCCCAGAGCTCCAGAATTGGAACCTCGACTCTAGATGTAATTTAACGTCATATCTAAGATATTAAGATTCTTAGCCACCGCCTTATAGTACATCGATAATAAATAGGATTGGGGCTTGCCGTAAGAGCTATAGGGTCGAGAAAATTATATAGGTGCTAGGGCTTGATGTGACTATACGATTGATCGAAGAGGGCCTCTCCGACCGCCCGTCTAGCCTAAGTAAGGGCCAAAGTGGAGTGTTGTATATCATGGACTTTTCAGCTATCAGGGTTCTTAAACATCACAGGTCATCACCCACTGCCAACAGATGGCCCATCAGGGGAATTTTACCCCTCTGCAGAGGTGCAGTAGGTGTATTCTACTGCCCAGCCAGCAGGGTAAGGAACTGGCCTGGATATAGATAAATAGATTTAATAAATAATTAGCAAAGAGACATACCACATATAGGATGTGTGTAAAAGAAAATCACCCCCCCACTCCAACAGAAATTAGCTTTGTATTGACCCAACTCCTTCGCTACGAACATGGTGTGACACAAGGTCAATATTTTAGCAAAAAGAAAAAAAAAGCTAGTTTGTATTCCTGTTGAGATTTTTTGTAATATAAGGCGTGTGTTAAAAGCCCACTTTTATTTATAGACTCGGCGATAACCACGTGATCTCTCTTGGCCAATCACTGGCAGTACTCTGCTGTTAATACAATACTTAAACGGAGCATACTGACCATAACTACTTTAACTTTCATGGACCATGGACAAAGGATTCCAAAACTCAGGACTTATACGTAGGATAGGACATTCACTTACCAAAGGATTCCATAACTCAAGACTTACCTACTCTAAGCCCTTTTCAACAGGCCAAGGATGACATTTAAAAACTTAACAATTCCTTCTCAAAAACCAGTTGTTAAAGAACCCAGTCTGTCTTACTGGATTCATGCCATTCCGAAGATTTATTAACAAGATCCCTAGTATTTCGAAATAGTATTCAATTCAATACGAAGGGGCCGGTTTAGCTCAGTCGGTAGAGCACCCGCCAAGAAATCGCAAAGTTCCTGGTTCGATATCGGTCCTCGCCAACTCAGCGTAGTATAGATTGAGTAATCTGATCTGTGTGGTAAAGTGGGGAGCTGACGGAAGATGTAGCGCTGCGACTCAACAAAAACTATCTCCTTGGTCTAGCGCTAGCGAAAAGAGGATAGACTCCCTCGCTGTCCAGCTGATACCGACAATTGGCCACTCCAACTTACTTTTTACTTTTTATTCAATACAAACAAGTTGTTCTTCTTCGTTGTAATCTTGGGGTGGGGTATCCTATACACGTTCACTTGTGCTCATGTATCTTCGTACTAACCAACGTGGTGTGATGTAGATTTTCTTTTTATTGAAAAGTTGTTTGGTTGTTTGGTGTTTAACGGGTTATCTAATGCCAAAATATATATATACGAGGGTGAGTCAAAAAGTGATGCCATTTTGTTTAGGACAGGTATAATTACCAACACAGGAACAAGTATCATACATCAAAATAAAGCTGGTCCTCTGTGGACCTACTTCTCCACATAGTCACCGTTTCTCTCAATAGCAATGTTCCACCTTCGAATGAGAGCATGTATCCCTGACCGGTAAAATCATGTTGACTATTCTTTGGGCCACTTGAAGAATGTGGTCGAGACAATTAATTGAATGAATGAGGCCTCTCCGACCGGCCATCTATTCCGAAAGCCGAAGCATCATGAGTCGCAACTCCACAGCCAACAGGTGGCCCATTGAAGAGATCTTACCCCTCTAAAGAGATGCAGTCGACGTATTCTACAGTCCGAGGCAACAGGGAAGTTTATAAAAAAGACAAGTCAACTACAGTATATATATATATATATATATATATATATATATATATATATATATATATATATATATATATAATCGATTGTTGTGTAACAAATCGACCAAAATTGTATATATATATATATATATATATATATATATATATATATATACCAATTTTTGGTCAATTTGTTACACAAAAATCGATTAAGAAAAAAAGTGTTCCATGCCATTTTAAGCAGAAGGTATTTATGTAAAAATTTAAAAGGGGTGCTCACAATGTCACATTCTACCCACGACTTTCACATATGGTATCCCCACAGGACCATCAGATGGGTTACAGTACCCTAGGTCTGTGTTTTTATTATATTACATCAATGTTAGGTGGGGTGTATCTAAGGTAAGGGAAGAAAGGACAAATGGATAAAAGATAACACAAATATCTTCTCTCTCCTCTTCCCTTCACCCATTTCTCCCCTTCTGTTTCGATGCTTTTTGGTACAATATTTTTAGTCCTAGGGTAAATGGCATAGCAAAAATTTATTTAATGCCTAGACTTTGACACGAGAGCGATGTACGCTGGTTAAGTAATTTAACGGCAATGGGACATTCCAAGATGCAAATTTCCTTCAAGGCAATCCTTTTCGCATTTTTTATAAGGTGTTTTATTATTATTATTATTGTATTATTATTATTATTATTATTATTTGCCATCCATGTAACGATGGGGTGACTTTCCTTTATTGACCCCTTCATCTTTCATACATGGCTCGTCTGCGTGATATATATATAAATATATATATATATATATATATACTTTTTTTATTCATAAAGAAACATCTTGCTGATATACCGGGACGCATCATCACTGAAATTCCTGGGTTCATCAGCGGTTCTGGGTCTTTCAACATCAGAACCCCTTGCCCAGATCACCCAGCTGGGAGTGATCATTTCCCACCACCGACAAGTCCATAATCTCACCCTTTTAATCCAACGCCACCCAGTGGCTTTTTGTGCAAACTCCGTGATCGTTATAATGGTCTCCATTTTAGCACCTTCTGTTTTATCAATTCTCGTCAAGATCCCGCAGAGCCGACCCTGCACTTTGCCTTCAAATGTATCAACACTAAAGACATTATAAATTTAAGCTTTCCTAACTTCAAGTTATGAGGAATCCCCGTGGCGTAGAG
>CM042140.1:127685075-127705075 GCA_023376005.1 Doryteuthis pealeii | reverse complement strand
CTTGGATTGCAGATCTCGAGAAGGAGACAAAAGCTCCACCCCTCTTTTCTTTGGTTGGTGAGTCACTCGATAATACTCGATTATTGTGCCATGGCCTTGTGCCACACTTTTAGCTGTAAGTTTCCAATTAAGTTTGTACTGACTGACATTTGACTTTTTAAACATATTTTTGTTTAGGCCCCAAATCAATATTAAACAATGACCTTTTAATAATTTTATGTTATGCTTTTTATAAAACAACCCATAATTTCATCGACGGGAATTTTTGATTTGACCTTAAATGAACCCAATTACTCAGGTGACCTCTCCAGGTACAAATCCAATAATTCTTATGCTTATTTTTTTCAGTACCTTATCAAATGTATTGCAAATAACTTTTAATAAATTATCATAATTAATCTTCAGCATTTAATTTTATATCTCCAGTCAACATATAAGACTGTGATAGTGTTTTATATATACTAGCATATATATGCACCCTCCGGGTGCAAGTATTTAAGTTTTAATGTAATAAAATATCATATTAAATTAGAAAGACTAACAAAATAAGAATGAAAAAAAAAGATTTGAAACAGAGGGGGCTATAATCGAAAAATAGAACAACTGAAACTTACTCTTTCATCTTTCATTACTAAATTTTTCTAATTTAACTATTTAGTTAAAATAGGAAGTAAAGAATAAAATTACAGTTATTTCTTCTGGTATATAATTTTCTTTTAAGATTTATCACCGAGATTTTTACTCATATTCATTAAGATAAAACCAAACAATTAGAAATCAATAATACCAAGCACATATTTATTAAAATAAAATTTTAAATATCAATATGCAAATTAGCCTTCTCGTTCAAACTGTAAACCGCTATTTTGTTGTATATATAAATACAATTGCATGTTATTAGTACATAGATATGGTCAACAGTATTAATAATGTAAAACAATTTTTATTAATAACTGAAGGTTTAAAAGAATGAAATCATGGAGAATTTGACGTAAATAATTAAGAGAATTGTGACTTGAGTAGGAATATAGTTTCGGTTACAGACAGAAAAACACACAATCTCCATTATAATAAGATATATATATATATATATATATATATATATATATATATATATATACGTTAGAGTAGCGAACACATGAAGTCAACGGAGCATGATAACGTCTATGCGATTTTTAAACCAAATTTGGTGAGAAACTGTCAGTTACCAGGCACCATTGACTTCATGTTTTCACTACCCTAAATTAGATGTACATGTTTTATCAATATTTAAAACTTTTTACTCATAACTTTTTACTTATAAATATAGCAAACTATGTAATCAAAATAAATAACACACACACACACACACACACACACACACACACACACACACACACACACACACACACACACAAATATATATAGGTGTGGGGGGATATATATATCCTTTTTCACAAGCCTCTATAATTATCCAGAAATGTATGCATTTGTCTACTTGAAAATTTTAATGTGTATATTTATATATGTGTGCATTCATGTGTGATCTGTAAGCATAGATTGCCTACGTGCATGCATGTGTATATGTGTATGTGTTTGTGTATGTGTTTGTGAGTGTGAGTGTGAATTTCTCCCCCTCTCTCTCTCTCTCTCTCTCTATGTGTGTGTGTGTTTAGATACATATTTTTTCCGTTATACTCGTGAGTATGTCACCATTAATCTCGATTGCCCTAGCTCCTTGCCATCAAGATGGTTCTCTCCCATGACCCGACAAGGGTCAATTTTCAGTTGCGGTTCAACACTACAGACAAGTTTATTTGGCATGTCACACTGCCACCACCCAGCAAATAACAGCAGGGGATAAAAAATGGCTGCCACGATGTCCTCCTGTCTCTGTCATTATTGAAGGCATTGACTGTTGCCGAAGTTATACATTTCACCATTTCAGTTCTTAATCGTTATTCAGCGCAAGCGCCACCTACCGGCAACATCCGGTAGTTACGCTGTAGGTCGTTCAGGCGACATTGAAGGATAATTTTAATAACTATGCCGCATGGAGAATTAAATTTTTTGTGACCCCCTCCCCACAAAAACAAAACAGACTCATTTATTTCTTTATTTTTTAGTTTGATTTTTTAATCAGTGAAATCTCAGTCTTTCTTACGGTAAATTGTGATGTAAGAATCTACATATTAAACTTTAAAAATTAAATGGTACCTTGACTTACGAGTTTAGTTCATTCTACTTGTATTCAATTTCTTAGTATATCAAATCAATTCTCCCCATTAGTATAAACTGAAATGCTATTAATCCGTTCCCCCCACCACCAAAAAAGAACACCCCAAGGTTTTGTTACTTTTTTTTAAATAAGGAAAATATCACTGTACTGTATAAAAACAAAATGAAATAGAATGTTATGAATTATGTGTTGTAATATGTTTTACTGTTTATTTTCTTTATAAATAATATTTTTCTTTGTCGTAATGAATTTGGAAACTTAAATGTTTTCACTGAACTTATAAGCGTGCCTAAAGCTCGTTCGTACATCAAATTTTAGCTCTAAACACAAAGCCAAAAATCAACTTGGAAAACTCGTAAGTTGCGGCACTCGCAATTCAAGATACCACTGTATGTCTAAAAAATCAGTAGTCAGCGTATGTGTTAGTTATAAAATAATGAACTATCACCATTGATAAATAACCACCTTTCAACGGGGCGTAAAATATGCCGGCTACATTCACTGTGGAAGGGTTAGTCTCCACCCCTAAAAAAAGTGTAATGGTTATAACACTAGACTGCATCAGGTGATAAGGTTCCGGAGCACTGGGGAGTGTGGAGTCATCCCTTAGTAGCCGTTAACTCATTACACATAATTCACTCTGTCGGCGAGGCTTATAATATACTCTGTATCCCCTGCAGAGGGGGGGGAGACCACCACCAAAGGGGTTTCCTGTGTATAACACTAAACTGTATCAAGGCTCAAGTTCAGATGATCTGGGGAGTGCAGAGCAACCCTTTATTGCCATTACTTCCAGGCCCTGGAGTGGTGGTGCCTGTTAAGGTCAAATAGATATGCGTGCAAATTATTTGCATTTGATAGGAATACTTTATATCATATAACCGTGTGTAAAATATTCTTAAGTAACTACAGAAAAAATGTAAATATAAACGTATAATGTACGCAATTCCATTACATCTAGACATAAAATAACCCCAGTCAGATAGACATGTCGTTAAAATCAATCAATTATTGAAACCATATAATTGTTTGTCTAAAGTTTTTAGATGAGGCTTAATAATCTGTATTATTTAGATTTTTCGCACGTTGTCCCCATATTTATTGTTATATACACAATCTTTCATCCGATGTGCCCCCACCCCAGACCTTCTTCAGGTGTTTCTTGTCGAATTCAGGAACCTTCTTCTCGAACCTGGGAGCCTTCATGTCGTAATCGGGAGGTTTCATGGAACTTCAAACCGAACCCTTTATTCAATCCAGTTTGTTCTCATTCCGTTAACCATGACCAGATGCAAGTGTTAAGCTATGTTAAGTATTCTATGTTATTTTCTCCCGTAGTCAGGATTGAACCCGCAACCTATAGATGATTGTCACCTAGAACTGTACTAACTCAAACCATATATTCATTGCGCCATGCGCCCAACTGGATTAAATAAAGAATTCGGTTCGAAGATTCGATTACAATATGAAGGCTCCCGAGTTCGACAAGAACGTTCCCGAGTTCGATAAGAAACATCCGAAGAAGGCCGCTGGACACACCGGGTGAAACATTGTGTATATAACAATAAAGATAAGGATAACAGTCCGAAAAATCAAATTAATATCATATGATTGTTAATAACCTAACAAGACTTGTTGTTTTTCTGAAGTCTTTTAATTAAAACAACCCAGCCCATAAAGATTCAACCGTGCAGTGGAAAAACGACTCTCAGACTTCTCGTCGCATCTAAACTAAAACTATCTCACGCCTGTAATGCGCGCATCTGGAGGGGTTAAGTTGGGATCATCATAAATCCATCATAATCCTAACGGTTATGGAAATTTCCAATTAACACCCTCCGATTTTAAATCTAATGAACTCTTATTCAAAAATACCATTACTACCGTACGTACATAATTCATTGTGTTACATAATTATTAAATACCTAATGATTATGGCAATAGTGTAGAAATCATAATGGCGATTAGTGCAGCTGATGGCCTTGAGAGTGAGTGACAGCGCTTGACCTCCCTTTCACCTTGCCTTGTGGGGATGGATCGTGAGAACCGGAAGGCATGGAAGACCCTGTCTTCCGGTTTAAGGATATAGTAAGTTTAAGTCAGTTAGGAGTTAGAAGCCGAGCTAGCAAAATGTAAGGATCTGCGCAGACTTCTGGTTTGGGCATTTATAAATAAAGTAACATCAACGTAAATCGAAGTCTTGTGTTTATTACCTAAAAACTAACAATGACACAGGGCTTCTGATAAGGAGAAATCCCTAGCATGGAAAACCAGACCCGGAGTCCCCAATAGAAAACCAGACCTTAGAAGATATACCAGACCAAGATGTTAGAAGATAGAACCAAAGCCGACCAGAAGAGAAGACGACTAGAAGTAAGAATTAAAGAAAGGGTATACAACATTATATCGATTTGGTACAGTGAAAACGTCAGTACGTAACAATTGACTATCCTTGAATTAATTAACACAAATAACTGAGCAACGGTTGACATACCATAAAACCAACCAACCAGCCAACCAACCAATCAATAGTAAATAAGTAGAAAAGAATGTTTGAATCTTGCTGCAAACCACAACGAAATTCTAGTCAACCGACAATATTATTTTCTACTAAAATTTTCTCGGAAAACTGGTTTAACTTTATTTAACGTAGAGATGATAAAAATGCAATAAACATTCTGCATAAATAAGTGAACACTAAGATCAATTTATTCACCCTGAAAAAGGCTGATGCAAATTGTGAATTTCAGGCCTAGCGTGAAACTGTAAAAACTATCATAATATTATCATTATCAATCGCAATCGCATTTCAATGATCTTTATTCTGAATAAATTTGATTTTTCGGACTAATGTCCTCATCTTTATTGTGGTAGTTATTAATATATTCCTCAGGTGTTCCCTGTGTATCCGAGTATTGTGATAATTCAACCTGGTAAATCATTTTAATAGTTTGACAGTTGATCAAACAAACGTCGGAGAAACCTTAAAAAAAATTTTTTTTACAGATTAATAAGATATATACATATATATATATATATATATATATATAGCGAGAGAGAGAGAGAGAGAGAGAGAGAGAGAGAGAGAGAGAGAGAGATAGAGAGAGAGAGAGAGAGAGGGGGGGGGGTCATACTGAGAAATCATGTGAATTAATTTTATTACTTTTTTCAGAATTAAGAATCATCACCTTCACTTCATCGCAACCTAAACTATAACCTCTAACCCTTAATGCTAACTACTAAGCCATGACTTACTTTGAAGTCGCCTTATCGTCTGATGGCCGGAAATCTGGGTCGTGTCGATGGGATTTTTTTGTTTTGTTTCTTTTTGTTTCTAGTTTTTGGAGATCTTCGGCTCTTGAGGAGTGAAGCAAATCCAGATGACGAAAAAAAGCGACAAGAGAGTTTTTTTTCTTTTTTTTGTTTTTGTTTTTGGAGGCACAAAGCGCGAAAGTTTCGCGCTGACATAAGAATCGGAACATATCAACTTCCATCATAGAATTCTTTTTTTATTTTGTTTTGTTTTGATTCTTTTAGTATTTATTACCTTCCTCTTTTTTTTCTTCTTATTCCCTTCTATTTCTTTTTTTCTTCTCCTCTTTTAATGGCTTCCGTTTTTCATTCTCCTCCCCTTACCCTTACCGCCATTTCTTCTTGTTTATTGGATCTTTTTTTCTTTTTCCTATTTTCTTATTCCTTCTATTATTTTTATTTTATTTTATTGGGTTTCATTTTTAGAATCTTTTTCCCTAAATATTGGTTTCCTTTAAATTTACTTGCAAAAGTACCATTCTACAAAGAGTAGTTACCCAAACCCGTCTAACAGGGTTACAAGTATGGGGCTCCAGCGAGAATCGAACTCACTTTTCAGTAGTAATAGATCTGTGAGACTAGTTCACTAACCGTTTCACTATGATGGGACGTCTCTTTTCTACAACCCGTTCGCCTTGGGGATGACGTGGCACAAACTCGCTGGTATGGGGGATTCAATGTGGACCGAACTCGCTTTTCAGCTGTAATCGATCTGCGAGACTAGCTTACTAATCATTACGCCACAATGGGGCGTCCTTATTCTCCAACCCGTTCGCCACGGGTATGATGTGGCACATGGTCACAAGTTGGGACAGAATAAGATAAGTACGATATGATAATAATAAGTAAAGCGCTATACAACAAAACATGTACCCCTCATGATATAATGTATAATACTTTGTTAAAATACATATAATATTAAATGTTCTGTATGAAAGTTTGCGAAATGAATATATCGAATTTGCGACAACTTTACATAAAAAAACTTTCATTGATAAAGACCATTATATGGAAGATTAGACTAAACACAACAAATCATAATTTTACGCCTCACAAAATGGAAAATGAAAAACCTAAAAAAAATAAAAAAGTAACTTCTCTTTTTGGAGTTGTACAGCATATCAACGAGAAGGAAACTCTGAATCCAAACCTGTTACACTCCGCTTAAAAATTGACCTTGTGTCATATCCTGCTCATGCGGAGGTGTTAGGTAAATACATATACACCATATCAACGAAAAGCAAAAAATCAGTTCTCATTGGTTTTCTACGTTCACAATTTCGAATTATATAGAGCTTTACCTCTCCTTACATTAAATTATTCTATACTTTTTTGTATTATCATTTCACTCTTTGCGTGTTTTCTTTTTCTTTTTTTTTCATGCCTGCAGCAAACTGTGGTCTTTACTTAAGACCGAGGGACAACAAGTCTCCTCAGCTATCCAGATTTTTTCCTATACCTACCGTCAGTTCCCCTCTTTACCGAACAGATCAGATTACCCAATCTGTGCTATTCATGCGCTGAGTTGGCGGGCTCCGGGAACCTCGCGATCCCTAGATGGGTGCTCTAATATTAATACGATAATCGTTACGATAATCGCACGTATTTTTTAAACCGTAACCACAGAAGAAAAGAGACGGATTCATGCCTTTCCAAGTGCAATTAGCACTTAAATGAAATGCAAATAGCTGCATCCAGAATTTGAACTCAGCTTGCTGTATCCAATTTTCTTTTAGGAATTACCGTGATGCCACCCGTACTTCTAATTATTATTGAGATAAATATTCAGGATTATTCGGCTAATATATCGGAACGGAATTTAGAATCTGGACGCGTAGAATGTCTGCGAGGGACAAAAGAAAGCGAAAAGCAATGCCAGAAACTGGATCAGGTAACCATGAAATCGTGAGGACGCCAAATGAGAAAGAGAATTACAAGAATTTTGGAATGCCGGAAGTTGATTCAATCAAGCAGAATGAAAGGAAGGAAAATGTATGAAAAGAATGTCTCAGGGGAAAAAGGAAAGGTTTTGAAAAATAGATTAAACAGATAAGAAATGATTAAACGAATAAATACCGGGACACTATTCTTACAATGACACACAGCCCTTCCTGTTTCGCCGATTCATTACTCGAATAACGAGTTCGATCCTCGCTGGATGTCCCATACCTGTGACCTTGTGTCACATCCTACCTGTAGCGAACGGGTTTATAAAAAAAAAAAAAAAAAATTCCAATATGGGTATAATGGTTAGCAATCTAGTCTCGAAGACATTACTATTGAATAATGAGTTCGATCCTCGCTGGATATCTCATACTTGTGACCTTGTGTCACATTGGTGAACGGTTAAGTTAAATACCTGCGAGAAGCTCTTCTTAAGCTGTACAAAAAATGATTGGAAACTTTCGAAAGAAAAACAAATCTACGCATAAAAATTTGATGGTGAGTTGGTTGGTTGGTTGGTTGTTGGTTTTTAAAGCCTGTCAACCCTTTTTGGGTTATTTTATGCCGAAGACATTTTCCGGTTTATGCTTATACCATTTGGTTGCATGGTTAAAATTTAGTTCCTTGCTCAGTTCCCAATGGATAACCTTTCCCACGGTCATGCCTAGTTTTTTTTTACCCCCTTTGAGCTAGTTAGCTGTATTATTATATTATTCCTTGCTAGTTTTTCACACCAGCATGAGGTGGTGGTCTTTCACTGGGTTCTGAGTGACAGCAAGTCTCCTAAGGATTCCAAAGACTCTTTTGGGTATTTTAGCCGATCTTAATACTTTTGTTTGGAGGCTCAGGATTCTTCTTTGATTTCCAATCCTCCAGTATTTTACTAAGCCTTTGGAGACCATTCCAAGGGCACCTAATACAATTCTTTTAGCTCACTGGCTCGGCTATTAGTATTTTTATGAGATTTTTTCACAACGCCTAAGCTGATAGACTTTCACTAGAGGCTGAAGACAGTAAGTCTCCTCAGGTCTCTATGATACTTCTGAGTATTCTAGCCAATCTTAACAATATTGTTGTTTGGACAGTCTCAATTCTTCCTCCGATTACCAATGCATCCAAACTTTTTTCCAAACCCTTGGAACCGTTCCAAGGACAGCAATTACAATTGGTAACACCTTTACCTTCATGTTCCATAGCTTTTTCCAGTTCTTTGGCTAGGTCCAAGAATTTGTCTTTTTTTTTTTTTTTCACCCTGTGGTCCGGGACAGCAAAATCAACGAGATGACATGTTCTCTACTTGTTACTTAACACTAAGCCTGGTCTCTTAGCCGGGATTAGGTCATCCGTCTGAATCTCAAGGTCCCAGATGGTAGTTTTTCACTGAATTCTTAATGAGAGCAACTCTTCTCAAGACTCCAGGACTCTTGTAAGTATTCTAGCATATCTTAACAATGCTATGGTCTGGTTGATCTCGATTCATCCTCTTATCTCTCTACCAGTCTCTTTTCCATGCCTTTGGGGATCGTTCCAAGAGTACCTACTACAATTGGTAACGCCATTACCCTCATGTTCCACAGTATTTTAGCTCTCTGACAAGATTATTATTATTATTATTATTATTATTATTATTATTATTATTATTATTATTATTATTATTTTTACACGATTTGTGTATTTACATTATTTGGTTTATTTATTCATTCTGTCTCGTTCGCCTGTCATAAATGTTTGGGTGTTCTGCGACAAAAAGAAAAAACTAAATAAAAAAAAAACTTAAATAAAAAACTCCCCCCAAAAAAAATAAACCCCTCCTGACTGATAGATATCGTAATCTTTTCAACGACTAATTTTCACACTCCCTCCTCCCACGATTCCACTTTACACACACACACACACACACACACACACACACACACACACACACACCTCTTCTCTTTCTCCCCCCCTCTCTCTCTCTCTCTCTCTCTCTACTACCAAATTTATTCCGCCCTTTCAACGCCATGAGAAAATCTATTTATTTTCATGTTTATATTTCGTGCAAATTTTCCATCCGTTCTGCTGACAGACAAACTGTCAGAAATGTTCTTTATTCTTTTTTACACGATCAACATTTTCTTCTTCTTCTTCTTCTTCTTCTTCTTCTTCTTCTTCTTCTTCTTCTTCTTCTTCTTCTTCTCATTAGTATTATTATAATAGCACTGGGCAACGATGACCTTTTCACCTCTGCTGCTTTTTTCTTTCGCAAACTTGACCCGCTTGTTCGGCAAATGTTACATTTTAATGATTAAATCCCAAACTGAACAATGGACAATGATGAGTTGTTATCTGCCCCTGATATATCCTCATGGTATTTCACTACTTATTTAAGGAGGGACGCTCCGAAAGAAATGCCATAAATTCATTTCCATGGATACTACAACAAATACAGGAAGGACGACAATACCGTTAGGTAGAGAAAGTCTCTATAAATCACTGCTGCTATAAAACAATTTTTCCACATAGTCACCTCTGCAATTGAACTCATTGGAGCAGTAACGATCACTTAAGCTACAACGTGTAGATTACCCAGTGAGAATCAAACTCACTAGTGCAGTAACGGTCAACTAAGCTAACTTGACTACAGAAAGTTAATCTATGTTTACACTTGTAAATGTATTTAGGGGAAGTAAGTTGATATTATGATACAATGGACAATGATAATTTGTTATCTGCTCTGATGTATCCTCATGTTGTTTTTGTGCTTATTGTAGGAGGGTTGCTTTGAAAGAAATGTCTTCAAATTATTTCCACGGAAACTACAACAATACAGGAAAAACGATGACAACGTTAGAAAGAGAAAGTCGTCTGTTATAAAACATACATTTCTACACAGTCCCTTTCGTTAGCTCTGTGATCGAATCACTAGAGCAGTAACGGTTAAATATGCTAACTTCCTGACTACAGCAAGTTAACATGTATTTAAACTTGTAAATGGTGTATTCAGGAGAAGTAATTTGATATTATGATACAATGGACAAGGATGAGTTGCTATTTGCTCCTGTCGTATCCTCATGTTGTTTCACTGTTTATTTTTAGGAGAGTTACTTCGAAAATAATGTCTTCAATTTATTTATATGGAAACTACAACTCATTTGAGTAGTAACGGCCAACTAAGCTAACTTCCTGACTACAATATGTTAACATGTATTTACACTTGTAAATGGTGTGTTCATGGGAAGTAAGTTCATATTATGTCGTCTCTATTGAAAATCTTATCCCATTTGATTATTACAGACAAAATATAATACACAAATACATGTGGCGTTTTGTTTTTAGAAAATTAAACGGAAGCATCAGAACAGGGCTTTGTTGCATTCTTTTATTTCTTTTCTTTAAAAAAAATAATTATCATCAAAATATTTTTGCTGAAAAAAAGAAGAACAAATAATCTTAACGTTAAAAAATAATTCTGGAATTATTCTTAAAATAAGAAGATCGTACTTGGCGAAACATAATGCTTTAAAAACAATTCGGACAACATTTTATCTGGGTAGGTGAGTTCCCATAGAGTAGTGGCTAACGTGCTAGACTCCGGCATCGCAATAAGCGAGTTCAAATTCCATTTGCACTATCACGTTTACTTTCGAGGTAATACCCTTGGGAAAGGTATGAAACCCCTAATCTCTCCAGCTATGACTTAAATAGTACCTATACTATTTTTCTACAAGGATGGCCTTGGCTTTGAATAACCCACAACGGTTGATATGTCATTACAAAAAGAAACCAAACCAAACCAATTTTACCCAGGATCTGATACCAATTTATGGTCGCCCCAGGTATTGTGTAAATTTTCGGACAATATAGTTCGTTCTTCATTGGACCTCCCCACGCTTCTGGCCTTGAGCCAGACTAAGGTAAGCTGAGTAATTACCGGCACCAACTACTTATCCAGCTTTCTTGACTGACTGCCATCTTCCCATGTTATCAGCGAGATTTATATCTTATGGCAAAGAGAGAAAATACAACGAAGGATGAAAGCAAGAATGAAGACATTCCTGATGAAAATTATATATTTCCGTACTTCTTCCAGAAACCACATTCTTAGAATCTTTCATGCAATACATGAATGCAGCCCCATCCCAGCAACTCACATTAGTAAAAAGAAAAAAAGAAAAAAAAGAAAGAAAATAAATCTGCAAGGCTATCAGTTCACTGCGACCGTTTTTGCCCTACAGGTGGAAGCATTCGCATTCTTGAGGGCGTCTGCCAAAACGTGTGAACATTCACCTGTTGATGCCCCAAAATACCTCAAGGTAATAGAGAAAGTAAAAAAAAAAAATAATAAAAAAATAAAAAAACTGAAAAAGAAAAGAAAAGAAAAAAAAGCCCAATGATGCTTCTTCGTGTTATCAATGAATGGGATGAAGAAAAAAAAAAGAAGCCTTTTTACGTCAATTGTCAGTTACTTAGTCACGGTTCTTTTACATCAATTAAGAAATTATATCATTAACAAATGCCAATTCTCCCTCACACTACACAACAGTTATCCACACTGCATTCAGATTTTTCAATTAGCCCCACCCCCCACCAACAAAGAAAAAAACTCCACCCACTCCTGTTAAAATCATAAATTTATTTTTGATGAGTATTTTTAATTACTATACATTATATACTAATCTTCGTTTCGGTCATTGAACTTTTCGGCCTTTTTCCCAATCTGTCGACTGGGGCTATAGAATCCGCTAACTTCGCCTCTACAGAGGGGTAAGAATCCCCAATGGGACACCTGTTAGCCGTGGGTGGCAACCCGGGATACTTATGAACAGAATCCTGGTAGCTGAGCCATCCATGACATGCAACATTTCACTTTGGCCTTTACTTAGGTTAGATGGCCGGTGGCTTCGATTAATCGGATGGTCACATCAAGCCCTAGCACCTATAGAATTGTCCCAACCCTTTTAGCCTTATGGCAAGCTCACAACCCTTTTTATTATATATATGCTAGAAGGCGATGGCTAGGTATGACTTAAAACTGCATCTAGTGGTGAAGTTCCAATCCTGGAGCTCTGGAAGTGTGGAGTATCCTTTCACCGCTATTACTCCCAGGTTCACTCTTATTTGAAGTATTTGTACTTGTTAGGGTTAAATAGATACAAAAATAGTTTTCAAAATGTGTTTAATAAGGATTTTAAAAATGTGTTTAAAAATGAGTTAAACAATTTGAATCCCCAACAAGAATAAATAAAAATGAAACGTTTTCGTCAAAAATAATGTTTCAATCATTGTAACTTTCTTGATACTAGAATGATTCAAAGGTTTAGCATTACGGTCAAGTCACAGTGAAGGCACCGATTTCCACCAGATCATCGAAGTTAAGCAGCGATGAGCCTGTTTATTACTTAATTGGGTGACCACTTAAGCAACAGCAAGTACTGTCAGCAGTAAACCGTATATGGGACCAACACTTGTGCTAAAACTCAGGGTCAGAGTGGACCTGCGAGTAATGGTAATGTTGCTTAAGAGTTGTTTGTTTACGCAGTACTATGAGAATCATTTTTAAACATATCTATTTGAACCAGAGATGGGACCCTAGCAGGTACTACCACTCAGGGTCAGAGTGGGCCTGGGAGTAATGGTAATGAAGAGGCACTCTACTCTTGAGAGCTCCAGGACTGGAGCCTCATCATCAGATGCAGTTTAATATTATACACAGAACATTAGTTTTTTTGGGTTGGGTGAGTCTTAACCCTCCGCGTGGGGTACAATCAGCATATTTGAAGCCCCGCCAACAGGGTGGGTGGTGATTGTTCATTTTGATTTTGTCCTTCCATTTTAGGCAAAATACACATTCTCTATTTGACAATAGCAATCTAATAGATAAATGACGTTATAGTGCAACATAAAGATTTGATAAAGCAAAAGAATTATAGCAATTAACTGAAGGAATGCACGAGAATGACTGAGAGAGAGAGAGAGAGAGAGAGAGAGAGAGAGAGAGAGAGAGAGAGAGAGAGAGAGAGAGAGAGAGAGAGAGAGAGAGGGGGGATCAGAGGAAGTCCCTGCCAAACGATTGAATAAAACAAAAAAGACAGAAAGTTAAAAACGATGAACTGAAACAGACTAAGAGAGAGAGAGAGAGAGAGAGAGAGAGAGAGAGAGAGAGAGAGAGAGAGAGAGAGAGAGAGAGAGAGAGAGAGAGAAGAAAATAAAGGTAATAAATCTTAGTTTATTAGTGGTATAAATCAACTGCTTGTTGGATGAATCTAATTCAATTTGGTGGGCTTATTTAATTTCGGTTAATTTCCCCTCCCGGGAATAATTTAGTCAACAGAGCGTTTGCTAGATTTGATCATGTCGTCTAGAAATCAATGTGCTGGCGCCTGTCTTCATTGCGTAGGAAGTACGAAAAATCTGTCTGTGAGGCAAAACGTGACAGATAGATACACAGATAGATAATAGAATGAGATATGAAGATAAATGCAAAGATATATATGTGAAAAAACCGCAATAGGTAGATTGATATATATATATATATATATATATATATATATATATATATATATATATAGAGAGAGAGAGAGAGAGAGAGAGAGACAGACAGACAGACAGACAGACAGACAGACACTTTTTTAACACACCTGATATATATATCATCGCCCCGAATTCAAATCCTGGACGTGGTAAATGCATTTCACTTAGCGCTAGTACCCATGGGAAAGGTATGAATCCTACTCTCCCTCCAGCTATGGGTAAATAGTAGGGCAGACTGGGCTCTTTAACCTTGGTTAGGCAACCGGCCTAGGAGAAGGAAAACTCTGATTTCAAACCTGCTTAAGAAATTGACCTTGTGTCGCATCCTGCTCGTGCGGAGGGGTTGGTATATATATATAATATATATATATATATATATATATATATATACAAGGTGTGTCAAAAAAGTGTCGAGATTTTTTGTACTTTTTGACACACCTTGTATTCTGAAAAATTAACGTACATACATTATATATATATATATGATATGAAGTCAACGGTATTTGGTAATAGACAGTTTCTTCTCTATTGGTTTTGAGAATCGCATTGGTTATAAACTGTCAATGACAAACACCGTTGAATTCATATCATGGCTACCCTAACTATACATGTTCTATTAATGCTTTATTGATGATATTGAGCATTCATTACTTATAAATATAGCAAACTATATATAATCAATATCAATATCAATATTAATATCAATATCAATATATATATATATATATATATATATATATATATTATATATAATATTATATACTGTGAGAGATTGACCGGGAAAATGAAGGCTTATAATTATTATGAAGTCCATTTCATCAAGCCAAATTATTATCATAGTCACTATTAGCCAGTATATTAATGTAGCTCAAAATCATTTTAAACATTATCAAAAATAAAAGGTACGACCACACGAGTTAACGTTGGAGTCATGGCAACCAAGAGGTGACTGCACTCTCCGTAGACATCCGGAACTGGAGAATCCCTACCGGATGCAGTGACTGATATAATTGTTAATGTGGCAATTAACGTTTTATTGTATTTTCAGCTCCAAGTTAAATCAAGATTTTCTGTTGTACTCTCCAAAATCGCACCTTGTGTACTTTTAGGGGGCGGCTTAGCTCATTCGGTAGAGCATCCACCTTAGGCCACCCCGACGATTTATTGCCACAGGGGGGGGGGTGCCACTACCCGGAACCTAGTGATATAAAAATTACACAAAATTCCAAGGCCCTGTCGGCTGGGACTGTAGAATACGCCGATTGTACCCATGCAAAGGAGCAAGACCACCTCCATAATGGAATCACCTGTTAGCTGAGAGGTGGCAGCCCGTGATGCTTAAGGACGGAATCCTGGTGGATGAGCTGACGCTGACTTGCAGCACTCCAATTAGGCTCTTACTTAGGGGTTTGGAGATGCCCTCTCCGATCAATCGGCTTGTTGCTTCAAACCCCAACACCTCTATGATTGTCCCGATCCTATTGTTCTTATGACAAAACCCCAACTATTTTTATCATATATGTGCTAGAAGGCGGTGGCTGAGGGTTTTAGTATACTGGGTAGGACGTTAAACTGTATCTCGTTGTAAATTTCCAATTCTGGAGCTCTTGGGAGTATGGAGTACCTTTTAGCATCTCTTTTATGGGTTAAATAGATAAAATATTTGTTTGAAAAAAAATGTGGGTTTAAAAATAAAATTGGATACCTATAAAGAATGAATAAAACAACAAAAACAAAAATAAAACGTCTTCAGCATAAAATCACCCTTGACAGGTTGACATGCTGTAAAAACCAACCAACCAACCAACCAACCAACGGATGGATTTCAAGTCCAATTAATCCAATAATAACATCTTAAAAATCATCTGCCAAAGTTTTTCTTTGAGATTTCCCTCGTTATAAATCACTCATTGAACGTTTAGTGTAATGGTTATTATTGTAGGAAATGAAATGGACGATCTGAGTTCAAATCTTGGACGAGTTGTTTGACTTTGACTTCAGCGCTGACGCCCTTAGGAAAGGCATAACTCCATCAGCTCTCTCTCCTCCACAATTATTTGATTGATTTTAACGGCATGTCAGTCCGCATAGGGTTATTTTATGGCTAGATGTTAGGCAATTGCCTTCATTGTACGTTCATATTTACATTTTTGTGTAGTTGTTTCTCCATACTTTTTTTGTTTGCACACGGTCTTATTGAACACAAATAATTCTTAAACTTATCTATTTGACCAATAGATGGGATCCTAACAGGGACTGCCACCCAGAATCCGAGTGGACCTGGAAGTAATGGCAATGAAGGGGTACTTCACATTACCCCAAATATCCAGAACTGGAGCCTCACCATCAGATGCAATTTAGGTCGCCCTCCGTTTTTAGGCGCGGGGCAGTGTTACCTCATTGTAGGGGGATACAGTTAGCGTATTCTAAGCCCGGTCGAAAGAGCATCAGATCAAATAGAAGAAAAATAATTCAACGTTTCGGAAAATATGATAGGATCAACAACAAAAAATAACGGAGACGGAAAAGATAAGGAAAAAGAAAAAAGAAAGGAGAAAAAGAAAGAAGGAAAAGAAACATTGATACTAAAAAAGAAAAAAGAATAAAAAAGAAAAGAAAAGAAAGAAGAAGTAAAAAAGAACTCATAGTCAGTACATAGATAAAAATAAAACAGAAAGAAAGTAAAAGAAAAAATAGAAAAGAAAAGAAAAGAAAGAAAGAAAGTAAGACAGAAAGAAAAAGAAAAAAGAAAACATTGTCTGTACATAGATAAAAATAGAAAGCAGAAAAACAAAAACAACAGACAAATTAAAAACAGAAAGAAAGAAAAGAAAGAAAGAAATAAAGAAAGAAAGAAGTGAAAGAAAAAACATAGACAGTACAAAGATTAAAAAAGCAAAAAGAACGAGAAAGAAAAAAAAAGAAAAGAAAGAAGAAAAAGACAAAAATGAATAACAGTCAATACATGGATTTAGAAGAAAAAAAAGAACAGAAAAAAGGGAAAAAATAGAAAGAAAAGAAAAGAAAGAAGGAAATTAGAAATAAGAAAAATAGAAAAAAAAGGAAAAATAGAAAACAGAAAGAAAAGAAAAGAAAAAAAAACAGAAAGAAAGTAGGAAAAAAATGAAATTGTTGTCAGTACTTTGTTGCTTTTCTTTGGGGGATGACGCCATAATGTTTTCTTCCGCTTGATCTCGAAAAATATGCCATTAATTTAAATAAGTTAATCTAATTTGTTTGAAGTCCATTTCATCAAGCCAAAATGTTCAGCTTTTAAATAAAAATTGTTTTGTCTAATATCTGTAATTTGATTATTTTCTCCGAAATGGAAAAGCTGGTTGAGCCCAATCAAAGTGTCGTGAGTGCATATTTTGTTCCATGGCTTTATAGCTGAGAGGCGTGCAGTGCTAACTCGAAATAACTGCCAAAATATCACTGAACCTGCACACCACAAGATGAAGACGTAAAAACAACAAAAAAAAAAAAACGCACCTCTAATTCTTGAATTATATTGTTTTATTGTGTTTGGTGTACATTGAAGAGATCACAAATATCAGATTCCAGGTTTGTGACGCCGAAAAGGTTTAAAGCTAGATCGTTCATTTATTTAAATGACCCGCATGTTTTGAAAGGGACGTTGGTTAGTTGGTTGGATTCTACGGTATGTAAACCCACTGGGTTATTTTATGCCGAAGATGTTTTTGTTTTATTCATTCTTGATGGGTACTAAATTTAAAAAAAAACAATTTTTTAAACACATCTTTTAAACTCATGTTTTTCTATTCAACCCATAGATGGGACCCTAACAGGTACTATCACTCTGGTCAGAGTGAAAATGGGAGAAATGATGATCAATTCAATTCACCATCAGATAGAGTTTAGCGTCATACCAGGACACTATGATCCTCAGTCAACGCCTCTAGCACATATATGATAAAGAGTTGGGAGTGTCATAAGGGCAATAGAGTTGGGACAATCATATAGGTGCTGGGGTTTAACGTGACCAGTCAATTGATTTGAGGAATACGTGAATGGCACATTAATAATAGTCACCATATCCAATCAGGTATTCTACTAGGTTTACGATATCTAATAACTAGTCTACGTGATCCATCGATTTTTGTTCCCCTTCTACCAAAGGAATTTATGAATACGAACTAGTAAATTCCTACGCTGTCCATCCCTATTCTGCCAAAATTTTATTCACCTACATGGATCATATAGAGAAGCCCCACTCAAGATCAACTGCATTGCTTCCGAGTTTGATTGATTGTTAAATATTAACGGCATAACAACCTGCGTATTGTTATTTAATGCTAAGAAGTTAGGGAATCGCGTTCACTGTACATTCGTATTTACATTTTTTGTTTTATTGTTTTTAACAGTGTTCATGCACATGGTCTTATCAAATTCAAATCATTTTTTAAACAGATTTATTTGACCCATAGATAGGATCCTAACAGATACTACCACTCCGGATTCAGAGTAGACCTGGGAGTAATGACAATAAAGAGGTGCTCTCTCTTTCTCTTGTTCTCCACAAAGCATGCTCTCTCTCTCCTCTCTCTCTCTCTCTCTCTCTTCTCTCTCTCTCTCTCTCTCTCTATATATATATATATATATATATATATATATATATATATATATATGCCTATAGTTCATTGTATAAAGCAGTTCCGTTATAGTATATGATGCTCTGCAGAAACTCTTTTAAGAATTGTTTATGCCGTTCATTTTTATTGTAGATGTATGATTCTTCAATGGATATCTAATAACGTGTTGATACGGCAGCATCTCCCGAAATGATGGATAACAGAAACCATCATTACGTATCCAAGGGAACGCCCAAGTTAAAACAGTTCTTTTTTTTCTCTACATCTGTTCTTAGTTGTATTTATATACACTGTCGAAATTGCAATTAGATATACGGGGTGAGATTTTAAACAACCGACATTTAAAGTAATTTCTTTTAATTTCAAAATTCAATAAAGATACAGAATTGAGGGTCCACGGTAATATTTCAGTGGCCGAGAGGGCAATTCTACTTCAGAACAATTTGGTAGAGAAGAAAAGGAAAGATGAGGAGAAGCTCTCCAAGCAGCTTTGTTTAACAAGTAGAGAGTCCCCTTGGTTTAAATTCAGAGTTTTCCTTCTACTAGATCGGATGCCATACCAAGATTAAAGACCCTACTATTTACCCACAGCTGAAGAGTGAATAGTTGGGTTCATACCTTTCCCAAAGGTATTAGCGCTAGGTGAAATGCAAACAGGCGCGTCCAGGATTTGAATTCGTCTCGCCGTCTATTCTACGACGGTAACCACTATGACATGCGCCTCTAAGATTCAGCATGCGTTTACTGTTGAAACTTTTTTTTTAAACTGGCGAATTTGTAACTGCTACAGAGAAAGATTTTTGTGCTCATTTCATGTTACGTCAAAATGATGCTGTTTTTGATAGAAAATCGATACCGCTATGGGTTGAAGATTTCACAACCACAAGAAATTCACTTGGAAGACCTCGAAGGGCTCGAACTCCAGAAAATGTCCAGACTATGATACAGTATGTTGTGCAATCTTTTACAAGTTTAGCCAGTAAATATTCTTCTGGTTTGCGATTGATTGAGCAAAAAATAGTAAAACGTTATCGAGATGGAACTATTATTGTCATTTTCTGGCAGCACAAAGGTGACAGTTTAAAGTGTAGGTGGGATTTTTGTCGCACCAGGTACTTGTAATATTTCAAATATGAAAATATATCTGTAAAAGCACCGAAATGTCACCCAAGATATGCGTACACTCAAATTATTTTTTGGCTTCCCACCCTTCCGGAACCGTAGGCTTAATCCTAAGGGTTAATCCGTTACTGGTCTGAGTTAACATAATGATACGAAAAACAGAACCTGAGAAACGAGTTTAAATTACAATTTAATCTGCTCATGTTCACTTCGAAGTGGACATGTTATATGTTACCCTTGGGGAAGGCATGAACCTAAACCCCTGAGTCATCTGTGAAATT
>CM042140.1:127612575-127680075 GCA_023376005.1 Doryteuthis pealeii | reverse complement strand
ACAAAATGCATGAAACTACTAGTAACAGCTGAGCTAGAAAATAAATCATTATTTTTGATATATATATATATATATATATATATATATATATATATGTGTGTGTGTGTGTGTGTGTGTGTGTGTGTGTATATAATATGAGTATGTGTGAGTATGAGAATATCCACATTCTGACACACACACACACACACACACATATATTCATTTAACAGCATATTATATATATATATATATATATATATATATATATATATATATTTACCAGCATCCCCCGCACGAGCAGGATGTGACACAAGGTCAATTTCTTACGAGGAGTTTACCAAATTTGATTTCAGAGTTTTTCCTTATAGAATGGTTATCTACCCAAGGTTAAGAGCCCAGTCTGTCCTGCTATTTGCCTATAGCTGGAGGGAGAGTAATTGGATGCATATCTTTCCGAAGGGTATTAGCGCTATGTGAAATGCAAACAGCTTCGTTCAGGATTTGAACTCGGCTCGACGATTCCATTGTCTGTAGTTATTTAAATAATGTCGAAATATAGTTATTATATATGTGTGCGTTGTGCATTAATTATGTATGGGAATATCACACATCTCCATTATTCTGACATATATGTAGCTGCATTTTGATCTTTCTGTGTATAAATTATGACTGTATAAGAGCCTAATCTTGCCATGATTCTGCAGAGAAATACGTGCATATAGAAGGAAGGAGATTATGTTGAAAAATTTTTTTTTTTTAAATTAATCTCTTTTCAAAATTTTGATATCGCTTTCGAGAAAGACGAAGTAGACCTGTAAACTTATTCTGAAAGGGTCTATTATACTCCCTCAATTACAAAGAAGAACTATATATATATATATATATATATATATATATATATAAATCTAATGAGTCAGACGAACCTACTAAAAGTTTCGCTTAATGCTCTTCAGGGCTGAGATCTGACTCTCAGATCTCAGCCCTGAAGAGCATTAAGCGAAACTTTTAGTAGATTCGTCTGACTCATTAGATTTATCTTTATTATTTGCTCTACTTAGGTATTGAGCACTTTTTACTTATTAGCTTTAGTCTCCTTGCAGTTTTATATGAATATATATATCTTATATATATATATGCATATAAATTGTTTTTTCTTTTGGCCAAAATATTGTACCAATAGATTATTTTTTGTCGGTACGATTATCTTGGTCTTTTCTTTTTTCCAAAATTTTTTCTCCCCGGTTTGGTAGTATATTTTTACAATCAAACTATTTGCTGGGTTTTTTCTCTCCGCGAGGATTTACCAATAAGTTTGGTATATTATATATATATATATATATATATATATATATATATATATATATATATATATATACGCCCGGTTATTAGGTTCATGAAGAGTGCTTATAAAATACACACACACACACACACACACACACACACATATATATATATATATATATATATATATATATATATATATATATATATATACGCATGTAATTGTTTGCTTTATATTTTAGCATTATTTTCTGTTGGTGTTCATTGGTACAAATGGAAAATGGCCGTCTATTCTGGCATGAAGCCAAATGCACATTCCTCTTAATTGGCCGTTGACGCCTCGGCAAATGCACTCAAAACACAAAACCAGTTGATTAGTGGAAGCATATTCCTTCCCTCCTACCCGATGATTTCACATACATTCATTAAGTTTATGGATGTGTGTACACATTAATGGACACACGCAAACACACACACATGTGTTTTCGTGTTTGTGAGAGTGTGAGGGTGTGTGTGTGTGTGTGTGTGTGTGTGTGTGTGTGTGTGTGTGTGCAAATGTCAGTGTAAGGGTATGTGTATTTATCAAGACATGCTTATTTTGGATATATTTCATTGTATATATGCGTATATATATTTGTGTATATGTTGATATAACTGTGTTAATGATATGGTGCTGTTGTTTTCTTTCTATAGTCTTTCTTTCTTTCTTTCTTTCTTTCTTTTCTTTCTTTCGTTCCATCGTCCCTTTTACCAGCTTTCTTTGTTTTCATTTTTCTTCCATCTTTCTCTTCTTTCTTTCTTTCTTTCTTTCTTTTATCTTCTTTCCAATTCTTTTTCTTTCTATCTTTTTTTTCTTTCTTTACTTTTTCTTTATTTGTTTCTTTATTACCATCTTTCTTCATCTTCCTTCATTTCTTTAAACTTTTCTTTCTTTCTTCTTTCCTTCCTTTCCACCACTCTTTCCTTCTTTCTTTCCTTCTTTCTTTCTTTCTTCTGGCTCTCATATATTTCTGTCGTTTGTCCTTATTGTGATATAGAGTCTTCTATAAATGGACTACGTGACCCAAGTTCAAATCCTGAACGAGGCTGTTTGCATTTCACATAGTGCAAATACCCTTGGGAAATGTATGCGTTAAACTATTCTCCCTCCAGCTATGAGTAAACAGAATGGTAAACTCGCTAACTTTGGTATGGCAACCGCTCTAGGAGAAGGAAAACTCTGAATTCAAACCGGTTAAACTCCGTTTAAAATCTGACCATAAATCACAGCCTACTCGTGCAGAGGGGTTGGGTGAATACATGTAGAGAGTTCTATAAAGGATACCACCCTAAAGATAAAAGGACAGATATTACGTAAATTTTATGTTAAGATATTAGTCTTGTGGTAAGAGTGTGATAAAAAACAACACTACTAACAGTTAAAACATTGATTATGTCATGCCCTGACCTCATTTTATCTTCCTTTCCTTCGGGTTTGTGTGAGTTATGTAATTTTCCAAAGATAAAGATATTTCGCATATAAAACTTGTGAGAGACAAATATTCATCTAATATAAAGTAAGTCGTCGGGGTGGCCTAAAGTCGATATCAGCCATACAGCGAGGGAGTCTACCCCCTTTTTTCTAGTGCTAGACCAAGGAGATTGTTTTGGCGTCTGAGGTGGAGTGCCACATCTACTATAAGATCCTCACTTTACAACACAGATCCCTGTGCTACTTATACTCTGAGTTGGTGAGAGCCAGTATCGAACCCGGAACTTGTGGTTCCTAGTCGGACGCTCTACCCACTAAACTAGACCCGCCAATATGAATTTCTTGTGCCGGTATCAGATGTTTGAAAACAGAAATCGGACATCATTTGTGTATGTGTGTGTGTGTGTGTGTTAGGCAGTTTACAGAGATGCCCAACCTGAGATTTGTCGACACACAATCGACATGTATATTTAGGCTAACGGGCCATTACCATTCAGTTCTATTCTCAGTAGGCGCCCCATAGTTTTGTCCTTGCGTTGTAACTAGGCTAAGCTAAGCTTAGTAAATAACGCCACATCTCTCTCTCTCTCTCTCTCTCTCTCTCTCTCTCTATATATATATATATATATATATATATATATATATAATATTAATATTGATAATATAGTTTGATATATTTATAAGTAGAGAGTGCTCAATATCCTTGGGAAAGGTATGAATCCAACAATTAAATGGCAGTGCATATATATATTTAAGTCAGGGTAGCGAAGACAGGAAGTCAACTTGTAACTGTGTCCTTTTCTCACCTATACGATTTTCAAACCAAGAACATCCACCGAATGCTATTTAAGGTCATACCAAGGCGACTTCTTTTGCTATGGGAGATCTTACCCATCTATAGGGGAAGCAATCGGCGTATTCTAGACTTCTGACAAGGAGAGATTGATAGAGAGAGAAAGAGAGTGAGAGAGAGAGAGAGAGAGAGAGAGAGAGAGAGAGAGAGAGAGAGAGAGAGAGAGAGAGAGAGCATATTGCTACTGGTGAGCTCAGTAATATCCGGTAAGAAATACTAGACATATATTTACCAACTCCCAACACAAGCAGGATGTGACACAAAATAAGTATCTTAAACGGAGTTTAAAAGGTTTTAATTCAGAGTTTTCCTTCTTCGAGACTGGTTGCAACACCAAGTTTAAAGAACCCAATCCGCCCATAGTTAGAGGAAGAATAGTTGGATCCAAACGTTTCTCAAGGGTATTAGCGCTATGTGAAATGCAAATAGCTTCGTCAATAATTGAATTCGGTTATTCAAAGTCCATTTCTAACGACGATAACCATTACACGAGGCGCATCCAAGAAATACTGGATATGACAGCTACTTGCCCCCTATCATTCAAGCCACCGTGTAAGACAGACAAGACATGCTGGACACTGCTGGAGGAGCAAGGATGAACTCATGTGACGTTCTTCTGTGGACACTGACTGATGGACACACAAGTGTAGGCCGACCAGCAAAAAACTATATCAAATAAATCTACGGATTGTGGATGGTGCGTGGAGGACCTCCTAGGGCGATGACCAATAGAGACATATATATATATATATATATATATATATATATATATGGATATTCGTACTGCAAGCACGACCTGATGATGATCATCATGATGATCATGAAATGGGAAAAGTTCTTATTTCTTGACTTTAACGACATACTTATAATAATCCCTATTTCTTTTAAAACAAAAAAAAATCAAATTATTATGGTCCCATCTATAAGTTAAAGAGATCCAAAAATGAGTTTTAAAAAAATTATTAAAAATTGAGTTTAAGGGAAAAATCGAAAACCCAATAAGAATGAATAAAACAAAAATGTCTACGGCATAAAATAACCCAACAAGGGTTGATATGCCGTAAAATCCAACCA
The DNA here is from genome assembly GCA_023376005.1 of Doryteuthis pealeii. NCBI lineage: Eukaryota > Metazoa > Mollusca > Cephalopoda > Myopsida > Loliginidae > Doryteuthis > Doryteuthis pealeii. The sequence continues at coordinate 127,675,417 of CM042140.1, read as the reverse complement.
ACGAACCAACGAACCAACCAACTAAAAAACGACAAACAAATCGAAAGTTTGACTAAATATAGTATATATCTGATTGATTGATTTTAGTAGCATTTCAACTCGACTTGTAATATTTTATGCCTAGAATTTAGGGAATTGCTTTTATTGTACATTTAAATTTACATTATTTGTGTAGTTGTTCCTTTTGTTTCTTCCAGCCAACAACCAACCAACCAACCAACCAAAATAAATTTGCAAGTGTCAATGTTTGGCTTTCCTAAAGAAAACCCCATTTAGGGTTAATATCACCCCCGTCGAGAAAGTCTGAACATATTTGATGGTTGATATGAGAGATTTGCCGGGATAAGTCATCGCTGATATCTATGCAGGATACGTCAAACAGTTCTTTGTTTTGACAAATGAATTCTGACTTCTGCAGGGCAGGCCCTTTCCTGTTTACTGAAAATATAACCTGACGTGGCCTTCTGACTATCTATCAATTCACCAGATTTATCAACCAAGTAATGTCAGAGTAATCAGTGACAATACTGGATGTCGGGAGTTTTCAAGGTTCATGCCTATATCGAAGTGGAGGCGCGTAGTGTAATGGCTATCGTAGTAGGAAATGAACACGGCGAAACGAGTTCAAATCCTGTACGAGGCTGTTTGAATTTCCCACAGTGCTTATACCCTTGGGAAATGTATGAATTTACTTATTCCTCTTCCAGCTATGGGTACATAGTAGGACAGACTGGCTCTTTAACCTGGGTTAGGAAACCATTCTATGAGAAGGAAAACTCTGTCTGTAAAAATTCCAGTTGTGTCACATCTTACTCGTGCAAACCTGACATGCCATTGTATTATTGAGTAGAATTAAAGAACCACGGTTATCATCGTAGGAAATGGAATCGAAATACTGGACGAAGAAGTTTGCGTCTTACTTCAATGCTCCTCTTAGTAAGACAGATTGAGTTCTTTGTGCAACCAGTCTTTCTGAATCTTAAAATTGACCTAGCGTTACATTCTTAGCGTGAACAATAGTACATTTCGAAATAAATTTTGGGTTGTATACACGCAAATATATTACGGCTGAATATATGGAGTATCAAAGTGACTATATATCATATATATCATTCGACACTACTGTGATATATGCAACGGTAGTGTCACTGGATTTCAGCATCACACACCTTAGGGAGTTTTCGGGGTTTACACCCCTAACTTTTGGCTGAAGTATTCTGGGATTAATTTAAATCTATACCTTTGATTGATTGATTCCATTTGATTCATTGATTTAATGCCAAGAGGTTAGGGAACCGCGTTCATCGTCTAAGACTTAATTCTGTAGCATGATCCTGCCGTCAAAAATTCCCAAATACTTAAATCATTCGAGCCATCTTGAGTAAATGATTGATTTATTTTAATGGCATGTCAACATGTCTAGAGTTATTCTATACCAAGAGGTTACGAAATCACATTCATTGTACGTTCATAATTACATTTTTGTGCAGTTGCTTCCTGAGAGTTTTTTTGCACACTGTTCGATAGAATACGAATAATTAAAAAAATATATGTTTGACTCAAACATGGGACCATAACAGGGACTACCATGCAAAGCCTCGCTGACAGTTTATGAATTTGAGAATCCATTTCTTTTAATAGTTAAAATAAAGGATTTGTTTGGTTTAGTTTGTTTGATTTAACGGCATGTTGGGTTATTTTATGCCGAAGACGTTTTATTCTATTCGTACTTTTTTTTATTTAACCCATTGATTGGACCCTAACAGGTACTACCACACCGTGTCAGAGTGGACCTGGGAGTAATGACGATTAAGAGCTATTCTGCAAGCTTAAAAATTGGAACTTTTCTATTAGCTGTAGTTTAACGTTAAAATAAAGGATTGCTCTTTGGTACTTGTAATTATGTAATCCAAGATGACTTCCCACGTTTCACTTGGAGTTAAATCTGAATGAATAAAGAGGCGATGGAAATGGCTTTTTTTTATTACTTTAAAACTGTTGTTCTTTTTCAGTTAGGAAGTGAGAGAAGGAGAACAAAAAATAAAGAAAGAAAGAAAGAAAAAAGAAAAAAGAAGAAAAGGAGAAAAAGAAAACAAGATGATTTCCTCTTTCCTCTGTTTTAATATGTGTAAAGGAATGACGGATGGAGTCTAATAAATACAAGAAGAAGTCCATGACGACATGAAATTCTTCTATTTTCAAAAGACAACGAGCTTACCACACAAATTACTTCTAAATTTATTCTAAGTCACCACGAATGGATCTTTAACTCTTTGCCTACCAAATTTACTCCGCGGCTGTAACAAATTATCTTGGTATTTTTTTACCTGTACACTCTATTCACCTCAGAACTCATTCTATTCAAATAAAGTCCTATTATTTTTGCAATCTGAGTCCTTCCGTTTAATTATAATGAACTAACCATCAGTTTTTTATACTTTACTTGGGTGTGGTGGGAGAGCCGCCGTGAGCGGCTTAATGTAGGTAAAGAGCTAAGTGAGTTGCAAGAAACTAACCTCAGCTTGTTATATCCGGTTTCGGAAACAGTCAAGAAATGTAATAACAACAACAATAACTGAATACATTATGTCAGGTCAATTTCTAGATGACTTTTATGCATTTATTAATTTAACGGCACGTCAACACTTATTGGGTTGTTTAATGTCGAAGTCACTTTTTTTTTCTTTACAAGAAATTATATAGTTTGAAATAACTGATGATAATATTCCTTAGTAAACAATTTTAACTATTCTTACTTAAAATATTTTCAATAAATTGAACAGTTACATGGTTTCGAATATTTCTATATTAAAAAAGTAGTCTCTTATCAGCCGAACAGTGAAGGCATCTATGCCCTTTTCGCTAGCACTAATCCAGGGAAATTGTTTTTGCTAAAGTGAGGCGCTGCAACTACCGTCATCTCCCAGATGCTTTACTGTTTTACATACCAGATTACCCAAGCTGTGCTACTCATGTGCTGAGTTGGCTAGTATCGATCCCGGAACTTTGCTCTACCGACTATTACGATTTGTTTATAACACTGATAATTCATACACAATTATATGTTTTCGGGCAACTATTTCTATTTTGTAGTAGTAGTAGTAGTAGTAGTAGTAATAATAATAATAATAATAATAATAATAATAATAATCCAAAGGAAATTGATGATAATGCACAAGGTATTACACCTGCACACGAGAGATGACATAAACATATGTGTCATGAAAAGAGGGAGGAAAAGGACTCGCTAGTATTGAGGATTGCGTAGATGCGACAATTCAAGGATTCAACAAATACACTAAAAAAAGCAAAAACAGACTAATTACAGCAGCCAGTAACAGCAATTGCAACATATGGACAAATAAAAAATTAACAAAAACCAGAAAACATGGAAAGAGAAATAACTATTTGTATACTTCAAGCGACACACTAGAGAAATTGCATATGAGAAGACCTGTAGATGGCTAAGAAAAGGAAACCCCAAGAGTAACTAAATCTTTTATGATAGCAGCACAAAATAGTGCCATAAGAACCAATTATATCAAAACAAAAAACAGATAAGACGCAACAGAATAGCAAGTGTAGAATTTGTGGAGACAGAAACGAAATGGGTTAATCACATAATCTGTGAATTCCACAAACTAGCATAAAAAGAGTAGAAGACTAGGCACGACTAGATGGGAAAAGCGATCCACAGGGAATTTTGCAAAAAAAATTACATTTGACCATAATACCAAATGGTATGTGTACAAACTAGTATTCGTCCTGGGGAATGAGACGCGTAAAATTCTTTAGGATTTTGAGATACATAATCCCGGTTAGAAGACCAGATTTGTCATCTAGTGGATTTTGCAGTTTTGGCGGACCAGAAAGCAGAAAACATAGATACTTGGAACTTTGTCAGATAACTAAAAAAAACTGTGGAACATGAATATGAGGAATTAGAAACAAATTCTTAATTTTAAGAAACGGAAATTGAATAATGCTCTTCCAGTGCAATGCCAGAGACAAGCTTAAATTAAGGAACAAAAATTGTTACGACTTGAAGAACAAAGGTCTGAGGTGAACAGTGCAGACATCAATAATCAGAAGAGCAAAGATCAATAAAAACTTCAAGGAATGAGGGTTAGATCTTCACAGTTAAGACAGCAAGTAGCTAAAGAGGAAATATCGTTATGATTTCTGAATCAAAGAATAACAGTCGAACAACAAAGGCAAAATGAATATGTGGAACAAATATTGCAAAGGCAAAACTAACACAGGATACGATATGCCAACCTTCCAGCAAAAAGGAGAATACACAAGAATTAAGATTTGTATATTACCTAATTCCCTCCATCCATCTGATATTCCACTTCGCAATCTCACTCTGAAAAATGAAGCTGCCCAGTCACACTCTTGAGAAATATACATCCCAAGTCTTTATTGCGACATCAGATTGATTATGAAGATGTTATCAAATTTCAACATTATAACGATACCCAAGACTAAGTTATTTCTCCCGAGAAACGCCGGGTATTCCTGCGAGTGTGTATTTATCCAACCCCTCCGCACGAGTAGGATGTTACAAAAGTTCAACTTTTAAGCGGATTTTAATATGTTTGAATTCAGAGTTTTCCTTCTAGAACGGTTTGGTTTGATTTGGTGGATTTTACGGCATCTCAACCCTTGTTGAGTTATGATATGGCAAAGACATTAAATTCTATTCATGGGTATTCAAAAATTCTTATTTAAACACAATTTTTTAAACACATTTTTTAAAAACTCATTTTTCTATTTGACCAATAGATGGGACCCTAACAGGTACTATCACTCCGGGTCAGAGTGGACTTGGGAGTAATGACAATGAAGAGGTACTCTACACTCCTCAGAGTGCATTTTAACGTCATACCCAGGACACCCTTTTAGACCGGTTACCATACCAAGGTTAAAAAACACAGTATGACCTACTATTTGCCCATAATTGGGGGAAGAATAGTTGGATGCAAACCTTTTCCAAAAGTATTAGCGGCATGTGAATGCAACTAGCTTTGTCTCTGATTTGACCTCGGATCGGCCAGTGTCCAGTTTATCAGGCCCTAGCATCTATATGGAATTCTTATCTATCAAGAATATATGTATGACGTTAAACTCTCCAGTTCTGAGCTCATGTGGAGTACGCCTTCATCCCCATTGCTCCCATGTCCACTCTGACTCAGAATGGTAGTACCTGTTAGGGTCCCATCTATAGGCCAAATAGAACAAAATAAGTTTCTCAAAAGTGTTTAAAAGAGTTAGGCAAAAAATGAGTACCCATCAAGAATGAATAAAACAAAAACGTTTTCGGCATAAAATAACCCCAAAAGGGTTGACATGCCTTAAAACCCAACCAACCAACCAACTTATCTTTAGATGACAGAGTATTACTGAAATGCTTCCCACGTAAAATATGCAAATTCAGACTGTTGACAGTTTGATTTCTAAAGAGTCCTTAGTAAAAGGACTGCGTTTCTGGCCTCATTATGGTATTTAGAGGCTTTCACGGCTTTCAACAGATATTATAATTATCAGACGACTACTTACAACGGCGTCATAAAACTACTGTTCATGAATAATAAACTGTAAATTCGAATCAAGTCTGGTGTGAAATTTCAAATTACTTTTTAATCCTTTTTATTGATAAGGAATAATGAAATCAGGGCTCTTGGATAAGTTTTTTCATCATGCCACAAATGCCATATATATATATATATATATATATATATATATATATATATATGTTGTGTGTGTGTGTGTGTGTGTGTGTGTGTGTGTATATATATATATATATACTGCTATTTTTCTTATTTAAAAAAACGTAAAAAATTGGGTGTTTTTTTATTGGTGGAATGGATTAATGCCATTTCAGTTTATTTCAGTGGGAAAAATGAATTTGATATACGAGGAAATTGAGTTACGAATAGAACAAATTAGACTCGTAAATCAAGGTGCTACCGCATATAATACCGCACTTTCTAATGACGTCTGGGACATTGAAAACAAAAATAGCGAAGACCGTATCTTGAAGTGGGAACTTGTTAAAAAAATAGCTTGTAATTACAAAGCCGGTGATTTTGTCTCTTCTGTATAAAAGAAAAGGTGGACATTGCAAATTATCCCAATTTTAAAGAATTGTTCAATCACAGATCTGATATATCTAACGGATGTAGGCACAAAAATAAATAGCTTCTCAATCATTAACTGTCAATCTGCATGTTTTGTTTTCCCATCCATTTATGCAAATGTGTTCAGTTACAGAAGACCAAATCTTAACACCTTCGGGCCAATCAACTGCGACTGTCTCGACATGAGCCAAAACCCTAATTGCCTCAAGAGATTAACAGAAACTGCTTCTTCGCCCAATCTCTGGAAAAACTAACTCTTAAATCTAAGGTTAAATTTTTCCCTGCATCATCTCTCGTTTCCTATAACGTGACTTACGCCAATCAGCATTTGTCTACTTATCTCCTATAGGAGGCGAACTTTTCGCAACGGTTTTCGTCTTAAATTATACATAACTTTACATAAATTACATAAAATTGATTCGGTGACAGGAGCTAAAATCCTGGACGAGGCAGTTTGCGTTTCATATACCCCGTTAATGCCCCGAGGAAAGGCATGAATCCATTTTTCTCCACTTAGCTATGAGTTAATGTTTAGTATGATGGATTTTATGGTACATAAAACCTTGTTGGATTATTTTATGCTCAAGACGTTTGTTTAATTCATGCCTGATAGGTATGATAGTTCAGACAATAATCTTTTTCATTCTTTTGAATTAACCTGACGAAGGGTTAATATAAACTGAGACGTTTAAAACAATGAGTGTTTTTCTATATATGTATCCATTTGTCTCAATCATTTCTTGTCAGAGCTTTCCTGAAAATAATTTTTGGTTAAACCCGGGTAGTTAACTTCTGCTTTCGATACGATTCGTTAAACCGGTTCTGCGTAAGTATTGAACAGTTTTCAGTATTTGTTGTTATTGCGACTCATTCGGTTGCGATTCGCTCGTTTATCCGATAATTCATTTACTTCTTCAATATATATATATATATATATATATAAAAGCAATCTACAGATTCGGGGTTTACCCCTCATCAGTGCAGCTATACTTATTTTTCAGCAGCTACCTCTGGTCGGGTTCGAGACCCGAACGAACTTTCGCTCGTCAAGTCTCTTACTGGTGGGTCCACAAGCAGCTGCCAAGAATAGAAGTCGATAGGAAAGAATTGGTGCATCAAGGATTGCCACAAACCCAATCAACGACTGACCTCAGGAATTTTGAATTCAGAGTTATCCCTCTCCTAGACTGGTTACCTACCCAAGGCTGAAGGGCCAGTCTGCCCTACTATTTAACCCATAGCTGGAGGGAGAATATATATGGATTCATACCTTTCCCAAGGGTATTAGCGCTATGTGAAATGCCCAGAGCTTCGTCATATATATATATATATATATATATATATATATATATATATATATATAATACAGTTCAGACAATAATCTTTTTCGAAACAGAACTGTATGCGGATGACTATACGCGATATATATATATATATATATATATATATATATATATATATATATATATATATATATTTCACAGAACGAATGAACATGCTACTATCAGACACACTCGCCTAGATTTTAACAGCATGTTAAACCACTTGAACATTTATAACTCTTCTATAATGCTCCCTTTCTAATAATGTATCAACAATTTCTTCAAATAATAAATTTTCTCCTAAGATGACCGAAGGTCGAAACTAGTTGAGATTAAACAAAATACAAAAATATTCCTGATTGTCAATAATAATTTTTGTTCACACTATATATATATATATATATATATATATATATATATATATATTATATATATATATATATATCATAACTTGAAGCCGATTCTGCATACAGGTTATTTGATATTGATCGTTAAATGTTGACCCGTGCAGACAACATCCTTCGATGACCAAGCAGTCTCTTTAGGTAAGCACTGCTTCCTCCACATATACACATATATATATATATATATATATATATATATATATATATATATATATATATATATATATAGTCATCCACATACAGTTCTGTTTTCGACGTATTACATCTCTTTAGGGCAGCTAGACTTTGCATGTTGCCTCCAGCCGAGATCGAAATGGTCAGACACTCTAACCACCGGACTATCAGCACGACCCACTAGAATGTTATTGATTAATACATACATATATAAAGGTTGCCAAAGAGAGTTCCATCCGTTTTCATTTAATTTAATTTACCAAAATAAAGATTATGTAGACTTATATAACGATCTCTACAGGTAAATCTAAAAACAGAAATGATATTATTTAAGTATCCGAAATGGTACTGAATACATACATATATATATATATATATATATATATATATATATATTAATGAATATATATTATGAAACACTTTAGGAAACAACTAATTTTAACTTTTCTAAAAATAACTTTAGTCACTGTTGATTTGGAATATCTAAAACATGTCTATTATATATATATATATATATATATATATATATATGTGTGTGTGTGTGTGTGTGTGTGTGTGTGTGTGTGTGAGAGAGAGAGAGGGGGGAGGGGACGGAGAGAGAGGGGAGGGAAAGAGGAGGGAGGGAAAGAGAGAGGGGAGAGAGAGAGTTTTTATTTCTGATTATGCACTTTGTTAACAATAATACACACTGCAAGCAATGCCCGGTGATAAAATGTAACGTAACATTTCCTAGAGGCCGTATTGTTTAAACGTTAATAGTTTAAGATGCGATTACGTAGCCGAGTGTATAAAAAGAAATTATCATGCTATAACGTAATTATTCATAGACGCGTAAAAACGACTCGTAAAAGTAAAAAAAAAAAAAAAAAAAAAGAAAAAGAAAAAGAGAAGAACAAAGACTAACGAAGCAACTAAATAGTTTTTTTCGGTTCTTTTTTTCTTCAATGAAAGATAATAGTTAAATGAGAGAAATAAAAGAAGCGATAAAAATGTTTGTTTTTTTCTTTTTTTTTTTCTCTTTTAAATTAAAAGACGCTGCACCGGATTACGAATGGTCGGTGACAGTTATAACCCGTTAACACAGACAACCACACCAAAGAAAAACGATAAAGTCGTCATAAAACACTATCTTTGTTGTTTTTTTATTCCAAGATTTCTTAGGAGAATGTTCATCGGTCGAAATATCGAGATAAACTGGCAAAGACGAGAATATTAGTCGGAATAATTCGCGCAAGAAAGGAAATAGTTCATCTCAAGACTTTCAGACAACAACAGACAAAAGTATCGTTCTTTCTTTCTTTTTTTTTATTTTTATCTATTTTAGTTCAACGAAAACTGAAATAAATCCCACGGCAACTTTATTCATACATTGATAACTAGAACCCCCCCCCCAAAAAAAAAACCAAACAAACAAACAAAAAAAAAACGGTAATTATGCGCTAATTTTCGTTGTCGGTGCACGCACTTGATGAATAAGACGTTTGTGTGATTTATCTAATTCCATAAACCAGTGCTTGAATCTCATCCAAAAAAGAGGCTTAGAGCCGGTTTAGCCCAGTCGGCAGAGCGTCCGACAAGGAACCACAAGGTTCCGGGTTCGATACCGGCACCTCGCCAACTCAGCCTATGATTAGCATAGGGATCTGTGAGGTAAAATGAGCAGCTGATGGAAGGTGTGGTGCTTCGACTCAGACGCCAAACAATCTCCTTGGTCTAGCGCTAGTGAAAAGGGGATAGACTCCCCCGCTGTTTTTATATACGCTTCAGAAGAAAATTGGTTTCTAGATATGACACTAACTGAATCTGATGGTGAGAATCCTGTTCAGGATATCTGCGGCGTGGGAAATACACCTTCATTGGCATTACTTCAGGTCCACGGAGACCCGGAGTGGTAGTACCTGTTAGGGTCTAATCTAATGGGTCTAGTAAAAAAGTAAAGTCAGCGGAATAGCTTATTGTCAGTAGCAGCCGAACAGAAATGGAGTCTATATCCCTTTAACTAGACCAAGAAGATTGTTTTTTGTTGAGGTGGAGCACCACACCTACTGTTCGCTCCCAGTTGTTGCTTTACTGCACAGATCAGATTATCGAAGCTGGGCTACTCATGAGTTAGCGAGGACTGTTATTGATATGGACAGTAAAGGATTTTAGTATAGAAATGCATTTAAAATAAGGAATACAGTGATTGTCTGCGGTATTTTTAGAATAGAACTCTTATATATATATATATATATATATATATATATATATATATATATATATATATATATGAATGTAAAATAATCCCAATAACTGGTAAGTAAGGGATGATTCTATTTGGGATCATCGAAATCTCACTGTACAACTATAATGTATGATCTGGTAGGTGCAAACATATATATTCATACAAGGATCTTTTTATAAATCCCTAAGAGAGCTCAATGTATAATGATCAATAAATTAATTATATATAGAGCAATATTCAACTTTCAAAGAAAGAAAAAATTAACAAACCATCATCCTGTTATAATATTTGTTTCGACCAGAAAATGAGTATAGCCTCTTCAAACAGGTTTTACAAATATCTTTTCTTTCTTTGAAAGTTTATATATATATATATATATATATATATATATATATATATGTGTGTGTGTGTGTGTGTGTGTGTGTGTGTGTGTGCACGCGCGCGTGTGTGTGAGTATAAATGTGAGGAAGAGACAAAAAAGACAAAAAATAAAGAAGTGATTGATTTACCCACTGAGCAGGTCACTGAACAGGTGTCGCTGAATCGTATCACCCACTCGTGTTGATATTGCGTTGAAAATTTTTTCTTCTGTCGACTCAGTTGCGATTCGTCAAGAGCCGGCGGAGACTGCTGCTGCAATTCCTGTTCTCTTTGATGTTCGTGTTCCAGGCTCAGTTGATGGTCACGTGCCATGGCGTCGATCTTGGGAACGTCGTCCATGCTCAGGCTGTCGTTGGCGATCATTTCCGTCTTGGGTGACGGCGAAACGGTAGACTTGACGCAAGTGTTGTTGCCACCGCAGACCCCACATTGGTCCATCTGGAGTTCAGAGTTCAGAACATGGTCGCAGCCAACCTTCTGCAAGGTGAGGGTGGTGTTGTGATGACGGGTAAAGAACGAACGGTAACCGGTTGGTAAAATTCCGGAAGAAGGATGGTAATGTTGATTCCGCAGACAAGTCAGGAGAGAACATGAAAAAGAGAAAACATACAAATACATGAACAAAAAAATAAAAAAATAGTCTCATAAAAGGAATTTCTGTAACAAATAATTATTATTACACAATCACTTAAAAGTTACAATTGGCGGCAATTAAGTTAGTAGCAAGCCACTTCGTATTTATTCCATTTACACGTGGGAGGATTGTGCAGAAGACCGTGCGACCTGGTGCCTCCTCGTCAAACAAGGAACAAAAAGGAGTGAAAAAGAGAGGAAAGAAGCCGCCACAGAAAAGAGAGCTAAAAAAGAAAAGAGAAACAGCAGCACCCCCAACACCTACAGAAAGCATCACCTTTTGTTTGCAGCCACTGCACCAGAGACTGCCATTCAAGGATTGGTCTGTTCAGCCACTCACATAGCTGTAGGTAAAAAAATGGACACTACGCCATCGTCTAAAAGACGCCAACCAAGACTCACTATTTTTCCAGATCTTTCAGCTCCAAAGTTAGGGTTGTGTATCATACACATAAACAAGTAAAGTCGTCGGCGTGGCCTAAAGTCGGTATCAGCCAGACAGCGAGGGAGTCTATCCCTTTTCCCTAGCGCTAGACCAAGGATATTGTTTTATGCGTCTCACCTACCGGACGCTCTACCGACTGAGATAAGCCGGTCCTTACGTATTATACATAAGAGCTATGTAATTATCGTTTTTTTTAGGCTACATGCTTCACCATATTTGGAACGGGATGTCCAAAATGAAGTTGTATCTATAGTCCAATATAATGTTTTTTTATGCCGTTACTAAGAAATTACCACTGAAATGCGTGTTTCGCCGAAAACTTGTTGCATCTTTGTATGAACATGACCGTGTGTTGGCTCTAAATACTGTAAAGCAGAAAAAAATTTGAAAAACACACAGATGTTATTAATTAATGTTGTATTTATTGGCTAATATTGCAATATTTCAATCTATATAAGATCATCACCAGAGCCGAATCTGTTATGAAACGAAGAAAATAATTTATGATAAATAAATTATTTATTAAAAAAACTAATTTCTTCGTTTCATAACAGATTAGCCAATAAATACAACACTAATTAATAATATCTGTGTTTTTTGTGTTTTATAACTTAACTAGAAGTGGCTACTTAGCATCGATTAGGTAGAGGGGGGCAAAAACCCTGGTGCATTGTCTTATTTACTTTTGAAATTTAAAATGCTGGACATTTGAGTAGAATTTCAATGCTATTTCTATATATATTTTATTTTTTTAGATATCTTCGAATATAAATCAAATCTTCATCATTTTTGCAGAAAAAGCAAGAACTTTGTGATATTTAATGTGTATATATATTTACTTTGTCATTAATTGTTTTATTTTCGTAGTTTCACTCGGACATACGTACATACATACATTCACACCAACTGCCCTTTATATATATGTATAGATGTAATCTACATACTTTTTATTTTTAATTTTTAGTCGGTATGAACCCATAAAAAGTTGAACAAATGCTAAATTTAGGTTAGATTTAGCTGATACAAATTCTAAAAAAATCAGTGCTTATTATACACGAGAACATTTTCAAAAAAATTGTAGTAAAACGTTAGAGTGTGTGTTCTACATAAGTGTGTGTTATACAGAAATAATTACAGTAAAATTATTTTCAAATAAATAAACAGGGGATGTCATTGTGCAAATAGCATTAATATACTTTCAATGTTACCCTTGAGTAATTCGGTCATTTAGGGTGAACGTAAATTATTGATAATCAAATTGCTAATTAGACTGGAAATTGCTTTATTCTCAAAGTTAGACCCATTCCCAGGGTTCCAGAATTGGTACTTCATCACTAGATGCAGCTCAACTACAAATTAGAGTAAAAACTACTTTATACTTCATGTCCGAGAATACTAATGCCGTTGTGCTAAAAAAAAAAAAAAAAAAAAATACCCGAGTTCGAAAAGAAGGTTCCCGAGTCCGAGAAGGTTCCCGAGTCCAACAAGAAATACCTGAAGAAGGCCGGAGGGCATATCGGCCGAAACGTTGTACAAATAACAATGAAGATGGGGACAATAGTCCGAATAATGCAGATAATACTAATCATCAAGCCTCATCCCAAACATTCAGAGAAACTTTCAGAGAAAAAAATACGTTACGATGTGTCACTTTTGTTTTGTTAGCATAACTCACAAACAGAAATCGGATCATTATGATACATATTAATCTTTTTAGACGAGTGTCCTCATTTTGATTGTTGTAGTCATAATATGTTAGCCGTTGTACCCTACGGCCTCCTTCAGATGGCCGTATATTCTGCATCAATGAGAAGACTGATTAGATACGAAACTACATTCTGACATGGACAATAGAATGAGAACAAATTGCACCCATTGATTGAATAAAAAGTTCGGTCCGAAATTTGAAGAATATTAAGACAGACCTGAAGAATGACTGTGGAGGTGCGTGATGTAATGGTTAGAGTCGTAGAAAATGGGCTCGTCGACGCGAGTTCAAATCCTGGACGAGACTGTTTCACATAGCGCTAATACTCTTGGGAAAGGTATGCATCCACCTATTCTCCCATGGGCACTTTAACCTTGGTTATGCAATCAATCTAAGAGGAGGAAAACTCTGAATTCAAACTCGTGCGGAGGGGTTGGCATATATATATATATATATATATATATATATATATATATATATATGTATATGTGTGTGTGTGTGTGTGTAAAATGAAAATGGAAGTGAATTCGACGGTATGTTGAAAAAAGAAATAGAGGAAAAAAGTATAGAATAGATAAAATAGGATATTTTAATCAATTTTAAAACACGTGTAAGTAAAATTGATTACAATATCCTATTTTATCCATTCTATACTTTCTTTCCTTTCTTTCTTTTTTCAACATATATATATATATATATATATATATATATGTGTGTGTGTGTGTGTGTGTGTTGTGTGTGTGTGTGTAGACGTTGGGACGATAACATCAATTCAAATCAACCAATTCATATATTTACCAACCACTCCGCACGAACAGGATGTGACACAAGGTTTAATTTATAACAGATAAATTTCTTTCCTGCGACGATAACCATTACACAACAGGCACCACCACGAATCAACCAGTGTAAAACATTTCTCTAAGTAGTCCTCTACGAAATGCAGTCAAGTTGTGCTCTGAAGAATAACGGTTTAACGATTTCTTTTCAACATTTGGGGCATAGTTGTACAATTTCTGCAGTGCCTAAATATAAAGTCAAATCTAAATTAATTTGCTTCAGATGGAGTCTCGAAAAATTGTGGCCTAGGTGTACAGAAGAATTTATGTCAACATTTGGCATTAATTTAATAAGGTCAATAAAACTGGGGCTTCAAATATGTACATGAAAAATTTAAAAAAAAATCTGAAAATAAAATAAGGTACTTTCTTTAAAACAAGGCCAACGCATATTTACGAAAGAAAATTGTATGTACCTAAATATATTTAGGTAACTAGGATACATCATTGCGACATTTTACGTATATTGTTACAGATACGCACATATACACACATATATACACGCACGCGCTCACTAACACACACACACACACACACACACACACACACACACACATACATATATATCTTAGAAAAATAAAATAAATCCGACGGTTTATAAGTATAAAAATATGAAAAAATGAATATTCAGAGAATGTATTTATTTATGAATGAATGAATGCATTGTCCTCATGTTGGTTTAATACATATAAAAAAACGAAATGCTCGAACGTAGGCATAATTATTCATTCATGTGTGTGTGTGTGTGTGTGTGTGTGTGGTGTGCGTGCGCGCGTATGCATGTGTTTTTGCGTGTGTCTGTGTGTATGATAAACACCTCATGTAGATGGAAATATCATATATATATAAGGAGTGTCACAAAAGTATCGAGATTTTTTGTACTTTTTGACACACCTTGTATTCTGAAAAAATAGCGTTCCGTTCATTCTTCATTTCGATCTCGGTAAATACAGCTTTAAACTTAGTACTTTTTTGACACACTTTTGTATTCAGAAAAGCATTGATGAATGGAACGTTAGTTTTTTTTCAGAATACAAGCTGTGTCAAAAAGTACAAAAAATCTCGATACATTTTTGGCATACGTTGTATATATATATAGGGTGATTCAGAAAAATTAATATCCTTTCATAATCTAATAACTTGACCAATTCTCGTTCAACAGTGTGTGTAAAAACTACTCAACATTCTGTTTTAATTTTTTAAAATATTTTCTTTCTATGTATAGAAATGTCTTTCCGTGAAAAGGAAAGGCTAAACACGCTCTAATTAAACATAATTCTGAGATGTTTTTATGCATACTATTAAAGTTTGTGATTACTTGAATGATAATTGGTCAAGTTATTAAATTAAGATATAATGTCACATTTTTCCGAAACATCTCAAATGATATCAAAGTTTTTGAAACAGTCCGTATATTTCATACTGAAGAGGAAGCTTCCGGCAAAAAGACAAAGAGAAAGATAAAAATATATATTTAAAAAAATGGGAGAACGGAAGAGAGGTCTTCCGGTCAAGAAGCAGGGAGAAGATGAAGAAATAGATAAAAGAAAAAAAGGAAAACGGAAGACACCTCTTCCGGTGAAGAGGCGGAGAAAAAAAAAGAAATATATAACAAATGTCCGTTATCAGATCAAACAATAAAAATGCGTGGGCATATCTAAACACAAGATATAGAACAACAACAAAAAAAAACACCCCCCGGGAGGTGTAAAATTTAACTTTTGAAAGATATTGCCTAGGGGGTGGGAGTTAAAAAAATCACTGTCAGAGGGTTTGTATCATAAGTAAGCAAAATCCTCGTATTAAAGGAGTAATAAAATACATTTTCCACAAAATCGTAGGTATTCATTTATTTGTAAACTTTTTAGTTAACTTGTTACTGAAAAAAAAAAAAGGACGAGAGTAAAAACAAAAAACAATTCTTAAAATGGCTTACTTAAATTTTGAGTGTACATAACACAAGTAATAGTTGTGACGTAGAGCTGTGACGTAGTTTTTGTTACAGACAGAAATACACACTCCATTATTAATAGAAGATACACGCACTTTGTCCACGTTTTAAAGCCTGAAATTTAGGGGGGGGTATTATAAATAAGAACTAGATATTAACTTTTTATTCGGTTATATTCATCACCATATTCAGAAAGGTATGACCGAACGTAAATCATATCACTGATTCAAACTAATTAATGTGTAACAAAGACTTCTGTTTTATGCCGCTACATAGAGATAACTACTGTAATGTGTGTTTACTTATAATTTTGTTTCTTCTCGAGTGAACTTATTTTTGCCACAAACTTGTTGCCTTTTTGTGAGAACATGCTCATATGTTTGCTGTAAATACTGCGTAAATGTTTGTTTCATAACGTAAGTGAACTATATAATTTTTTAAAATCTTAGTCTATTCGAACCGGATAAAGTTGGGAAAATGTTAAATTTAAGTGCTACAAAATACTAAAATATCAGTGTGTATTATATACAAGATATGTTATTTTTTGACATTTTTTTTCCCCAGAATTTTGCCGCCTAAATTCAGGGGTGCAGCTTGTTGCCTTTCTGTGAACATGTCCATGTGTTTGCTCTAAATACTACGTAAATGTTTTGTTTCAAAATATAAATAAACTGTTTACATTTTTATTTTTAGTCGATACGAACCAGATAAAAAGTTGAACAAATGTTAAATTTAGCTGCTACAAATACTGAAAGGTCAGTGTGTATTACATACTAGATCTTTTTTCTCTTCAGAATTTCGTAGTCCAAATTTAAGAGTGCGTGTTATATATGAGAACGTGTTATACACGAATAATTACGGTATTTTTAAAGAAACTGATAACTTGTGCCGATAAATAAAGGAATCTTGTGGGCTAACATTGATCCGTTTCAATCTATTTAAAATCTCAGTCCGAGATTTACGCTGCAGCGCTTATCTTCCCTTGTTTGGTTGGGATGGAGATTGGCACGGCTTTGCCACTAGGGGGCGTTGCAACCGAGCTATTTAAACGCAGTTGTGAAATAAACTTTCTCTCTCTCCTATCTGGGACTCTCCAGAGATGTATTAGGGCTTTGTGTTCCAGTTAATTTGGACTTGTGGGGGCTTGTTCCCCAACATCAGCCTTATATGTGTGTCTATACGCGGCCCCTTTTTATACTCTATCTTCATAGAGGTTTTTGGCTCACCAGCCTTTTTTACACCCCCATGTCACCACATGGAGATGGCCCCAGCTACGAAGTAAGTGACAAACTTTTAATGGATATAACTCACTGTTTTCTGATATTATGATAGTATTCTACCCGGACATCGTAGGGGTTTGTGGCGTAGCAACTATTTCCTAACGGTCACTAGTATATCCTTGTGTCATCCAAACCCCAACCCACGGAACTCTGTAGATTATATTACACACACACACACACACACACACACACACACACACACACACACACACGCACAGCACACACACACTTCATTGAAATTAACAGAAGTTCGAAAACTAGATGTCATAAGGAGGACTTGCCAGGAGCAGTGGCCACTAGGAACGAGTGGCGGGAAAGAGTTATTGGAATGCAAGGTTGTCTGCGTAACATGAGGATGATGATGAATATTTAATAATTGATTAAATTCATTCATTCTTAATTAACCTGGTGTAATAATGTTTTACTAATAAAGTGTACTAATGCGTAATCAATATTGTACATATGTATAATTAATACATTGTACCTTAATATAATAAATATATGTGTACAGATATACTTACACTAATGTGAAATTATTAAAGTGTACTAATATTAATTAATTAATGCAGTGTACTAATATTAATTAATGAGAGGCACTGATATGTAATTAATATGGTATATTAATGTTAATGTGTAATTAATGAAATATGCTAATTTATAATTAATGAGTTATAGTAATTTGTAGGTAATATAATGTAATAATATCAAATTAATAAAATTAACCAATCTATATATTAATACGCTTATTCCTAAATCTTCTGTCCGTTATCATCCTGCAACACCCACTGGTTAAGAATATCAGTCCAAATCATCCAAGATGCAATGTAAAAATGTGAATACCGATTATCTGGTGTCGCTTAATCACAGATTTCTTATTTTTCCCATTTTATTTCACCCAGTTTTAAAAATGAAACATTCCAAATGCTCTTGCGTCGTTTAAATATCCAACGTAAAATTAAAATGAATTAAAAAAGTTAGGTGTTTGTTTTATTTGTTTGTAATATTAAAATTGGGAAGTACAGAAGATATTTTGGTCGTTTGGATATATATATATATATATATATATATATATATATATATAGTAAAGCCTCCTAAAATTCCAGATGAAAATACTCAATAAATCATTAATAGCCAACTAGACATCAAGCTAGGAGACCTTGCTGAGAATGAAGTCGACGAAGTTATAAAAATTGTTTTTAGAACTTCGTCGACTTCATTCTCAAAGACAGAAAAGCTGCACGAAATACCGACGAAATAGCTCTTAGAATATGTAAGACAATGAAATGTGACGAAATTCTTTCGATTATACTATGAAGTGTATAAGTAAAATACAATAGCGAAATGGATTAAAGGCTGCATCCTCTACTTCCCGAAAAAAGGCTACCGCAGAATCACTAAGAACTATAGAAGTATAACTCTTATTGCCAAAACTGCAAAGGTTTATAATGCCCTGCTTGTTAATACAAATGTGTCAGACTACTTAGGCTCTTCCTTTTGGTGAGCCTGTCGAGGTGCTGCCCCGGGGGTCGGAATCCCTCAGAATCAGACACGCCTAGATTGTGTTGCTTCCTGCTACTGAATGAACTGTATGAGCTTGGAAGAAAACCAGAAAAAGCAGCCAGCAGGTTTTGGTAAGGTTTTATAGCTGTACACCGCAGAGGTGTTTTGGAGGTTTTCAACTGGGAATGAGTCACTTGAAAATGCACCGTATGAAGACCGAGTGGTAAGCAGTGAAAATGACACACTAAAGACTCGAGTTGAATTTGCATTCAAATATATCAGATGCTTTGTATTAAATTTCAGTATTAAACGTGCGATTGCAACTGAACAGAATGAGGAAATATTTTTCGTTCTTAAATATCTTTCAACAATTTGAATTCACCTTGATTTTGGATGAATGAGACAGACAGACAGGCAGATATCTATCTGTCCATATCTATCTATTCATCTTTATCTGTGCAGACCCACTCTCTCTTTGTCTCTCTGTCTGTCTGTCTGCATGTCTCTCTCTGTCTCTCTCTCTATCTTTCTCTCTCTCTCTCTCTATCTATCTATCTCTATCTATCTATATTCGTTCTTTTTCTATCTATGTATCTATACCTTTATCTATCTTATTTCTTTACTCTCGGTCTCACTCCGTATATCTATCTATTTGTCGTTGTTATGGCTGATATATATATATTCATATCTATCTATTCATACCAGTATATTTATATTATCTATCTATCTATCTATCTCAATTGGTTCATATATGTCGATCTCAATTCGTATATCTCTATATTTATCTTGGTTAAGATCTATCTATCTATCTATCTATCTCAATTGGTTCATATATGTCGATCTCAATTCATATATCTCTATATTTATCTTGGTTAAGATCTATCTATCTATCTATCTATCTATCTATCTCTCAATTGGTTCATATATGTCGATCTCAATTCGTATATCTCTATATTTATCTTGGTTAATATCTATCTATCTATCTATCTATCTATCTATCTATCTATCTCAATTGGTTCATATATGTCGATCTCAATTCGTATATCTCTATATTTATCTTGGTTAATATCTATCTATCTATCTATCTATCTCAATTGGTTCATATATGTCGATCTCAATTCGTATATCTCTATATTTATCTTGGTTAAGATCTATCTATCTATCTATCTATCTCAATTGGTTCATATATGTCGATCTCAATTCGTATATCTCTATATTTATCTTGGTTAAGATCTATCAATCTACCTATCTATCTTACTTTTTCGTTATCGCTCATACGCCACCATAAAAAGGAAAGCAAACAAACAAAAAATCCACAAAAGCCAAAAACACAAAAACCGAAAGTGATTCTTTGGTCATTACCAAATAAATTCTCGTAAATTCAGGTGCGTTATGTACACGCGCTTTCATGTCAATACATTTATACATTATTGCGCGTGCACACACACACACGCACGCACACACACGCACACACACACACACACACACAGACACACACACATATATATATATATATATATATATACATATGAAATATAACATTTTGAAAAAACATATGATGTTTGTTATGTGATTGCTGACAGGCCTGTTTCGACCGAAACGATAAGTTGTTCTTCATCAAAGAGCGACATAGACGAGAAGAAAATATCCGTAAAAAGACTGTTTACAAAACGAACGCTGATATCAACCGCTGAAAATTTTTTGAAAATGCATGTTCTGTTTTTAAAATATAAAAAAATATTTTATTCAAAAATATTTCGGTCGAAACAGGCCTGTCAGCAATCACATAACAAACATCATATGTTTTTTCAAAATGTTATATTTCATACTGTCGGATTAATTTCCATATATTTTTCATATATACATATATACAGTTGATATTTGTAGAAACGTATGTGTATATGTGGATCTACAAACACTTACTCTATGTTACCACTCACACACAAGTAGACGCATAAAAAACAAAATTGTGCGCCTTAGAAAACAAATTCGAAATTAAGTGGGTATATGTTAGACATTATTTAAGTAGAAATGAAATCACTATTCTGTTTCTTCTCTCAAGTAGATGGGTTGTTCTTCGTAGTTCAGTACTATTTATACGCAATGGACATTCGGTCGACGACACACCCAATCGTAAAGGTCCAAAATGGACGTTTTTGTAGCGATTAAGAACTGAACAGAAACGAGAAAACGGTTCTAATGAAAAGGAATATTGCATTCGTTTGTTGTTTTTCTTTTTTTTTTATCATTTGCGTGTTCGCACCGTTGCCTGGCGACTGAAACTGGGTAACGAGTAAGGCATGCCTCTCCAAAAGTGCAGCACATTACCGAGTATTCTAGGCGTTGGCAGCACCACGGTGGGGTCTGGAAAGTCTCATTTCGTATTCAAATCTCAACTTTAATGTTGCAACTCAAAGGAGATGAGTGCATATAATCCTAATGCACTTAACATTATCTTCAGAATGCACACACACACACACACACACACACACACACAGCCCCAATATATATATATATATATATATATATATATATATATATGCGGCGCTTGGTTACTGACAGTTTCTTACCTATGCGATCTTCAAACTAAGTGTTTGGTTTGAAAATAGCACAGGCAAGAAACTATCAGTAACCAAGCGATTTTGACTTCATGTCCACACTACTCTAACGTAGATATATATATGGTCTATCCCCCCCCCCAAAAAAAAAGAAAAAGCCAAATGAGAAGTAGACAAGGATGCTGTGTGTTGTCTTGAAGAAATTCTAAAAGAAGCACCTTACAACAGAGCAGCTGTACGGCCACTTGCCCTCTATTAGACAAACTATCCGGGTAAAACGAACAAGACATGCTGGAAAATGCAGGAGAATCAACGATGAACTCATAAGGAACGTTATCGTATGGGCAGAAACTACGTCGCTGCTTACGTCACAATACCCTTACCAATTGATTAAGTTTATGAATGAGTATTTAATATATAGTCAAAAACATTAATACATAAAATCAGTCCTATTTATAAGTCTCTATGAAAGTTAGATTTGCCTCACAATCGCCCATGTTATTAGCGCGTTTAAAATCCATCAATGTGTCTGATATATCCCTAAGAAATAAAGGTTTGCATAATATATGGTATGGTTAATTTGCATACTGTTTTAACAAAACCGGTTTTAATACATAATTACTTGGTTTTATTGTTTTCTTATATTATTGTTTTATTCTCCAGCGTATTAAAATCAATCCTATGAATGATTTAATATAAAATCGATTAAGATATAATTGAAATAAGTGTAATCTTTTTTATATGCATTCTTATATTATTTCGTTTG
The DNA here is from genome assembly GCA_023376005.1 of Doryteuthis pealeii. Classification (NCBI taxonomy): domain Eukaryota; kingdom Metazoa; phylum Mollusca; class Cephalopoda; order Myopsida; family Loliginidae; genus Doryteuthis; species Doryteuthis pealeii. The sequence goes on along the minus strand of CM042140.1, from coordinate 127,653,089 downwards.
TCTTTCTAATTCAATATATTTGATTACATAAAAACTAAAATACTTACGCATATTCTTGTTAGTATATATAATATTTACATATAATGTTGACTTGACCGTAATATGATGCAATTATTTTCACTGATAGATAGTGTTGTCATCATGTGACAAATATTTTATCTCAAAATTTATGTGCCCGTAAATCTTACCTTCTTGTACTCAGGGTCTGCGTTCTTCTATGAAACACACCGGATTTAATGGACCATTTTCACTAAGGGAACCCACCAGGTTCAGGGGTCTTTTTAGTAATTTTTATATGCACTGGGTAACCCCAACACTTGCGTGACGTACTCTATTACGATACGCGGTTTATTGTAGGGATATGGATCTGAAACCACGGTATCGCCAAAGAGAAAGATAATACTATACAGAGCGAAATATGAGTAAAGGTTTAAGACCCTCTAAGATTTATGAGTGTGTGATTGTATAATTGTGTGAGTGTATGTGTGCGTGTGTGTGTGTGTCCTCAATCACCTCGCCTGAGAATCGGATATTAGCTTCCATCAAACTGCTAATGAATTCTTCCACGTTCATTTTCCTGATTTCTATCTCAGACTGCCCCAAGTGATTCGGTCCAAATAAGATATATAGATTTATAAGCCTTGCTCGTGTACTCATTTCCTTGGGCATTTTGGTATAGATATATCAATTGTAGTTTGACTGCTTATCTTTCCATCAGTCCGTCTCTGTCCGTCTGTCACCGCTTATTCGTCTCTCATCTATCAGCTATGCCCTGTCGACCGTCGATCGTCGACCCCCCCCCCCAATAAAAAACAAACTGATAGCTTTACGCAATCACCAGAATGGGCAGTCTTTTTCTCTTTCTCTTTCTCACTTTCTTTATGTCAGAAACTACATTTCCGCGTTCTGCTCTTTCTATCCCACACGCGCTAACTCTGTCTCTGTCTCTCTCCCTCTCTTCCCTCCTCTCTCTCGCCTTGGTTTGTTTGTTTTGTTTTACGGCATATCAACCTTAGTGGGTCATTTAATGCTGACAAAGTTTTGAAATAAATTCATTCTTAATGCATAATACAATTTTGTTTATAAACTCATGTTTTTCTATTTAACCCATAGATGGGACCCTAACAGGTACTACTACTCCGGGTCAGAGTGGACCAGGGAGCGATGGTGATGAAGGGGTGCTCCACATTCCCCAAACCTCCAAAACTGAAACCTCACCATCAGATAGAGTTTAACGTCATTCCCAGGACATGTAGACCCTCAGTCACGGCCTTCCATATGATAAAAAAGGGGTGGGGGTTGCCATAAGGGCAATAGGGTTGGGGCAATCATATAAGTACTAGGGCTTAACATGACCAGCCGATTGATCGGAGGGGGCCTCTCCGACCGCCCGTCTAGCCCAAGATAGGGCCAAAATGCAAGTCATGGACTGCTCATCCACCTGGTTTCTATTCTTAAACATCACGGGTCGCCACCCATGACCAACAGGTGGCCCCATTGGGGGAGTCTTACCCCTCTGCAGAGGTGCAGTCGGTGCATTCTAACACCCCAGCCGACAGGGCGGTCTCTCGCCTTGTAAGCAGGGTCTAGAATACGCCGATTAGAATACTATCCTATACACGGATAAGATCTGCCACACCCAAAAAGAGTCTCCTTGGTATAACAGTAAATTGCATCTGATGTACGTCTTTAGTTTGAAAATTGTATAGGCGAGAAAATGACAGTTACCAAGCACCGTTGACTTTCTGTGTTTGATATATATGCTCTATCAATGATCACTTTTTACTTACAAATATATCAATCTATATACTCAATATCAATATTAATATTATATATATATATCTATTATTATACTAAAGCTGAGCGAATCAACTTTTGCTTCCCAAAGGCTTTTTCCTATTTAAAATCTCGATACCTTTTTGACACATCTTGTATATATATATATATATATATATATATATATATATATATATATAATATATATATATATATATATATATATATATTATATATATATATATATATATATAGAGAGAGAGAGAGAGAGAGGGGGAGAGAGAGAGGGAGAGAGAGAGGGGAGGGAGAAAGGAAAGAGTGATGCTACTTTTGTGAAAAAAAATTATTTATCCCCGTATGCTTGTTGTTTCATATTGATTCAAACCCCCTCTCTTTTCATCCTTCTACTCTTTTCTCTACTTCCCTTTTTACCCTCCTACTCTTCCATCCGTCTCTCTCTCTCTCTCTCTCTCTCTCTCTCTCTCTCTCTCTCTCTCTCTCTCGTTCTCTTCTCCCTATATACCTCTTCCCCTTCTTATCTGTCTCTCACTCCATTTTTAATTTAATTACATATTTTTTATAACGTTTTAATTCAGAAAACAAAAACAAAAAAAAAAAAAAGAAAAAAAAGAGTTCATATATTAAAAACAAATAAAACTAAAACTATTGAATCTGAATTTAGTAGCATAACACCGACACAGGCTGCTTACACGAATCAACCAAAAAAGGTCATGACCGATCAATCGACTTATCATGTCAAGCCCAAGCATTTATATGATTACCCCAACCGCTTTCTTTAAAGGCCCAACCCTTTTATTATATAGGTGCTAGAAGATGGTGGCTGAGAGTAAACCACCAATTAATTAATTCACATGGAGTTATTTATACACATGAAGTTAAAAAAATAACCAATCAACTAACATAATAATTATTTCTACCAATTTATTAATACAGATTATATTAATGACTAGTTTTATGCACCAGTTGCCAATATCCAAATATTTTGCTATAATAAATAAATGTAATAAAATTCTTTCTTCAGAGTAATGAGAAATTTCGTTGTTACGCCACTCTAAACATAGATTACTCGTGTAACTCCCCAAAAACAGAAATTCTCATTAGTCAGTTGTTAGACCAGGTTGCTAATACATTGAAAAAATATATTAACATTGATACAACAAATTAGAAAAAAGATGCACAGAATACAAGGTGTGTCTAAAAGTATCGAGATTTTTTGTACTTTTTGACACACCTTGTATTCTGAAAAAAAAAGAATATTTATATAATACAGGGTGGGCCAAAGAGTGGCACCTTTAAATTCTTAACTTTTTTAAAGGTAGTTATTTACCCAAACCGTTCACCACAGGTAGGATGTGAAACAAGGTTTCAAGTATGCAATATCCAGAGAGAATCGAACTAATAAATCTGTGAGACAAGCTTGCTAACTATTACACCTCAATGGAATACATTAAAATCTTTTAGAGGTAAATTAGAAAAATAATATAGGATTTCTTTATCTGATTTACAAAGAAAAATTCAAAATACGAGAGTTACAAAAATACAAAGCCAGTCAAAAAATTATCGAGATTTTTGTGCTTTTTGACACACCTTATATTCTGAAAAAAAAATAACGTTCCATTCATTCATTTTTTTTCAGAATACAAGGTGTGTCAAAAAGTAGCATGTTTAAAGCCGTATTTACCAAGATAGAAATAAAGAATGAATGGAACGTTATTTTTTCTTAGAATACAAGGTGTGTCAAAAAGTATAAAAATCTCGACACTTTTTGACACACCTTGTATATATTTCAATATAGTATTCTTTCGTGCATAATGTGCACTTCCAATATTCGACATTACGGTCAAGCCATGCTGAAATCACCCGTTCTCACTAAATTATCGAAGTTAAGCAGTTATGAGTCTCTTCTAATAGGTATTTGGATGACTCTTTAAGCAACAGTAGGTACTGTAAGCAACATGACACCTTTGTTTATGAAAATGGCTTGATTCAGTATTAAATGACCCAAAAAGGATTGTTATGCCGTAAAATAAAACCAAATTATCAATCAATTTCAAACGAAATAAAAAAAATCTCTTGTACACCGCGCAGTAATATTCATTTGAAATGAAATTAAGAACTTCATTCGACTCCAAAAGTTTAAGCCCTGAATGAGGCCGTTTTTCATTTTTTATAGTGCTATTGCCTTTGGGAAAGGTATGGATCCAACTATTCTTTTCAAGAGTAGTACAGACTGGGCTCTTTAACTTTGGTATAGTAAGCTGTATAGAAAAGGAAAACTCGGACTTCAAACCCTTAGAGAAAGATAGGCTCCTCTAGGCCATTCCCGCCAAAGTCACGCTACATGAGTAGTGAGCCCAATAACTAAACCAGATTACTAACCCGGCTATTTCAGTCGAGAGAGCACTAGACAACCAACTAAACAAAATTACGGTATCATTCTTTTTAGTTATAATGCTCTGTAGAAAAACAGAGGTTCTTTTTAGTGAAAAAGATATAAAAATGTGCGTTATATGCGACAGCAAACGATATTTATTTGGCCATTTGTATTTGTATTATTATTAAACTTTGGCGAAATTTTGTCCGTATGAAGCTGTAGAGATATGTTAAAATAATAATTATTTTCAAAATTTTATATATATATATATATATATATATATATATATATATACTTGCAAACAATCCCGCAGGTAATGCAAAGATGAGCGTCGTGAGGCTGAGTACACTAGGTATTAGAAGTATCCTTTCTTTTTTGTCTTGCCATTTTCAGAAGATCAATACTGCTGGACGAAAAATTTCGTACGCCTTTTTGGCATATATGTACATAAATCAATTTTTATTTTTTACTTTTTAAAAAAGTACACTTAAGTTTTTAAAACTTAATTTAAAAAATGCATTCATATATGAAAACAAAAGAAGATAATGTAAAAAGAGCAATAACCGTTTTAATAACTATTCATTATGCACGTACATATTTTCCCCTGTATTTTGATATTTTGAATCACATCCTGCTCTTAGAGGAGGGTGTTGGACAAATACATACACATATACTACACTCTGATCCTAAGCAGAAGTAAATAACTCTCTAATTTCTGACGGAAGACATGCAAGCAAAACAATAAAACTCAACAATTTGCGATATAAATAGTCCCCCTGATCTAATGGCTAACGTGATGGAATGCGACATCGTAGTAAGCGAGTTCAAACTCCAGTCGCACTATAACGTTCACTTTTTGAACTAATACTCTTGAGAAAGGTATGAACCTTCTGATTCTCCCAGCTATGGGCTAAATAATACCACTATTGATTTTCTACAAGGATGGCTTTGACATTTAATAACCCACGAATGTTGACATGCCATTAAATAAAGAAAACAATAAACCGAGATAAATACTTATTCTAAAACAGAAGAAGCGATTTTTAAAAAGATTCAAATTTTACTCGAGACTCTAAATATTACGCTAAACTATCATAATCGACGGTTGCGTGTTACAATTCATGAGAACCCAACAACGAACAACAGAAGACAAAACAGCAGATAAGTCAACCAGATAAAATGGCGGCCGACAAACTAGACGAGAATCAGTCAGCAGGAATCAGTCAACAAGCAGAAATGAAACAAGAAAGTAAGATCTATCATCCCTATCTCTAATATGTCTCTGTCTCTGTTTCTGTCTCTCTCTGTCTGTCTCTCTCGATTATATACCCGAGTATGGCAGAAGGGTATATACGACTATTCAACATGCGTATCCTTAAGGACATTGCTTGTATTGCTACGACAGTCGAAAACTACTGAACTATGAATGATAAAGAGCATTCTATAATGACAAAGAAATCAATATGCAGATATGTTTCAACGAGCAGTATGTTAAATTAAACCACAGGTCAATGCGGATAACGAAGTGTTATCGTTTACCTTTTGTGTCTGTGGGCATGATGCGAACCCATACGACGTGTCACCATTGTCAACTTGCAATTGGCAGACAGTTGACGTGCAGGGTAAGAATGGGTAGCGGCGGCATTTGTATTATGGGCGTTAATGCTGTTGGTGTGTGGGTGTGTGGGGGGAAGATGAAATGGCTTTATTTATTAGGATACAATTTCCTCAATCTTGATTTTCTCAATCTCACGATTAGGATGTAGTTTCTGTTCGTGTTCGCGTCTACGTACAGGAGACAACACCATGTTCTTGTCCTTGAGAAGGACGTGGCAAAAACAGAGGGTAGCCTAGTCAAGGCGAATCTGACCCAAAAGTTGCAGTCCCATGATTTATCTATTTTATAATAAGACGCGGAAAGTACAAACGAGCCTAATTCTGAGGTTTCCAACACTGTGTCAGTACCTCCCCCATTGTAGCAAAGAGTTGGGAGTTGGATTATTCTGATATAAGTATGACAGTCGTTAAAGGGGCTCCTTGTTTATTAAAAAGTTCACCTGTCCCATTCTACAACCGAGGCGATTTAGTTAAATAGAGGTTTTCAATGCTGGGATTAGATATAGTTTTTACTCCACTTTTGGATATATTTTCTCTCTTCGAGCAGGATGTGACCAAGAACAAGGCTAGCTAAATCTTTGGGATTTTGAACTCAAAGTAGCACCTACCCATCGAACGAAATTAGAGCTCATGGCATTTTGAGGATTTCGGGTGACATGCTTTTCTCTTCGAACAGGACACGAAAAAGATCAAGGCTAGTTATGTAAATAACTCGTTGAATTGACATGCTTTTAAAATCAATCAATCAGTCATTCATATATATATATATATATATATATATATATATATATATATATATATATATATATATATCGTTATCATCAACTTCATCATCAGCGGCATTGCGGTTTCGGGAGGCTGTCTATTTTTTGTGCCCCTGAAGTTACAGTGCCTTCTGTGACTGAAGGCCAATATTCGAAAAACATCTCCGACCGCAGATATCACATACGGAGGCTGGTCCTGAAGATATTGGTGTGCCGGTGGTCTGTTGCCGTTACTTTTTCCTGAATCTCTTGGCTTCATGGTGTTGGTCCAGAGTGACTTCAGTCATGAATAGTCCACTATGGAAGCTTGCTGCCACCACATTTTCCCATGTATATATATATAATATATATATATATATACACAGAGTGTTCGGGATAAATTTGATAGTTTTATAAGGAAAAAGAAAAAGTGCTTGGTAACTACAAAATTTTATGGATTGTAAAGAAATTTAACAGGCATGGAAATTACACTACTGTCAATAAGTTTCACTCAAAATGACCGTCGATCACAGCGTAAATCCTGCTTCGGAACCTGGAGCAAGCTGATATTACAGGTTCCCTGGCAAGGGCCTCAAAAACTACCTTAATTCTGTCGATTAACTGGGCTTTTGTAGTATTAGCACGGCGATTGGTGTATTTATCAACAGCGCCCCATACATAATAATCCATGGGGTTAAGATCAGAGGAGTTCGGAGGCCAATCATTGGGACTGGTGTAGTCGTAAAAATTCGCCGGCAACCATTTTTGATTTTTTCCAGAGGTATGGCAGGGGGCCGAATCCTGCTGCCATACATATATTTACCATTGGCTACCCTTGTTATCCATGGCTTGAAAACAGTGTTTAGCAACTCCACATAGGAATCTGAGGGTCCCCCAACACTTTTTTCTGCAGATTTTTGAGGAATTCTGCGGTACGAACACAATCAGATCGTCTATTATGTTGCTTTCTTCTAGTCACAATCTCCATTGCAATTCTCCAGTTCATGCCTGATTGTTTTTACAGTGTTCATGGAGCATTGAGCAGCAACCATAATCTCCTTATTTTGATGGCCGGCGCAGATCATCATGATACAAGTTATTCTCTTCCATGATTCAGGTGGGTTCCAGTCATACATTTTGTCATCACGTATATGAATGAAGATGGGTCCATGCTTTTAAATGATGCGTAGTGTGCATCAATACCTCCAACCCACGGAGAAAATAACCGAATCTTAATATGTCAAATTTATCCCGAACACCCTGCTCTTCTCTGAATGAAGCACTCTGTGACGGCCTTTATACACAAAGCGATATGTGTATTAAAACAGTTAAAATCCCCTTTCCATTCTGTAAGTGAAGACAGCTTAATGGTTAAGGTGCAAGGACTGACACCCAACCGTCCGGAGTTCAATTCCGGCTGTAGGTAGCTTACAAAATGTCTAGCCACACTGAAGAGACTTGATAAGTCGAAACACGTGTCTGTATATATATATATATATATATATATATATATATATTAAAGACGTGTTTTAGATATTTCAAATCAACAGTGAATAAGGTTATTGTTTACCTTATAAGTCAATGAACATATGAAATTGAGATTAGTTATTTTCTAAAAGTGTTTCTTAATACATTCACTGCCATTTCGGATACTTAAATAATATCATTTCCGTTTTTAGATTTACCAATAGAGATCGTTATATAAATCTACTTAATCTTTATTTTGGTAAATTAAATTAAATTTAACACTTTCACTGCCGTCTTGGATATTTGAACCTTACATAATACCATCTCTGTTTTTATTAAAAATTCCGATAAGAAATCGCTATATAAAACTACTTAAGTGCTTTTTTTAGTAAATAAAATTAAATATATTAAACTATAAAGAACGACGCTAATGTGCATCCACGAAATAACTTTATATTTCTCTCGAGTATCATGTGACGCATTTGATTTAAAAAAAAAACTTTTTTACTTAAAATAGACATAAATGTGTGTTAGGGGTAATACACAACACATCACAAGATACATATGTGCATCGTTATGTGCATCTTTCTGCAGTATTATAATCAGGTATTGTCACTGATTTACAGTTGGTAGATGTAGGTATTTATTCAACCAGTTCGCCACGGGTAAGATGTGACACAAGGTCAAATATGGGGTATCTACTGAGGATCGGATTCGCTATTCAATAGTAATGGATCTACGAAACTAGCTTGCTAACCATTACACCACGATTGGGTGCCTTTTTATCTACCCTAGATCATATATACTTAATTTAACGATTCCTTAGCAACAACAGGTACTGTAAGCAACCTGAGTCCTTTATTCATCAAAATCACTTGATTCAGCATTAAATGACCGGAAAAAGGTTGATATATCGTTAAACAAAACAAACCAAATAATTTACCGAACCAGTTCGCTACATATTGAATGTAACATAAGGCCGCAACTACCGAGGATCAAATTTGCTATTCAGTAGTAATGGATCGGCGAGACCAGATGGACGCCCTACAGTTGGTAGATGTAAGTAAGTCATCGGGGCGGCCTAAAGTCGGTATCAACAAGTCAGCGAGGGAGTCTATCCCCTTTTCAATAGCGCTAGACAAGGAGATTGTTTTGGCGTCTGAGGTGGGGCGCACACACCTACCATCAGCTCCTTACTTTACCGCACAGATCCCTGTGCTACTCATAAGCTGAGTTGGCGAGGACCGGTATCGAACTTGGAACCTTGTGGTTTCTAGCCGAACGCTCTACCGACTGAGCTAACCCGGCCCCTTGGTTGATGTAAACAGCTCAATAAAACGTTATTTCATTAAATTGTACGTATTTAACCAAGGATAGGATATGACACAAGCCTAATTTTTAAGCAGTTTAAGACATTTGAATTCATAGTTTTCCTTCTCCAAGATCAGTTGCCATGCAAAGGTTAATAATGGAGAGAGGATAGTTGTATTGATCTTTCTTAATGGTATTAGCACAATGATGTCTAATCCAAACAGCGAAAGTCCACATCCTGCAACGATAACCGTTTGATCCTCGCTGGATGCCTCATACTTAAAAACCTTGTGTCACATCCTATCTGTGGCGAACGGGTTGGATAAAACACTTAATCAGTTTAAAATATCCTTGTGTCATATCCTGCTCGTAGCGGAAGATTTGGGTAAATAGAAAACATGGTTAGAATAAAATGGTACAAATGGTTGCAACAAGAACTGGGTCTATCATACGTATGAAGACACTTCAGGTTCATTAGGGGTCATTGTTTGCTCTGAGTATGACACTAAAATCGATCCGTTCGTGTGGTTTAAGTTCTGGAGCTGTGGGGAGTTTAAAGTTACTCCTTTGTTTCCATTACTCCTTCGTCCACTCTCACTTCTAGTGGTAGTACCTGTTAGGTAAAATAGATCTGTTTGAAAATTATTTGTATTGGATAAGGATATAAGAATACTTTAAACCAAATAATTATTTATATTAAGAATAGTTACATGAAGCCATAATTGTTTGTTTTATTATTATTTATTTGAAACCTTAGAATTTCTGGTAAAAAAAACCTAATCAGTCATACTCGACTTAAAAATTGAGCTTGTGTCACACCCAGCTCGTGGTAGACGGGTAGGGTAAATAAATGCTTACCCTTTAATCTAAATATTAGAGAATATCGGGCTCTCTAGCCTTGGTAGAATAACTGGTCTAAGAGAAGGGAAACTCTTAATTAAAAAACTACCTATCAACACGTCATAGACAAGTATGACAGAATAAAGCCTATTACACATCAATCCTGAATAGACCTTGGATAACGCCTGAGTCTTGTAGTGGACTGAGAAATAGACTGATAGTATGGCTGATTGTGTGTATACAAGGTGTGTCAAAAAAGTATCGAGATTTTTATGTACTTTTTCACTCACCTTATACTCTGAAAAAAAAATTCCATTCATTCTTCATTTCTATCTTGTAAATACAGCTTTAAATTTGGTACTTTTTTGACACACCTTGTATTCTGAAAAAAATAATGAATGGAACGTTATTCTATTCAGAATACAAGGTGTGTAAAAAGTACAAAAAAATCCCGATACTTTTTGACACATCTTGTATGTGTTTCTGTGTGTGTATGTGCGTCTAAAATTCGAATCTGAAGCCCATTAACCTAAGAGGGTCATATAAAATAACAAATAATTTGAAAAAGAAAAACCTAAATTTCATAGGATTAAAAATGAGGGCGAAAACGAATGCTAGAATTGTAGGAAAATAAATTCAGTGTTAAGATTTCAAAGTGAAATAAGATGTAGAAACCAATTTGGTGGAAAGTTTATTTCTTATTACGCAAAATCTGTAGACTATGAAAGTGACGGTGATACCAACTGTAGTTGGAGCAATTGGAACAGTTCCCAAAGGTTTAGAAAAGAGACTGGAGGAACTGGAGATCTTAGGAAGGATCGAAACCATACAGACCACAGTATTGCTAAAGTCTGCTAGAATACCCAGAAGAGTCCTAGAGATATGAGGGACTTACTTTCTAGGGAAAGACTACCAACTTACGTTGGCGTGAAAAACTCGCAATCAGTGTGGGTTGGGAAGGGGATCCACTGGGATCCTTGCCAGAGAACTGAAAAAGTTATGGAACATGAAAGTGAAAGTGATACCAATTGTGGTTGGTGCTCTTGGAACAGTCCCAAAAGGATTGGAAAAGGGTCTGGAATGTTTGGAAATCAGAGGAAGGATTGAAACCATTCAGAACACTGCACTGCTGCAATCTGCCAGAATACTCAGAAGAGTCCTGGAGACCTGAGGAGACTTGCTGTCACTCAGACTCCAGTGAAAGACCATCAGCTAATGCTGATGTGAAAACTCAAAAAGAGCAAATAATAATAATAATAATAATAATAATAATAATAATGTCAAAGAAAAATGTATAATACACAGAAGAATATCAAGTGTATGTTATATATTAATTGAAATGAAACAGTTAATCACATAATAAGCTATGTGACTATGTAGAAATAGTTCTGGAGCTGAAAACTTGCCCTATTCAAAGATTTTATTGTTTTTCTATGTATCCGTTATAGCAAGGGGGCAGCCTATCATGATGTAATGATTAGCAAGTTAGTCACGCAGATCCATTATAAATGAATAGAGAGTTCGACTCTCAGTGGATGCCTCATACTTAAGACCTTGTGTCACACCCTACCCGTGGGAAGCGGGTTGGGTAAATACCTACATTATTTGTGTTTTAGATTATTAGAGAAAATTTAGGATATATATTCGGGAAAGTTAGAACCGTCTATAAGGTTGTCATGGTAACGTGATTAGGGAACGTCGATCGTTATGAAGGAGATTTAAAAAAAAAAAACATTCGAAATTCTGCTTGCGGACATAATTTAAGCTCTGAATTAAAGGATTTGAGTATATTATTACTGTTTTGTGTAAAGTGAGATATCGTGGGTAATAAATTGTAATGAAATCACAAATTAAAATTTAGTGAATATTGGGGTTAGGTTTTTGTTATTCTATCCATTTAAATGTATGTCAAATTTGGAATAATATTTTGTTTTAATATAAATCCTACCGGAAAAGATTATATGACATTTATATTTTGGGTCACTGTTTCATTATTTAATATAAAGAGATTACAAAAGAATCTATAAATTTTCGGTATTTATCATTTTGATTGTAAAGCTACATGCAAGACTTGTTTTGAAATTAAAAATTGTTGTTTGATTGATTGATTTTAACGGCATATCGATCCGTCTGGGGTTATTTTATACGTATACTTTAGGGAATCGCGTACATTGTACGTTTATATTAAAAGAAATTGCCTAGTTATTTTGCATACGATTATATGATATAAATTATTCTGATCTAATATGAATAAGACACATTAAGACACACTTAGCATATTAAAATGGAAGCTGCTATGGAAAAGACCATCCTAATTAATACTTTTAAGCTTGTTCCTTTGAAGACGATCAATATTAGACCAAGGAGAACTCCATTCTCAATTCAAGTGATTTGAGAGGAATATAAACAGCCTCCAAGTTACATTTGTTTTGAACTGAAGCAAACACTTCTCTAACCTACATACAGTCATAACCTTATGTATCCTGATATTTTTGCTTCTCATAATATGACCAGAATAAACACAGATACACAGATACACACACACACACACACACACACACACACATATATATATAATATATATATATATATATATAAGAGAACAACTCTTATAATAAAAAAGGAGATGAAATTGTTACATTTTGGATACAGTTAACAACATAGATATCAACAAACAGTAACAAAGGCAACATCAACATCTCAAATCGGATTTACTTTCTGTTCAAGAACATGTGACAATTTCATTTTGATCTTATTTTCTTCGCCAGAAGAATGGGTAAGTTTATTCCGAAATATAGCAATATCAACATTTTTCTCACGCTTCATTCTCTACGGCCTTCAATTGTAAGTGCATTTAATATTTCACCATTTTCCTATATTCATGTTAGTTCGATATATAACCCGTACTATTTTCATCTATCTATCTATCTATCTATCTATCTATCTATCGATATATATAATATAATATAATATAATATGATAAAATAAAATAAATATATAAAGGTTTTGCATATCTATTTATTTGATGACAAAGGGACAGTCACAATCATTTAGTTTCATGCATGCGTGAAATCAAATAAATAGATATGTAAACCTTTATATATTTATTATATTATATAACAGCTCTATTTTTATATTGAGCACTCTTCCTATAATACTGCATTTTGGCACACCGTTACAGTAAAGGCTGAAACAGTGACAACCCCACACTATAGTATATATATATATATATATATATATATATATATATATATATAATCAAATTATCCTATCATTTCTTGGTTTGTCGGGATAGAATGCGGGGACCTTTATTTCAATTCTGGAAAATCAAGGTGATCTGGTGGTGCCTATCTCTACGTAATGTAACACGTGACAAGCACTCGCTTACAATATTCCCATTCATATATATATATATATATATATATATATATATATATAATATATATAATCCCAGAGAATCGAACTCGCTAGTAACTCTTCTGGTATCTTAGGTAGCTCACTATTACGTAACGCAATGTACCGTATGAAAAATGGGGATACAGAGAACCATTTTTTTTAATATGCAGTAAACAAGAAAATATGAGGCAAAATAGCCAAAACAAGAAGAGAAAACAAGAATATGATAGAATGAAAGAGAAAAACTGAAAATCGCAAAGAAAGACGAAAGGAGAAAATTAACGAAGGAAGTAAAGAAAAGAAAGTCAGCATTAAAAAAACAATTTGTCGAAAGAAAACAAAACAAAAACAAAATGGCCAAAACGAGGCTTTGATGAAAAAGAGAGGCGTTTGATGTCTGCATGTTGAGCCTTTGTGGGTCACATGTTGGTAACGAGTGGGCGAAAAATATCTCAATGTCTTCGTGGTTGACGTAGCTACCCGATACAAAGCCACACATGTCATAAAGTTCCAACGCATTATTCATCCAGATGTAGACCTAACACGTTCATTTGCACACAAAGAAAGACATGCACACGTACACAAGATACAAAATCAGTTTGGGAATAAATGATATTGTTAGTTTAAAAAAAATTCAGGTTGACAACCCTGATTGAAAATCGACTTATAGTTATTTAATAAGGTTAGATTGGATGTGCGTGGTGTAATGGTTACAGTCGTAGGTAATGGACTAGTCGACCAGAGTTCAAATCCTGGACGAAGCTACTGTTCACATAGCGCAAATACCCTTGGAAAAGGTATGAATCCAATTACTCTCCCTCCACTATGGGAAATAGTAGGGAAAACTGGGCTCTTTAACCTTGGTTAAGTAACCAGTCTAAGAGAAGGAAAACTCTGAATTCAAACCTGTTAAACTCCACTTGGGGTGGTCACTACTAGAATAGGCTCAGTCCTAATTAGTGATCTATTTCACTATTTTTTTTAATTCAAAATCTTTCTTTTTAGTTTAGATGTGGCACAAGGTCAGAATTATGGAGCGCCTAATGAGAATCGAACTCCCTAACAATGGTTTGCGAATCCAATTGGCTAACCATTACACCACATAAGGTGCCCAAATCGACTTATAAAAGGGTGAAAGCATTCTGTTCATGTTTGCTTTTCAGAACACACGTTCAATTGGGTATTACTAGTGTTTTTAGTTAAGTGTGAAAATGAATTGATTGATTTTAACCACATTCCAAACCATCAAGGGTTATTTTGTACCCATAGGTTAGTGTAGAGGTGGATTGTGTAATAGTTATCGTCTTAGGAAATGGACTCGGTGACTCGAGTTAAAATCCTGGATAAGGCTGTTTGCAGTTCACATAGCGCTATTAGCCTTGGGAAAGATATGAATGCAACTATTCTCTCTCCAGCCATGAGTAAATAGTAAGGCAGGTCCGGCATTTTAACCTTGGTTGGGCAACTCTCTGAATTCAAACCTGTTAAACTCCGCTTTAAAATTGACCTTGTGTCACACCGTAGTCGTGCGAAGGAGTTGTTGGATATATATAGTTTGTTAAATCACGTTTATTGTATGTTGATATTTACATTTTTTGAGTAGTTGTTTCTAAAGAGCTTTCTTTTTTTGCATCGAATACGAATAATCTTTAAACAAATTTATTTTACCAATAGATGGGACCCTAAAAGGCACGACCACTCTAAAGGCAGTGTCAGTTGAAGACTGCCATCACGGTTTCCAAAGATAAGAAAAACTTCTTCGTCGGTTTGTCTTGGAATTAAGTTGATAATCAATATTTTACAGAGAGAGAGAGAGAGAGAGAGAGAGAGAGAGAGAGAGAGAGAGAGAGAGAGAGAGAGAGAGAGAGAGAGAGAGAGAGAGAGAGAGAGAGAGAGAGAGAGAGAGAGAGAGAGAGAGAGAGAGAGAGAGAGAGAGAGAGAGAGAGAGAGAGAGAGAGAGAGAGAGAGAGAGAGAGAGAGAGAGAGAGAGAGAGAGAGAGAGAGAGAGAGAGACTGACCATGTAGATTCTGGTGTGCAATAGGGTCATGAAAGACATCAATTGTGGCGGTACTTCCCAAACTTTTAGGATTACCCCTTTCCAGAAACTTTTAATACCAGAAGCAAAAATTGTAAGTGAAAATTAATATTCTTAGCTTCTCTCAAATCTGCCTAGCAAAAAATTATTTTTGTAATTGGAAATATCTTCGTTGGTGTGTGGCATCATATATATATATATATATATATATATATATATATATATATACCAACCCCTCCGCACGATCAGGATGTGACACAAGGTCAATTTGTTAAGCGGAGTTCAACAGGTTTGATTTCAGAGTTTTCCTTTTTCTAGACTGGTTGCATAACTAAGGTTAAAGAGCCCTGTCTGACCTACTATTTATCTATAACCGGAGGGAGAGTAGTTGGATGCAAACCTTTCCCACGTATTAGCACTATATGAAATGCAAAGAGTTTAGGAATTAAACTCAGCTCGACGAATCCATAAGAGTAATTGAGGAGTATGATCGCAACAATTCTTTGAGGCAGATTATGCTGATTTGTCATAAAATTGATAATTTACAGCCAGTTTGATTGCTTAATAGATTTTTTTTGTGGGATACTGAATATGGGAATTTTTCATGACAACACGCAGCATCCTTGTGTAGTTTACATCTAAGCGCTTCGTTAGAGTCCAAGGGGTGCAGCCATATAGAATCTCCGAAAACATCTGAAGCACAGCTTCAGGTTGATGATAACAAAGAATAAAGATATAAGATATATTTTTATACAAGTGTTTGTGGTTATTAGACCTCAAGCCCAGCCGCGATGAGCAACACAATATGAACAACTTAATAATAAGCAGTATACTACAATAGGAACAGCAAAATATATTTTTCAACCTTCTTTTTCTGTTGATATAATCATATCATTTTGGACATTTTTCTGAGATAGATATATATGAACTTTTTTTTATAGATATCATCATCATCATGTCGCGCTGTTGGCACGGATATCCATGACAATCTCTCTCCATCCGTCCCTATCGCTCATCATTCTCGGGAGGTCCTCTGTGCAGCATCCTGTATCCGCACAGAGCCGACCAATGTACGTCTTTGCTGGTTGGCTCACACTGGCGTGCCCATGTGCTGGCTTCCACAGGAGGACGTCGCTTATGAGTTCGTCCTTCCTTCTCCAGCAGTGTCCCGCGTGTTTTGTCCGTCTTACTCGGATGGTTTGGGTGATATGTGGCAGGTGGCCGTACAGGTGCTTTCTCGTGGGGTGCTGTTTCCACGCCTTGTTTAGATAGATGAATATATATATATATATATATATATATATATGTGTGTGTGTGTGTGTGGTGTGTGTGTTTAAAGATACATATATATGTATAGATCGATAGTAAGTAATTAAGCGGAGTGACTTATTGTCGGTATCAGCCAGACAACAAGGAAATATATCCCCTTTTCATTAGTGCTAGATAAGGGAAATGTTTTTACGTCTGAAGTGGAGCACTTTGCTGCACATATCCAAGCAATGATACTCATTCGGATATTCTACCGACAGCTAAACCGGACTAAATAGATCGACCAACAGATTGATAAATCGATGGATATATATATATATATATATATATATATATATATATATATATATGTATAAATGGACTCTCACGTTGATTTTCGACGCATGAGTGTTCATCCAGTGAACAACCAACACAGTGATTTGTTTATAGTGGTGAAGGCTTGTGTAGGACCATTCCACACTTTTTAGCATAGTCGATAGGAAAGAACTAGTGCATCAAGGAATGCCACGAACCCAATCAACGACTGACCTCAGGAATTTTGAATTCAGAGTTATCCCTCTCCTAGACTGGTTACCTACCCAAGGTTAAAGAGCCCAGTCTGTCCTACTATTTAACCCATAGCTGGAGGGAGATATATATATATATATATATATATATATATATATAGAGAGAGAGAGAGAGAGAGAAAGAGAGAGAGAGAGAGAGAGGAGAGAGAGGGGAGAGGGGGAGAGAGGGAGAGAGGGAGAGAGTTAAGTTAAGATAGCGTAGACAGCTTCTCTGTGTGTGTAAAGATTCCATTATCTAAAAATTAGTAGTTCAATGTATTTGGTATAAATCTTTGAAATGAAGACGCTGTGAACTTTTGCACACATCTAATAGATTTGTTTTGTGTAAGTGTGTACATGTGACACAGGAAGATTTATTTGAGGATTGGCCCACGTGACGATGAATCTGTTCCTATGCATTGCTCACAGGACGTAAACAGGAAGCGGCATGCGCATGCGTGGCGGGTGGGTGCGACCACGAAGAAGAAAAACAAGACGAAAAAAGACCCAAACATTTTGACACGTGGAGGACAAAAAGATAGATTTGGTTAACAAAAAGATGAAAAAGAAAGCAATGAATGAAAATAATGAATCAAAGAAAGACAGAAAGAAAGAAAAGAAAAGAAAAGAAAGAAAGAAAGAAAGAAAGAAAGAAAGAAAGAAAGAAAAGGACAAAGAAGGAAATTGAATATTTATAACTATGACTTCAATGTTATGAGTTTTTAGGTTTTTTTTCTTCTTTGTTTTCTTTCTCTCTTTTGTTATTTTTCCTGACAGAAAGTGTTATTTCTAGTGAAACTTAAAAGTTGTGTCCCTAAAGTTCTTTTCATTCATACTTCTACCTTAATACCACGTGACATCTGTAGTAATACTACACGTAGTATGACTAATAGGATATCTCGTCGGAGTGCAATGTTTAGTGAGTTGGTATCACTGATATATTATTACGTTGTGAGTTCGATCTCTACTAGGTGCGTCATACTTGCGTCCTGACCCAATTATGAGTTACGCTTAGATATTTACGGCGTCCCGCTCGGTGTAATTGTTAGCGAGTGAGATTAGAAAACCACTGAATTCGAATCTCACTGGATGTTCCCTTGTGTCAAAGTAGGTCTCGAAAATTATTAAAAAAACGTCTCGTCGTGGTGTAATGGTTAACAAACTTGTCTCGCAGATCCATTGCTACTGAAAAGTGAGTTCCATCTTCGCTGGATGCCTCCGAAAAGTAAAAAAAAGACCGGTCGGCCTGGTTGTAGGCGAGAAAAAAGAATTGCTGCCCATCCGGCTATTTTATTTTGTGAATAGGTTTAATAGTAAAAGATACCACAGATACCTTCCTTTATTTCCCCGAAACCCTGTTTCACAAATAGGCAGTGTCAGTTAAAGACTACCAGAATTATTCCAAGAATGGGAACAATGTCTTCGCCAGTTTGTGGTTTTTAAGGGAACTATTTTTTCAGGGAGATACATTTGATTTTTAATTAAAACGATTTAAAAATAAACAGAATCAATCTTATTACTCAATAAACTGACCATGTGGATTCTGCAGGGTTAAAAAAAAAAAAATCTACAAATTTGTTTGTCAAAATTTTAGATCGGATTTCATCTTTCCAGAATTATAGAAACTTTCAATACCAGAAGCAAAAAACTGTTTGGGGTAAACCGTGAAAATTAATATTCTTAGCTTTTCCCAAATCTGAACAGCTGTGTGTGGTTTCCGAGATGGACAATTCTGAAGGAGATAATGTTCATTGATAATTAGATTGATCATTTCTTTTGAACTGTCACATTACATAATAGACCAACCATTTAGATGCATAGATAGATAGAAAGGTATGCGTATAGTGAAATAGATAGATATGAACAGAGTGAAATAGATATTTAGGTAGATATGAACAGAGTGAGATAGATAGATACATATATAAATAGAGTTTAATAGATAGATAGGTAGGTAGATACGAACAGAGTTATATATATATATATATATATATATATATATATATATATATATATATATAATGGAGAATGAATATGAAAAATATTAGCATACGAAGGTGCTCAATGCTAAAATAGCAGAGCAGATTTAAAAATCAGAGATGAAATATTATGGTTTTAATATTCCATAACTGAATTTTGACCGTCTGAAGATGATATGCATGAAACTGCAGTTACGGAATATTAACACCATAATATTTAATCTCTGATATATATATATATATATATATATATATATATATATATATATATATATATATATATATATAGAGAGAGAGAGAGAGAGAGAGAGAGAGAGATTATGTAGGTAATGTATGTCTGCAAGTGTATTTATGTACCATCTGCTAGATGAGTAAACAATTCGGTTTCATTACTCTTCCAACTGGCATAGTTCTAACAGCCTTATCATAAATCAGCATTTAAAACTTCAATATCGACTACAGGCACCGTGTGTTCATATCTATCTATATATCTACATATCTATCTATCTGATAAGACAAAGCAAGAATTCTTCCAAACTTTAGCCGTATCAGTACAATATGCTTGTTCCACCTAAACGAAATGGAGAAAAGGATGGATCGGAACTATACAACATGCTACGAGTAGTCTTGTACAAATACTGGAAGCAGAACCATTCAAAAGAATAGCTGTACGGCAACTTGATTCCTGTCTGGGTAAGATGAACAGGACATGCTGGACACTACTGGAGAACGAACTCATAAGTGCCGTTCTCCTATGGGGACACACGCGTGGACAAACCAGTATTGATCGACCAGGAAAAACCTACATCGATCAAATATACGCGGATACTGGATGCTGTACAGAAGACCTGCCAGGAGCAATGGCCGAAAGAGACGGGTGGTGAGGAAGAGTCATGGAGATTGGTACTCTCGACACGATGATCTATCTCTCAGTTAAAATGTCTCTGTCTCTGTCTCTGTCTCTGTCTCTCACTCTCTCTGTCTCTCTCTGTGTGTGTGTGTGTCTCTCTCTCTCTCTCTCTCTCTCTCTCTCTCTCTCTCTCTCTATGTATCTCAGTCTGCTAAAATCTATCTATCTATCTATCTATCTATCTAGAACATTGCATAAGCTTAAAAACAATTGATTCGAATACGAAAGTATTTTGATAGACACTAATACTTCCTTGATTTCAACTTGATGTTATTGTGATATTGTGGTCAGGGATGGGGGGGGGGGTCAACCTTTAAAGATAATGTGGGGGGTTGGGGTGAGGTGCAGAGAGTTGTTATTCAAAAAGTTGACTTGCAAAACAGATGGGTAGAACTATATTAGTTTTTCGTTTTTCATTGTCTGAGTAATTGTTTTTTCGTGACTCTTTACGGCTGGTACTCAAAGATTCCATCCGTTAGAAAGTACTTGTGATCAAGATAGTTCTGTTGTAAACAAAGCTGTCAAAAGGAGGTCTCTCTATCTCTGTCTCTGTCTCTGTCTCTCTCACTCTCTCTCTCTCTATCTCTCTATCTCTCACTCTCTCTATCTCTCCCTGTCTGTCTCTGTCTCTGTCTGTCTCTCTCTCTCTAATCTGGCCCATGACGGAATGTGCTTAGCTTCCTTTCTGAGTTCGTATTTCAGCAAAAAGATTATTGACATGCCTTCACTGATAATTCGCTATTCTTTCGACAGCGTCACATTCAAAGTCTTCTCCTTTATCACCACGCTCTCTTTCCTTCTCTCCCCCTCCCCATTCTCTCTCTATCTATCTCTATCCCCTCTCTCTATATATATATAAATATTAACTCGATATTCTATTCTCCGGTAAGTCATCTTTATCATATATATATATATTTTTTTAGAATATGTGCTGAATTGAAGTCGTACCTAATTTTTGAAAATTAATTAATTGATAATTAATGAATTAGTTCGGGCATACCTATTCAAATGTAAGGCTAAACAAATTGAGAAAAATCAATCTCTGTATGTACGTTTCAGCCTATTAGGCCTCATCAGCAGAGCTATAGACAGGAAGACTGCTTTGTGTGTGATTCGAACCCTGACTGTCAAGCTGACAGGTGGGGACTCTAATCATTACACCAGCTGGTTTTACCAGATTTTTGTTTGTTTCGAAATCAGTTATATTCCACTTATGGTGACTTTGCTACACATATCAAACACATTGTTTGTTTACTTCTCATATATATTATATATATATATATATATAATATATATATATATATATATATATATATGATAAAGTTGACCTTCCGGAGAAACACACACACACACACACACACACACACACACACACACACATATATATATATATATATATTTACCAACCCCTCCACACGAGCAGTATGCGACACAGGATCAATTTCTTACGCGGAGTTTAACAGGTTTGAATTTAGAATTTTTCTTCTCCTTGTCTGGTTGCTTAATCAAGGCTGAAGAGCCCAGTCTACCCTACTAATTTCCCATAGCTGGGGGGAGAATAGTCTGATGCAGACTTTTCCCAATGTTATTACCACTATGTGAAATACAAACAGTCTCGTCCAGGATTTGAAATCTGGTCGCTGAGTCCATTTTCTATGACGGTTATCATTACATCACGCACCTCCACACACACACACACACACACACACACACACACACACACACAAATGTATATATAGGTATTCTGTATTGTAGGAAGGAAAATAAACTGCCGGATTATAAGTGTAAGAGCTATATCTATTTGTCATGAGATAATATATGATTAAAAAGCAATTGTTACCATTGGTTTCAAAGCTTATCTTAGTTTTACAAAAGGACACAAAGTAGCCGACACCCAGTAAAAATTGAAATCAATAGTAATGATTTGCTAAGAAATTCTGCTAATCCTTTTGCGAGACTATATGAAGTCCCCCTCTTTTCCCAGGACAATGGTCTAAAATTGAAATATGTATCCGTGAACGGAATTCGAACGCTTTGGTTAATTTCCTTTTTTCTGGATGGATAAATCCTATGCCATTTCTCATTTAGGGGAGTGTATTAATTCAGGTGTCTTGGATGAATATGAATATTACTAGAAGTTATAATTGCGCACAAATGAATTATTATCATTAGGTAATTGAAACTATATAATTGCTTGAAAAATGTAAGATGGACATCAGCATTGAATAAACCAACAACCAATTTATATTTAAAGAGAGAAACAGACATACAGTTTTAACAAATGTGTTCAGAAAATGTGTTCAGAAAATGTGTTCAGAAAATTGACTTTTAAAAATTTGAGTACCTATCAAGAATGAATAAAACAAAATGTATTCGGCATAAAATAACCTAAAAAGTGTTGAAATGCCGTAAAAACCAACCAACCAATCAACCAACGACACCCTACTTAATTGACCAACCCATCTATCCACCCTGAATAGACACACATGTTTGCTGTTTGCAAGGTTACCCGGAAGAGTAAAACTTTGTATATTTACAATGCAATGGATGCATCGCAAATATGCACCGTATTCTTGCTTAAAAAACAAACAAACAACAAAAACTCTTTCATTCTGAGCACACCCTGAATGATTAAGATTCTGCAGGCCCAATCACTTTACACCTCGACCCACCCGATGTTTTTTGTCAGCCACCCGCCGTGTATGCTATCAGCAAGCTATAAATCTACATCGCTTTCTGGTGTGCAACCTACGGCCGATCATTGACTCGCCTTTTCAGTGTTTACAATTAAAGGCCACCAGACAATAAAACCTGTTCGTATTTCTCGTGGGAAACGATAGAAAAGAAAAAAGAGGGAAAAAAGAGGTTCCAACAGTATTTTCCCCTCTCGTCTTTATCATTTGTTAGCATTTAACGGCATATCAACCCTTGTGAGTTATATAATGCCAAATATTGTTTCTTATACACACACACACACACACACATATATATATATATATATATATATATATATATATATATATATATATCATGTTGGCAGGATATAACAATTCTCATCCATCCCTATCGCTCATCATTCCGCATCCGCATCAATGTACGTCTTTGCTCGTAACACCTATGTGCTGGCTTCCACAGGAGGACGTCGCTTATGAGTTCATATATATATATATATATATATATATATATATATATATATATATATATATATATATATGTATCCAATTACCGCTTTAACATTTCCGTTGCAGTGGCATCAGTAAATTATCCAAAAGTGATCAATATATTATAAACATAGAACAGTAATAATTCTTTAAAAGAAGTAGTTATCGGCATTTAATAATGCAGCTTAGAGTATTCTGATTCCGGGCCATGGGTTTTAGGCACTCGTTGAGGATCAAACTCATTACAGTTGTAATGTTATGCAAAACAAGCTCGTCAACCATTAAATTACGACGAAGCATCTATGTTAGTATAACTAACCCAAACTAAACAGAATCCCAAGTTTCACACGACCAAATTAATTATAAGCGAATGCAGCAAACTTGCACTAAAGGATTACAAGAGTATACAACCGGGTGGGAAATGTGATCCACTGGAAATTATACTAGAGAATAAAATTTGGCTATATTAACAGATCGTATGTACACATGCCAGACAGCGCGTGGTGTAATAGTTATCGTCGTAAGATATGGACACGGCCATATGAATTCAAATTCTGGACGAGGCTGTTTGCATTTCACATAGCACTAAAACTCTTGAAAAGGTATGTATCCATCTATTCCCCTTCCAGCTATGGGTAAATAGTAGGGTAGACTGAGCTGTTAAAATCCGCTTAAGAAATTGTCCTTGTGTCACATCCTGTTTGCGCGGAGGAGTTGGTAAATATATATACAAGTTGTGTCAAAATTTATCGAGATTTTTTGTACTTTTTGACACACCTTGTATTCTGAAAAAAAAAATAACGTTCCATTCGTTTTTTTAGAATACAAGGTGTATCAAAAAAGTACCAAGTTTAAAGCGGTATTTTCTCTTCTTCTGCAGCCTCCCTCTCTTCATATCTGTTATTTACTTTTCTTTTTTTTGTTATTGTTTACTTTTTCTTTTCTTATTCTTTTCTTTTTACTTATCTATTCACCCATATTTTATTTAGTCATTTCCGCATTTCTCCCCTTTTTTTCTTCATTTTTATCATTGATTCTGCTTTTTCTTCATTTTCTTTTCTTTTCCTTTTTCTCCCCTTTTTCATCATTTTTTTTATTTTTCTTCTTTTTATCCCTTTTCCTTATTTTCTCCTTTTTTTTTCATTTTCTCTTCCTTTTTTATTTTCTTATTTTTCTGAAATGTCTTTTTGGTCGCTTTTTCCAGATTCTTTTCCGTGTTTTTCCCCTTTTATTTAGATTTTCTTCATTTACGCTCCATATCTTCAGCTATCAAGATTTTTTTGTTATATATTGCCCCTTCCTTCGTCTCACCTACTTAGCCCTTCTTTCTTTCTTTCTTTCTTTCTTTCTTTCTTTCTTTCTTTCTTTCTTTCCAAGAATAAATTAAACAAAAATATCTTCGGCATAAAATAACTCAAAGGCTGACATGCTTTAAAAACCAACCAACCAACCAACCAACCAACCAACTAATCTTATTATACAAGGAATGTCCAAAAATTATCGAAATTTTTTGTACTTTTTGATACACCTTGTACTCTGAAAACATAAAACGTTCCATTCATTTTTCATTTCTATCTTGGTAAATACAGCTTTAAGGCTTAAAGCTGTATTTACCAAGATAGAAATGAAGAATGAATGGAACGTTTTTTTGTATCAAAAAGTACAAAAAATTTCGATCATTTTTTGACACACCTTGTATCTCATTCATTCTTTCTTTCTTTTCCTTTCTTTCTTTCTTTTTTCTTTTCTTTCTTTCTTACTAGTTACCATTTTCTTTTACCCTCTTTCTCTATTTTCCTGTCTATAATTCTCCCATTGTTATTTGCTATTTCTCACTCTGTTTCTCTCATTGTCTTTCTTCCTTCCTTTCTTTTTTCTTTCTTTCTTTCTTTTTGCAATAAAACACAAAAGAATGTTTAGTTTATTTTTAGATTATTTCGTAACAACCTGTAAATCCGAATCGTCACCCTAATATTATGTGGGCTGTTTATATGTACATTGCTTCATTGAGTAATAATCGGACGAGGCACGCTTCAACTAACGCCCATTAGACGACCTGTCACCGATCAAGGAAGGACGATCGTCCAAGTCCGTTCCGTTTACAAATATCAAACATATAGAAAGAAATATAATGAAATGAACTGGTTTAATTAAAAAGAAAACATTCTTTATTCGTGTCTAAGGAGTGTTCATGTGGTTAGATTGAACTTAACGGACTTAAATCCCACCATCGTATGTCACCCCGCCGAAAGAAAAAGAAATACCAAAAAATCAGGGAATTAACCGAATTTAATGAAATTTTCAGTGTTGATATATTAATGAATAAAAGAATTAGTGCACCAGTTATTTTATTTAAAAACATTTTACATTTTTCAAATCAGTTAACTCTGAACCACGTATCTTTGAGGTGTAACACAGATTCTCAAATATTACTTAAATTAATGGTATAACCCACCTTAAAGTTTACAGAATCAGTAAATAGCGCACACATACTATACTCTGATTTTACTTGGAGGTACAATTACACTGTCCGTGGGGCCTAGAATATGCTGACCGCAACTACATTTGGTGGTGAGGTTCTAGTTCATGTGCTCTTTTGATTTTAGAGTCACGGACAGGATGAGACACACATTCAATTTTTAAGCGAAGTTCTGATGGTTGGAATTCAGAGTTTTCCTTCTGCTAAGCTGGTTGCCCTATCAAAACTAAAGAACCCAATATGCCCTACTATTTACCCATAAGTAAGGGGAGAGATGTCTAAGTCATGCCTTTTCTTAGGATGATTTGAACCCGGGTCGCAAATTCCATTTCTACGACGGTAACTGTGACACGAGCAACTTCCTCAGGCAACCAGTTTAGGAGAAGGAAAACTCTGAATTCAAACCAACTCTACCCCGTTTAAAAAAATGAACTGTCCATGGCGGTGGAGTTTGGTAAATACATATACGCGCAAACACACTCAAACACAAATACAAATACACACATACACAAACGCACATACAAATCAAATACCCACACATACACAATTAGTTCACACTTGTATCCCCCCCCAAATATTGTCCTTGTGTAGCATCCTTGTTGTGGGGAGAGGAGTTTGGTAGGTATATACACACTCAAACATACACAATGCATCTACAAATACACAAACATTTGAAAACGCATATAAAAATACCCACACATACACGAACTATCACACACACACACACACACACACACACACACACACACACACCAGAAAATGACACTGTGTCGCATCCTGCGTATGGGGGAGAAATTCAATAAATACATACACACGCAAACACTCACAAAGACATATACAAATACTAATACACTCAAAAACGCATATAAAAATAACCACAGATACACAAAGTTTCATACTTGCACACCCACACACATATACACACCAGGATATATATATATATATATATATATATATATATATATATATATATGTGTGTGTGTGTGTGTGTGTGTGTGTGTAAAAGTATCCAACTGACTGGTATGTAGGGGATAATTCTATTTGGGATCATGAATATCTTCTGCAACATTCACAATACATGCTCATGTTAATGCAAACTTATTTATTCATACAAGGATTTTTACAAATCCCTAAGAGAGCTCAATATATGATAGCTAATAAATTAATTATATACAGAGCAATATTTATACTTTCAAAGAAAGAAAGAAAAACTTAATATAGCCAAATGACGGTTTGGTAAGTTTTTCTTTCTTTCTTTGAATATATATATATATATATATATATATATATATATATATACATATGTGTGTGTGTGTGAGTGTGTGTGTGTGTGAGTGTGTGTGTGTGTGCGCGCGTGTGTGGGAATATGAAAATGTGCTATGTCATTTCCATTTCATTTACTCAATACAAGATTAATTGTTAAGGTAAATATTCTAAAGTTAATTAAAGACAGATGAGTGGGCGTGTCCATGATTAATATTAGACTTTATTTATTTATTTATTTATTTATTAAAGTTCTTTATTAAGTGTTTAGCTTCGTCCAAGAAAATCAAAAGGTTTGCTTAAACGATAGAGATGGCGGGATGGTTTCAATCTTCGGTCTGTTGCGTTTATTTCGTGGGAAGACATTAAGAACAGAAACAGAAATCTCAAGACTCCTCTTCAGAACTTTGCACAGATTCTAACATAAAACGGCAAAAAGAAGAGAGAAAAAATAGGGAAAAAACGAATGAAAAACATAACTGTAAAAGACTGCTGTAAAGTCACTTAAGAATTCAAAGTAGCGAAAAAAAAAAACGAGGGTCGATGTCTTTTTAAAGGATATGACGCTAAATTTAGAATCTTTACATTCTTACAGATATAATGTATGGTCGTAAAACGTGAAAATTAACTAAATCACCAGAAACAACAACAAAATATCTCAGAGTCGTATAGGGATCAATGAAAAGGGCATGCTATGCATATTATGAGATAAAATAAACAAAGAGATCAACAGGGAACATATTTTGCGTCTAACTAATATCAGTATGTCTGTCTGTCTAACTCTAAAGGGTATATTCTTTACTCTGTTACGGTAGAGATAAAGTGAGTGATCACATGAATAATCTTATTGTTGAGTCACAAATTTACCAACGGCTGTTATATCTGTTTGTACTGACGACAACCAAAGTCTAAGAAATACAATTATTGAAAATTTCTTCATTGGTTATTATGAAAAAAAAA
The DNA here is from genome assembly GCA_023376005.1 of Doryteuthis pealeii. Taxonomy (NCBI): domain Eukaryota; kingdom Metazoa; phylum Mollusca; class Cephalopoda; order Myopsida; family Loliginidae; genus Doryteuthis; species Doryteuthis pealeii. The sequence continues at coordinate 127,624,945 of CM042140.1, read as the reverse complement.
AAAGTTTGTCGATTGCATATTTACTGCTGATTTCAACTAAACAGATGTCTGTTCATTTGAGTCTGTCATTTTTGCTTTGGAATTTACCAGGATTCTATGGCAAGAGCGACCAACCCTCTTCTTATTCAGTCGTTCTAGCTTATTTCATCTATCTATCTATCTATCTATCTATCTATATCTATCTATCTATCTATCTATCTATCTTTTAGCTACGCCTCAACTCGCTAGCTTATTTTATCTATCTGTCGTATCTTATTTGCGTTCTATCTAGTTAACTAAACTAGCGTTTAGTGGGGATCGAACCCGTGAATTTACCTTGCCACTCTATATAACGCTATCATAACTCTATATATAACCCACGACATGTGCCATCAGTTTCACTGACTTTATCATTCCAAATCAACAAAAACGGTGGCAGCTAAGATTTTGTTTTTCTAAGAAGTTCAAGAATTTGATCTTTCGGTACTTTCTTGAATATTATGGAAAGAAAAAATCAGATTATTTGAAGAAAGAACGCAGCTTTCCTCTCTAAATGGTCCAACAAAACAAACGAGATGCAAATATAAAAGAAATAAACGACTTTCTCCCATGGACTATTACGCATGGACACATCAGTGTTTGAGTCACTTCTTCACTACAGATTTCACTTCCTCATCACTGGAATAATGTTTGCCACTCAAACCCACTTTCATAGGGCCGAAGAGTTGATAGTCTGAAGGCGCTAAACCTGATGAGCGAGGAGAAAGTGAAATCTGTAGTGAAGAAGTGGCTCAAAGAACAGTCAAAAAAATTTTACGGGGCATGGATACATTTGATATCTCATTTGAAGGTGGAACATTGCTATTGAGGGAAGCGATGACTATGTGGAGGAGTAGGGGTGTGATCCAAAGAGGACCAGCTTCATTTTGATGTATGATACATGTTCCTGTGTTGGTAATTATACCTGTCCTAAACAAAATGGCATTACTTTTTGACTCACCCTCGTATATATATATATATATATATATATATATATATATATGGTGTCATATTATATATTATATATATATGTTGTACAATATTATACATATTTTATAAAAAATACTGGTAGAATGCAAAAGACATGAAAGAGTCAGGATTAAAAAAATATCAAAGAAATATGTCTTGAAAAAAATGTACAACAAAACAAATCGGTCTGGAACCAAAGTTTGTGACAGACCTGTAAGAAACTCGTTGAAGGAAGTGGGATTTATATAGAAAAAAACGAAAACTAGCTATAAATACAAACAGAAAAATCATGGCGTGTGGGCAATTGGATAAAAGTTATATTCACAGAGCGAATTGAATATATATTTACCCACCCCACCCCCGCTACGAACAAATGTTAATTTTTACGCGGAGTAAAGCTGGTTTAAATTCAGTTTCCTTTCTTCAAGATTGATTGCCTAACCAAGTCTAAAGAATCCAGTCTGCCCTACTATTTATACATAGCTGCTATGGGGTATACTATGTGAATTCATTTATTTCCCACAAGGGAGCACATGTTAAAAAATATACCTCATTTGGATTTTGAGAGTATCTTGGTCAGCCTATGAACTTTTCAGTCAAACCTCGTATATATATATATATATATATATATATATATATATATATATATATGTGTGTGTGTGTGTGTGTGTGTGTGCTTTGTCAGATTTTGCTCGTCTAAAGACTTTAGAATTGAAAACAAAAAAAGTCAACTCCTGATATGACCTGCCTGTAACCCTGATCCGTGTTGTTCTTGTCTTCAAGTCAATAAACGCGCAAAAAAAACTTGGAACACGCAAAGATAGCCTTACACCGTTATCTTCGACTTGTTGTTTTTGGTTCAATCGTCATAAGCTGGTGTTTCGCCGAAATACACCGAATTATTAGAACGTCTGTTTTCTTTACACGATTCCTTGTTTTTATATTTACTTTTTGTTTTTAGTCACATTTGCCTTTTTTTATTATTTTTCTAATATGTTACGGCATGATAAAAACAGCTCTGTTAAAAAATTATCTATTTTATCGAATTTGTTCAGGTCACATTAAATCAAGTTCGTTAAAACCGCCATATTGATTGGGTACCTTCACTAACTAAATAACTGTGATTTCTGTTTCTCATAAGTATAATGTCCTAGGCATGACATTAAATTGCATGTAATGCTGAGCCCCTAGTTCTGGAGATATAATAGATATATACATGAATTTAACAACTGCCAAAAAAGCATATATATATGTATTTACCAACCCCTCCACACGAAGACCATGTGGTACAAAGTCAATTTAATTTAAAAGGTTGTAATACAGGGATTTCTTCGGTTGCCATACCAAGATTAAAGAGCCCAGTCTACCCTGCTATTTAGCCATAGCTGAAGGTCGAAAGAATAGTTGATTCATACTTTTCCCAATGGTATTAGCGCTATTTTTTTGGATACCAAGGTGGCAGTGCTGAAATTTACAAAAAGGAAAAGAGGTTTCTATAAAACAATGTAGGTAAAATGATGGTAAAATAGCCATCATTGTAAAGAGCAGGAAATGAACAAAGTTGATATTTTTAGAAATATATTTCCAATTTTTGTTTATAGTACCATAAACAAAAATTGGAAATATATTACTAAAAATTGCCGTACTTCAAAACTATACACATTTTTAAAATCATGTGTACTCCACGGATTGGCACCAGTCCGGTGGACCGGCTTGATAAGCTCTTAGATCATAAAACCGAGAGGTGCCTCTTTTATGTAGTCTTCATGGTGAGAATTTATTTTGCCTCGAAAGTTCCCATCGTACCAACAAGTCTACACGCGCCTTCCAGTACACCACGCCCTTTAGAGGGTATGCATTACCCCCAGGGACACCCAGATAAGAATTAAACATTTTCCACTGAACTACGCATACACATATCAAATATCACAGCAAATGATAAAGTTATATTTAGTTAATCAATGGTTGAATAAGCCGGAACTTTGATGGCTGGAAAGGCGCCTTCCGTAAACATGGCGAGGGAAAATGCAATGACAATGGACATCTATTTGTCTTCAATTAAGTTCATAGAAGGGGGGGGGCGAACTTACCACAAGCGGAATCCGTGGAAGGTAAATTAAACTGAAACCTGGATGAACAGATTATTCGATTATATATTAGTGGTAGGGGGTGGAATTTTTCATTGGCTCACACTGACTGGTTTCTCGATTTAAAAGTTCGTTTTCTCATAGCAAAAAATGGCAATATTAACAGCACGTAGCTTACAGGTTAGCAACTTGAAGATGCCGGATTCATGTTGCTATCCAATATGATGCACAAGAACCCGTAATCGGCGATGAAGATAGTGCATCAATGACAAACATCCTGTACGCATCCATAAGATGTATCATACGACTATTCAACTGGTAAACTGGCTGGTTGCTTGCTTGGTTTTACGACATGTCAATCCTTGTTCGGTTATATTCTGTCGAAGTCAATTTAAGTGTTATGGTCTCCACTTATATTACATATAGTATGTATAATTATAGTATTTACCAATCCTTCCACACGAACAGGATGCGAGTTTTATAACTTTGAATTCAGAGTTTTCCTTCTCCTAGATCAGACGCTATACTAAATTAAAAAGGCCATTTTGGCCCATAGCTAGAAGGAGAATAGTTGGATGCATACCTTTCTCAAGGGTATTAGCGCTGTGAGAAATCCAAACAAACAAGTTCAAGATTTAAACTCGCTTCGACGATAACCATTACATATGAACGCCTCCATTTATATACAGCACAACAATATATTTAAACAAGTAATTACTCCATACTTAATTGCAGTCACAGTGATTTAAGAGCCAACGTATGAATAAAGTTCACAATGCTTAGGTATAATATCAATTTAATAAGAGCTATTAGATTGGTTGATTGTTTTTAACGGGATGTGTGCATTATTCAAAATATTATTATTTAAAAAAAATATTAATTATTTTTAATAATGTACACATGGATAGACTCCTTACCGAAACACGTGTAAGTAAAGTTGATTAAATATCCTATTTTATCCATTCTATACTTTATTTCCTTTATTTATTTTTTCAACATACCGTCGGATTCACTTCCAGTTTCATTTTTACATACACACACATATACATATTTTTCATTTTTATATACAACACACACACACACACACACACACACACACACACACACACATATATATATATATATATATATATATATAGAGAGAGAGAGAGAGAGAGATAGATATCATATTGATAAAGAGAACAGATCCTTGTCTGTTTTATTAATTGTTTTCGTCACAATTTGAGACTGAAAGTTTTTAGAGATTACCACGGATAGAGAGTAGAATTATTATTAATTTGTCATACCCTAAAGCCTATTCCAGTAAATCAGTCAAAATGAATGAATGTTTTATCGAATTCCTATAAGCTCCTTTTCAAAGAGTATTGATTAGTACAGTCATAATACTGGAAATAAAACGGAAATAGATATTAGTACGCGCCTCTCATAGTTCACCATTAAGATATGAGAAACAACACACCATAATCCCACCTGACAAAAGCAAATAAATAACGGAGATACGCGTATCAAAACATTGATATTTATCCTGAATTTATAGTAAAAATAACAAGAAACGAACAGTCATAACAGACGGAAAATTATTCACTGTAAAGATAGGCAAACTAAACACTCCCTGGTTACAAGTGATCAATAGACTGTTTATTATTCTTTTCACTCAATTCAAAGAGATAAGACCCTACAATGGTATATATATATATATATATATATATATATATATATATATATAGCAATGATCGTTTCCCCGGAAATCTGATCTCTCAGTGACCGTAAAATACATAAACAAACTTATGTACTTAAAAGTTTAAAAACACCAGTTCCGCTACAGCTGTCATTGGCCGAGGGGATTAGATATCAGGCTGCCAAACGGTCAGTCTGAGTTCGACCCTAGCCAAAGATAGTTGTGTCTAGCCACACTGAAGAGGCGTGAAACACCGAAACACGTGTCTGTGGATGACTTGTATATATATATATATATATATATATATATATATATATATATATATGAATCCAACTATTCTTCTTCCAGATATGGATAAATAGTAGGCTCCCTGGGCTAATTAACCTTGGTCAGGCAACCAGTCTAGGATAAGGAATATTATGAATTCAAACTTGTAAAACCCCGCTTAATAAATTCACCATGTGTCCTGCCTTACATTTAAAGTCCAACTCTCATTTAATAATAACTAAAAATTGTATTAAAAAATGTTTGTTATGTGCCATTACAACGCTGAGAAAATGATATAACATTATTCCTTAAATAGAAATCATGGAATTGCTAACACAATGAAATGAATTGGGAAAAGTCCTTTATCAGATGACCATGGTGATGAGGAATCCTGCAATCTGAAAAACGGACTGGTGTATATCGGATGTAGTGTTAGATAATAACGTGTGTGAAAGTCAGTGCGTGTAGGTCGACTGGGGATGAATGTGGAAAAGTTGAAATATTTAATTAATGGAAAAGAAAACTTTTAATTTGTTCGACGTTTGAGTGATAACATCGATGTCAGTGGCTTTGGTTTCTGATTGGACAGAACAAGGCGAGAACGAGAGTGACACTGAAAGAGAGATAGTAAAAGAAGGGGCTTTAGGCAGAGGTGTTTGGAGGAGACGGAGGGAGAGAGTCTGGTTGAGGTGTTCGAAGGGGGCAGATGTAAGATAAGGGTATGTCCTCTTTGAGGCTCTTTACTTGGGTTAAAGAAAAATAAATGAGCTCTGAAAAAGAAAAACACCAATGTCTTGTGCTCGTTGATTAAAAACTAACTATGGACACAAGGACAGAAAGAACCAAGAATAACCCAAGTGGTTCCAGACCCCCAGATAGAATGCCAACCCAACAACAGACCCAACTACCCAGCTACTCCGATCCAGAATAGTAGATACCCAGATAGACGACCGTTAATCCCCGTCAAATCATCCAGGCCATGTCACCCACCCCATCATTTTTTTTAAATTTTAATTAGACAATCCCCAAAATTTGAGTTTTAAAAATTGGCAAAAAATCACCATTTTTCGCGATCCCCCTCAAATCTGGGGAGCTAAAAATCGACATAACCGCCAATTTTTTGAATTGGAAGTTCAAATTTTGGAGATTGTTTAACGTTAACATAGTCCACCCTGAAAAAATTCAGAAAAATTGAAGTGGGTGGTTGACAATTTTACTTTTTTTCTGGGTGATTTGAAATGGAATTACCCATATGATAATTACAACCTACTCCTTTAAATCGATCCCACAATGTAACCGTAGTTTTCTTTGTAAGGAATTCCTATGCTTCAAATTTATCATCATACCAACGGGTCACTCTGACCGCGCCATCTCAATGTACCTTCCAACACATTACACCCTTCGGTGTGTATGCCTCAAAAGCTCCAGGCGAATCCAGATAAGAAACATACGTTGTATACTCAACTATGCAGCCTCCTATCAAATACTCCAACAAATGATAACGTTATCGTCCTTAGTGACTTTAATGCTAGAGAAGCCCGGAACTTTGAAGCTGGGAAAGGCACACTTGGATAATATAATATAAGAAAATGAAATGACAAGGGACAACGACATTTCCTTGAGAGGTCCTAGTAGTGTAATGGTTACCTCCTGAACGAGGCTGTTTGCATTTCACATGGTGCTAATACTCTTGGGAAAATTATGAATTTAACTATCCACCCTCCGTCAAGTTATAGGTAAATAATAGGGTAGAGTGGGTTCTTTAACCTTGATACAGCGACTGACGTACGAGAAGGAATACTCTGAATTCCAACCAGCTTTACTCTACTTAGAAATTGACTTTGTGTTGCAGCATTTTCGTAGCGGAGGGGTTGGGTAGATAGATACTTTTATTTAAGTTATGCAGAGAACAGGAATTATGTATCATTAATATTTTATTTCAACAGAAAAATATTTCTAAAACCACGTGGATATACGCACTGCTCAAAGCACTGGTACCTTACAGACTTGAGTGCTCGAGGGTCAAAAGAGGTGTCAATCACCCTAAACCAGGGATTAACAAACTGTTAGGTTGGATCATACATTTTTTCTTTCCTTTCTTTCTTTCTTTTCATTCTTTTTTCCTTCTATTTCTTTCTTTCTCTCATTCCTTCATTCTTTTCCTCTTTTCATTCCTTCTATCCTTCTTTCTTTCTTTCTTTCGTTCGTTCATTTTTTCCTTTTCCCTCTCTTTTTTTCTTCCGTTTTACCTTTCTTTGTTTCTTTGTTTCTTTCCTTCCATTCGTTCCTTTCTTTCGCCTTCCCTTCTTTCTGTCTTTCCTTTTTTTTCCATTTTCCTTCCTTCCTTCCTATCTTTCTTTATTTTCTTTTCTTTTCTTTCTTTCTTTTCTCTCTTCTTTTATTCCATCCTCTATTTCTTTACATTCTTTCTTTCTTCATTCTTTTCCTGTTTTCCTTCCTTTCTTTCTTCCTTTCTTACTTTCCTCCATATGTTCTTTTTTCCTTCTTCCCCTCTCTTCTTTCCTTGCTTTCACTCTTTCTTCATTCCTCCTTTCTTTCTTTCCTTCTTTGCTTAATTTCCCTCTCCTTTCTTCTTTTCTTCTTTCCTTCATTCTTTCTTCCCTCCATTATTTCCTTCTCTTCCTTCTTTCTTTCCTTCCTTCCTTATTTTTTCTTTCCTTTTCTTTCTTCCCTCCTTTCATTAATTTATCTCTTCCTTTTTCCTTTCCTTCATTCTTTACTTCTTCACTTTCTTCCCTTCCTTTATTATCTCCTTCATTTCTTTCTTTCATTCTATTATATACCCTACCCATGAAAATTGATGGTTATGTCCCATTTTGCTGACTGAGTAGTCTTATACCACTAGCAGTGATTTACCGTTGGCAAGTATTGTATTTTGTTAATGTTATAAAGATTCCTTTTCATTTCCAATCACCGTTTGGTTATTTCTCATTGAGTAACCTTTGTTAGGTTACAACACATTCCGTCTTTCCTTTCTTCTTTCTCTTTTTATGTATGTTTGTTTGTTTGCATGTGTATGTACTCTGTTATCTATCTATCTATCTATCTATCTATCTATCTCATCTATCTATCTATCTCTGCTGGTTATCTATGTATCTCTCTATCTCTCTCTGTTCTCTCTCTCTCTATCTCTCTCTGTTCTCTCTCTCTCTAATCTCTCTCTCTCTCTCTCTATCTCTATCTCTCTCTCTGTTATCTATTATCTCTCTATCTCTATCTATATCTATCTATCTATCTATCTCTATCTATCTATCTATCTATCTCTGTTATATCTATCTATCTATCTATCTATCTATCTATCTATCTATCTATCTCTGTTGGTTATCTATCTATCTATCTATCTATCTATCTCTGTTGGTTATCTATCTATCTCTATTTCTCTCTGTTCTCTATCTCTCTATCTCTCTATCTAATCTCTCTCTCTCTCTCTCTCTCTCTATCTATCTATCTATCTCTATCTCTTTAACTTTATGGATTAAAGACCACGGTCACAAAAGTCTTTACATATTTATTAATGATTCTATTTTCTTTTCTTTCTTTTTATCAATTAGTACAGATCAGAGGACAATGTATAAATAGTTAATCTCTCGATACGGATTCCCCACGCCGTATTTCCATAATTTGTAGAAACGCTGAATACCCACAAGCAAAATTCTTTGGGGTAGTCTGTGAATATTAATTTTCTTAGCTCCTCTCTTAAATCTGTACGGAAAAAAGAATGTTGGTAAGCTGCCATTACCCCTGGGGAAAACTCAAATTACCCCTTTAGGGGTAATGACACCCACACAGGAGAAACCTGGCCCTAGAGTTAAATCTATTGCAAAGTGACACACAGACAGACGCCTTGTTTACTGTAAGATCGACTTCCATTTCCTGGAAGAAAGACGTTCCAAAAAACAAGGAAACGAGAACGGACTTTCAAAAGAAGGAACGATCCCAACCGAAAGGTTTCAGATGTCTGCCATCTTGAAAACCTCTATACTATTCTCAATTCATCCTAAATAAGATGATACACTTGTCTTCTGAACTTTCATTGTACTAATGCCAAATACTTGTGTTTATTACGGATGTTTAAAAACTAACCCTTTTATCCCCATCGAGAAATCCTACTCTTTCGATTTTATTATCTACTAAAATCTGTTGACCAGGTTTAGCAATTGTTTACTATTTTACAAGTGATGTAACGATTCATCGATGCACCGATGCATCGCTATTTTTTCGTTTACGATACTAATCACTTACTATGTTCTTACACACAATGCTATGACATACAATGTTCTGACATACAATGTTCTGACTTACTGTGTTCTTACGCACTATACTATGACACACAATGCTATAACACACAATGCTCTGTCTTACAATGTTCTTACACACAATGTTATGACACTATGTTCTGAAATACAAAGTTCTGACATACAACGATAAAATGAGGCAAAAAAGGAAAAATATTTTTTTAATTCAAAATTCAAATTATTTTGGACATTTCCCATAAGGTTTTAACAAGGCGTGTCTAGATTAAAAAGAAAAGTAATAAAAGTCTTTATAAAATAAGATCTTTTTTTATTTATCAACTAGACTACTCATAAACCAGTTAAGAGTAACATTTTACCTCCAACCCCACACACAAAATGTTTGAAATGATAAATCCCTTAAATTTCACTCATTTAATTTTATGTTAGTAAATAGGAAGAGCATGTTGACTGCTAAATGGCTTGATACCGAACTGCCAAATTTTGTAAGTATTAACCCAGCTCGTTCACCATGGGTAGGATTTGACCCAATGTCGCAAGTATGGGGCATCCAGTGAGGATCAAACTCGCTATTCATTAGTAATGGATCTGCGAGACTAGCTTGATAACAATCAAACCACAACGAGACCCCTAGGCTATAGAAGAGTTGGTAGTTACTCAACCCCTGGCACTACAAGGTCGCAAATATGTGGCATCCAGCTAGGATCGAACTCGATATGCAGTTGTAATAGATCTTAGCTTACTAACCATTACACCACTATGGAATGCCTAACAACCAAATTGTTCATGTGTACTTAATGGAGATATGGAAACAACTCATCAGAAGGATTAAGACGTTTTGATGCCATTATTACCAGCTACCATTTCAGTTTTCACCTCTTTCCCAACGTAAACAGATACTTCAGCTAGTGATATTCAAAAATACTAACTTTTCTTTTAGCAAACGAACACAATGTTTTTGATCAGTTATAAATCTAACTACCGTAATTGTGTACAAGGTGTGTCAAAAAAGTATCGTGATTTTTTGTACTTTTTTACACACCTTGTATTCTGAAAAAATAACTCATTCATTCTATATTTCTATCTTGGTAAATACAGCTTTAAACTAGGTACTTTTTGACACACCTTATATTCTGAAAAAGAAAAAGAATGAATGGAACGTTATTTTTTTTCAGAATAAAAGGTGTGTCAAAAAGTACAAAAAATCTCGATACTTTTTTGACACACCTTGTATTGTGTATAAGACACTTTATTTTTCCATTTTTCCAGCTCAAAATTTAGGGGTGCGTATTAAACACGAGAACTATATAATTAGCCATTTTTACCTCACGATATTCGAGACAGGATAACCGAAAGTAAGTTATATCCATAGTCCAGTTTTTGTTTGTAATGTTGTTTCTTCAAAAATGAGCTTATTTTCGCCACATGCTTGTTGTATTTTTGCCAGAACAAGCCTGTCTATTTTCCAAAATACTATGCAAATTCTGGGTTTAAAATGAAAATGTAAATCATATAAATTCTTATCTTTAGTCAGTACGAACCAATAAAAAGTTGAACAAATTAAAAATTTAGGTTAAATTTTGCCCCTTCAAATTTTAGAAAAAGGTATATCTTATACACAAGAATCTTCCCAAGAATTTCGTAGCACAAATTTAGGTTTGATTCGATTTCTTTGTTTAATGTCATATCATCCTTCGTGGGTTATTTAATGCCAGCCATCATTGTAGCAGAACATTAGTAGTACTATTTAACCCATAGATGGGGGATGGAAGAGTTCATACCTTTCCCAAGGGTATTAGTCTGAAAGTGAACGTAATGACGAGACCGAAGTTCGAACTCGCTACGCTATGGGGATTCCCTCTCCCCAATGTTAGGCGAGCGTTTTATACATGAGTACGTGTTATATACAAATAGTTATGGTATTCATAAATATTTATCTACCAATGCAACATTTTAACAAATGTCTCTCACAGCCATACATCTATTACAACTGCATATAGAGTTCGATCCTAGCTGGATGCCCCATATTTGCGACCTTGTAGTGAACGGGTTGAGTAACTACCAACTCTTCTATGGCCTAGGGGTCTCGTTGTGGTTTAATGGTTATCAAGCTAGTCTCGCAGATTCATTACGGCCTGATTTTTGTTCAAGATTTTAATTAAAACGCTCAAGTCTTGCTGATCCCCGAAGTTAAGCACCAATAAGCCAGATCAGTGCCTGGATGGGTGATCAGTAAAGAAATGTAGGTACAGTAAGCAACCTGAGATCTGTGGGCGAGACGAAGCAAATCCGAGGAAATTCTCAGATTCTAATTAAAACATCAACACGCCAACTTTTTTTCTGTGATCTCTTGTATGTCTAACATAAAGATATGTGATAGGTTTGGGGGTTGAAACCTTCTACTAAGATTTCATTAGAATAATTAACATGGCTGTTTGTGTTTAAATGGTGATTTGATAGTGGGATTTGTTTTGTCTTAAACACTGAAAATGATACAAGTGTTTGGAATTCTTGGAGAGTCTAATTAGAGGTGACCTTTGACGTTTTCTGTTGCTATACAAAATTTGTTCGAGTCGAGACTTAAAAACACTTAATGATCACAAATATCAAGTATACACGTTTTCGCGGGAAATAGTCAGTTGGTTTGTCTGTAAATTCTTTCTGTTTACACGACATTCTTTTTTTTAATGTTGATCATTTGCTCTTTTTTAAAACTTGAATTTCTCCAATAAAAACATTCGTCTGTTTTATTTTCTTTCTTTCTTTCTCTTTTTTATCTTCTTTTGGCATACACACGTTCTTTCTTTCTTTTTTCATTCTTCCTAAAATTCATTTACTGTAAACTTGTTTTCCTTCATTTACTCTCTATTCTTTCTTTCTTCTTTCTTTTTCTTTTTTCATTCACTCACGTATACTCTTCTTCTTTCCTTATTTTCAGCTTCTTTTGGTGTACACACGTTCTTTCTTTCTTTTTTCATTCTTCCTAAAATTCATTTACTGTAAACTTGTTTTCTTCCTTCATACACTTACTCTTTTTTCTTTCTTTCTTTCTTTCTTTCTTTCTTTCATTCACGTAT
>CM042140.1:127580075-127607575 GCA_023376005.1 Doryteuthis pealeii | reverse complement strand
TTACACCAAGGTATGACTTTATTCACACACACACACACACACACACACACACACACACACACACACATATATATATATATATATATATATATATATATATATTTTTAAATAAATATATAAAGGTTTTAGATATCTATTTATTAGGTGACAAAGGAACATTCACCTTTATATATTTATATTATTATATTATATAACAGTTCTATTTTATATTGAGCACTCTACCAATAATACTGCCTTTGGTACGTCATTCCAGCAAAAGCTGAAACAGTGACCATCTCACACACACTATATATATATATATATATATATATATATGCGCAACGGAAAAGCACTCTTAGATAAATTATTAATGCCACTGCAACGGAATTGTTTTGCAATTATCATAGCTGTATGTTTATAATATATTGAGCACTCAAATAAATTTCTAATGCCACTGCAACGTACTCGGATACATATATATATATATATATATATATATATATATTATATATATATATATATATATATATATATAGTATAGTATAGTATAGTATAGTTAGTATAGTGTGGTATAATTATAAGTAAATAGTGTACAATATCGGGAATAGAGCATGTATATCCAAGTTAGGATAGCATGAACATGAAGTCAACGGCGCTTGGTTTGAGAATCGCATAGGTGAGAAAATGTCAGTAACCAAGTTCCGTTGACTTTCTGTTCTGTAAACAGTGTTAAGCATGTTCTCTTATGCCATGCGACACGAGGTTGGGGTCTCAAAGTCCTGGTGGACCCGAGACGCAACTGGTGCTAACAACTTCCTAAAAAGGACCGTAGAAGGATTTTCTTTTAGAAAAAGAAGGAATAAAAACGGAAGTGGAAGTTAAAAATTGCTGTTTCTATATTAATTAAGCCACGAGAAAGAAGGCAAAACGACATTAAAGAAAAAATAGCTAGAAAGAAACAAAACTGAACTCAAGAAAAGACAAAATATTTTTAGACAATATTATATGCAAATTGATGCACCGGGTATATCATCGTGGTGTAATGGTTATCAAGCTAGTCTCGCGGATTCATTACTACTGAATAGCAAGTTCGATCTTTACTGGATTCCCCATAGTTACGACATTACGTAGCATCTTCCTCTTGACAAACGGGTTGGTTAAAATGCACCACATCGTGGTGTAATGGTTATCAATATAGTCTCGTAGATCCATTTTTACTCAATTGCAAGTTCGATATTCGCTGGATGTTCCATATCTGTGACCTTGTGAAGTATCCTTCCGTGGCAAACGGGTTGGGTTAATACTTACAAGGTGACCATCTGAATCTAATACTTTCTAAATATTTCTAACTGAATCAACTCCAGATTCAGAGAGCTATATAACACCTTTAAATAGAGAAAGTTTTCAGCTACAAAACCCTATTTTCCATATTGTTACAATCATCGTCTATGTATTTTTTGCTTTTTTTGCCAGTGCTTAACAATAATCTGCATGACGCGTTCGTATGAGATCTTTCCTTTTCCTGTGCCTGTTGCCCTCCCAATAATAGAGAGCCTAATCTGCCCTACCATGTTACCCATAATTGGTGGTGGGAGAGAAGAGATTGGTTCATGGTCGTCCCAAGGGCATTAGTGCAAAGTGATCGCAAAAAACCTTAATGGGAATAAGAACCTGCGTAAAACAACCGTCGCGCTACCTGCCAGTTGGGAAGGAATGGCTCTTGCCGTAGATGTTGAAAAATATTAAAGGAATGAGGAAATGGAACACACACACACACACACACACACACACACACATATATATATATATATATATATATATATATATATGGTATGAACAAAAGAATAGACACATGAATGTTAATAAATAAATTTCAGAAATTTGTTAATCTCGAACAGTTTCGGCTTTAGGCCATCATCAGAGGATGTTTATTTCAAGACGGTTTAATTTCCAAGAGTGATAGACTTATGGACGCCAAGGAATTGGCGTTCACGTGTGAATGACCGATGAAATTTATCTTAACGACTCTTTTAATAGCTGTTGTTTAAAAATTAAGTTGTTAAGTTTTTTTTTCTCTCGAAGATATCGTTAATTGAATAATGAATTGTTTGATTCATACTTTGTTATTGCGTGGGACGTCCCACCGTGGTGTTATGGTTAGCAAGCTAGCCTCGCCAGATTACTGCTAAAGAGAGAGTTCGATCCTCGCTGTATGCCCCATACTAGTGACCTTATGTCACATAAAAAAGCTTTACACCAAACGAGGAATACGAAAACTTTGTCAGTGCTCACCTAGAAGCAGCAGCCGAGTGCATACCAACCAAACTAAGAGCCAAACACTCTGTTCCCTGGGATACAGAAGCAGTTAGAGAAAAAAGAAACGATATCAAAAAAGCAGCCCAACGTAATAAAACAAACCCAACTAACAACAATTTACGCAACTTTAGGAAAGCCCAAATAGAACTTATCAAAACATACAAAAAAGAACAAATAGAATACATCCAAGTACAAATAAATAATATAATGGAAGACTGACAGTCACGATTAGCATGGCAAACAGTAAATGAAATTAGTGGTAGAAAAGAACCTCTAGATCAAAGCTAAAGGCCAACAGCCAAAATGATAGACTTCAGAAATGGAAAGACCACTTCTAGAAACTCGGTTTGTACCGATTTGATATTATTTGTGTTAATTTTTTTTTATAGATAAGGCTTGATATGCATTGTTTTTATTTTTCAGACTTTATTTTCACACACACACACACACACACACACACACACACACATATATATATATATATATATATATATATATATATATATATATATATATATATATATATATATATATATATATATGACCTAGCACTACTCGCAAATACACTTGCACAAACCGAATCCTTGCTACACAGCCTATAAAATGCAGCACGAAACGTCGGCCTATACGTAAACTCTGATAAAACTGAGTTCATATCTTTTAAAAACAAAAGAGACATCTCAACTATCGATAGCAAACTCCTAAACTCGGTAGAACAATTTAGGTACTTAGGCAGTAATATCTCCTCCACAGAAAACGATGTTAATGCACGCATATGAAAGACATGGTCCGCTATAAATAAATTATCAGTCATATGGAAATCCAATCTCACAGACAAGTTGAAGAGACACTTCTTCCAGGCCGTTGTCGTGTCAGTACTGCTGTATGGCTGCACCACCTGGAGCCTAACGAAGCGACTAGAGAATAAACTAGATGTGAGCTGCACAAGAATGCTACGTGTGATCCTGAACAAGACGTGGAAACAACACCCCACGAGAAAACAGCTATACGGCCACCTGCCACATATCACCCAAACCATCCGAGTAAGATGGACAAGACACGCAGGACACTGCTGGAGAAGCAAGGGCGAATTCATAAAATTCGTTCTCCTGTGGAAGCTAGCACATGGGCACGCCAGTGTGGGCCAACCAACAAAGACGTACATTGACCAGCTCTGTGTGGATACAGGATGCTGCATAGAGGACCTCCCAAGAATGATGGTTTGTGCGAGATGTGTCTTTTCTTTTGAGCCTGCTGGTGTTTGGTATAGTATAAAAAATAATTTTGAACACTTATCACCCAACAGTCGGTAGAGTATGCGGCTGGTCACCTCAAGGTTCTTGGTTTGATACCGGCCCTCGCTAACTCAGCGTACGGGTAACACAGGGATCTGTGCGGTAAAGTGAGGAGCTGATGATAGGTGTGGCGCTCTGCCTCAGACGCTAAAAACAATATATTTGGTCTAGTGCTAGTGAAAAGGGGATAGACTCCCTCGCTGTCTGGCTGATACCGACTTTAAGCCACCCTGATGACTTTACTTTACTTTTACTTTTTATTATCCAAGCAAGCATCTGGGAGCTGACGGTAGATGTGGCGCTCTATCTCAGCAAAACAATATCTCTGGTCTATCGCTAGCAAAAGGAGGATACTGACAATAGGACACTGCGTATAATTTACTGTATTATCCAAACAAGGATTGGCGCTGTACAGTCTTTCTAGTCATACTGATTTCCATTTGTCCCAGAAGTAGACTATAATAAGTTTACTAAAGATTTACAAGGAGAGAAAGTCAAATAAAAAGAAGTGCGACTTTAATACTGAAAAAAAGGAAAGATCCAAGCGAGAAATATTGGTAAAGGAATTGAAAGAGGGGCAGGTGCATTAAACAAAGAAAAACACATAAACTTTAAAGTTATGACCGATTTGTTTTTTAGTTGTTCAAAAATAATTCCCAGTATTTCCTTTGACGTATCCCGTTGTGAAAGAACTTGCAGTGAAGTTGTTTTTTTCCGGTTCTTTTCTTTTTTTTCTTTCTTCTTTGTTTTAGTTTTTATAGCAATAAAAAAAGTCGACAAATTTTGGTTTCGCTCGAGTATTTCATATTAACAACATTTGCAGCTGTATCATTAAAAGTAACAAAATAAAAATAAAAAGTTCTTGTAATTCAAAAGTCAACACTCTAAAAGCAAGAAAGATTAACTGGTACTGCCCGGTTAAAATTAGCATTTAGAATTATTCTTTTGTCCATTTTCTGTGTAGGGATCGAATGCATCTCGTGTTGGTTGAAAACGTTGCTCTTATTTAGTCTATTTGTTTAACGTCATATCAAGTCTTAATGGGTTAGTTAATACCGAAATTTGATTCATTTATCTGGTTTGGATTGTTTTATTAGTTTAATGACATATCAACACTTTATGGGTTATTTAATGCCGAAATTTAATTCATTTGTTTAGTTTGGCTTGGTTTATTTGTTTAATGGCATATCAACACCTTATTGATTATTTAACGTCGAAACGTAATTTATTTTTTTTAGTTTGGCTTGGTTTATCTATTAAATAACATATCAACGATTTATGGGTTATTTAATGCCGAAATTTGGTTCATTTGGTAATTTTTGATTGTAATAATTATGTAGATGTTTAATTTAAATTTTTTAAATTGCATTTTTTTATTTGTCTGTAATAATTTGTTTGTACACAGTTTTATGCTTTGATGTATCTCTATCTTATTCAAATAATACACAGCCTAGAAAAGGCAGCACAAAATGTCGCCCTATACGTAAACTCTGATAAAACTAAGTTCATGTCTTTCAAAAACAAAAGCGACATCTCCACCATCGATGGCAAACTCCTAAACTCGTAAGAACAATTTAGATTCTTAGGCAGTAACATCTTCTCAACAGAAAACGTTAATGCACGTATAGGAAAGGCATGGGCCGCTATAAATAAATTATCATTCATATAGAAATCCAATCTCACAGACAAGTTGAAGAGACAGTTCTTCCAGGCCGTTGTCGTGTCAGTGCTGCTGTATGGCTGCATCACCTGGACCCTAACCAAGCGACTAGAGAATAAACTAGATGGGAGCTGTACAAGAATACTGCTGGTAATCCTGAACAAGACGTGGAAACAGCACCCCACGAGAAAGCAGCTGTACGGCCACCTGACACATATCACACAAACCATCCGAGTAAGACGGGACACGCGGGACACTGCTGGAGAAGCAAGGACGAACTCCTGTGGAAGCCAGTACATGGACACGCCAGTGTGGGCCGACCAGCAAAGACGTACATTAATCAGCTCTGTGCGGATGCGGGATGCTGCACAGAGGACCTCCCGGGAATGATGAGCGATAGGGACGGATGGAGAGAGATTGTCATGGAAATCCGTGCCAACAGCGCGACTTGATGATGATGATGATGATACGATTTAAAGTAACTATCCCTGTTTAATGGTCTTCATTTGTTTGCACACAATTATACAGCTATATGTATTTCTAACTTACATCAACAATTTGCAAACAATTATATAGTTTCAAGCTGTTACTCAGTCTCCAGTGAACCACTAGTTTAGGAGGCGTGAATAATTCTTATGGGGTCAAATAACAATGATAATAATGAGTTCTAGAGACCTGAGGAGACTTATTGTCATTCAGTGAAAGGCCGCCAGCTTACGCTGGTAGGAAAAACTCACAAGGAGTGAAGTAATAATCTTTAGTAAACAATTACAGTTGCAAGTAGCTATTCTTAATAATAATAAAAAAAAAACAGAATTTACATATAGTTAGATAGAGTTAAACCAAAATCAAACCTTTTAAAAGATTTGGATCAAGGATAATTTACGCTAAACTACCGTGTTTTCATGAATTAGGGCTAAGATTAATAACACTGGTTTACAAAAAAATATTTTTTGTCTGAGGCAAGAATGTGAATAGGTGTTTTTTTTACTAATCTGGGTGTGCTGAATTCAAATTTATAAACAGTTTTGCTCTATCACCTCTAGTTTTCTGTCTTTTAAATAGCCTCATTTTAGAATATACAGAGTATATACGTGCTTATTTCAACAATTGCAGCATCTTATTACAGATAAAACAGGATAGATAAAGAACATTGACGGAATGAATATACTTGGATGACACAATGTACACAATTCATAGTACCGCAGACAGTTAGAAATGTGTTTTCTTAGATAGTCCCCGTGACGTAATGGCTAACGTGCTGGAACGCTACATTGTAGTAAGCAAGTTCGAAATCTAGTCCGCTATTACGTTTATTTTCGGAAACATCAACACTTTATGGGTTATTTAATGCCGAATTTTGATTCATTTGTTTAGTTTGGTTTATCTAATTAACGGCATATCAACACCTTATGGATTATTCAATGCCATCA
Organism: Doryteuthis pealeii; assembly: GCA_023376005.1. Classification (NCBI taxonomy): domain Eukaryota; kingdom Metazoa; phylum Mollusca; class Cephalopoda; order Myopsida; family Loliginidae; genus Doryteuthis; species Doryteuthis pealeii. The sequence goes on along the minus strand of CM042140.1, from coordinate 127,600,892 downwards.
TTTGCGTCATCTGTTTAGTTTGGTTTGGTTTATTTGTTTAACGGCATATCAACACCTTGTGGATTATTTAATGTCGAAATCTGATTCATTTGTCAAGTTTGGCTTATTCTATTTATTTAATAACATATCAACACTTTATGGGTTATTTAATACCGAAATTCGATTCAGTTGTTAATGTTTTATCATCAATGTTTAATTTCAATTTTTGAAACGGTGAAACAGTATGAAACCTCTTGTCCCCCCAGCTATGGATAAAATAGTACCATTACTTTTCTTCCACAATGATGGCTTTAAAATCAAATAAATCGCAAAGATTGATATGCCCTTACCCTCTCCACACCCCTAAGCAAGCCAAACCGAACCACGTTCATCATGTGGAATAGTGGTGTGAAAACTTGTATTATAGGTACTGGTGTAATGAGATTAATCATCACTAAGTTTGGCCTTGTGTCATACTAAACTAAGCTAAGCTTAGTATATAATTCTATTTTATTCTACATTGCGAACAGGTGTTGTGTCTCCCGAGAAGGTCAGAACATTTGTAAAAATGGAATTTTCATACTCGTTGACAAATGTAGTAAAATTGTTTATATCTGCAGTAACATTCTTGAAATGGTGTAAATGCTGGAGATACATAAAAAGTATCTTAAAAACTAGAATAAACTTTTAAAAAAAATTCACCCACAACACAGACTGCAGTTGTTGTCATATGTAAAATTGTGCCTCTTTTTTTATATATTTTTTTCCTCTAAAAGAAGCGTGCATACTACTCGCAATGAAATCTAAACGTATTTAAAATTGTCTACTTGAAATCTGCTGTTAATCTGTAGAAGAAGTTATCACAGCCACAGCACGTCAGCTAAATCCTCCAAAACAATACAATGGCATAAGACTTATCATAAAACCTATGATGCTCCATGTTACGATCTAGTCGCCATTTTAGGCGCTTGGTTAATTCCATGTCAAATCATTCAGAAAAATGTAAAATTGTCACCCAACCCTTCAATTTTTCTGAAATTTTTACCAGGTAAATACTATGTCGACGTTACAATCTTATGTTGATCTCCAAATTTTCTGGGGTTCGAGAAATATGGCGACATTTTTAATCTATTTTTGTCTCTAAAATGAGTTCTAGAGCTTCGCTACTACTAAAAATTGGTTTATAAAAGCATTTTTGCATAAGAAATCCAAAAATGTTATATAAAAAAAATTCTTAAAGTCAACCAATTTTAAGGTTACAAAAAGTCGCTATTTTTTGCGACACTTCAAATTTGGAGAGCTAAAAATCGACATAACTCCGCCAAATTGGAATTGAAAGCTCAAATTGTCTGTAATTTTGTCCAAGTGCGGATTATGGTAAATTTAAAATTTACCATAATCCGCACTTGGACAAAATTACAGACAAATTGAAGGGTTGGGTGAGATGGCTTGGATGATTTCACATAGAATTACCCGCTTAGTTCTGCTGTTGTATTGAGTGCAGTTTAAGTAGAAAGATGTAGCATCAGTTTAACCCTTGTCTGTTGATCATTGAAGAATCTTTGAAGTAGAAAGACTGATGTATCAGTTTAATCATTGTCTGTCGGTTCTTGTGTGAGGAAATCAGTTTACGCATCTAATATTAGGACAATTTATCAACGACCTTAAATACATGTTTGTCTTTTTTTTCATTAGCCAATCCAATTCTTGCTAATTTGTAGAGTTTATAAATATAATTCCTGACTTTTAGTAAAGTTTATACCTAAGAGCTTATCAAACACCACATGTCTTATGTGCCACAATCATGTCAGGAAATTCGATACAGGCAACAGCTTTAGTTGTGAATGTTTCGAAGATTGTCGAAGAAAGGTTGAGAAGACGGAAAGGTTGTAATTTCATCAATGAGGAGACAAAAGAACAGGCGAAACGCGTAGTTATAGCCCCCCCCCGCACACACGTCTTATGACTGTGGTTTATTTAGCAAGAAAGTATTTTTCCATTCCCCTTCACCATGCCCAGGATGTGACAGAAGATCGATCAGCTTGTTTTTAAGAGTACAGCTGGTTTCAATTCATAGTCTTTCCTTTTCTTAGACTAGTTGCCTAATTAATGCTAAAGCACCAAGTCTGTCCTACCTATGGCGGGAAGGAGAAAACATGGATCCGTGCAAGGCATTAGCGCGATGTGAAACACAAACAGCTTCGTCCAGGATTTGAACTCGGGGCGTCAATACTATTTTATCCGCGCTGTCATTATATTCAGAATTTAGATGTGGTGGGTAAATTTTGAAAATAATTTTTGAAATAAATAAATTCTGAAATATTAAGATTCAAATTAGAAACTGAACTTTGATCAATTCTTATTCTCATGATATCTATCTTTCTATATTTATTTATGTATGTAAATATGTATCTCCTACACTATCTATCTATCTATCTATCTATCTATCTAATTCTGAATATATATATATTTAGAATTTAAGTGCGGAGACTAAAATTGAAATCAATTTTAAAATAATCAAATTCTGAAATACTGAGATTCAAATAAGAAATTGAAGTTTGATCAAGTCTCATTCTCTTGGTATATATATATATATTAATGGTATACACAGGAATAACCTACTCGATTTTCACCATAAGGATCTTCAGGGTTAAATCCACTGAATTAATCAATATCTTGATTAATTCAGTGGATTTAACCCTGAAGATCCTTATGGTGAAACTTGAGTAGGTTATTCCTGTGTATACCATTAAAATGAATTCGCTCTACTTACGTATTAATCACTTTATATTTGTTACATCGCTCTCTTATCATTGTGAAACTTTTATTAACTAATCATTGAGGCCAATTTCACCGGTAAGGCACCATTTTCGTATATAAAATCATATATATATATATATATATATATATATATATATCAGTCTGTTCATATCTATCTATCTATCCAACTATCTATCTATCGCATTTTGTTGATATCTATCTATGCATGCATTTCCGTGTCTGTGTGTGAGTGTGTGTGTGTGTGTGTGTGTGCGCATGTGTGTGTGCGCATGTGCGTGCGTGTGTGTGTACGTGTGTGTATCAAGATGTATGTTTATGTATGTGTTTATTTTCCTTTTGAAAATAATGTCTGTGTGAGGGATAATCTCCGGGGTTGTCTATTTTTTAGGTCCTCGCACTGAGTCTTCCTCTAAAATGCGAAAGGTTAGCGCCAGTGGGGACCCAGTGATTTGCACTGATGACCTTTCAAACATTTAACAACCTACGACACTTATCTTTTACGCTCAATGAACTCTTGACTCTAGGTTTACGAAACTCAACTCAGCTATGAACAAAATCAAAATATTTTGGAACACTCAGTGAATAATGTAGAAAATATCTTGCTGAACATTAGGCACTGCCAATTTGTTGGCTCATTTTCATTTTAAAAACGAATTAAAACTTATTAAATAGATTATTTGAGGTCAAATTGTTGTCTAAGCGGTAAAGAAGTAACATAATGCGCATCAGTAAAAAAATAAGAAAAGAAAAAAGAAGCAAAATAATATAACACATGTAATAAAATAACTAATGCATTATAACATTCATTTATTGATAAATCAACAATTAAAATTTCATTGAAATCCGATAATTCCCTTCTAACTTTTTCACCAAGCGCTTCCTATATCCAAGTGGTGCAGCCATACATTAGCACTGTCACTGCTACATGTTGGAAAAATCCTCGCTTTATCTTATAAGTGAGATCAGATATAGAGGCGCGTGGCATAATGGTCAGAGTCGTAGGAAATGGACTCGTTGACTCGAGTTCAAATCCTAGACAAAACTTTTGCATTTCACATCGCGCTAATATCCTTGGGAAATGTATGAATCCAACTATACTCCCTCCAGCTATGGGTAAATAGTAGATCAGTCTGGGCTCTTCAACCTTGGTAAAGCAACCTGTCTAGGAGAAGAAAACTCTGAATTCAAACCTATTAAACTCCACTTAAGAAATTGACCTTGTGTCGCATCCTGCTTGTGCGGAGGGGTTGGTAAATGTATATAAAAGAGATCATATATATATATATTTAAAGAATGATACTGGATGTATATATATATATATATATATATATATATATATATTGTGTGTGTGTGTGGTGTGTGTGTTGATAGACGGCTACGGAAGATCATTTCAGATGTATTCCCATACGTCAGAACAACGGTGGTCATCTGTAGCTAGAATTAAAAGAAGTAATGTCACTCAGCCTTAGGTTGCATCACCACACTGCACTCAAATGGGAAATGGCAGTATTAATACCTGATGTCTGCGGGGTCCCCAAAAGGGAAATACCGACTAAGATTAACCATATACCACTGTCTTAGGGGTGAGGGTGGGGTTCAAAAACTACTGTCATTTCAGGTTTAATCAAAGTACAAGTTAGACCCGTTTCAAAACTTATCAGCTCTGAAGTAAAGGAAGTGAATTATTACCACTTCCGGTCCTGGAGTGTGCTAACTAATATTAAAAATGAGATAATGCAATGAATTAATTACTTAAAATAGAGTAAAGACACGGCCTTAGGCGACATAACACAAGTGCAACGGAAGAGATGTTTACAAACTCGCACTAATAGTATAGGAAATAGTTTAGGAAATGCAAAACTAAATTACTAACCATTTCTTCAGGGCAAAAGAGCTCAGGAATTCTAGATTGTATCTATTTAGTAAACGAACCATAGTCTGACTCAAGGCCATAATAAAGTGACTAATGAGAGATAGTAGTCATTGACTAAGATCTTAAAATTACCAGACAAAAAATCTCAAAGGTGAGTCCCCATAACGTAGTGGATAACGTGCTGGGCTGCGACATCTTAGCAAGCGAGTACAAACTCCAATCGCATTATTAAGTTCACATTCGGTCTATCCCTCTTAGAAAAGGCATACATCTCCTTATCACTACTGTTCTCTTACAAGGATGTCATTGGCATTGAATCACCAACGAATATTGATATACCATTAAACAAAGAAACCAAACTACTCCACAATCCCAAGAATGCTCCACACGTCCAAGATATCCAGAAATGAAGCCTCACCATTAATACAGTTTAATGTCATACCCAGGACACACTTTTGGGGAACAGGAGTTAGTCCTTTGTAGGGTTTACAGCCTATTGACAGGGTTTGCTAGACGTTTACAACGTCAAGTAAATTTATAATTACAACCTGTATTCAATGTAAATTGGTTACAGGTTGTAGCTATATGTTTATTTAAGACTAGTTTATCAAAATTACAAGACAAAAATCTCAAAAGAAAACTCATAAGTGTGCTTACATCTAAATGAGGAAAAAAACAGGTTTCGATTTCACTCGAAGGGAGTGCTCAAGACGTAGTAGCTAACGACATCGTAGTAAGCGAGTCTGAATTCAAGTCACGCTATTAAGTTCACTTTCGGACAAATACCGTTGGGAAAGGTATGAACCACCTTTAACTATGGGTTAAATAGTAATACTACTGTTTTTCTACAAGTATTGCCTAGGTATTAAATAACCCATAAAAGTTGACATAGCATTAAACAAAGAAACCAAGATTCCACTCGATATTTTAATGTTACATAACCTGATTATTCCTAAGATCTTTTGCTAGATTTTTGTTAAGCCAAGTAAATACCTTGCTACAACCTGTTGTCATTTACTAAGCTTCGCAGTGGTCCCAAAGTGGGTGGTATCACCCCCTTGGTGACAGTGAAAAGATCTAGAGGGTGTTGAGATAAAAAAAGGTGCGATGGGGATACAGTGGTAAAAAGAGCGGTGGGCGTCAGAGTGCCATTAGGATCAGTTAATAAATATATTTTTTTTACTAATTCTAAATGATAAAATATGTGACAAATACTAAGGTAAAGGAACACGTATGCAATTAATACAGAATAAAACATAAGAATTATAAACGAATTTATAGTTTTGTTACTGTCGTGGACTAGTCTAGCTTACCTTTCGCAGAGAGTGAATGAGCTGGTCCAGAACTATATGTACACTGCTGTTTTAGAACATCGGTGTGATTCCTTAGACGGCAAATGCCCCTCGGGGCCTGTTCCAGAGTGCTTCAGCCTCTGGAGAAACTTAGTAAAATTAACAGCGTTGATCCCAGGAGGCTATACCCCCAGGCAATACCTGTCCCCTTGATCTAAAGGGACAGGGTTGGGTTTATTGCCCAATGCCTGAGGCGCACTCCTTGAGGGGAATGCGGACGGGATCAACGTATGTTTTGTGCCTACCACCCATAAGCTTCGACTTGTGGGGGCCCACATAGAAATGTCCTTGTGTCACGCCCTCATAAGTGGAATGAGAGGCAAATATACTGAGACTGCGAAAATTACGGAACCCTTACGTGAACCGTCTACCTCGATGTTGTAGCTCTCTGTTGCGAGTTACTCTATGTCTGGTGCAAACTGTAGTTGGATGTACTACTATACTGAATATTGAATGATCCAGTATACAACAGTTACGTAGTCCGAAATCAGAGTGAAAAGTCTGAACGTTTGCAGTGACGCAACAGTTCCTACATGCCACCCAGTCAGGCTAAAGAGCAGAGTCAGTAGATAACTGCAATGGTTAAAGCTCAACTCAGATTTGTAAACACTGCACGTTAATTTCAATCTTGTAGGGATCCCAATTTTCCCTTTAAAATTAACCTTGATTCAATTTTTACTCTTGGCAAATTTTGTTTGTTTTCCGTTTTCCCTTTTGAGGAATTCCATTTTTTTCACTTTCATAATATGTTCGAATGTGTGTATGAGGGGAGCGCTAGGAATCGACTGGGAAACCAATGGGACGCTTGCCTGAAACATTTTGGGAACCACTGGTTCAGCACAAGGCCGGAAGTATCTAATGAAAGCATCCAGTGAAAGTGTTATAGAATAGCTAGCAACCCTTCAGAAATCTACTAGATGGACTGGCTAATAGCCTTAAATAGTCTACAAGTAAAGTGGATTAAGAAGCGGGTCAATATTCGGACTGATCTTACTGCATTTGACCCTCCTCTATTTATTGTAAGTTCGTCTTGTTAATTGTTTGTAACTTATACTTCTGTGTTTTTGTATGTATCCGTTAACACCGGACTCAATTTTTTCTGTGTATCATTCCACCTCGACGATACAACAGAAATTCAGCTCGATAACCATTACACCACGTGAGAACAAGAAAGTTGAAATTGTTAACTTTGATTAAAGAAGAAAGATTTACTCTTTAACAATTAATTTCTAGGCGCCACGTCAGAGGATATTAGCCTGTGTGCCGATTTCACTAACCATGGCTTGTGAGTTTTTTTTTACACACTGGCTGCTTCAGGCATGCATGCTGCTGCTAAAATTGATTTCGTCCAACAAGAATCTAAACAAATGTATAATTTATTAAATTACCTTAACCCTTTGAACCCAGAAGATATCACCCCCTTGTTTCTCCTTCTCTCTCTATCACCACCCTTGGCTCCTGGCTGATAAAGAGCTGATGATGTAAAATGTGTAATCTGGCATTTAACAAACTTATGTGTTGATAAATAACGGATTACAACATTTTACGTTTTTCTTAACCTTTACTGCCTGGTTACAAGGGGTTGGTTTAGCTCAGTCGGTAGAGCACCCGACCAGGAATCGCAAGGTTACTCGTTCAATATCAGTCCCTGTCAACTCAGCGTATGAGTAGCACAGATTGGGTAATCTGATCTGTGCAGTAAAGTGGGGGAGCTGACGGTAGGTGTGGCGCTCCACCTCAGCAATAAAATCTCCCCGGTCTAGCACTAACGAAAAGGGGGATAGACTCCCTCGCTGCCGGCTGATATTGACAATAGGCCACTTTGCCAACTTTACTGACATATACTTCTAGATAGAAGTTCAAGTACTGGCCACCCGTATTCTAAGAATGAAGGTTGGTATTTACCCAACCCGTTCGTCACGGGTTGGATTTGACACAAGGCCGCATTGTATGGGGCATCCAGTGAGGATCGAACTCGATATTCAGTAAAAATGGATCTGACTTGCTAAGCATTATACCAACGACAGGATGCCGTCTTTAAGAATGAAGATTTTATTTGATTAGATCTATTTGTTTAATGGCATATCAATTTTCTTATTATAATGGAAATTCAGTGTCTGTCTGTAACCGATACTATGTCACTGATTACGTTACAATACTCTCCGGAATTGCGTAAGTTTATCAATGAGTATTTAATTTATCTTTGTGGATGTAGGGTTCTATCCCTCAACAGAGGATAGAGTCAGTTTATTACAAGTCCTGCAAACAGAACTGTCTACAAGTTACGTTTAAATGTACAGGGAATTTCATTTGTGTGTTTATATCGGCTTGGTTTGGGTTCTTCGTTTAATGGCATATCAAGCTTCAGTTTAGTGGTTAATGTTCTCTAAACAACATCGTATTGAGCGAGTTCGAACTCTAGTAGCGCCATTACGTTCACCTTCGGACTAATACCCTTGGGAAAGGTATGGACCTCTTACCCCCACCGAGCTATCGGTTAAATAGTAACACTACTATTCTTCTACTAGTATCAACCTTCATGAGTTATTTAATGCTTTAGCATTAAATAACTCATGAAGGTTGATACAAAAAAAAAATAATATATGTCATATGGAGTAGTGGCCTCCTATCCCTTCTAATATAAATTTCCCATTCATATTTTTGATAAATGTTATACAAACATAGAGGGTGGTCCCCATAGCGTAGTGGATAAAGCGTTGGGCGGTGACATCGTAGTAAGGGAATTCGAACTCCAATAGCACTGTTATGTTTACTTTCGGACTAATACTCTTGAAAAAGGTATGAATCCCTCCCATCCCTCCAGATATTATTTAAACACTACTGTTCTTCTACAAAGATCGTTTTGGCATTGAGTAACTCACGACGGTTAATATGCCATCAAACAAAGAAACCAAACATTCACCAGGAAAACATCATTGTAAAATGTTCATTATATTCTTATTAAAGCAAGATATTACCCCACTGGTATATATTTTGATTCAATAGGGCATCTCACGTGATGTAATGGTTAGCAAGCTCGATTCGCAGACCATTGTTAATGAGTTTCGATTCTCACTGAGCGCCCCATATTTCAGGCCTTGTACCACATCTAAGCTAAGCTTAGTAAATTGACAGTTCAACAGGAATAGAATAAAATAGAAGTATTTGAGGCAAAACAAATGTAATTGTACTTTGAAGAATGTATAGTTTCTTTAAAAATTAAAATAGTAAAATTTAACAAAGAGGGCAAGAAACAAAGTTACAACAACCGTTCTTCCTGGTAGTGAGACCAAACTCGAGTAATAAAATGAATGTAATATAAATAAGGAGAGCTCTATTGCCATTGGCTGGAGGTCAGGTGACCAGTACAATAAAACTTTGGTCATCAGGAAGCGAGGTCATTTGCTGAGGGGGAAGGGTCAAGGTTTGATCAACCCCGACTGTTCTCCTGGGGAAGGAAATCCATTGTTGAAAGACCAGAAATTTCCAATGATCTCAAGGATATAACAACGCTGATGACTTCCCTCTCATTCATCTCATAGATGTATTTTACAAGATTTCCTTTTGTTATGTCAAAATGTACTCTTTAAAATCAAGAAATTTACCCTATGGAATAGATTTATCCGACAGTTAAGAAGTGCGGGTTTAAATGGTTTATTTTAGGAAATTGTGGATTTTCAAGTCCAGGCTATTAGTTTTCAAGTATCTTTTTAAATCATGTCTAAATAGTAAAATAAATAGATTAATAAATGAATGAATTCAAGGGAGATTACACTAGGTCTATCAACTACTAATCATAGTAGTTTCCCTTGATCGGTGCGCTAATCATTTCCGTTAATCAAAGTGACATGTCCCAGGCATTTTCCGTTAATCAAAGTGACATTCTGCTGAGGATATATCACTAAAATTCTCATTACGTTTATATATATATATATATATATATATATATATATATATATATATTTAATTCTAATACTATATATATATAGAATTCCAATACTATATATATATATAATAATATATATAATTCTAATAATATATATAATAATATAATAATATATAATATATAATAATAATAATATAATAATAATATATATATATAATATATATAATATATATATATATATAATTCTAATAATATATATTTATATATAATCTAATAATACACACATCCATATATATATATATATATATATATATATATATATATATATATAATTCTAATAATATATATATATAATTCTTATAATATATTCATATATATATATATATATATTTATATATATTTATATATCTATATATATATATATATATATATATATATATATATATATGTAATTATATATTTATATATATGTATATATTTAATATACGTATATATAATTCTAATAATATATATATATATATATATATTTATATATAATTCTAGTAATTATATATATATATATTATATATATATATATATATATATATTATATATATATAATTCTAATAATATATATATATATATATACAATTCTAATATAATAATTATGATAATATAATATATATATATATATATATATATATATATATATATATATATATATATATATATATACAATTTTCAACGGAATGATAATTCTATGAGGTCTGCTTTGCCATTGAACGTCATTTCTTTTAATCATCCAAATTTTCAATATAACAGACAACTATGAAAAGCAAATTAAAATTCATCAACCCTTCCTAAATAGAAGCATCAATAACATCATGGATCGTTGTTACAACGACAACAACAACAACAACAACGATAATAATAATAATAATAATAATAATAATAATAATAGAAACCAAGCTCAACAGCAGAAATCTTATCAAAAGAATAGATACCTGGACCGTCCCTATTATAAGATACTCTGGGCCATTCTTAAAATGGACAAAAGAAGAACTCAGACAGATCGACCAAAGGAATATGAAATTAATGACAATGTGCAAGGCCCTCCACCCTAGAGATGATGGAGATAGGCTATATGTATCAAGAAAAGAATGTGGAAGAGGTCTTGCTAACATAGAGGACTGTGTAGTGGCCACAATCTCAGGACTCGAAGAATACATAAAAAAGAGCAAAGAAAGATTACTTATGGCAGCTAACAACAGCAGATGTAATATATGGACAAACAGAAAAACAATGAAAACTAGAAAAAAAGATGTATGCTATATGTATCAAGAAAAGAATGTGGAAGAGGTCTTGTTAACATAGAGGACTCTGTAGAGGCCACAATCTAAGGACTCGAAGAATACATAAAAAAGACCTAGTGTTGATTAACAAAAAAAGAGAACTGGTGGTCTTTGCAGTTCCAGCAGATCACAGGGTGAAGTTGAAAGAAAACGGAAAGATGGACAAATACCTGGACCTTGCCAGAGAATAGAAAAAGCTGTGGAATATGAGGTTGAAAGTGATACCAATTGTAGTTGGTGCACTTGAAACGGTCTCAAAAAAACTTGGAAAAAAGACTGAAGGATCTGGAAATCAGAGGAAGAATTGAGACCACCCAGACTACTGCATTGCTGCAATCGGTTAGAATACTCAAAAGAGTCCTGGAGACCTGAGGAGACTTGCTGTCACTCAGACTCCAGTGAAATACCATCAGCTAATGCTGATGTGAAAACTCAAAAGGAGTAAATAATATAATAATAATAATAATAATAATAATAATAATAATAATAATAGTAAAGCTTACTGATTACAAGCATTTGCAAATATTAATAATTTCTATAAATACTAAGTGAGTCGTTACGGCCGAAGGCAGCTTTTAAGTGAGTAGCTCCGGAGCAGATATGAATATGAGCAAAATATGTGTAAAATGCATTTTTCGAAAAAAGCCGTACAGGATGTGGGATGGAGCAGTACACCTGCACTCATTCATATGTACGATAGTTCCATCTTCATAAACAACACCTGCAAGTATTAAAAATTCAGTTCCCACGAAAAATAATGAAAATCATCATTCTATTTGTGCAAGCACAGTTGGACAGATGTGTCCTGATCTGTACATATCTTTATGTATATTAAATATGCAAGCATAAAGATAAATACAAAAAACGGTTTCCTGTATATTGAACAATGAGACACCTACTCGCACTTTTTAGTTCAACTGAAATTGTCTTCGATGAACTTAAAAAAAAAACAACCTTTTTTTTTATTTATTATCATATTCAGTCTTTATTTGTAAACGGATGTTAACGTTGCCATTTCATATAGAAACATTCTTTCAGTACAGTAGGACCTCAATATCCGCGGAATCACCAAGTGCTGTTTCGCTTATCCACGGGGCGTCCAATAATATCATCATCACCACGTCGCGCATGCAGCACGAAGGAAACGAAAAGAGAGACAAATACCTGGACATTGCTAGAGAATTGAAAAAACTGTGCTATATGAGGGGAAAAGTAATATCAATAGTAGTTTGGGCACTAGGAACGGTCCCCAAAAGCTTAGAAAAAAAATGAGGAACTGGAACTCAGTGGAGGAAGTGAGGTCATCCAGACAACAGCATTGTTGAAATCAGCTGGAACACCCAGGAGAGTCCTGGATACCAGAGGAGACTTGTCACTCAAACTCCAGTGAAATTATAGTTAACGCTGTTGTTAAAAACTAATAATAATAATAATAATAATAATAATAATAATAATAATAATAAACAAAACGCAAAAAATTCTCTGGGACTTTGAGATAAAAACGGATCACCTTATCCCAGCAAGAAGGCCAGACCTAGTATTGATAAACAAAAAAGAAAGAACTTGTCAACTGGTGGATTTTGCAGTGCCAGCAGATCACAGGGTGAAGTTAAAGGAAAATGAAAAAATAGACAAATATCTGGACCTTGCCAGAGAACTGAAAAAGTTATGGAATATGAAAGTGAAAGTGATACCAATTGTGGTTGGTGCACTTGGAACAGTCCCAAAAGGATTGGAAAAGGGTTTGGAAAGTTTGGATATCAGAGGAAGGATTGAAACCATTCAGAACACTGCATTGCTGCAATCTGCCAGAATACTCAGAAGAGTCCTGGAGACCTGAAGAGACTTGCTGTCACTCAGACTCCAGTGAAAGACCATCAGCTAACACTGATGTGAAAACTCAAAAGGAGTAATAATAATAATAATAATAATCTCAAGAGAGAAATTGAATCTCTCATAATTTCTGCACAAGCCAATGATATAAGAACAAACTATATCAAAGCAAAAATAGATAAGACGCGACAGAATAACAAGTGTAGGATATGGGGAGAAAAAGACGAAATGGTTAGGCATATAATTAGAGACAGCAGCAAATTAGAAAAAAGAGAGTACAATACTAGGTTCAAAAGAATGAGACGTATAAAATTCTCAGGGGTTTTAAGATACAGACGGATCACCTAATCCGGGATCGGAGTTCAGACTAAGTATTAATTAACTAGAAGAGGAGAACTTGTCATCTCATGGATTTTGCCGTCCTGGTGGTTCACAAAGTAAAAATCAAAGAAAACGAAAAGATAAATAAATACGTGGACCTAGCCAGAGAACTGAAAAAACTGAGGGACATGAAGGTAAAGGTCGTACCTGTTGTAATTGGTATCCTTGGAACGGTCCCAAACGGTTTGGATAAAAGTCCTGATGAATTGGAAATCAGGGGAGGAATCGAATCCATCCAAACAACAGTATTGTAAAGATTGGTTAGAATGCTCAGACGACTCCTAGATAATTGATGAGACTTTCTGTCACTCAGCTTCCAGTAAAAAAACCAAACAGCTAAGGCGGGCGTGAAAAACTCTCAAGGAGTGAAATAATAATAATAATAATAATAATAATAATAAATAATAATAATAATTGTGGTACATGAGGATGACGTTGATACCAACTGTAGTTGGTGCACTTGGAATGGCCCATAAGGGCTTGGGAAAAAGACTAAAAGAATTGGAAATCAGAGGAGGAATCGAGACCATAACAAGCAACAACATATTTGAGATCAGTTAGAATACTCAAAAGTCTTGGAAATCTGATTGTTTAGTTGTTTTTTTTACAGCATATCAACCCTTTTCAAGTCATTTAATGCCGAATCAAGTCATGGTTGCTTAGAGTCTCTTCTATTGATTAAGTAGTCAACCTGTACATTTTAGATGTACAGGGAAGGGGGCAGAACATTTGATACCATTTAGTAATCTAATGATTTGACCAATTCTCGTTCAAATGATCTCAAATTCCAACACCATGTGTAGAAACAATTCAAAATTATGTTGTAATGTTTAATCGTCTTTTCTCCTACACTAAATGGCATTTACACACCTGAAAAGGAAAGAAAACAGAATTTTGGGTTGATCCCACACTTCCTGGTGAAATTTGAGATCATTTGAACGGGAATTTGTCAAGTTATTAGATAACGAAATTATATCAGTTTTTTCTGAAACACCATGTCTATAAATTAAGAAATATAAACAATCCACTGAAACATACATTTTGTTTATTTCTCTATAAATTTTTTACGGCAAGAAAGCTGGAGATTTAAAATCATTTAATGCTATTCCTAAAACACGTAACTTTATGATTGAAAAGCAAATAAAGAATGAACTTAACAACCACAATCCTTTTTGAAACGATTATTTTCAAAATTAAAAATGTTAAGTTAAAGTGCTTTTTAACAAGGGTGTAGTTGCTAACGTGCTGGACTACGATATCGTAGTAAGCGAGTTCGATCTTCTGTTGTGCTATTACGTTCAGTTTCAGACTAATACCCCCGGGAAATGTGCAAATCCTCTCATCCCTCACCCATGGGTTAAATAATACACTACTGTTCTTCTGCAAGGGGGGATTTAGCATTAAAAAACCCACGAATGTTGATATGTCATTAAACAAAGAAACATGACCATTTTCAACAAAAATATATTACATTTGTTTGAATAAAAAAAAAACAAAAAACTATCGCGATTGAATTTTATGTAATTTTGTGACGTACTGTGAAATCGGTGAAATTTTTGCTATCGTGCGGGGTCAAATCCGGTAAACCAGAGCCCCACCTTATTTTCTCGCTCTAATATTTCAAAATTAAGCAGAACCATGGAAAAACGATTCATAGCATTTTCGCATGCTACGTCAGATTCGGTCAAATTTCTTCAGTCGTGCTGTACTAAATGGGACAATTTCAAAATAAAAGTACTTGGATTAATGGCGACGCATAAAATAGGTATTTTAATGATCTAATCCAGGACCTTTGATAATATCAAAGATTGGTTTCTTCGGCATATCAATCTCAGTGGGTTATTTAATGCCAAATCAATCCTTGTAAAAGAACTAGCAGTGTTACTATTTAACCCATAGCTTAGGGGAAGATAGGGTTCATACTTTTCTCAATGGATTTAACCCGAAAGTGAACGTAATTGCTCTACTGGAGTTTGAACTCGCTTACAATGATGTCGCAGTTTAGCACGTTAACCATTACGCCACGTGGTCTCCCCCTCCATTAACATCAAAGAAATAGACTCATGATTAAAGCATGCTGAAAGCGTCGGTTTCCACTAAGTCCCAAAAGTTAAGCATTGATAAACCTGCTTTGCACTTAGGTGGGTGACCACTTAGTAACACTGGGCATTGTGCGTTAGATGGATGGGCTTCAACAGGCTATTCCTAAGACACGCAAACGTTTGGGTTTCTTCTTCACTGATCCCGTAACCATGTTTTCATCGTGGTGGCGCTAACCACGACCCAAGCAGGTTACTTAATCAGTGAAAAAGAAAACAGGATTTTGAATGCCCATATTCAAGATCGGTGGGTCCTTCCAAATTGAAATAATGACGCAATACAACCTTCCCTACCTTTATTTTCTTTTACTTAGCTTAGTCAAGTGTTATAGATCAAATATATATATTTGAAAATTATTTGTATAAGACAATAATACTTGATGCTAAATAACTGTAAATTACTTGTATTAAGATAGTTACTTGAAGCTTTGCGTAGCCAGGTACTCTGGCCTCAGATTTTTCACTGTACCTGCTGTTCCTGGGTATTTTCTCAATTAACTAATGGCAAGAATCATCGCTGCTTAACTTCAATGTTCAGTGTTCTAGGTTTAGTAATTTAATCATGAATGGATACTAACATTTAGGCAATTAAATTGCCATTTGAGAAACCGTGTCGTTCTCTCAATCCCATCTCAATTTAGTATCTCTTTTTCCAAGAGTCACGCCCCCCCCCCTCATTGCTACTTTCTTACTGAAAAGATAAATAAAAGGACTGTTGATTATAAATTCCTGGCATAGGCGGATTCCCCTATTTTCCCGCCGAAACCCCCCCAAGAGAGGGCTTCGATAAAGCTCCTGGCGGGCAGAGATAGAGCGGCATGAAGAAAGAAAAGGCTGGGGGACATGCAACTCTACCCATTAGCGAGTCATCTCTGCGGTCTGCCAAACTTAATAGGAATTCCAAACGGGAGAATGTCAAGTGGAAAAGGCTAGTGTCGTTAGAGTTGGTTTGACGTCTGCCTCTTGTGTGTGTGTATGTGTGTGTGTGTGTGTGTGTGTGTGTATCCTGCATAGAAGAAGAAAAAGTCACGTGACACTCAGTGCCCTACATTCCTTCCTGTCCCTATCTGTGTCCATTTCGGTTTCGCCTTTCACTCCCTTTTCCAAAACATTCCCTTTTTTTCTTTTCTTGTTTCCTGTTTTTTTTCTTTCTCCTTTCTTTCTATTTACCAGGTTTCATACTGCACCTGGCGCAATTATAGTAATAATTGAGTGCTAGAGTACTGAGGGTACTTGGTGTCACTTGGCCCCTATTGAAGGATAACAGTTAACCCCTGCTTTGATAATCTATTAATAATGGAGATTCGGTCTCGATTTGTCTCTAAACGAAATTACGTCTCTGCTTCCGTCACAATACCGAAAATCGTCAATCGATAGAATAAAAAACAACACTGTAACCAGTTTTTAAAATTATATTTTACTTTCGCTCTTTTTTTCTGTAACAAGAATATTTAATTAATAATGGAGATTCGCTTCCGGTTTTTGTCTGTAACAAAAATTACGTCACTGCTTACGTCACATTACCCAACACATAATCCAACGTCATAACATAGAATAAATATACTCAAAGTGTGAGCATGCAACGTTAGACAATCCTCATTGTTTCAATAAATAGATGCCCGGCGTTATATATTTATATATAGATTTTTTATTCTAATATATTATTTAAAGTTATCGGAACTGTTTCCATTTCAAATTGTCTTTCTTTCTTTCTTTTTTACTCCTTTAATAAATTTGTCGATTTTACATACTTATGGTACACACTCTATGACATTGAATTTTCAGCTCCTATCCCCTCAGGCAATATCTTTCAAAAAATTATTTCTACATCGCCCAGAGGGTGTGTTTTTATTTTGCTAGTTTAATTAATAATTAATAGATGCAAACAACATTTTATTTGAAGGGAACAGAATTAAGTTTCAATTTCTAATTGTTTTTTAACCCATTTAATAAATTTTATTTTATTTATTTATGTTACAATCGCTCTAACATTGAATTTTTAACTCCCGACCCCACCTCAGGCAATATCTTTCAAAAATTAATTTTACACCGCCCGAAGGGTGTTATTTTGCTAATAATAATAATAATAATAATAATAATAATAATAGAGAAACGAAATTTATTTTAGTAGCAGCCAAAAAATAATGCCATACATATTCATCAACCCACCCCCTCGCATGAGTAGGATATGACACAAGTCAGTTACTTGAATGGATTTTAACAAGTTTGGAGTTTTCCTTCTCCTAGAGTAGCTTCTTAGCCAAAGTTAAGCAGCCCAGTCTGCCCTACTACTTATAGATGGAGGAGGAATAATTCGATGCAAACCTTTCCAAGGGTAAAAAAAGTAAGTCAACGGAGTGGCGTATTGTCGGTATCAGCTAGACAGCGAGGGAGTCTATCACCTTTTCACTAGTGCTAGACCAAGGAGATTGTTTTTGCGTCTGAGGTGGAGTGCCACACATACCATCAGCTCCACACTTTACTGCACAGATCCCTGTGCTACTCATACGTTGAGTTGGTTAGGGCCGGCATTGAACCTGGAACCTTGTGCTTCCGAGACCGATGTTCTACCGACTAAGCTAGGGTATTAGCGCTATATGAAATGAAAATAGCCTCGGTCATGATTTGAACTCAAAATAGTCATAAAGACCAACTATATCAGAGGAAAATGGATAATACCCAGCAGAATAGCAAGTGTAGAATGTGTGGAGAAAAAGAAACGGTTAATCACATAATAAGCGAACTAGTACAGAAAAAGAAAGTACACGACTAGACACGACTGGGTGGGAAAGGTGATCCACTGCGAATTTGACCATACTACCAAATGGTATATGCGCAAAATAGAATATGTCCTAGTGAATGAGATGCATAACATTCCTTTTTCATTTTTTTATCTACAATTTCACGTGTTAGTTGTACAGCATCTTTAAAAATAGTATTAAATACATCATCATCATTACTGCAATAAGTTTAAGTCTCAGTGGGTGCTCCACTATTGTGGACCATGTGCCAGACTAAACTAAGCTTTAAATATGAATTCTCCTCTGGGAAGAATTTAAAGACAAATAATGAAAACTATTAAAAAAAACTGTAAAAGAAGAAAACAAAAATATTATAAGTGATATATATATATATATATAATATATATATATATATATATATATATGGATGATAATCATATGGCCTATAAATCTAACTAACCTAAATGAAAGAAAGAATTGAAAAATAATTGAATGTACTTACCTATTGATGACCGTAGAAGATAAAGAATGATAACGAATAATGTGATATATATATATATATATATATATATATATATTATATATATGAGAGAGAGAGAGAGAGAGAGAGAGAGACAGAGAGAGACAGAGACAGAGACAGAGACAGAGACAAAGACAGACAGAAAAAGAGAGAGTGAGTTTGGGAGGGATAAAATGGGAACATTCTCAATATGAAAAATCAGAAAAAGAATCAGGAGAGAGAGAGAGAGAGAGAGAGAGAGAGAGAGAGAGAGAGAGAGAGAGAGAGAGAGAGAGAGCATTGATAATCTGAGAAAAACAGAAAAACAAAAACAAAAATGATATAAAAAACAAACAACAAAACAAAAAACAAAACAAAACTCATAGAAACGCTATAGTTAACTTCTCATGAATCTGTGTGATGACTATCTATGCGCATGTGCAGAGCATATTTTGAGCCAAGTCTGTATTCCCCGTTGCCGGGGCAACACCTATAAACATCACGATACTTACACATGTTTGTTTAATTTCGCTGGTATCGTCTTGAGAACATCTGATATGTTTCTCTTTAGCTAAAAGATTCTTTTGCCTGATTGTTAAATGTTGTTCCAGTTGAGTATTGAAGAATTTGCATTTATAATTATATGTAAACAACTCCGAAGAATGGAAGATTATGTAACGCTATTTCGACTTGATTGTCTTTTAAATAATTAACAGTAGATGTCTATATATAATCGTGGCTAGTACATACATTGGCATTACTAGCAAATATATGCATTCTCCGTAGGGTGCAAGTATTTAAGTTTTAATGCAATAAATATCATGTTTAATTAGAAAGGCAAATGAAACTATATAAAATGCAGATAAAACGAGTATCATCGACAAATAGAACAACTGAAATTTCTATCACTCCCGTCTTTCATTGCTAAATTTTCATAATTTAACCATTTAGTTAAATTAGCAAGTAAAGAATAAAATTACAGTTATTTTTTCTTGTTATTAGATTCTTTTAAGATTTATCCCAGAGATTTTTGCTCATATTCATTAAGATAAAACCAAATATTTAGAAATCAACAATACTAAGCACATATTTATTAAAATCAGATTTTCAATATCAATATGCAAATTAGCTTTCCCGTTCACACTGTAAACCGCTATATTGTTATAATGCGTGTTATTAGTATGTACATAAGACTTATTTTTTAAAATTAATAATTGAGGTTTAAATATAAATGAAATCATGGAGAATGTGACGTAAATAACTAAGGGAATTGTGACTTGAGTAGTGATATAGTTTCAGTTACAGACATAAAAACACGCAATCTCCATTATAATAAGATTAGCAAATTCACATTCAAATTCACATATATTTAGGAACAAATAGGGATAGATATACTATGAAGATTTTTCAGATTTTATTAGTACACGAATCTACTAACTGTTTAGAATGTGGGAACATTTTTATTCTAATGTTCCTAGTTGAGTGGAAATGGCAGAATGTGGCATAGGGTGGCACAAGATCAGTTTTTTTAAACGGGGTAGACATAGTTTTTCTTCTCCTAGACTAGTTGGTTAAATCTAAAGGCCCTAGTGAAACGCAAATAGTCTCGTCCAGGATTTGAAATCGGATGGTCGGGTCAGTTTCAAACGATGATAACTGTTACTGATGGCCTCCTCTCATTCGATTACTCGTTCACTCACTAACCACTTCTGTCTCTGCCTCTTTAACATTCCTAATGTACCCAACTATTTACGAATTGATAAGTTAAGCAACGATTTGACTACTCAGTGTTTAGATGGGAGATAGTTGATACTGTAAGCAACCTTAGACTTGTGTTTCAGACGGAGCAAAGTTTGGCAAATTGAAGGCACAATGTCAGTTTCTTGACGATAACCATTACACAACGCAGTTATTACGGGAATTTATGTTAAGACTTATGAAAAGTCATAAATTGTGGACGTGTCTGTAGCTCGAAATTTGAATTAAAGTTCGTTAGATTTAAAAGTGGAGGTGGGACATTTTCCATAACCGTTGGGGATTATGATTGACATTTTAGATGACC
>CM042140.1:127552575-127575075 GCA_023376005.1 Doryteuthis pealeii | reverse complement strand
GTACTTCACACTCCCAGATCTTCAGCACTGGAGCATTCTCATCGGGTGCAGATTAGTGTCATAACCAGAACACTCATTGCGTGGAGGTTTTACTCCTCTGAAAGGGATACAATCGACGTATTTGAAGCCTAACCAACAAGACAGATAGCGACCCGAGTCAGTTGAGATAAAAAACAACAACACTATGGAGACTTCAAGCGACACGGTGGGGAGGTTGCACAAGGAAGAACTAGAGATGGTGAAGAAAGGAAACCCCCAAGAGAGAAACTGAATCTCTTATAATTGCAGTACAAAATGCCATAAGAAGATCTGAGACGGCTTGCTGTCACACAGGCCCCAGTGAACGACCACCAACTAATGCTGGTGAGAAAAACTCGGAATGAGTCAAATAATAATAATAATAATAATAATAATAATAATAATAATGAGTTTTATTCAACTTTTTTTGTTGAATGTAAACAGGTGGATTTGCCATTGTGTTCAAGATGGCGTATAATGTTTTTTTTTAGGAAATAAATTCTGGACTTAATTTTGTTTGTCTCTATTGATAAACATCAACGCATCACCCACGCTTACTACTTTAGAGAAGTGAGCTGTAGTTGTTTACTTGGCTTTACTTAGTCTGGTACACATGCCGCAACCTTCAGTGGATGCACGTTGTGTAATGGTTAGCGTTTAAGAAATGGACTCAGCGACACGAATTCAATTTTATTTGGTGATAATGCATTTCATATATAGGAAGTGTCGTATGTTATGGTTGTCGTCAAAGGAAAGGGACACGGCGACACGATTCCAAATCCTGGACAAGGCTGGTTGCATTTCATATGGCACTAATACCATGAGGAAAGGTGTGAATCCAACTATTCTCCCTCTAACTATGATTAAATAGTAGGGCAACTGGTCTAGGAGAAGTAAAACTCTGAATTCAAACCTGGTAAACTCCACATAAAAAATGACCTTGTATCGCATCCTGCTCGTACAGAAGAGTTGGTAAATACGTACATTTCATATAGTGCTAATACTGTGTCAATGCATTTATATAGTATTATGGGTAAATAGTAGGATAGACTGGGCTCTATAACCTTGGTTAAGCAACAGTCTAGGAGAAAGAAAACACTGAATTTAAACTTGTTAATCCTCGCTTAAGAAATTGACTTTGTGTCGCATCCTGTTCGTGCAGAGGGGTTGGGTAAATACATACATAAACCTTAACATCGGGTTTCTTACGACACCTACTGTTTATGTGATCACCCATTTAAATAATGTTGAATTATTTGGGTATAAGGTGTGCGAAAGACCACAACTTATATTTATAAACTGTTCCAAAACAGCAGTAGCTGAATTAACCAATCAAAATCGCCCAAACATGTATTTAATTTACTATTTAACGGCGTTGATAAATTGACCTAAAATACTCGCTAGATGGACTGCTTAAAGGAATGACCACCAGGATCAACTCTGATACAACTTTCTACTTAGAGGACAGATCAACAGACAGGGTTATCTCTAATGCATTGTTCTACTTTGAGGTCGGAACAAAAGACAATGATTAAAACTGATAGAACATCTTTCTACTTCAAAAAAGGATCAACTTTATGTCACAAAGAATCTCTACTGTAAAACGTCATTCAACTACAGCACTGAAATGATCACGTGAATCGTAACTAATACTAAAACAGGTTCATCGCTGCTTAGCTTCGGTTATCTGACGACAACCGATACTGTCGGTGTTACTTGACCGTAAGTTTCAGACAAGTGAGATGTTAACATTTGTAATGTTGATCGGGATTTAGGAAATTCAGACCAACAAAAAATCTGTGCCAACTAATACAGACAATTCGATGAGGGTGATCAACGCCGTTTAATTACGACCGAATTCATCATCATCAGGTCACGCTGTTAGTACCGACTCCCATCTCTCTCTCTCTCTCTCTCTCTCTCTCTCTCTCTCTCTCTCTCAACCCACCTCCTTCGGACATGGCTACTGGCATCTTTTTCAACTTTTTATCGGTTCGTACTGACTAAAAAAAATAGTCGTCGGGGTGTCCTAAAGTCGGTATCAGCCAGACAACGAGAGACTATCCCCTTTTCATTAGCACTAGATCAAGGAGATTGTCTTGGCGTCTGTGGTGGAGCGCCACACCTACCATCAGCTCCTTACTTTACCGCTCAGATCCCTGTGCTCCTTATACGCTGAGTTGGCGAGGGGTGGTATCGAACCAGGCAACTTGTGATTCCTAGCCGGACGCTCTACCGACTGAGCTAAACCGGCCCTTTCGGTCTCTTTTTATGGTGAGGAATGTGGTTGGGAAAAATGTTAATTACATATTCCTAGTATATAATACGCACCCCTAACGTTTAGGCTGAAAAATCTGTTAAGATATTGCGTCTTATACACAAATAATAACGGTATTAATTTATTGATAATTCAAATTTATTTAGTGATTTTGAAATTTTTTTGAACGTGGGTAAAAGGCTGATATTGACGTTTTATGCATAATCAATCATAAAGTGCGTTGAGGAATTACAAAAAGTGACTGGAGATGTTGTTGAATGATTGGCATATACTTAGCTTAGTTTAATCTGACAGAAGATCCCCGAGTGAGGATTGATTTCACTTTCAATGGTATGTTAGACTTACATGCTTATCGTAGCTCCACCCAAGTGTTAAATGATCAGATATCAATTGTATATGTTTCACTCGTCAGTAACCCATCTTCACACACACACACACACACACACACACACACACACACATATATATATATATATATATATATATATATATATATATGGTCTTTTAACAATGTGTAGACGTCTAGTATTTTGAGAAATACATTGAACTTGTAAAGTCATCGCTACTGAGTTCGTCCCATAGCAGGAACTACCACTTTAATTCAGAGTGGACATGGGAGTAATGGCAATGAAGGTGTATTCACACTACCCAGATCTTCATAAATGGAGCCTTGCCATCGGGTGTAGATTAGTGGCATACCCAGAACACCCGTTGTGTTGAAGTCTTACTCTTCTTCAAGTCATACAATCAGTGTATTCGAAACACCCCCGATACGACAGATGGTGACTCGAGTCAGTTAAGATTAAAACGTAAACTAAAATTTTAAATGTGAAATAATAATAATAATAATAATAATAATAATAATAATAATAATAATAATGCCCAAGGCATTACACCTGAGAGATAACATAGACAGACTATATGTGTCAAGAAAAGAAGGAGGAAGAGGTCTCATCCATATTGAGGATTGCGTAGATGCGGCAATTCGAGGATTCAAGGTGTACGTTAAAAATACCAAAGAAAGACCAATTACAGCATTTATTAACAGCAATTGCAACATATAAACAAACAGCAAAACAACAAAAACTAGAAAAACAGAAATGGGAAGGAAAACAACTATACGGAGGCTTCAAGCGACATAGTGGAGAGATTGCAAAGGGAAGACCTGGAGATGGCTTCAAACACATCAGAGTTCGTCCCATGACTTGATTAACATTTTTATTCTATACAGTACTTAATTACATTCAGAAGATGTCAGTATATTTTACACATCTTTAATTGAAGAGTTTTAAGATTTTGAAAAAAAAAAAAAAAAAAAACTTGTTTTGTATTAGCTTCTATGCTTTCGTAAAACTAGCTGAAAACTCGCTATATAGAAAATTTTTTTAAAATTAATCCTTACAGAAGACCTAGGATCACATTAGATTTAATATTAAATTTCATTTGAAAATAACTTTCTATAAGAATCTTCATCGCTGCGTAACAATGCCCTGAAGATGGTTTAGTATTAAAAAAACAAAACACTCGAACGATGGCATAACTATTCATTCATAGATAAATACATCCTCTAAATATTTGTTTTTTCATGTATTCATACTTACATATCATCAGATTTATTTCCATTTTTCTTCACATGATGTATTTGATATATGTCAACTTTTATATCTATCCGACAATCATCGTGACACTATTTCATTGTTTTCTATTTCATTTGAAAAATTATTTTCAAAATATTCTAATAAACCCAGCATATGTTGCGTGCATCTATTAATTATTAATTGAATAATTATTTTAAATATTTTACACATAATTTTACACAAAATCGTCGGTATTTATTTATTTGTAAAATTTTTAGTTAACTTATTGATATTGAAATAATGACGATTTCTTGTTTGTAAATAATTTATCTAGTAAAACTCTATACGTTAGATAACTTTAGATATATATTAAAATAAATCAAACTATTTCTCTGATTTTCTTTAGATGAGGCTTGATAATTAGTATTATTTGGATTGTTTGGACTATTGTCCTTATCTTTATTGTTATCTGATTACGACAAGAATGTTCCCGAATTCGAAAAGAAGGTTTCCGAGTTCGAAAAGAAGGTTCCCGAGTTCGAGGAGGCTCCTGGGTCCAACAAGAAATACCTGAAGAAGGCCGGAGGGCACATCGGCCGAAACGTTGTACAGATGACAATAAAGATGAGGACAATAGTCCGAATAATCCAAATAATAGTAAAATAAACTATATATAAATATATAATACCGGACATGTATTTTTTAAAACTTGTTTTAAAAAACAATAAAGACCGTCTAACCCTACGTAAACTGTGACGTAGTTTCGGTTACTGACAAATTGAGACCTAATCTCCATTATTAATAGATTTGATAATACCAGTCAACTTAGCAATTTAACAACGTATACATGAAAACTAGCAATTAAAATTTTCGAAGGGCTCCCAATTTGAATTGATCATGTAGAAGATTAATTTACCGGTTGCGTTTAAAAACAAAAATATTAATTTCCAAAAGAGCTCATGCAAATGATGAATATAAAATGTATAATGTCTCATGAAGCTTACCCAACATTGGCCGTTGATACAAATGTTGAGGGATTCGTCATCGCATCTTGTCCCATCGAGAACTTTTGGGGCGAGGCTTTTAACAATATTTCCTTCCACAGCCAAGCAGTAAAGGGAGCAGGGATCAGATGGGTTTCGATAAGGAATCCACGTAAAGTACTGTCCAAAGTACATGTTGTCATCATAGGCCGAACATTGTTGCGCCCGGAAATTGTCCTTCGGGTTCGGGCATTGCTGAAAATAACCAGAATACAAATTAAACAAGAATCTGTATTTGCGTAACCCGAGTATCCTTATTCTGCTTGTTTATATCTACATTTCATAGGGCTTAGAATACGCCGGTTGTATCTGCTGCAGATGGTATAAAAGTTGTCGGGATGGCCTAATGTCGGTATCAGCCTGACAGCGAGGAAGTCTATCCCCTTTTCACTAGCGCTAGACCAAGGAGATTGTATTTTAGCTTTCGAGGTTGAGTGCCACACCTACCTTTAACTCCTCTCTTTACCACACAGTGCTACTGTGCTACTCATACGCTGAGTTGGTGAGGGCCGGTATCGAACCAGGAACATTGTGGTTCCAGGCGGACGCTCTACCAACTGAGCTAATTGCCTAACACTTCCGCCACGGATAGTATGTGACACAAGGTCAATTTTTAAACGAGTTTGAATTCTGGGTTTGATACTGAACTGCATCTAATGTGGCGGCTACAGTTTTAGAGATTTGAGAAGAGTGAAGTACTCCTTCATTGCCATTACTCCCAGGTCCACTCTAACCCGGAGAGGTCGTACCTGTTAGGGTTCCATCTACGGGTCACATATATTGAAATTAATCGTATTAGATATAAATTCTTGATATCATATAACTTTGTGAAAACTAATTATTATAGACAAAAAACATTTAACTCTGTTTTCTTTTATTTAACCCTATCGCTCTGATTTAAGTTTAGTAAAAATAAAAACCATGTTCATTTTACATCTTTGGTCAATGGTTGAAACTTGAACCCAAATAGTAAGCCATGATCTTGAATGCCATTTTTTAAGGTAGGCAGATCCTTTCAAATAGTTCTATCTATTGGTTAAAATCTAACCCATACATGGAACTCTTTTTGTAACCTACCTACTGTAGTCAAGTGTATGAAGATTTAGTAAGCTTAACATGATATTTAATTTAAATGGTATCAGAACGTCTCGCGTTCCGTACGTTTAACAAACAAATACAAGTAACGTCGGTGGGTCTGATAAAATGTCTTCGCAGGCTGGATCCGGCTCGCGGACCGTAGTTTGATGACCCCTGGCTTAGATAGATATGTTTAAAAATTATTTATATTCGATAGAACCGTGAGCAAAGAAGAACAAAAAAAATCTACGAAACGACAAAATAAAAAACCTAGATATGAACGTACAGTGAGCGCGATTTCCTGACCTCTAGATATAAAATAACCCTTTTATTGTAAAAAAAAAAAAAAAAACAACCCAAAAATAAATAAATAAATAACAACTAACAATCCAATTTTGTCTGATATGTTATATTTTCCTTTTCCTTTTGAATGTTGTTATAATCCAAAATGCCAGAACATCATAAATACAAAACAGTTAAATATATTTTAACTCAACAATATTTGTTTTCATTTCTCACCGACCAAGGTGTAGGAGAATTGATATGGAAAAAGTTTCACACGTGCGTATTTGTGCAGCCATTTTGTTTCTACCTTGATGATTATATCCTCTGCTGATGTTGCCTCTTTTACTCAAGAGTGATATCATTTGTTATTAAAGAGTTATCTCCCCTAACAAAAAGTATAAGCCTTTTAAAATACTTTTTTATTCATATTATCATTCACTTTTTCTCCCTTATTCTCTTTCTTTAAGATTACATTTCTTTAAAATTACTCACTGTCCATCACTTTTTACTTTCTGTTTCACTTTAAACATACCTGTGTAGTGACTTACTAAACTTAGCTTAGCTTAGTACACGACCAGAAGTATAAGGCACACAGTGTTGTGGACTAGCCTATCTTACCTTTTCTAAGAGAGTAAATGAACTGGTCCAAGACTACTTGTGCATCTCTGTTTAGAGCTGTCAGGAGGTCATTACGAGAACCTTCTACTAAAAAAACTCAATTCTTAGCACTCTATTGTGAAGTACTTTATTGTTAGCGCTATAACTGGTTGAAACAACAACTCCGACATGAGTGTTGAACATAAAATAATGGACTTTAATAAAAGCACATGGAGACATTTATCACATATACAA
The DNA here is from genome assembly GCA_023376005.1 of Doryteuthis pealeii. Taxonomy (NCBI): domain Eukaryota; kingdom Metazoa; phylum Mollusca; class Cephalopoda; order Myopsida; family Loliginidae; genus Doryteuthis; species Doryteuthis pealeii. The sequence goes on along the minus strand of CM042140.1, from coordinate 127,567,945 downwards.
GAAATACGTGTAAGGCACAAGGTACAATAAGAACATAAACAATAGTTACCTACATGTACATATAAAAGATATAGATAGAGTTATGGATAGTCCATAAGGTTAAAGTCACTTACTGACTTAGTCCGTATGTGGGGGATAGAGGCTGGGTGTAGACACACACAGTCCAAGAAGAAGGAGAAAAGAGAGATCTTGAATCTGGCGCTTTCTGCTTAAATACAGAAAACGCCTGGTGGTGAGAATAAAAACGAGAGGGAAGATAACTCTTCCAGATCCAAGGGAAGACAATCCAACAGCGCGAACCTTTATTTGGATGTACTAGTATACCGACATATTATATGTTCCAGTATACAACACTCAGACCCCCCCGTCAGTATCTTAGTCATTTGCTATGGTTAGCTTAGATTAGAAAGTCAGAAGTATGGGAAACCAAATCAGAATCAAACTCACTAATAATGGTCTGTAAGTATATCTCGATAACTATTATGCCACCCAAGATGCCCAATTAATAAAAAAATAAGCATAGTCTAGATTTTTCACAAGGTTAAAATTATGAAGCACATAGTAAAGATTGAACTCAGATGTTCTGCGAGACGAGCATGTTAACCATTATGCAAACACGCATGACATTTTATTACAGAAGATTTTTTTAGACATACATTCTCATTAGGTATGAAAAATGATGTAACTTATACGGTCACAATTTTCCGAAGGGTGTATCTTACATTTCTAAATCCCTTTTTTTATTTGACGTTTTGAACAAGCCGTATTCAGTAAGATAACAATGTTTCTTACATGAAGAATTATCGTTCAAGAAATCGTAGATGCTACCAAAACAAGGAAGCTTTTTTTTTTCTCTTCTGGGATGTTTACCCTTTCACGAAATTACCTCGAATATATTCAACAACTTGACGCAATAATAAAGCTGGCTGGCACGATCAAAAGATACATTTCTAATAATCGGTAAGATACAAGGGTTAAAGGATGACATGACACATTTAGTTTAGTTTTTCCTACAACATTTCCCCCACAATTATGTTATATACCCTTTATACGACATTGGGTATATACACGGAGAGAGAGAGAGACAGACAGACAGACAGACAGAGACAGAGAGACAGAGACAAGACAGCGGAGAGGGACAGAGACAGAGACAGAGACAGAGAGAGGGAGAGAGAGAGAGAGGGAGAGAGAGAGAGAGAGAGAGAGAGAGAGAGAGAGAGAGAGAGGTAGATATGATTGGATGATAGATGATGGTTATTACTTGTTAACATTCTGCTAACTAGTTACTTCGTTTAACTCGGCCGCCACCCTTTCTAGTGGACTTCTTGTTAAGGGTTGATTTTCTTTGTTGATTTTTTGGGCTGGTTTCTTCTTGTTTTAATTATTTAACAAACAAGATTTGGTTCTTTTCTTGAAAAAGATTTATTTCGCAACCCAGCCCATATTCATCCGCCGCGGATCGAGACCGACTCAGAGTGAGCGACTTTCACGTCCGCTCGCTCTGATATCTCTGCCGAATCTAATCTAAAACTATCTCACGCATCCAGTCACGTTTACCGGAAGAGGTGAAGTCGGGGTCATCTTCATATTAATCATAACCCCAACGTCTATGGAAAATTCCCCACCTCCGATTTTAAATCTAACGAACTTTTAAAAAATATTCTAACTATAGGTACGTACATAATTTATAAGATGCCCATAAAGTATGTAACATTTGTACCAAATGTTTTTGGTGTTTTTACCTGTATAATGGGCTATTTTTAAAGGGTTAAGTATCAGTCTCAGGGCTGGTTCACAGATAAAACAAAAGATGGCAGGAAGTGATTTTTTCAGGGTAAACAAGGGACACGTGCGAAAGTTGCTGCAAGCGGCCGGAAGTAGGATCGCAGTGGTGGGTGAGATGCCGTGAGCGGTTTAAATTAGGCAAAGAGTTAATGTCATATCAAACTAGTGATCCTATTTTGACTGATAATTGGAGATGAGTGGATTCATGCCTTTCCCTAGGTTAGTAGTTAGAAAGTGAACGTAATGGTGCGACTGGAATTCGAACTCGCTTACTACTGTGTCGTAGTCCAGCATTTTGCTATTATTCCACGAAGACACCCCCCGATTTGGCCAGGGAACGCATATACCAGGGCTGCTGTTGTACGAAGGACACTCCGAAAGAAATATTTCTTATTCATTTCCACGTAAGCCTCAACAGACACATGGAGCAATAAATAGATAAATAAATAAATACCCGTGTGATTTCAGCTACAAAACACTACATAGTTAACACTACTGGAGATGGATATTGAAATATAAAACTGGGAGGCATGTTTAGTGAAAAGGGGATAAACTCCCTCTCAGTCCGGCTGATACCGACAATATGCCACTCCGCCGACTTTACTTTTTACTGTGCCACAAGGGTGGCTTTGGCAATAAATAACACAGGAAGGTTGATATTCTATTAAACAAACAAACCAAACCAAAGCGTCTTATATGAATGAAAATGTCGGCGATTTGACTACTTTTTCTGAATTATTCAAAGCCTAAATAAAAAAGCCAATTTTAGTTTTGAAGTGGAATTGACCGTTCTATTGTCTTGTAATTTAGATAAATAAAGTAGAAGTGAAAACTAAGACAAGTGGCAACCTTATTATGCAGATGAAAGAAGAATAAAGAACTTAAGTCGCCAAATACTTTTCATTTTGCGCTAATGCCCTTGTGAAAAGCGTCGAACCATCTATTCTCCACCGAGTAAATAGTAGGACAGACTGGGTTCTTGAGCTCTGCTTAGGCCACCAAACTAGGAGAAGGAAAATCCTTAATACAAAACCAGCTTTACTTCGCTTAAAAATGATCTTGTGTCACACTCTGCTCGTAGTGGTGGGCTTGGGTAAATGCATACTGAGGGTGGATATCTTGTCCGTAAGATGGTCACTCCAAAAATAACTATTTCTGTGTTATTATGATCTACTAAAAGTCACTGGAAGTTGATGGTGGTATGACAGTTGAAGATGAACTTTCCTATTGATAATTCATATTTATTTCAGAGCGTATAGAAGTAGCTAGTAATGTTTCACACATCATCTTCACTTGCTTCCTTTTTTGTGTCTGACTCCTCGTAACATTTAAAGTGATAGACGATTTAAAATGAGGATTTTTTTTCTGTTGGACATTTTTTGTGTATTTACAATGGTTGTGCATCGGCCATGTTCCTTTTTCTGAGTTTTTAACTTCTACACATCAGGATATGCAAAGGCGTTTATTTCCGGAGGTAAGTAATCTTCTATTTTAAATTCACAATTTGCTTGGGGGGGGTAGGAAAGATGCCTACCTTTTCCCAATGACATTAGCGATAAGTGAAATGCAAACAGCCTCGACCAGGATATTTCCGAGTCTATTTCCTAGAAGTACACCTCTTTCTCTCTGTTAGTAATGGAATTAGTGTTTGAGGCTCGCAATCCATTTAAAGTGAGTTCGATTCTGAGTGTTATAAAGAAGTTTTGTGGAATACAAATATATTATAGCTTTGATATATATGATATAAAATTTTTTAAATACACATATAAATATAAATTATATAAATTATATACATGATTTTTATTTCTTAAAAATAATTTGATTACCTGAATTTATGTTTAGACCATGTATCTATTTTTATATATATCTTTAAATATATATACAAAATATATACAAATTATATACAAATTATTTGAATATTTGAGGACATTTTAAAAAATATTTTCATATTAAATATTTTATTTTAATATTTGATGACATTTGGATGACTTATTAATTATATCTTTAAATATATATACAAATATATATACTATTATATTTAAAAAATATTCATATTTATTTAGTTTTTTATAAAACAAATTAAAAATAATTTCTGATTTTTATTTCTTAAAAATATTTTTATAGTATAAATGTTATATGATAATAAAGAAATTAATGATAGCAAATCAATTAAATAAATTATATAAATATAAATATTTTAATATTCTTTTGTGTAATACAACAAATGCCTAAAACAATAAAGAAAATGATATTAGAATAAGTTTTTTTTAAATAATACGAACCTCATTATTACACGTAGCATATTGTATCGCTTCCCCTTGGCAGCCATATTGAAATATAAAACTGGGAATGCATTTGCGTAGACGATAAGAGGAGCCACCCCCACAAGTCCGGGAGCACAAACTCCAATTACTCCAATCGGACCAATAATCTGCCTGGGACGAGCTGGTCAACTGTAAAGAAAGAAAACAACGTAATTATTCAAATGTAAAACCCTCAGAAAAATATTATCATATTTATATCTTTTTATTATCATATTTATATTTATATCTTTTTAATCAGCCATACTAATGCTGCATCCCGTAAAACAGCACAAAAGATGTGTAATAGTATATAACCCTGAACAATGTATTAAAAAAAGATAAAAAACAAAACAAAATAAAGATAGATTGATCTATCTATCTATCTATCTATCTATCTATCTATCTATATATATATATATATATATATATATATATATATATATATATATAGGGCAGTTGGTGTGTATGTATGTATGTCTAGAGGAATCTATGAAAATAAAACAATTAATGACAAAGTAAATATATATACACATTCACTATCACAAGATATTGCCTTTTGAGCAAAAATAATGAAGATTTGATTTATATTCGGGAAGATAATTAAAAAATAAAATTTAAGTGATAGCAGCATGGATTTTTTTGCGTTTAATATTTTAAATAGAAGATATTCATTTTTCTTTTCAGAGTGGCTGGATCAACACAAGGTCTTTTACATAATGATTTTGATTAGGATCCAACTGTGAGGATCCAACTCGCGATTCAATAATAATGGATCTGCGAGTCTAACGTTTTACCCCCTCTCTACCCAGGCGATGCCGGGTATCCGCTTTTAGTTTTAAATATAATTTATTTACATTAATAATTGGGAATAGTTTGTATTCTTAAGACGCCCAAACGGTTTGATGTAGAGCTACCAAATTTCGTGTACAGTATTAGATAAAATAAACCTAAACAAAACAGTGAAAAAATTTAACCTTTTTTTTCATTATTGCCACAAATTTTAATGAAACTTCAATGACTTAGACACATATAGGAAGTGATTGTTTTCGTTTCGTTTTTAGCAAAAAGTCATAATTTTCTAAAAAAGAAAATTATCAGAAAAGAAAATTTCTTAGAATTTTCTTCATTTAATATACTAATTTGTGATCAATTACTTTTCGCTACAATGTTTTGCAAGTAAATACTAAAAACAGTTTTAATGCCGGTATTTTTTCACCCAGTTTTAAGAAATGAAAACAAAGATATTGTAATAAGTAATTGAGAGTTACTACTTTATGATTACCTCCCCTTTGGAGAGCTCTCTATGGAATATTAGACTATATAAACTTTTAGTAATTATACTAATTATTCTAAGTAAAATAAAGTTTTCCAAAGTCTATCGATGTTATCGTTTGTCATTACAGGTATCAAAATAAAATCGAAGTCAAGTGAGTTTCGATAAGAAAATCGCTGCTCATATATATATTAATACTCTTGTTCCTTAATCTTCCGACCGGTATCATCTTGCAACACCCTCTTATTAAAAGTGAGACCATCCAAATCGACCAAGATAAAAAGCAAAAATGTGAATCCTGATTATTTGGTGTTGCTTATCTGCCGAAATCTTAATTCTTATGAGTGTTGTCACCTCAGCTAAATAATGGACCATTTCGTTTTCATTTTAAAGAAAAGAAAGGGAAGAAAAAGGACATGCTACACAGAAAAATATAATGAAAAAAAAAAGAAAGAAAAAGAGTAGGGGAAAGATACAGAGAGGTGATGAGCGTACGGAAGCGATAATGCTAATTTGTTTCAATCGAACATAAAAAAATGAAAAAAAGGAAAGAAACCCCCCCCCAAAAAAAACGAGTGAGCGATATATATATAGAGAGAGATAGAGATAGAGAGATAGATAGATAGATAGATAGATAGATAGATTGAACTATTTTGGAATATCTCTTAAGTAAACATATCAAACATTGTAATGATTGAATTAAAGATCCTGGTAGTGTTACATAATCATTAGATACCTAATGATTATGAGAATAGTGTAGAAATCATATTAGTGCAGCTGATGGCCTTGAGAGTGAGTGACAGCGTTTGACCTCACTCTGACCTTGCGTTCTGGGGATGATCGTGAGAATCGGAAGGCAATAGAAAGCCCCCTTCCGGTTTAAGGGGTAAGCAACTCAGTCAGTTAGAGTTAGAACCTAGAAGAGAAGCTAGCAAGATGTGAGTATCACTGCGCAGTTGTCTGGTCTGGGGGTCTACGAATAAAGTAACATCATCGTAAATCGAAGTCTTGTGGTTATTACTAAAAGCTAACAATGACACAAGGCTTCTGATAACAAGAGATCCCTAGCAACAGAAACCAGACCCGGAATCCTCAATAGAAGACCAGACGAAACCTTATAAGATATACCAGGCCGGAAGAATAGACGACAGAGTAAGAAGAAAGAGAAGTATATAACACTAGTATCAATAATTTCCCTCTGTTAAGTTTGATGATAAAGGAAAGTACTATTTTCTCTTACTACTACTTGAATAGTATGATAGTTATGAAAGAGTGATTTACTCAAGCGGTCACTCACCCACTTTTTCTCCTCTGTTAACTTTTGTTAAGCTATTTGCCGAGAGGACGATGTGCAGGGAGAAGTGAATTCCTATCTTTCCCAGAAGCATTATTACAAAGTAAAGTCAAACTGTCTGCACCAGAATTCATATGCGATTTCAATCACAACTCCATTGCCTCGTACTACGCATCGTAGAAAACAACTGATGTATAATTCGAGAGTCAGATTTGTAGAATGCTACATTAAATACGAATAAAGGAACATTTAAAGACATTTTTGTAAATTATAACAACCAGTGTTTACTCGTGCGGAAATATATAGGATTAAGTAAAATAAAGAAAATACAGATATGTGTTGCCTTTGGAGTTTAACAATACATACATACATACATACATAGATTCAGATATACGCGCACACAAGGTCAAAACTAGTTGAAACAATAAAACGTTAATAAAACAAGAAATATTTCTCTCTTATTATTTTTGTTCATTTATATATATATATATATATATATATATATATATATATAAATGGACTCTCCCGTCGATTATCGACGTATGAGGGTTCATACACAATGAACTCCCACACAGGGATTTGTTTATAGTGGTGAAGGCTTGTGTTGGACCATCCACACTTTTTGGCACAGTCAATAGGAAAGAATTGGTGCATCAAAGGTTGCCACAAACCCAATCAACGACCGACCCCAGGAATTTTGAATTCAGAGTTATCCCTCTCCTAGACTGGTTACCTACCCAAGGCTGAAGAGCCCAGTCTGCCCTACTATTTAACCCATAGCTGGAGGAAGAATATATGGATTCATAGATTTCCCAAGGGTATTAGCGCTAAGTGAAATGCCAACAGCTTCGCCTAGGAATTGAACTCGAATCGACGAGTCCATTTTCCACAACTCTAACCACTAGCCAACGCGCCTCCATAACATGTATATATATGTATGTATGTATGTATGGTGCCTGTACTGAGGGTAATTTATAAACTTTAACTTAATACAGAATAAGGCCATGTGCATCGTAAAATGAAGATAAAATACTTTCGTTGATTATATATATATATATATATATATATATATATGTGTGTGTGTGTGCGTGTGTGTGCGTGTGTGTGTATGTATGTATGTGTGTGTGTGTGTATGTCTGTCTGTCTGTCTGTCTGTTTGTCTGTCTGGTTGTGTTGTAAGATATTGTCGCGGTGCTCTGGGTTAATGGTAATGATGCTTCGGCTCCGAAACCATGCCTGAATCAAGAGTCATCATCTGATGAAGGCTTTTTTTGTATGTAATACTGTTGTTTAAACAGCAGTCGTTATATATATATATATATATATATATATATATATATATATATGAGTAAATGTTTTGGAAAATCATATTGGTCTGTTTTGATAGTGGTCTACCAACATCAAAATGGTGTTCTTGCTAAAAACGAAGTTTTACGACGGATGAGCCATAAGCTTGATGTTATTTTATTACTAACTAATGCCGAATAGAAACCACTTTAACCCACGAGTCTCTTTCCGCCAACTTACGTCCAGGTTTTTCTAACCTATCAAAATGAATCCTCAAAGAAGGCGGAATGCTAAAAGACGTAAATAACAAAAAAATAATAGGCACTTATTTCGAGTAACCGATACAATAAAAATAGGAATATAAAAAAGCTTTTGTCACGCTCCTTTTCTTTGCATTGTAAGAATTCATCTTTTGATAAAAAAAAAGATTCATTTTTAAGAAGCCAGACTAAGTAAAGCTTAGTAAATAACAAGAAATGGAAAGGAAGAAGTTAAGCTTCAACTTACCTCCTCAGTACTTATATATATTTACCAACCCCTCTGCACGAGTAGAATGTGACACATGGTCAATTTTTGAAGTGGAATTTAGCAGGTTTGGATTCAGAGTTTCCTTTCTCATAGACTGTTTGCCTAACCAATGTTAAAGTGCCATATCCGCCCTACTATTTTACTCATAGCTGAGGTGGGGGGGGGAGAATTGTTGAATATATGCCTTTCCCAAGTGTATTAGCGTTATGTGAAATGCAAACGGCCACGTGCAGGATTTGAACTCGGGTCACCGAGTCCATTTCCTATGAAGATAACAATTATACTACGCCCCTCCACATACTCAGTACTTGGGTGACCCCTCATGAGAGTAGGCGCTGAAAGCAAACTGAGATTTGTGTGCTGGACTAAACAAAACTTGGTAAATAACAACAAGAATCATAGGACGAAATTCAGGCAAAAGAGTTGTTGCCGGATTAAACGTTTACTGGAGAAGGTTTTTCTAAACTACGCCTACTACTTTTGTTTGGCTTGGTTTGGTTTGGTTGGGTTTGTTTAACGGCATATCAACCCTTGTGGGCTATTTAATACCAAATTCTTCTTCCCCTCTTCTTGTATATATGATTTGTATGGGATTAGTTTATTGGTAAATAGTTTGTTTTTAAACAAATTGTTAGAGTACGAGAGAACAGTTGGTAATAACAAAAAATCGACTGCATCTCGTGGTGAAGTTCCAATTCTGGAGCTCTGAGGGATGTGGAGTACCTCTTCATCATCATTACTCCCAGGTCCACTCTGACTCGCTAAGGTTGCATCTATGGGTTTAGATAGATCAAATGAGTTTTTAAAATTTTTTAGAAAAGTGTGTTTTAAGAAAATGAAATACCCATCAAGAATGAATAAAACAAAAACGTCTTCGGCATAAAATAACCAAACAGGGTTGTCATGCTGTAAAATCCAACGAACCAACCAACAAGTATGGAAGTTAGGGAAAAGACTAGTTGCTGGATTAAACATTTACCATAGAAGGTCTTTCCAAATTAGGCCTATCACTTTTGTTTGGTTTAACGGCATATTAACCCTGTGGGTTATTTAATACAAATCATTATTTTCTTCTTGCATATATGTTTTTAGGAATAGTTTGTATGTAAATAGTTTGTTTTTAAACAAATTGTACGAGTAAATGTACGAGACAACATTTGGTAATAACAAAAGGAATCAACTGCATCTAGTGGTGAAGTTCCAATTCTGGAGCTCTGGACAATGTGGAGTATCCCTTCATTGCCATTATTTCCAGGTCAACTTTGACTCGGAGTGGTAGTATCTATGGGTTAGATAGATCAAATGAGTTTAAAGAAAATTGTGTTTAAAATGGATTTGAATACCCAAAAAGAACGAAAAGAACCCTTCTCCTGCATAACCAATCAACAAGAATCATAATATGGAATTTAGGCATAAGAGTAGTTGTTGGATTAAAGGTTTACCGGAGAAGGTCTTTCTAAATCAGGCCATTCACTTTGTTACATAATTCATGATAGCCTATGAATTGGATAAGTAGTGTAGTGTAAAGTTTGAATTGAGTTCGTTGAAAACTCAAATCAGATAGTTGAGTGGAAAGTTACCGCCGATCGTTATGACTGACATGTGGTAACCCCAATTGATCCCCCCCCAAAACGCACCAGTAGAGGCGTGTGAACAGAAACTAAGTTTTAATTAGTTGCGGCCAGTCACTCACAGAGAGAAGTTCTCCCAAGAAGTCACTTCTCACCGCGCGGTTTTGTGCTGGTGTTATTTTTAATAAAGAACATAAAAAACCAACAACTCTTTGTTAATTAATCAACAAGAGATGAGAAGACAGTTAAGCCCGAAGAGAACAATAGATCAACCCGGAGAAAACAGCCCAGAGAAGATGATGACCGACGAAGTAGATAAGTAGAGAAAAGTAAAAAACAAATCTATCATCCACTCATCATCGTTGCTGTTTTGCATTTCACATTGTGCTAGCACCCTTGGGAAAGGTATGCATTCAACTATTCCTCCTCCACTTATGGATAAATACCTACTATTCTGGATTCTTTAAATCTGTTTTCACAACTGATCTAGAAGTAGGAAAATTCTGAATTCAGACCTATTAAACCCCGCTTTAGAATTGACCTTGTGTCACATCCTGGTTGTGCGGAGGAGTTGGATAAATACATATACATATTTATCAACCCTTTTACACAAGTAGGATGAGACACAAGGTCAATTTCTTAGGCCTAACTTAACAGGTTTGAATTCAAAGTTTTCCTTTTGCTAGACCAGTTGCTTGACCAAAGGTAAAGAGCCCAGTCGGCCCTACTATTTAGCCATAACTGGAAGGAGAATAGTTGGATGCATACCTTTCCTAAGGGAATCAGCACTATTTGAAATTCAAAAGGCCTTGTCCAGGATTTGAACTCATCTCATCGTGTCCATTTCGTACAATGGGAACCATTTCACCACAAGGTTCCTTGGTAAATAGATGTGAAGTAAATTTGGAGAGCCTCCAGATAACCTTGTTCAACTGTCTCTCTCTCTCTCTCTCTCTCTCTCTCTCTCTCTCGCCAGTTGATTAAGGGGATATAACAGCTTTCTGTCACTGACGTTGATTTTATTGAATCGTCACATATCCACAGTTATGAGGTTTTGCCTACGGCTAAATTTCTCAAATGAATTTCAGGGACGATAACTTTGTTTGTCCCTTTATCACTTGACCCATATACCTAGCATCACGTCAACTGTCACTAAGTAGTTGGTGTATCTAAGTAATACCCTCGATAAAAAATAAATTTCCGTGGATCCCTAAGGATATGTTTTTTTACGTCTTTTACGTTGGCGTGTTTCAACTATTTTATTACAAAAAACGTTCATTCTGTCGTCGCAAGTAATTTCCCCGTTTAATACTTAGAAGAACGTAGTTGATATACTGAAATACAATCTAGATTGTTATGGTTTTTCAAAATATCCAAGTTATCGAAAAAAAAACAACAAGAAGTATAAGCATATGAGCTCTGAATTTCCGCGACATTTTTTATGGACTCTTAAAAGTTCAATGGTTAGAGCACTGGTACCGTTAATCAGAGGTCACGAAAAGGTGACAGGACACGTAACAGACGATTGGAAATTAACTTTGCTTTTAAATTTGTACCTAAAAATACAAGAAAGATATTTAGTATTTTTCTTATTTAATGGGATATTAATACCAAAGCCATCCTCGTAGAAGAACAGTAGTGATTCTATTTAACCTTTCCCAAGAGTATTAGTCTGAGAGGGAATGTAATAGCACGATTGGAGTTCGAACTCGCTTACTACGATGTCACTGCCCAATATGTTAGCCACTACGCCATGGAGACTTTTCCTAAAAATACAAGAATTATAAATCTTAAAGAAATAATTTAATTGTCCTTCGTAGTACGGATTGCTATTAATTTATTTTAAGTGAATTATTTCGTGCATCTATATCCTTTTGTTAAAGGCGTTTTGACCGTGTACACTACGGCCTTCTTCAGGAAGTGTTGGGTTTATTCATCTGGTGGAAGCTGGCGTCTAATGTCCTTTAAAGTAAAATAAAACTACGGAAGAAACTTTGTAAAATAAATAAAAATAAACCATCAGAGACGATGGAAATCAGACTAACCAAAAATAAATATGAACAGAAAGTAAAAGTTATTTTTTGAAAAATGAACGCAATTCTTATTTTGAATTTAAAGTTAAAACAAACAAAAAGCTTTATATTGTGCTCATTAGTCTATAAGTCTATATGGTATTACAAATGAAAACAATAAAACGTGTGTTATTTAATTATTTTAACTAGCAACAGAAAACACCCTCCGGCGTCTTAATAATTAAGTTTTGAAAGACATTGCCTGAGAGGGTGAGAGTTAAAAATTCAATGTTAGAGGGTTTGTATCATAAGTAAGCAAAATCCTCAGATTTATTAAAGGAGTAAAAAAAAAATTTTAGTTAACTTCTTGTTACTGTTAAAAAAAGGACGAGAGTAAAAAACAATTTTTAAAATTGCTTACTCAAATTTTGGGTGTATATAGCATAAGAATATTGTGACGTAAGCTGTGACGTAAAGCTATGGCGTAGTTTTTGTTACAGACAGAAATACAGACAATCTCAATTATTAATAGATTTGTAATTTCCAATTTAAACGTAAAATGAAAACAAAATGCAGAGAAGATAATATCTTAAAGAAATAATCTAATTATTTGCATCTGTGGACGGATTTACTATTCCTATTTTTCTTTTATATATACCCCCCCCCCGCACAAGTAGGATGCGACACAAGGTCAATTTCTTAAATGGAGTATAATACGTTTGAATATGGGTTTTCATTCTCATAGACCGTTCGTTGTATCAAGGTTTAAGAGTCCATTCTGCCCAACTATTTACCAATAGCTGAAGGAAAGATAGTTTCCCAAGGGTATTGGTATTAGCGCTATATGACAAGCAAACAGCTCCGTCTTTGATTTGAACTCGGGTTACTGCGTCCATTTCCTACGACGATAACCATTACACAACGCGCGCCATATTATTCTTTTAATTGAACTATTTCCTTCGGGTTCTTTTTATTTACGAAGTTTCAACCGGTTGAAAATTGTTCTTAATTAATCAATTATTTTGATCAATACATTGAAGTTAGCCCTTATGATCCGTTGGTGAAACTTGAATAGGTTATCTATAACATTTTACTAAATCCGCTCTACTAACGTATTGTGCATTCTTATATTCTTTATAACCCTGATTTATTCGGTTCAATTATTTTATCGACGGTGAAAGTTGCGACTAACTCGATATTATATTCCCGTTAAGTCACCTACTAATATATATATATATATATATATATATATATATATATATATAAGAGATTTATCCAAACTTGGTAGTAAGGGATGATTCTATATGTGATTTCTAAGATCCATTGTATTAATATTGATGATCCAGTATGTATAAATACAGCGAATATAAAATGTTAATTAGAATTCATATATATATATATTATATATAATATATATATATATATATATAATGTTCATTAGAATTTACATAATATTATATATATACATATATAATCTATTATACATATATATATATATATATATATATATATATATATATATATATATATATATATATATATATGAATGCTATTGTATGGCGAATTAGTAAAAGGCACCCGACCGGTAGGGAGACCACGCCTGCGCTTTAAAGATTACTGCAAGAAGGAGATGAAGACTTGCCACATCAACACCAACACAAGGGAGGCTTGTGCAGAAACCGAGTGGGCTGGCACCTCCTCGTCAACCAACGGACAAAAAGGAGTGAAAAGAAAGGAAAGAAGCACCACAGAAAAGAGAGCAGAAGGAAGGAAGGAGAGACAACGGCAACTCCAGCATGCATCGCTGTTTGTTTGCAGTCACTGCACCAGAGATTGCCATTCAAAATTTGGTCTGTTCAGCCACTCACGCAGATGCAGATTTAAACAAATGGACACTACATCATCGTCTTTATCAGACGGTAGGATGCCAACGATGAATGCTAATAAACATTAGACACGAGGATCTACCAGTTGAATAAACCCAACACTTCAGGAAGGTAATTTGTTCTTAAGCAATTATTTTTATTAATTCTTGTGTGGTCGCGACTAAAGTTAACAGAAACCAAGACGTAAGAAGAGATGATGGAATTTATGGAGGCAAATCCGGTGAGTAGCACCTGGAGAGTATCAGCGAGTATCTCTCAGTCCAATATGGTTCAAGGTGATGAACCATACTGGACTGTGACATGGCGAGCTCGCCTGACACTCTCCGATTGATCACCTTCACGACCTCGACAACAGAATCCGGAGCTGCCAAAATATGCCCCATGTACCAAAAATTGCAAAACTTTAACTCACTCTAGTAAAAGTTATGTGACTGATAGTATATTTGTTCTCGTCGTATGACTTAACATAGTTTTTTTTGTCTTTTCTCATTAAGTCAAGAACCTTGCTTTTCACTTAAACGATGCACTTTTTGACCTCTCTTTGACATACCCAAATTGCCGGCATTACTACTCTTGCCGTAACAATGTAAATTATTAGCCGCTCCCTGAAGTTTATGAACATTAAAGCTATAGATTGTGACTAAGTCCTTAATTCCAACCGCGTGATAACTTCTGATTCTCATAGACAGCTGAAGACAAGGTAAGGGTGTAGAGCTTACAAATACGAACCTTTAAGAAAAAGTGAAAAAAACCCAAAAAAACAAACAAAAACAACCCAAAACGAATCTAAGGACAGAAACAGGGGTGAAATATAAGATACCGCTTCACGCTGATTCATCCTTATGTTAAAAAAAAAAAAAAAACCCCTGTCGGGGGCGAAAACCATCGGATAATTTACGTTAGCACCCATTTAGTCCCTTAGTGAAATCATCGCATCCCCTTTGTCCCTGAACCCGGAAACTCATTAATATCCGAAGCAACACCCCTTCTTCCGCAGTTTGAATCATGTTGATTATGGGTTGCTATGTAATAGAACTGCAGTGGAAAAGGGTGGACTGTTGGTATCTATTGCATGGAATTTCCTTCGCTTTTCTTCTTTACGGCCATCAGGGATGATGATGAGAAGTTTTTTATTTTTATTTTAAAATGATGTTAACGAGGCTAATCAAGTTTGTCTTATTTATGGGATATGATGGATAAAATTCAGCGAGTCGTTTGGAAACAACACCGTGAGTCACGACGCTTCCGATAATAAAATCCTGACCAAGGGGAACGAGTTGAGTTTAACTAAATCTTGTGTTTACTACCATAGACAGTGAACGCCCAAAAAGATCTCTCAGTGCAGTCGGCAGTGGAAATAACAATGTACTCTATCATTTTATTATTCGTATAATTTGAGCAGATACGCATCTCTCTCTTGTGGTGTGTGTG
>CM042140.1:127528156-127552475 GCA_023376005.1 Doryteuthis pealeii | reverse complement strand
AATAAACATAAAAAAAAAACAAATAAAAAAAAGAAAAACAAAAGTGAAAAAAAAGCAAAACATATCAACACTGTTAAAAAAAAAAAAAATATAGGGCGGTATTATGCACTTTAACATGGTTAGGAAACAGTCAATGAGAAGGAAACTCTGAATCCAAACCTGCTACATTCCACTTTCAAAAATTGACCATTGTCACATTCTAACTCTGCAGAGGTTTGCGTTAAATATATATAAGTACTGAGGAGGTAAGTTGAGCTTAAACTTCTTCCTTTCCATTTGCTTTGTTATTTACTAAGCTTACTTAGTCTGGCTGCTTAAAAATGATCTTTTTTTTTATCAAAATAGATTTAATTCTCTTACATTTGTCAAAGAAAAGGCGCGTGACAACAGCTTTCTTTAGATAATTCCTATTTTTATTGTATACGGTTACTCGAATAGTGCCTATATTTTTTTGTTATTTTACGTCTGTTTAGCATTCCGCCTTTCTTTGGGATTCATTTTGATAGGTTAGAAACCTGGACGTAAGTTGGCTGAAGAGACCGTGGTTAAGTGGTTTCTATTCGGCATTAGTAGTAATAAACATACATCCAGCTTATGGCTCATCCGCTCGTAAACTTCGTTTTTAGCAAGAACACCATTTTGATAGTTGGTAGACCACTATCAAAACAGACCAATATGATTTTCCAAACATTTCTCATTACTATTATATATATATATATATATTTATATATATAACGACTGCTGTCTTAAACAACCAGTCATACATACAAAAACCTTCAATCAGATGATGACTCTTGATTCAGGATGGTTTCGGAGCCGAAGCACATTTACCATTAACCAGAGCACCGCGACAATTCTTTTCAACACAACCAGGCACGACAAAACAGGACGACCAGACAGACACCATCACCCACCAACACACACTACAACTACACTAACACACACAGCCCCACCACCCGCACACACAACATTATATTATATATATATATATTTATATATCAAAACGACCGCTATTTTTATCTTTCCTTTTACGATGACACTATGGCCTTATTCTGTCTCTTACCGTTTAAAGTTTACTAATCTACCCTCAGCTAACAGGCCACCACTACATAATACTACCATATATCATAACATGTTATCCGGAGGCGCGTTGGCCTAGTGGTCTAGAGTCTGTCCGGAAATGGACTTCGTCGATTCGAGTTCAATTCCCTAGCGCGAAGCTAGTTGCCGATTTCACGTAGCGCTAATACCCGCTTGGAAATCTATCGATCCATATATTCTTCTCCAGCTATGGGTTAATAGACCTAGGGCACGAACTTTCGGGTCTTCAGCACCTCGGCGTAGGTAACCAGTCTAGAGAGGGACTAACTCTGAACTTCAACAATTTCCTAGGGGTTCCCGGTCCGTTGATCTGGGTTTGTGCGCACCTTGATGCACCCAACTTTCTTTCCCTATTGACCTGGCCAAAAAGTGTGGATGGTTCCAACACCAAGCCTTCCCACTCCACTAAACAAATCCTGTGTGGGAGTTCATCTGTGTATGAAACCCTCATACGTCGTAATCGCAGGGAGACCCTCCCATTTTTATTATAATATTCATATACTATATATATATATATATTAACATCGAACAAAAATAATAAGAGAGACATATTTCCCTTGTTTTATAACGTTTTATTGTTTCAACTAGTTTTACCTGTGTTGCGCGTATATCTGAATCTATGTATGTACTGTACTGTATTGGTGATGTTAACTCCAGCAACACATATCTGTATTTTCTTTTTTTACTTAATCCTACTATATTTCCGCACGAGTAAACCTGGTTCGTTATAATTTACAAAAGTCTTTAAATGTCCTTTATTCGTATTATGTAGCATTCTACAAATCTGACTCCTCAGAATTATAGCATCAGTTGCTTTCTACGATGGTAGTACGAGGACATTGGAGTTGTGATTGACAATCGCATATGAATTCTGGTCAGACAGTTTGACTTTACTTTGTAATAATGCTTCTGGAAAGATAGGGATTCCATTCTCCCTGCACATCGTCCTCTCGGAAATAGGCTTAACAAACAGTTAACAGAGGAGAAAAGTGGGTGAGTGACGCCTTGAGTAAATCCACTCTCTTCATAACTATCATCACTATTCAAGAGCTGTAAGAGAAAAATCATACTTCCTTATAATCATCAAACTTAACAGAGGGAAATTATTGATACTAGTGTTATATACTTCTTTTCTTCTTACTCTGTTCGTCTATTACTTCCGGCCTGGTATCTCTTAATAAGGTTTCGTCTGTCTTCTATTGAGGATTGCGGGTCTGGTTTTCTGTTGCTAGGGATATGCTTGTTATCAGAAGCATTGCTGTCATGTGTTTCGTATAACCACCAACTTCGATTTAGATGATGTTCTTATTCGTAGACCCCCGGACCAGACCAACTTGCGCGTTATACTCACTTCCTTGCTAGCTTCTCTTCTAGGTTCTAACTTTCTAAACTGACTGAGTTGCTTACCCTTACACCGGAAGGGGGCTTTCTATTGCCTTCGATTCTCACGATCATCCCCAGAACGCAAGGTCAGAGTGAGGTCAAACGCTTCACTCACTCTCAACGGCCATCAGACTGCACTAATTGATTTCTACACTATTCTCCATAAATCATAGGTATCTAATGATTAGTGTAACATACCGGATCTTTAATTCAATCTTACAATGTTTGATATGTTACTTTAAGCAGATACTCCAAAGATTCATCTATCTATCTATTATCTACTCTATTTACTATTCTCTCTATCTCTATCTCTCCTCGATATATATATCGCTCACTTGTTTTTTTTGGGGGGGGTTTCTTTCCTTTTTTTCCATTTTTTTTAGGTCGATTGAAACAATTAGCATTATTCGCTTTCCGCTTACGCTCATTCACCTCTCTGTATCTATTCCCCTACTCTTTTTTCTTTCTTTTTTTTTTCATTGATATTTTTCTGTGTGCATGTCCTTTTTCTTCCTTTCTTTTTCTTTTAAAATGAAACGAAATGGGTCCATTTTTAGCTGAGGTGACAACACTCATAAGAATTAAGATTTGCGCAGATTAAGGCAACACAATATCAGGATTCACATTTTGCTTTTTATCTAGGAGCAGCACTCCCCCCCACCCCCCCCCCTGCTCCCCGGTCGATTTGGATGGTCTCACTTTTAATAAGAGGGTGTTGCAAGATGATACCGGTCGGAGATTAAGGACAGAGTATTATATATATATGAGCAGCGTTTTCTCATCGAAACTCACTTGACTCGATTTTATTTTGTACCTGTAATGACAACGATAACATCGATCAGACTATTGGAAAACTTTATTTACTAGAATATAGCTATAATTACTAAAAGTTTATTAGTCTATATTCCATAGAGAGGCCTCTCCAAAGGGAGGTAATCATAAAGTAGTAAACTCTCAATTAACTTATTACAATATCTATGTTTCATTTCTTAAAACTGGGTGAAAATCCGGCATTAAAACTGTGGTTTATTTACTTGCAAAACATTGTAGCGAAAAGTAATTGATCCAAATTAGTCTTTAATGAAGAAATTCTAGAAATTTTTCTTTTCTGATAATTTCTTTTTTATCGAAATTATGACTTTTTTGCTAAAAACGCAAACGAAAACCATCACTTCCTATATGTGGTCTAAGTCATGAGTTCATTAAATTGTGGCAATATTGAAAAAAAGGTTAAATTTTTCATGTTTTGTTTAGGTTTATTTTATCAATACTGTACACGAGAAAATTTGGTCTAGCTCTACATCAAACCGTTTGGGGTCTTAGAAATACAAACTATATCCAATTATTAATGTAAATAAATTATATTTAAACTAAAGCGCGATACCCGGCATTCGCCTGGGGTAAGAGGGGGTAAAACGTTAGCTCGCACGATCATTATTTTGAATCGCGAGTTGGATCCTCACAGTATGTTCCTAAGTCAAATCATTATGTAAAACCTTGTGTTGATTCCACCACTCTGAAAGAAAAATGATATCTTCATTTAAATATTAAACGCAAACAAAATCATGCTGCTCTCACTTAAATTTTTATTTTTTAATATCTTATTCCGAATATAAATCAATTTTCATTATTTTGCTCACAAGGCAAGATCTTGTGCTAGGATGTGTATTATATTTACTGTTGCATTCATTGTTTTATTTGCATAGTCCTCTAGACATACATACATCACACAACTGCCCTAATATTATATATATAATATTATATATCTATATATATATATATATACTGTATTATATATATATTTAGATAGATAGATGTAGTAGATAGATAGGTAGATCAATCTATCTTTTTTTGTTTTGTTTTTTACCTCTTTTTTATAACATTGTTCAGGGTTATTAGTACTATACACATCTTTTGTGCGTTTTTACGGGATTGCAGCATTAGTATGGCTGATTCAAAAGCTATTAATATGATAGAATAAAAAGTTAAATATGATAATAAAACATATAAATATGATATATTTTCTCTGAGGGTTTACATTTGAAAATTACGTTGTTTTCTTTCTTTAACAGTTGACCATTCTCGTTCCCAGGCAGATTATTGGTTCCGATTGGAGTAATTGGAGTTGTGCTCTCCGGACTTGCGCGGGGTGGCTCCTCTTATCGTCTACGCAAATGCATTTCCCAGTTTTATATTTCATATGGCTTGCCAAGGGAAGCATACAATATGACTACGTTTAATAATGAGGTTCGTTATTTAAAAAAAACTTTTCTAATATCATTTTCTTTATTGTTTTAGGCATTTGTTGTATTACACAAAAGAATATTAAATATTATATTTATATAATTATCTTAATGATTTCTATCCATTTAAGTTTCTTTATTATCATATAACATTTATACTATAAATATTTTTAAGAAATAAGAAATCAGAATATTTTTAATTCTGTTTTAGAAAAATAAATTAAATAATGAATATTTTTTTTAATAATAATAGTATATATATTTGTATATATATTTTAAAGATTAAGTTTAATAAGTCTCCAAATGTCATCAAATATTAAAATAAAATATTTATATGAAAATTTTTTTAAAATGTCCAAATATTAATAATTTGTATATAATTTGTATATATATTGCTTATATATTATTAAAGATTATATAAAAATAGATACATGGTCTACTAAATTACAGGTAATCAAATTATTTTTAAGAAATAAAATTCATGTATATAATTTATATAAATTTTTATTATATGTGTATTTAAAAAATTTCTATATCATAATATCAAAGCAGTAAATATATTTGATTCCACAAACCTCTACAAGCTGCAGAATCGAACTCATTTTAAATGGATTGCGAGCCTCAAACACTAATTCATTACTACAGAGGAAGAGGTGTACTTCTAGGAAATAGACTCGGAAATATCCTGGTCGAGTCTGTTTGCATTTTACTTAATCCGCTAAATGTCATTTGGGAAAATGTAGGCATTCTTTCCTACCCCCCCCCCAGCAATTGTGAATTTATAATAGAAGTTACTTACCTCCGGAATGAAACGCCTTTGAATCATCCCTGGACGTGTGACAGCTTAAAAACTCAGAAAAAGGAGCATGGCCGATGCAACAACCATTGTAAATACCAAAAATGTCCAACAGACACAAATACCTTATTTTAAATCGTCTGTCTACTTAAATGTTACGAATAGTCGACACAAAAAAGGAAGCCAAGTGAAGATGGATTAGTTGGAACTTATAGCTACTTCTATCGCTTCTGGATAAATATAAATTATGTCGATAGGAAAGTTCATCTTCAACTGTTATACCCATCAACTTCCAGTGCTTTTAGTAGAATCATAATACACAGAAATAATTATTTTTTGGAGTGACCATCTTCGGACAAGATATTCCCCTCATATGATTTACCCAGCCCACCACACGGAGCAGAGTGTGACACAAGATCATTTTAGAGAAGTAAGCTGTTTTGTATTAAGGGTTCCTTCTCCTAGTTTGGTGGCCTAAGCAGACTCAAGAACCAGTCTGTCCTGATATTTACTCGGTGGAGAATAGTGGTTCGACGCTTTTCACAAGGGCCACTTCGCGCAAAATGAAAAGCATTTGGCGACTACAGTTCTTTATTTCTTCTTTTCATCTGCATAATAAGGTTGCCACTTGTTCTTAGTTTTCACTTTACTTTATTTATTAATCACAACGACAAAATGAACGGCAATTCCACTTCAAAACTAAAATTGGCTTTTTTATTAGGCTTAACTAAGTTCAGGAAAGTAGTTAAATCGTTACATTTTTCATTCATATAAGACGCTTATGGCCGAACTTTGGTTGGTCTGTTTCAATAGAATAGTCAACCTTCCTTGTGTTTTATACTGCCAAAGCCGAACCCTGTGTGGTTCAGTATAAGAATAAAGTCGGACGGAGTGGCATATTGTCCGGTATCAGCCGGACTGAGGGTTGGATATCTGTCCGTTAGATGGTCACTCCAAAATATTATTTCTGTGTTATTATGATGCTACTAAACGTCACTGGAAGTTGATGGGTGGAATGACAGATTGAAGATGAACTTTCCTACAATTAATTTATATTATTCCAAGATAGCGCTATAGAATGTGGTCACAACTTATCATCTTCACTTTGCTTTCCTTTTTTTGGTGTACGACTCATTCGTAGTAACATTTTAAGAACGATAGACAGACGATTAAAAGATAAGGTTTTTTTTTTCTTGTTGGACTTTTTTTGGAGTATTACAATCTGGTTGAATGCATCGGCCTCCTGCTTCCTTTTTCTGAAGTTTTTAACCCCCTTCTACACGTCCAGGGATATGCAAAGGCGTTTATTTCCGAGAGGTAAGTAATCTTCTATTTTATAAATTCACAATCTTGCTAGGGGGGGGGTAGGAACGATGCCTACCTTTCCCAATGACATTAGCGATAAGTGAAATGCAAACAGCCTCGACCAGGATATTTCCGAGTCTATTCCTAGAAGTACACCTCTTTCTCTCTGTTAGTAATGGAATGGTGTTTGAGTGCTCCGCAATCCCATTTAAAGTGGAGTTCGATTCTGAGTGTTTAAGAGGTTTTTGTGGAATACAAATATTATAGCTTATATATATGATATATAAAATTTTTAAATACACATATAAATATAATTATATGAATTATATACATGATTTTTATTTCTTAAAAATAATTTGATTACCTGAATTTATGTTTATAGACCATGTATCTATTTTAATATATATCTTTAAATATATATACAAATATATATACAATTATTATACAAATTGTATTTGAATATTTGAGGGACATTTTAAAAATATTTTCATATTAAAATTTTATTTAATATTTGATGACATTTGGATGACTTATTAATTATTATCTTTAATATATATACATATATATATACTATTATATTTAAAAAAATATTCATATTTATTTAGTTTTTTATAAAACAAATTAAAAATAATTTCTGATTTTTTTTCTTAAAATTTTTTTAGTATAAATGTTATATTGATAATAAAAGAATTAATGATAGCAATCAATTAAATAATATATAAATATAAATATATTAATCTTCTTTTGTGTTAATACAACAAATGCTGTAAACAATAGGAACATGATATTAGAATAAGTTTTTTTAATAATACGAACCTCATTATTACACGTAGCCATATTGTTATCGCCCGCTTCCCGTCCTTGGAGCCGCCTATTGGTATAAAACGTGGGAATGCATTTTGCGTAGACGATAAGAGGAGGGGCCACCCCGCAAAGTCCGGGAGCACCCCTCCAATTACTTCCAATCGGACCAATAATCCTGCCTGGGACGAGCTGGTCAACTGTAAAAGAAAGAAAACAACCGTAATTATTCAAATGTAAACCCTCAGAAAAATATTATATTTATATGTTTTTTTATCATATTTATATTTTTTTTTCAATTTATATTTTTAATCAGCCATACTAATGCTTGCATCCCCGTAAAAACAGCACAAAGATTGTGTAATAGTATATTAACCTGAACAATGTATATAAAAAAGATAAAACCAAAAACAAAAGATAGACTTGATCTATTGCTATCTATCTATCTAATCTATCTATCTATCTTATAATTATTAGATTATATTATATATAATTATTATATATTATATATATATAGGGCAGTTGGTGTGATGGTATGTATGTCTAGAGGAATCTATGAAAATAAACAATTAATGAAAAGTAATATATATACACATTCACTATCACAAGATATTGCCTTTTGAGGCAAAATAATGAAGATTTATTATATTCGGGAAGATAATTAAAAAATAAATTTAAGTGATAGCAGCATGGATTTTTTTGCGTTTAATATTTTAAAAGAAGATATTTCATTTTTCTTTTCAGAGTGGCTGGATCAACACAAAGGTCTTTTACATAATGATTTTGATTAGGATCCAACTGTGAGGATCCAACTCGCGATTCAATAATAATGGATCTGCGAGTCTAACGTTTTACCCCCCTCTCTACCCAGGCGATGCCGGGTATCCGCTTTTAGTTTTAAATATATTTATTTACATTAATAATTGGGGAATAGTTTGTATTCTTAAGACGCCCAAACGGTTTGATGTGAGCTACCAAATTTCGTGTACGTAGTATTAGATAAAATAAACCTAAACAAAACAGTGAAAAATTTAACCTTTTTTTTTCATTATTGCCACAAATTTAATGAAACTTCAATGACTTAGACAATATAGGAAGTGATTGTTTTCGTTTCGTTTTTAGAAAAAGTCATATTTTCTAAAAAAGAAAATTATCAGAAAAGAAAATTTCTTAGAATTTTCTTCATTAATATACTAATTTGTGATCAATTACTTTTCGCTACAATGTTTTGCAAGTAAATACTAAAACAGTTTAATGCCGGTATTTTTTCACCCAGTTTTAAGAATGAAAACAAAGATATTGTAATAAGTAATTGAGAGTTACTACTTTATGATTACCTCCCCTTTGGAGAGCTCTCTATGGAATATTTAGACTATATAACTTTTAGTAATTATACTAATTATTCTGAGTAAAATAAGTTTTCCAAAGTCTATCGATGTTATCGTTTGTCATTACAGGTATCAAAATAAAATCGAAGTCAAGTGAGTTTCGATAAGAAAATCGCTGCTCATATATATATTAATACTCTTGTTCCTTAATCTTCGACCGGTATCATCTTGCAACACCCTCTTATTAAAGTGAGACCATCCAAATCGACCAAGATAAAAAGCAAAATGTGAATCCTGATTATTTGGTGTTGCTTATCTGCCGAAAATCTTAATTCTTATGAGTGTTGTCACCTCAGCTAAATAATGGACCATTTCGTTTTCATTTTAAGAAAAAAGGGAAGAAAAAGGACATGCTACACAAATATAATGAAAAAAAAAAAAAGAAAAGGAGTAGGGGAAAGATACAGAGAGGTGATGAGCGTACGGAAGCGATAATGCTAATTTGTTTCAATCGAACATAAAAAAATGAAAAAAGGAAAGAAACCCCCCCCCAAAAAAAAACGAGTGAGCGATATATATTTAGAGAGAGATAGAGATAGAGAGTAGAGATAGATAGATAGATAGATAAGATAGATTGAACTATTTTGGATATCTCTTAAGTAAACATATCAAACATTGTAATGATTGAATTAAAGATCCTGGTGTGTTAATAATCATTAGATACCTAATGATTATGAGAATAGTGTAGAAATCATATTAGTGCAGCTGATGGCCTTGAGAGTGAGTGACAGCGTTTGACCTCACTCTGACCTTGCGTTCTGGGGATGATCGTGAGAATCGGAAGGCAATAGAAAGCCCCTTCCGGTTAAGGGTAAGCAACTCAGTCAGTTAGAGTTAGAACCTAGAAGAGAAGCTAGCAAGATGTGAGTATCACTGCGCAGTTGTCTGGTCTGGGGGTCTACGAATAAAGTAACATCATCGTAAATCGAAGTCTTGTGGTTATTACTAAAAGCTAACAATGACACAAGGCTTCTGATAACAAGAGATCCCTAGCAACAGAAACCAGACCCGGAATCCTCAATAGAAGACCAGACGAAACCTTATAAGATATACCAGGCCGGAAGAATAGACGACAGAGTAAGAAGAAAGAGAAGTATATAACACTAGTATCAATAATTTCCTCTGTTAAGTTTGATGATAAAGGAAAGTACTATTTTCTCTTACTACTACTTGAATAGTATGTAGTTATGAAAGAGTGATTTACTCAAGCGGTCACTCACCCACTTTTTCTCCTCTGTTAACTTTTGTTAAGCTATTTGCCGAGAGGACGATGTGCAGGGAGAAGTGAATTCCTATCTTTCCCAGAAGCATTATTACAAAGTAAAGTCAACTGTCTGCACCAGAATTCATATGCGATTTCAATCACAACTCCATTGCCTCGTACTACGCATCGTAGAAAACAACTGATGTATAATTCGAGAGTCAGATTTGTAGAATGCTACATTAAATACGAATAAAGGAACATTTAAAGACATTTTTGTAAATTATAACAACCAGTGTTTACTCGTGCGGAAATATATAGGATTAAGTAAAATAAAGAAAATACAGATATGTGTTGCCTTTGGAGTTTAAAATACATACATACATACATAGATTCAGATATACGCGCACACAAGGTCAAAACTAGTTGAAACAATAAAACGTTAATAAAACAAGAAATATTTCTCTCTTATTATTTTTGTTCATTTATATATATATATATATATATATATATAATATATATAAATGGACTCTCCCGTCGATTATCGACGTATGAGGGTTCATACACAATGAACTCCCACACAGGGATTTGTTTATAGTGGTGAAGGCTTGTGTTGGACCATCCACACTTTTTGGCACAGTCAATAGGAAAGAATTGGTGCATCAAAGGTTGCCACAAACCCAATCAACGACCGACCCCAGGAATTTTGAATTCAGAGTTATCCCTCTCCTAGACTGGTTACCTACCCAAGGCTGAAGAGCCCAGTCTGCCCTACTATTTAACCCATAGCTGGAGGAAGAATATATGGATTCATAGATTTCCCAAGGGTATTAGCGCTAAGTGAAATGCCAACAGCTTCGCCTAGGAATTGAACTCGAATCGACGAGTCCATTTTCCACAACTCTAACCACTAGCCAACGCGCCTCCATAACATGTATATATATGTATGTATGTATGTATGGTGCCTGTACTGAGGGTAATTTATAAACTTTAACTTAATACAGAATAAGGCCATGTGCATCGTAAAATGAAGATAAAATACTTTCGTTTTGATATATATATATATATATATTATATATATATGTGTGTGTGTGCGTGTGTGTGCGTGTGTGTATGTATGTATGTGTGTGTGTGTGTATGTCTGTCTGTCTGTCTGTCTGTTTGTCTGTCTGGTTGTGTTGTAAGATATTGTCGCGGTGCTCTGGGTTAATGGTAATGATGCTTCGGCTCCGAAACCATGCCTGAATCAAGAGTCATCATCTGATGAAGGCTTTTTTTGTATGTAATACTGTTGTTTAAACAGCAGTCGTTATATATATATATTATATATATATATATATATATATATATATGAGTAAATGTTTTGGAAAATCATATTGGTCTGTTTTGATAGTGGTCTACCAACATCAAAATGGTGTTCTTGCTAAAAACGAAGTTTTACGACGGATGAGCCATAAGCTTGATGTTATTTTATTACTAACTAATGCCGAATAGAAACCACTTTAACCCACGAGTCTCTTTCCGCCAACTTACGTCCAGGTTTTTCTAACCTATCAAAATGAATCCTCAAAGAAGGCGGAATGCTAAAAGACGTAAATAACAAAAAAATAATAGGCACTTATTTCGAGTAACGATACAATAAAAATAGGAATATAAAAAAGCTTTTGTCACGCTCCTTTTCTTTGCATTGTAAGAATTCATCTTTTGATAAAAAAAAGATTCATTTTTAAGAAGCCAGACTAAGTAAAGCTTAGTAAATACAAGAAATGGAAAGGAAGAAGTTAAGCTTCAACTTACCTCCTCAGTACTTTATATATTTACCAACCCTCTGCACGAGTAGAATGTGACACATGGTCAATTTTTGAAGTGGAATTTAGCAGGTTTGGATTCAGAGTTTCCTTTCTCATAGACTGTTTGCCTAACCAATGTTAAAGTGCCATATCCGCCCTACTATTTTACTCATAGCTGAGGTGGGGGGGGGAGAATTGTTGAATATATGCCTTTCCCAAGTGTATTAGCGTTATGTGAAATGCAAACGGCCACGTGCAGGATTTGAACTCGGGTCACCGAGTCCATTTCCTATGAAGATAACAATTATACTACGCCCCTCCACATACTCAGTACTTGGGTGACCCCCTCATGAGAGTAGGCGCTGAAAGCAAACTGAGATTTGTGTGCTGGACTAAACAAAACTTGGTAAATAACAACAAGAATCATAGGACGAAATTCAGGCAAAAGAGTTGTTGCCGGATTAAACGTTTACTGGAGAAGGTTTTTCTAAACTACGCCTACTACTTTTGTTTGGCTTGGTTTGGTTTGGTTGGGTTTGTTTAACGGCATATCAACCCTTGTGGGCTATTTAATACCAAATTCTTCTTCCCCTCTTCTTGTATATATGATTTGTATGGGATTAGTTTATTGGTAAATAGTTTGTTTTTAAACAAATTGTTAGAGTACGAGAGAACAGTTGGTAATAACAAAAAATCGACTGCATCTCGTGGTGAAGTTCCAATTCTGGAGCTCTGAGGGATGTGGAGTACCTCTTCATCATCATTACTCCCAGGTCCACTCTGACTCGCTAAGGTTGCATCTATGGGTTTAGATAGATCAAATGAGTTTTTAAAATATTTTTTAGAAAAGTGTGTTTTAAGAAAATGAAATACCCATCAAGAATGAATAAAACAAAAACGTCTTCGGCATAAAATAACCAAACAGGGGTTGTCATGCTGTAAAATCCAACGAACCAACCAACAAGTATGGAAGTTAGGGAAAAGACTAGTTGCTGGATTAAACATTTACCATAGAAGGTCTTTCCAAATTAGGCCTATCACTTTTTGTTTGGTTTAACGGCATATTAACCCCTGTGGGTTATTTAATACCAAATCATTATTTTCTTCTTGCATATATGTTTTGTTTAGGAATAGTTTGTATGTAAATAGTTTGTTTTTAAACAAATTGTACGAGTAAATGTACGAGACAACATTTGGTAATAACAAAAGGAATCAACTGCATCTAGTGGTGAAGTTCCAATTCTGGAGCTCTGGACAATGTGGAGTATCCCTTCATTGCCATTATTTCCAGGTCAACTTTGACTCGGAGTGGTAGTATCTATGGGTTAGATAGATCAAATGAGTTTAAAGAAAATTGTGTTTAAAATGGATTTGAATACCCAAAAAGAACGAAAAGAACCCTTCTCCTGCATAACCAATCAACAAGAATCAAAATATGGAATTTAGGCATAAGAGTAGTTGTTGGATTAAAGGTTTACCGGAGAAGGTCTTTCTAAATCAGGCCATTCACTTTGTTACATAATTCATGATAGCCTATGAATTGGATAAGTAGTGTAGTGTAAAGTTTGTTTTGAGTTCGTTGAAAACTCAAATCAGATAGTTGAGTGGAAAGTTACCGCCGATCGTTATGACTGACATGTGGTAACCCCCAATTGATTCCCCCGTAAAACGCGCCAGTAGAGGCGTGTGAACAGAAACTAAGTTTTTAGTAAGTTGCGGCCAGTCACTCACAGAGGGAAGTTCTCTCAAGAAGTCACTTCTCACCGCGCGGTTTTGGGCTGGAGTTGTTTTTAATAAAGAACATAAAAACCAACAACTCTTTGTTAATTAATCAACAAGAGATGAGAAGACAGCCCAGCCCGAAGAAAACAATAGAACAACCCGGAGAAAACAGCCCAGAGAAGATGATGACCGACGAAGTAGATAAGCAGAGAAAAGTAAAAAAACAAATCTATCACCCACTCATCATCATCGCCGTTTTGCATTTCACATTGTGCCAGCACACTTGGGAAAGGTATGCATTCAACTATTCCTCCTCCACTTATGGGTAAATACCTACTATTCTGGATTCTTTAAATCTGTTTTCACAACTGGTCTAGAAGAAGGAAAATTCTGAATTCAAACCTGTTAAACTCCGCTTTAAAATTGACCTTGTGTCACATCCTGGTCGTGCGGAGGGGTTGGATAAATACATATACATATTTATCAACCCTTTACACAAGTAGGATGAGACACAAGGTCAATTTCTTAGGCCTAACTTAACATGTTTGAATTCAAAGTTTTCCCTTTGCTAGACCAGTTGCTTGACCAAAGGTAAAGAGCCCAGTCGGCCCTACTATTTAGCCATAACTGGAAGGAGAATAGTTGGGTGCATACCTTTCCTAAGGGAATCAGCACTATTTGAAATTCAAAAGGCCTTGTACAGGATTTGAACTCATCTCATCGTGTCCATTTCGTACAATGGGAACCATTTCACCACAAGGTTCCTTGGTAAATAGATGTGAAGTAAATTTGGAGAGCCTCCAGATAACCTTGTTCAACTGTCTCTCTCTCTCTCTCTCTCTCTCTCTCTCTCTCTCTCTCTCTCGCCAGTTGATTAAGTGGGGATATAACAGCTTTCTGTCACTGACGTTGATTTTATTGAATCGTCACATATCCACAGTTATGAGGTTTTGCCTACGGCTAAATTTCTCAAATGAATTTCAGGGACGATAACTTTGTTTGTCCCTTTATCACTTGACCCATATACCTAGCATCACGTCAACTGTCACTAAGTAGTTGGTGTATCTAAGTAATACCCTCGATAAAAAATAAATTTCCGTGGATCCCTAAGGATATGTTTTTTTACGTCTTTTACGTTGGCGTGTTTCAACTATTTTATTACAAAAAACGTTCATTCTGTCGTCGCAAGTAATTTCCCCGTTTAATACTTAGAAGAGACGTAGTTGATATACTGAAATACAATCTAGATTGTTATGGTTTTTCAGAAAATATCCAAGTTATCGAAAAAAAAACAACAAGAAGTATAAGCATATGAGCTCTGAATTTCCGCGACATTTTTTATGGACTCTTAAAAGTTCAATGGTTAGAGCACTGGTACCGTTAATCAGAGGTCACGAAAAGGTGACAGGACACGTAACAGACGATTGGAAATTAACTTTGCTTTTAAATTTGTACCTAAAAATACAAGAAAGATATTTTAGTATTTTTCTTATTTAATGGGATATTAATACCAAAGCCATCCTCGTAGAAGAACAGTAGTGATTCTATTTAACCTTTCCCAAGAGTATTAGTCTGAGAGGGAATGTAATAGCACGATTGGAGTTCGAACTCGCTTACTACGATGTCACTGCCCAGTATGTTATCCACTACGCCATGGAGACTTTTCCTAAAAATACAAGAATTATAAGATCTTAAAGAAATAATTTAATTGTCCTTCGTAGTACGGATTTGCTATTAATTTATTTTAAGTGAATTATTTCGTGCATCTATATCCTTTTGTTAAAGGCGTTTTGACCGTGTACACTACGGCCTTCTTCAGGAAGTGTTGGGTTTATTCATCTGGTGGAAGCTGGCGTCTAATGTCCTTTAAAGTTAAAATAAAACTACGGAAGAAACTTTGTAAATAAAATAAAAATAAACCATCAGAGACGATGGAAATCAGACTAACCAAAATATAAATATGAACAGAAAGTAAAAGTTATTTTTGAAAAATGAACGCAATTCTTATTTTGAATTTAAAGTTAAAACAAACAAAAAGCTTTATATTGTGCTCATTAGTCTATAAGTCTATATGGTATTACAAATGAAAACAATAAAACGTGTGTTATTTAATTATTTTAACTAGCAACAGAAAACACCCCCGGGCGTCTTAATAATTAAGTTTTGAAAGACATTGCCTGAGAGGGTGAGAGTTAAAAATTCAATGTTAGAGGGTTTGTATCATAAGTAAGCAAAATCCTCAGATTTATTAAAGGAGTAAAAAAAAAAATTTTAGTTAACTTCTTGTTACTGTTAAAAAAAAAGGACGAGAGTAAAAAACAATTTTTAAAATTGCTTACTCAAATTTTGGGTGTATATAGCATAAGAATATTGTGACGTAAGCTGTGACGTAAAGCTATGGCGTAGTTTTTTGTTACAGACAGAAATACAGACAATCTCAATTATTAATAGATTTGTAATTTCCAATTTAAACGTAAAATGAAAACAAAATGCAGAGAAGATAATATCTTAAAGAAATAATCTAATTATTTGCATCTGTGGACGGATTTACTATTCCTATTTTTCTTTTATATATACCCCCCCCCCCGCACAAGTAGGATGCGACACAAGGTCAATTTCTTAAATGGAGTATAATACGTTTGAATATGGGGTTTTCATTCTCATAGACCGTTCGTTGTATCAAGGTTTAAGAGTCCATTCTGCCCAACTATTTACCAATAGCTGAAGGAAAGATAGTTTCCCAAGGGTATTGGTATTAGCGCTATATGACAAGCAAACAGCTCCGTCTTTGATTTGAACTCGGGTTACTGCGTCCATTTCCTACGACGATAACCATTACACAACGCGCGCCATATTATTCTTTTAATTGAACTATTTCCTTCGGGTTCTTTTTATTTACGAAGTTTCAACCGGTTGAAAATTGTTCTTAATTAATCAATTATTTTGATCAATACATTGAAGTTAGCCCTTATGATCCGTTGGTGAAACTTGAATAGGTTATCTATAACATTTTACTAAATCCGCTCTACTAACGTATTGTGCATTCTTATATTCTTTATAACCCTGATTTATTCGGTTCAATTATTTTATCGACGGTGAAAGTTGCGACTAACTCGATATTATATTCCCCGTTAAGTCACCTACTAATATATATATATATATATATATATATATATATATATATATATATATAGAGATTTATCCAAAACTTGGTAGTAAGGGATGATTCTATATGTGATTTCTAAGATCCATTGTATTAATATTGATGATCCAGTATGTATAAATACAGCGAATATAAAATGTTAATTAGAATTCATATATATATATATATATATATATATATATATATATATATATATATAATGTTTATTAGAATTACATATATATATATATATACATATATCAATCTATGATATACATATATATATATATATACATATATATATATATATATATATATATATATATATATATATATGAATGCTATTGTATGGCGAATTAGTAAAAGGCACCCGACCGGTAGGGAGACCACGCCTGCGCTTTAAAGATTACTGCAAGAAGGAGATGAAGACATGCCACATCAACACCAACACAAGGGAGGCTTGTGCAGAAAACCGAGTGGCCTGGCACCTCCTCGTCAACCAACGGACAAAAAGGAGTGAAAAAGAAAGGAAAGAAGCAGCCACAGAAAAGAGAGCCAGAAGGAAGGAAGGAGAGACAACGGCAACTCCAGCATGCATCGCTGTTTGTTTGCAGTCACTGCACCAGAGATTGCCATTCAAAATTTGGTCTGTTCAGCCACTCACGCAGATGCAGATTTAAACAAATTGTGGACACTACATCATCGTCTTTATCAGACGGTAGGATGCCAACGATGAATGCTAATAAACATTAGACACGAGGATCTACCAGTTGAATAAACCCAACACTTCAGGAGAAGGTAATTTGTTCTTAAGCAATTATTTTTATTAATTCTTGTGTGGTCGCGACTAAAGTTAACAGAAACCAAGACGTAAGGAAGAGATGATGACGAATTTATGGAGGCAAATCCGGTGAGTAGCACCTGGAGAGTATCAGGCGAGTATCTCTCAGTCCAATATGGTTCAAGGTGATGAACCATACTGGACTGTGACATGGCGAGCTCGCCTGACACTCTCCGAGTGATCACCTTCACGACCTCGACAACAGAATCCGGAGCTGCCAAAATATGCCCCATGTTACCAAAAATTGCAAAACTTTTAACTCACTCTAGTAAAAGTTATGTGACTGATAGTATATTTGTTCTCGTCGTATGACTTAACATAGTTTTTTTGTCTTTTCTCATTAAGTCAAGAACCTTCACCTTTTCACTTAAACGATGCACTTTTTGACCTCTCTTTGACATACCCAAATTGCCGGCATTACTACTCTTGCCGTAACAATGTAAATTATTAGCCGCTCCCTGAAGTTTATGAACATTAAAGCTATAGATTGTGACTAAGTCCTTAATTCCAACCGCGTGATAACTTCTGATTCTCATAGACAGCTGAAGACAAGGTAAGGGTGTAGAGCTTACAAATACGAACCTTTAAGAAAAAGTGAAAAAACCCAAAAAACAAACAAAAACAACAACCCCAAAACGAATCTAAGGACAGAAACAGGGGTGAAATATAAGATACCGCTTCACGCTGATTCATCCTTATGTTGAAAAAAAAAAAAAAACCCCTGTCGCCGGGGCGAAAACCATCGGTGATAATTTACGTTAGCACCCATTTAGTCCCCTTAGTGAAATCATCGCATCCCCTTTGTCCCTGAACCCCGGAAACTCATTAATACCCGAAGCAACACCCCTTCTTCCGCAGTTATTTGAATCATGTTGATTATGGGTTGCTATGGTAATAAGAACTGCAGTGGAAAAGGGTGGGACTGTTGGTATCTATTGCATGGAATTTCCTTCGCTTTTTCTTCTTTACGGCCATCAGGGATGATGATGAGAAGTTTTTTTATTTTTATTTTAAAATGATGTTAACGAGGCTAATCAAGTCTGTCTTATTTATGGGATATGATGGATAAAATTCAGCGAGTCATTTGGAAACAACACCGTGAGTCACGACGCTTCCGTATATAATAAAATCCTGACCAAGGGGAACGAGTTGAGTTTAACTAAATCCTTGTGTTTACTACCATAGACAGTGAACGCCCCAAAAAAGATCTCTCAGTGCAGTCGGCAGTGAAATAACAATGTACTCTAATCATTTTATTATCTCGTTAATTTGAGCGAGCATACGCCGAATGATTCCAGTGAATATTCGCTCGCTTGGAGGAAAAGGTACTTAACTCAACCCAAGCTTTGCCAGTAAGGTCATTCACATCACTGGATCGTCTGATGATACGGATCGTTGCGGTTTCATGGGATATGGTTCATCGCTTAGTTTTACGACATAGCTCAGTCGTAGAGCGTCCGCCTAGGAACCACAAGGTTACGGGTTCGATATCGGCCGTCACCAATTCAGTTCATGAGTAGTATACTGGAAACTCTGCGGTAAAGTGAGGAGCTGATGATAGGTGTGGCGTTCCACTTCAGACGCCAAAAAATCTCCTTGGTATAGCGCTAGTGAAAAGGGGATAAACTCCCTTACTATCTGGCTGATACCGACTTTAGACCATTCCGACTTTAGGCTATTTCGACGACTTTATTTTTTTGAATCCTTGTGATATTATTTAATACCGAAGTCAGTCTTTTTAATTTTTTGCAATCACCCAGTCAGTGGGCTTAGAATGGAATCCTTCCAAATTGAAATACACTACACAACTGTGTTTCAGCCATACCACGGCTTAGAATACACTGACACAGAGGGGTAAGAAAAAAATTGAATACCCTACAGACAGGATTTGACACAAGGTTGCAAGTATAGAGCATCCAGCGAGAATCAAACTCTCTTTTGAATCGTAACACAATTGTGTAATTAGTTTGCTAAGGGGTAAGATCCCACAAAAAAGCTCTCTTGGGTATGGCACTAAACTGCATCTGATTGCGAGGCTCTTGTTCTGGAGGTCTGGGGAGTGTGAAGTAGTCCTTTATTGCCATTACTTCCAGCTTCAATTTGGCCCGGAGTGTTAGTACCTGTTAGGGTCCTATGTATAGGTCAAATATCATTTTAAAAATATTATTCAAATTTGATAGGACAGGATACAACAATGAAGATATAAATCCAATTCCCTTGCCGCTTGACATAAAATAACCCTAGACAGGTTGACATACCATTACAATCAATGAATCATTTTTGCAAGGAATTATATGGTTTCAAGTAACTAATAATTTAAATAATTTGTAAGAATGTATAGCTCCAAGCAACTATTCCCAATAATAATGATTAATACATAATTATACGGTTTTAACAAACTAATAATTTGTAAACAGCTAAAGATTCAAGTAACTATTACTAATACTAATAATTCACTACAAATAGTTTTAAGTAACTATTCCCGTTCAATAATAATCATTTGTTTACTGTTCCAAGTATTTCTTTCTAATAGTAATAATTTAATTTAATCAAAACAAATCTATTTATCTTATGGTTGTGGCCCTAATGTTGTATATTGATAGGTACTGTCGATCTTTAGACGGTTAGTGTAGAGACAGATTTTGAATGTAAGGTTGTTGAAATTCAAAATTGGAGGTGGTTAGATGATTGATGCTCAGTGACATCAAGTTGACCCCAACTTCCTGCCGCTGGGAAATAAGTTTAGTTAGCTTAGTCAGTTAAGCCAGAGACGTCGTAATATAAGCACCTACCGGCTTCATTCCGCCCGCGTTTGAGAAAGTTCTGGTTCTGAATAAAGATGGGGTTGTCTCAGTGAACTAATGGCGGTCCTGGCGAAGTCAGACCAGCATCTTGAAGAACAAGACTTATAGCAGAACTAGACAGTCAACAAAAGACCAGTTAGAAGAAGAAATGAAGATAGCAACAGATTACACACTACAATTACAGTAAGAAGAAATGACCGAGCTACACACAAAAAAACAGACTACAGAAGAAGTAAAGTACCAGCCAGCTACTCCAGCAAGTAATTAAGAAAGATTTATGAGGGTATAACCACGGATGCCCCTATAAGAAGAATAGAACAAACTCTCCCCGGAGTATGTATATACTCCGGGAGAGTTTGTTCTATTCAGTTTGTTCTATACAGGTATATAAAACTACCAGTACTGCCAGTTACTGGGTTTACCTGAAAGTAATGACAACCAATAGATAACCCAACAATCTCCAGCGCTTCAGAACCGGAGCCTCACCACCGATGTCGTTTTGTGTCACACTCAGAATACACTTTGAAGGCAGTTTTTACCCCGAATGCAGTCAGCGCATTCAGAGTGATCAGGTTAAATGGATCTTTGCAGTCTGAGGTGATTCGGATGATTCGGGTCACAGAATCTGGAGTGACTCGGAACATTGAGGTCTTGGATAATTCGGATCTTAACGGTCTGAAGGGATACGGAAGATTGAGATTTAGAGGGATACGGAAAATTGAGATCTCGATTAGGAATGGAGGTTGAGATCTCATATGATACGGAAAATTAATATTCCGAGGGATACGGACGATTGAAATCTCGAGTGATATGGATCCTTGAGGTCTTAGGATATTACGAGCAATGAGGTCACATATTATTATAATGAGCTTATTTTAGCTTTAAATGATTCTGTATTTGGAGGTGCCTAAATGAACCTGATGAAGCTCGAGTCCGTGTCCAACCACTGTACTACGCTCGCAAGTAGTACACAAACCTTTGTAAGGGAGAGCAATTCCGCTGAGAAAACAAATTTAGCTACAAAGGTCATTACCCTCTAACTGCTTACACAGCTTTTTTCTTGTTCTTGTTTGTCGACTGTGATTTCTAAAAACGAACGCAAAGCTTAAAAATGGTTAGTAGAATTTAATGACACAGAAAGATAAGGCGTAAGAAAAAATAGGTTTAGTCATGCATCAACTTGAATTATAGTTCAAGCATATATATATTATATAATAATAATAATGAAATAATAATAATAATAATATATACATACATACATACATACATACATATATATATATGGAGACCCAGTAAAGGTTTATGGAATTTAAACTGTGCTATCTGATATAGTACGAATTCCTGGTGTTACCCTTGGTGAGATTGCCGTTATTAAGCCATTGAAAACACAGAGAAAGAGATGGTGGAAACTAGGTAATTGGGTATCGGAAAAAAGTCAATAGATGTATATTCTGTTGATTCTAGAACAGATGAAGAAAGGAAATTATATTTATTTGTAATCACGTTTTAGCACACACACACACACACACACACACATATATATATATATATATATATATATATATATATATATATATATATATGTTGTTCTGGTTCCAACGGGAGAAAATTCATATTTGATAAAAATAAGGTCCGCAAAATGTATTATGTTTTTAGAAAAAAATTACAACGCAACACGTGTTTCAGATCATCTTCTTCAGGCTTTGATCAATAATATATATATATATATATATATATATATTGTTCAAATGCGACTCCCACCTTTTCGCTGTAGTAGCGTTAGTAGTTAATACAAACGTGAGTTGCACAAAATTTGAATTTAAAACAAGATGGGCAAATCATAAGCACTCGTTTCCCAATATTAAGCTAAATATGTAACAACCCTATCTAGTTATGGTTGGGACTTTAAGAATCAAAATTCGACACCAATTATTAAATGGGAAATCTTTAAAAAATCTAATACATGCCGAAATTTAAACGACCCATGCTACTAGAAAAATTAGTTATAATTAAATTCCCAGATACGAAAAATCTTCTAAATAGCAGAAATGAGTATTTAGGAAAATGTAAACATAAGCGTGATAAGTCGCTGTTGTATCATTAAGATTAACCCCTATTAAACAATGATAAGAAAGTACCAGCCGCCACCACAAATATTTACCTAAATACATTAAATTCAGTGTAAAATAAATAGATTATTACAGGGTTACACACAAATAAAAAAAAATTAAAAACAATAATCATCTGACATAATATCGTTGATCTGAAATAATGTCTATATGTAACATAATAAGGTGGGAAAAAATCAAAAATGTAAGTTATGTGTAGATAATAGTTGAAAGTTTTTTGATGACGAATGAAAGGTGACCTGATTGATCAGCACAAGGCTATCTGTCGATTTCTGAGCCTCACCATCAAATATAGTTTATTGGCATACTCAGGAAACCCTTTGAAGGAAGTATGTGATAAGAGAAAGAGAGAGAAATGGAGAGGAAAGGGAGTGAGAGAGAGAGAGAGAGAGGGGTAGAGAGAGAGAGAGAGAGAGAGAGAGAGCAAGAGAAAGAAACAGAAAGAGAGCGGAGGGGACAAGGGAAAATAAGTAAGTGTTGATTGTGTTATAAAATAAGAAGTTAAAAAAGGCAAGAAAAAAAATGGAATGAAAAAATAAAAATAAAAATACGACGAGAAATTACCAAAGAAAGAAGGAATGAAGTATGAAAGAAAGAAATAATCTATCATACATAAACAGAAGAACAAAAGAACGAAAGAAAGAAAGAAAGAAAGAAAGAAAGAAGCGTACAGGAATGAATAGAGTAAAAGGCTACGATTAACCCTTTGGGAGAAGTATTACCTCTCTGCAGGAAATACTTACAACGTATTCTAAACCCCGCGGATAGGGCAAAATGTTAAAGAGTATTTATAATGGACTAGAGAAGCAAGGACGAACTCATAAGTGTCGTTCTCCCGACACCTACACATGGACATATCAGTGTTGACCGACCAGCAAAAACCTACACCAATCAGCTTAATACGGATACTTGATGCCGTGCAGAGGACCTACCAGGGGCGATGACCGATAGGGTCGGTTGGCAAGAGATAGTTATTGGCACACCATCTTCTTACTGGTTATTTGCAAAGGTTTAATTAATAGTCGTATTTATTTACCCAACACATTCTCCACGGGTAGGACATGACACAAAGTCGCAAGTATCGTTCCCTTATCAAGTTACCATGACAACCCCATAGACAGTTGTAACTTTCGCGAATATTTTTTTCCTAAATTTTTCCAAATAATGTAAAACATAAATACTCTAGGTATTTTATCCAACCCGTTTGCCACGAGTAGAATGCAAATCAATATCGCAATTATGGGGCATCGAGCGAGGCTCGAACTCGCTATTCAGTAGTAAAAGAATTGCGAAACTAACTTGCTAACCATTACGCTATGATGGGACCCCCACCTTCTTTATCCAACCCGTTCGCCACAGGTAGAATGTGACATAATGTCATAATGAGGCATTCAGCGAGGATCGAACCCACCATTTAGTAGTAATCGATCTGCGAGATTAGCTTGCTGGCCATTACACCATGTTAAGACCCCCCTTATTTATCTAAATTACTAAATCCCATTGAAAGCACCGGTTCCAGTTTGTTAAGCAGCTAAGCACCTCTTTAATACTAAAATTGGGTGACCCTAAGCAACAGCAGGTATTGTAAGCAACCTGAGTCCTTTGTTTATCAAAATGACTTAGATTCGGCATTTAATGACTCGAAAGCGTTGATATGCCGTAAAACAAAACAA
>CM042140.1:127505656-127523156 GCA_023376005.1 Doryteuthis pealeii | reverse complement strand
GTTGACTCTATGTCCACGCTAACATATATCTATACACACATACACACACACCACACCACACAGATCACCCCATATATATATATATATATTATATATATATGTATATACATATATATATACAGACTTGAGTTCTCTGATTTTTTGTAAAGATACATCTTCGTAATTAATTGTTCGACTCTTTTTCCAACAGTTGCGCGATGGCGTGAGGGTAAGGAGCTCGACAGCCGAAAATTCAGTCGGCTTTTGCTCCCGGCTAGAAGTAGCTGTTAAAGTCGAGCCGCACTGATGAACGTAAACGTCGAACACTGTGCTTGTGGATGCTAATATCATATATATATAATATATAATATATATATATATATATAATATAATGTATATATATTACATGTGTGTGTGTGTGTGTGTGTCAATAAGCGATATTTAAAAGAATTGACAACATTGGATAATTATAGTAAAAGTTAATTGAGGTAACAAAAGAAATTTGATATATTGGGTTGGCGGACACTTCTATCAAGTTACTCCTTGTCAAAAAGCATGTCTGCTGAATATCTTCTATTGACATATCCAGTAGCGGTATACATTTAAAACATGAGCCGTGCATGACTTTGCATGACCTTTACACTCTATTATGCTATAGAAAGTGCAGCACATTCCCTCAAATTAATTGAGACTCTTTAATATCTGAGTTACAAAATAACTTTTAGCTTTATTTCTATATTCAGAATGATTTTGGCGTCGTAAATTCTTCTAAATTTATAATATATATATATAGGTAGTATATATATATTATATATATATTATATAATATATATATATACTATATAATATAGATATACCAAACTTGTTGTAAATCCTCGCGGGTGAGAAAAAAAAAGGGCAATAGTTTGAATTGTAAAAATAATAGCTAACAAAACATCACCGGGGGGAGAAAATAATTTTTGGAAAAAAAATGACCAAAGATAATCGCACCAACCAAAAATAATCTATTGTAGGCAATATTTTGGTCAAAAGAGAAAACATTTTATGTATTATATATATATATATATATAAATATTATATATATATATATATAGTATATATATATATTCAATATAAACCGCCAGGAAACTAAAGTCTAATAGGTAAAAAGTGCTCAATAACATAAGTAGAGCAAATAATAGTAAACCTAATGAGTTAGATAAACCTACTTAAAGTTCGCTTTGTGCTCTCAGGGCTAAGATCGCGACGTAAAGAGATTTGGAAAGCAAACTCACAATATTTTTTGATATAGCGTGTGGTATTATATATATATAATATATATAATATATATTATATAAAAAATATATATAATATATATATAATAGCGTGTGTGTGGTGTGGTATGTATAAATAGTATAGGCCTAATAGTGAATAAACTACCTACCCTAGGTTTCTCTTAACGGATAATCAAATTATTATCCTATTTTTTTTATTGTTTTCAACTAGTTTCTACCTTAGGTCATCATCAGGAGAAAATTTTTTAAAAACGTTTTTCAAAGTAGTTTTATAAGAGGAGGCGAATATTACTGGTTATGTTGGCATATCATTTGTTCAATAAAACGCATGCTCCGCTGGTTATTCTCTTCAGTTGCATTTAATACTATATATATATATATCTAACAAAGTAGCAGCAGAGAGAGATGCGACACTGACTGACTAGCAAATAGAACATGCCGCTCAAAAGAGCTGGGCAAGCAGAAACGTCTGCCAGACAAGAGAGCGCCATCAAGTGCAAGGTCAACTGAGATTAGACACAGAAAGAGATTGTACGAATTTTTAATTTTTTGTTTTCTTACTACAATGAGGAGGTAAAAATATAGAAAGTTTTTTCTACTGTTTTCTGTTTTTCTGACATTGCGAGCACTCTTTTATGGTTCTAATTGACTGATTTTTATTTTTGCTGCATTACGCACTTCATACGTACGCAACGCACGGCACACACACAGCACACACAATATATAATATATAATATATAATATATATATATATAATATATATATATATATATTCGTAGTAACGATTAAATTCAGAAAGAGAATCAACTATAAAAACTTAAAATTACTTCGGGATTCGCAGAACAAAAAATCTTGTAAGAAGTGCTCAAATAAAAAAATACACGATTAAAAACCGCATGGTTGAAAACGCAGACCGTCGAATAATCGGCAGATCACGAATCTTTACACACACACACATCTACAAGATTTTTGTTCTGTGAATCCGCGAAGTATTTAAGTTTTTATATTGATTTACTCTTTCTGAAATTTATAATCGTTCTGAAGATATATATATTATGATTATAATATATATATATATTATATATAAATATATATATTGGTGTGTGTGTGTGTGTGCAGTGCGTGCGTACCGTATGAGTGCGTAATGATGACTAAATAAAATCAGTCAAGTAGAACGCTAAAGAGTGCTCGAATGTCAGAAAACAGAACAGTAGAAAAACTTCTATATT
Source organism: Doryteuthis pealeii (assembly GCA_023376005.1). Taxonomy (NCBI): domain Eukaryota; kingdom Metazoa; phylum Mollusca; class Cephalopoda; order Myopsida; family Loliginidae; genus Doryteuthis; species Doryteuthis pealeii. Next base: position 127,520,674 of record CM042140.1, on the reverse strand, counting down.
TTTACCTCCTCATTGTAGTAAGAAAAACAAAAAATAAAAATCGTAGCAATCTCTTTTCTGTGTCTATCTCAGTTGACCTTGCACTTTTGGATGGGCTCTCTGTCTGCAGACGTTTCTGCTTGCGCTCTTTGAGGGATGTTCTATTGCAGTCAGGGTGCGCATCTCTCTCTGCTGCTACTTTTTTTGTTAGTATATTATATACGTATAATATAATGCAACTGAAGAGAATTTAACCAGGAGATGGTTTTTATGAACATAGAGTGGATATGCAACATAACCAGTATATTTCGCCTCCCTTCTTAATAAAACTACTGAAACGCTTAAAAAGATTTTTCTCCTGATGATGACCTAAGGTAGAAAGCTAGTTGAAACATAAAAAAATAGAATTAAATTTATTATCCGTTAAGAGAAACCTAGGGTAGGTAGTTTATCACTCATTAGGCTATACTATTATACATACACACACACACACGTATATATATATACATAATAATATATATATATATATATATATATAGTAAATATACTAGTATATACACACGTATATAAAAATATATGTGGAGTTTGGGCTCCAAATTCTTTAGTCGGATCTTAGCCCTGAAGAGACAAGCGAGACTTTAAGTAGGTTTATCTAACTCATTAAGGTTTATCTTTATTATTGCTCTACTTAGGTATTGAGCACTTTTTACCTATTAGCTTAGTTTCCTGCGGTTTTATATGAATATATATATATATAATAATATATAATATATATATATATATATATATATATATATATATATACATATATAATTGTTTTTTTTCTTTTTGACCAAATTTATTGTACCAATAGATTATTTTTGGTTGGTGCGATTTATCTTGGTCTTTTTTTCCAAAACATTATTTCTCCCGCCGGTGATGTTTGTTAGTAAAATATTTTAGCAATCAAACTATTTGCCCTTTTTTTTCTCACCGCGAGGATTTACCACAAGTTTGGTATATTATATTATATTATAATATATATATATATATATATATATATATATATATTAATATATATTATATATTATAAATTTAGAAGAATTTACGACGCCAAAAATCATTCTGAATATAGAAATAAAGCTAAAAGTATTTGGTAACTCAGAATTAAAGAGTGTCATAATTTGAGGATGGTGCACTTTTATAGGCATATAGAGTGTAAAAGGTCATGGCCAAAGGTCATGCACCGGCATGTTTTAAATGTATCGTACTGGTATGTCAAAGAAGATATTCAGCAGACATGCTTTTTGTACCAAGGAGTAACTTGATTAGAAGCTGGTCCGGCCAACCGCAATATATCCAAATTTTTCTTTGTTACCTCAATAACTTATACTATATTATCAATGTTGTTCAATTCTTTAAATATCGCTTATTGACACACACACAGCAACAACATGTATATATATACATATATATATATAATATATATATATTATATATATATATATATAATATATATAGTCATCCACAAGCAGCAGTGTTTCGACGTTTACGTCTCAATCAGTGGAAGCTCGACTTTAAACAGCTACTTCTAGCCGGGAGCAAAGCCCGACTGAATTTCGGCTGTCCGAGCTGCCTTACCCTCACGGCCATCGGCAACTTTTGGAAAAGAGAGTCGAACAATTAATTACGGAAGATGTATTTTACAAAAAAATCAGAGAACTCCAGTCTGTATATATATATGTATATACATATATTTATATATATATATATATATATATATATGGGGTGTGTGTGTGTGTTGGTGTGTGTGTATGTTGTGTGATAGATATATGTTAGCGTGGACATAGAAGTCACAGCGCCTGTTATTGAACATTCTTGGTCTTAAGATCGTATAGGCGAGAACTATCAGTACCAGACCTGCGTTGATTCGCATGTCCACGCTACATTTTTTTTAACTTAGATATAAATGCTCTTGGTATTTGAGCGACGATTTAGCTTATATAGAGATATACACGCCATATGTCGATATTAAATATTATAACGAATTTTTTTGAATTGTTTGTTTATTTAGAAGCGTTGGCCGATAAAGTATATAATAAATTTGTTAACTTGAAGGCACTTACAACGCATGTATCGCATAAAATTCGATCTTTTTCTTATAGAAAATGAACTTGACAAGTGTAATCCCAGTAAAGGATGAGCTCGATTGTAGAATACGCGTACAGACGTTTGGGGGGGGCGGGGGGGAGGGCGACTTTATTAAGTCTCATCGCGGTATATACTAACGATTTCCCTCCGACAGAAATCGAAACCGGGGACTTTCGCAGACTCAGTGAAAACGCACTAGTGAAACACTTTTATCGGCCTCGCCACAGTACACATCCTGACTCATCCTAGTGAATATTAGCTTGTGCAAGGATCTACGCGCCTCTACCATAAATAGGTAAGGGGGCGGCTATTGGAGAGATTATAACACAAACAGAAACGCGATGCCCTTCGGGAAGTGAATAAGATTTTTGGATGTTTTGTTTATTTAGAAACGTTTGCGATAAAGTATATAATAAATTTTTACTTGAGGCACTTACAACGCATGTATCGCAAATAAAATTCGATTACTTTTCTTATAGAAAATGAACTTGACAAGTGTAATCCCAGTAAAGGATGGCTCGATTGTAGAATACCGTACAGACTGTTTCGGACTTATTAAAGTCTCATCATGCGGTATATACTAACGATTTCCCTACCGACAGAATCGAAACGGGACTTCAGCAGACTCAGTGAAACACTAGTGAAAACACTTTTATCGCCTGCGCCACAGTACACAGCTGACCATTCCTAGTGAAATTAAGCTTGTCAAGGCGATACTACGCGCCTCTACCAAATAAATAGGTAAGGGGGCGCTATTGAAGAGAAAAAATAAGCAAAACAGACCGCGATGCCCTTCGCGAAGTGAATAAGATTTTGGATGTTTGTTTATTTAGAAACGTTGCCGATAAAGTATATAAATAAATTTTTTACTTAAGGCACTTACAACGCAATGTATGCATAAATTCGAATAACTTTTTCTCTCATTAGCGCCGCCTTACCTATTTTGGTAGAGGCGCGTAGTTGCGCTTGACAAGCTTAATTTCACTAGGAATGGTCAGCGTGTACTGTGGCCGAGCGATAAAAGTGTTGCACTAGTGTTTCACTGAGTCTGCTGAAGTCCCGGTTTTGATTTCTGTCGAGGGAAATCGTTTAGTATATACCGCTGAATGAGACTTAATAAAGTCGAAACAGTCTGGTACGGTATTCCTACACATCGAGCCATCCTTTACTGGGATTACACTTGTCAAGTTCATTTCTAATAAGAAAAGTATCGAATTTATGGCGAATACATGGTTGTAATGCCTTCAAGTAAAAATTTAATTATATACTATATACATATATATATTATATAATATATATATATATATATATATATATAATATATATATTTGAGGCAGCGTTCGTAATGACTACAATCTTACGATATGAAACACGGTGACTCGACTATTGGTAAATAAGTACGCTCATACTGTGCGGTCTTTAACCTCGTTTCGGAATCGGTCGAAGAGAAAGAAAACTGAATTCCAAACCAATTTATACTCCGCTCAAGGTTGACGATGAGTCGCATCGCTGACGCGCGGCGGGTGGGGTTGGGTACACCACAACAACGCACACACGCACACACGCACAATATATGATATAATATATATATATATATATAGATATATATATATATATATCACATTTATGAAGAAAATTGGGAGGATTGGTCGTCATAAATACACCTTGATTTGACTCCGCTTATTCACTTTCAGTGTATTGTTCTACCAAAGTCGAGTGCGAAGTGCCGGTTTTTTTCGTTGTGTTTAGGCTATCAATTCGAATCATTATAATGTTATAGTTGAAAACTACACGCCAATACATCTTTGTAAACGCAACTTATCATCTACTTAAAATTATCATCACTGAAAATTGTTCTTTAAATTATAGTTTTTTAGCTATGAGAAATAAATAACTAGAATAAAATAAAAAGGCCGTACGTCCTCCAGATCATCTGAGGCCTCGTTGGCTTCTTTTTTTTTCCTTTTTTTTTTTTTGGCGGCTTCATTCATGCGTAAACACCAACACACACATATGGACAATTTGTTATGCATTACGTGCGCTTTTTTGTGGGGCGAAAGCTTGCCGATAAGGGCCAACTGTTTGTTTTAGTAAGCAAAATCTCTTAAAGTTTGGCAGAATCTCAGACTGCAGCCAAGCCATACGTGATGGGTGCTGGCCATCAAGAATGAACCAAACCTTTCAACCAAGATGTGCTCACCGTTTGCGTCTTTCACCCCACCTATATATATCTTACTTTCTGAAGCATTTCGCTTTTTTATTATTTTTTTGCGTATTCAAATCGTCTTTTTTGCTGTTTTGCTACGTTTTCTTTCATATCTTTAGCATGCATTACGGTTATTTTCTCAGCTTTTTTTTTCCTAGTTTGTTACTATTTAAAAAAATCGCTACTTTTCATCATTTTCTTTGCTTTTATCTTCTCTGCATTTCCTTGTAGTTTTTCCCCACTCCTGTCGCCATTTTTTTCTCTTCTTCTTACATGCATTTTGAGGCCTTCAATTATTCTATCTGATCGGTATTTCCGCATACTTACTTTCTATGACTCTCTCAGCTTTCTACCTCCTCGCTCTCTCTCTCTCTCTGCTCTCTCTCTCTCTCTCTTCTCTCTCACACACACACACACAAAGCAGCACATGCACAACACACACACACACACATTATTTCTTTTTTTTTCTTTCTCTCTCCTTCGAGTCGGCCCTAAATACATTCTTTTGTATAGTACTTATTTTTCTTCTTTCGCATCTGCCTCGCCCAATATCCCATCTCTTCTCTTCTTCTTCTTTCTTCTTCTTGCTTTCTTCTCTTCTGTATCATACGCGCCCTTCTCTCTCTCTCTCTCGTTTCTCTCTCTCTCTCTCTGCTCTCTCTCTCTCTCTGCTTTCTCTCTTAGACTCCAACATTTTTCTTTCTTCACTTTTTTGTACCATGAACGTTTCCTAACCATATATTTGCTTCGAACTTTTCTTATTCATAGCGATGTTTGTTTGCATTTTTTTTTTTTTTAGTGTTTACAGTAACCTCCTTGCCTTTTTTGTTTTTTTTATATTCATGGCCTCCATCTTATTATTGTTTCTTTCTCTCATGTAATTCCCTTTTTTCTTCTTTTTAAGCTCTTTTTTTGTCTTATTTAACCATTTTTTTTATCCGGATTCTTCATTTCTTCTTCTTTCTTTTTTCTTTCTTTCTTTCTTTACCTGTCTTTCTGTCTTTATTTCTTTATTTTTTTTATTTCTGGTTCCTTTCTTCTCTTATTCATGTAGCATCTTACTTTCTTTCTTTCTTTCTTCTTTCTTTCTTTCTTTTCTTTCTTTCTTTATTCTCTTCACGTATCGTAGAGCTCCTTCTTTCTTTCATCCTTTTTTTCTTTGATATTTCTCGTCGTATTTTATCTTTTTCTCCTTTTCATTTCTTTATTTCTTGCCTTTTTTAAGCTTCTTTGTTATATAAAGCTCAATCAAGACTTGCTTATTTCCCTTGTTCCACCTTCTCTGCTCTCTCTCTCTCTCTCTCTGCTGCTCTCTTCTCTCACCACACAAATGACACACACACACACACATACACACACACACACACTCACTGCCTTCTCTCTCTATCTTCTTCAAATTTCATCTTTTCTTTCTTTTCTTTGTTTTCTGAATTTTACTCCACGAAAAAATCGGCAAGCGTCTTGCTTCTAAAACTTGTTTCCTAATATTTTAGAGAGGAGTTAAAAATACCATCAAAGCCACGGATGGTATCCCATTACCAGTTACCATTCGTAGCTTCCAGGACGCGCTTCAAACGCACTGACGCATAATTAACTCAACATCGTTTAAGACATCCTCCCAACAATACCTTTCCATGGCTCTTTTGATGGCTTTCTAAATCTTCCCGAGTAACACGTCTTCCAAATACAACATATACACCCATCGTGATGTAATGATTTAGCAAGCTAAGTCTCACAGATCCGATAAACTTACTGGGTAGTGACTTCGATCCACACTAGATTTCCGCATACTTGCGAACATTGTTCAAATCCTAACCGCGGTATTGAACGGGTTGGATAAATAAGGAGGGTCCGATCATGGTGTTATGGTTAGCTAAGTTAATCTCGCAATCATTTAATAGTGAATAAGCGATTTTGATCCTCAGCTGGATTGCGCCATACTTCGCAATCTTGTGTTCGGGCATCCTACCCCTAGGCTAACGGGCTTGGGTAAAAAAAGTATTTTTTGTTTTAGATTATTTGCAAAGTATTTAGAATAGAATTTGCGTATAATAGGAAGATTGTCATGGTAATTATTGTGGCCTTGTGTCAGCATGTAGCCGTGGCGAATGGTTGATAGATTAAGGGGACGTCCCATTATGGTGTAATGAATGGTTTGGTTTCTTGTTTTAAATGGTATATCAACCTTCGTGGTATTTAATGGCGCAAAGCCATTCTGTAGAAAAAACATCAGTGGGTACTATTTAACGGCCTAGTTGGAAGGATAAGGGAGTTCTGTCCCCCTTTCTACGCAAGGGTATTAGTCCTAAAAGTGAACGTAAATAGCAGCGACTGGAGTTCGAACTGCGCTTACTACAGTACGCAGAAGTGTCGCAACTACACGCGGGAATTCCCCATGGTGTAAAGGGTTAGCAAAGTTTAGTTTGTTGATCTATTACTACTGAATAGCGGTCGATCCCTCGCTGGTGCCCCTATATTTGCGACCTTGTACTACATTCTACGCATAGGCGTGCTATCATTGTGTAATGGTTAGGCAAGTTAGTCTTGGCTGATCCATTAATACTGAATGTGAGTTTCGATCCTTGCTGAATGCCCCACACTTGCGACATTATCTCAGCACCCTAACGGCGTGGCGAATGGGTTGGGTAAATAATGTTTTTTTTTTTGTTAGTTGTTTTGTTTTACGGCATTCACTCGCTTTCGAGCATTAAATGCCCGATCTAAGTCATTTTGATAAAGCAAAGGACTGCAGGTTGCTTACAAATACCTGCTTTGTTGCTTAGGGGTCACCCAATTTAGTAATTAAAGAGTGCTTTTAGCTCTTTAACAACTGGACCGTGCTTTGCAATGGGATTTAGTAATTTAGATAAATAAGGGGGGTTCCTTAAATGGTGTAATGGCAGCAAGCTAATCTCGCAGATGCGATTAGCTACTAAATGGTGGGTCGATCCTGCGCTGATGCCCTCATTATGACATTATGTCAGCATTCTACCTGTGGGCGACGGGTTTTGGATAAAAGAAGGTGGGGGTCCATCATAGCGTATGGGTTAAGGCAAGTTTATTTCGCAATTTCTTTAACTACTGAATAGCGAGTTGTCGAAGCCTGGCGCTCTGAGTGCCCATAATTGGCGATAATTGTTTGCATTCTAACGCGTGGCAAGCGGGTTTGGATAAAATACCTAGAGTATTTATGTTTTTACATTATTGGAAAATTTTGGAAAAATATTCGCGAAAGTTACAACTGTCTATGGGGGTTGTCGTGGTGGAGAGCTTGAATAAGGGTAACGATACTTGCGACTTGTGTCATGTCCTACGGCGTGGAGAATGTGTTGGGTAAATAAATTACGAACTATTAATTAACCTTTTGCAAATAACCAGTAAAGAAGATGGTGTGCAATAACTATCTCTTGCCAACCGACCTATCGGTCATTCGGCCCTGGTAGGGGTCGCTCTGCACGGCATCAAGTATCGCGTATTAGCTGATTGTGTAGGGTTTTTGCTGGTGCAAGCGGGACTGTATATGTCCATGTGGTAGGTGTCGGGAAGAAGCGACACTTATGAGTTCGTATTGCTTCTCTAGTCATTATAAATACTCTTTAACATTTTTGCCTATCCGCGGGTTTAGAATACGTTGTAAGTACTTTCCTGCAGAGAGGTAATACTTCCTCCAAGGGTTAATCGTAGCCTTTTACTCTATTCATTTCCGTACGCTTCTTTCTTTCTTTCTCTCTTTCTTTCTTTCGTTCTTTTGTTCTTCTGTTTATGTGATGATAGATTATTTTTTCTTTCATACTTCATTCCTTCTTTCTTTGTAATTTCTCGTACGTATTTTTTTTTTATTTTTTCATTCCATTTTTTTTCTTGCCTTTTTTAACTTCTTATTTTATAACACAATCAACACTTACTTATTTTCCCTTGTTCCCTCCGCTCCTTTGTGTTTTCTTTCTCTTGGCTGCTTCTCTCTGCTGCTCTCTGCTCTCTTACGCCTCTCTCTCTCTCTCTCACTCCTTTGCCTCTCCATTCTCCTCTTCTCTTATCACATACTTCCTTCAAAAAGGGTTTGCCTGAGTATGCCAATAAACTATATTTGATGTGAGGCTCAGAAATCGACAGATAGCCTTGTGGCTGATCATCAGGTCACCTTTCATTCGTCATGCTAAAAAAAACTTTCAAGCTATTAATCTACAACATACTTACAATTTTTGATTTTTTTCCCACCTTATTATGTTAACATATAGACATTATTTCAGATCAAACGAATATTATGGTCAGATGAATTATTGTTTTTTAATTTTTTTTTATTTGTGTGTACCTGTATATAATCTATTTATTTTACTACTGAATTTAATGTATTTGGTAAATATTGTGGGTGGCGGCTGGTAGCTTTCTTATCATTGTATTAATAGGGTTAAGTCTGTTAATGAGTACAAGACAGCGACTTATCACGCTTATGTTTAATTTTCCAGCTAAATACTCAATTTCTGCTAATTAAAGATTTTTCGTATCTGGGAATTTAGATATAGACTAATTTTTCTGAGTAGCATGGGTCGTTTAAATTTCGGCATGTATTAGATTTTTAAAGATTTTCCCATTTAATAAATGTGTCGAATTTTGTTCTTAAAGTCCCAACCATAACTAGATAGGGTTGTTACATATTTCTAGCTTAATTTGGGAAACGAGTGCTTATGATTTGCCCATGCTTTTTTAAATTCAAATTTTGTGCAACTCACGTTTTGTATTAACTACTAACGCTGACACAGCGAAAAGGTGGGAGTCCGCATTTGAAGCATATATATGAGTAAATATATATTATATATACTTATATTGATTGATCAATTTCTCTGAAGAAGAATACGCAGAAGATCTGAAAACGTGTTGCGTTGTAATTTGTTTTTTCTACAATGTAATACATTTCTGGGGACCTTATTGTTTTTATCAAATATTGAAATTTTCCTCCCGTTGGAGACCAGAACAACATTTACGTAATATATATTTATATATATATATATTATATATATATATATATTATATATATATAATATATGTGTGTGTGTGTGTGTGTGTGTGCTAAACGTGATTACAATAAGATATTTTAATTTCCTTTTGCTTCATCTTGTTCTAGAATCAACAGAATGATACATCTATTGACTTTTTTTCCGATACCTAATTAACTGCTAGTTCCACCAATCTCTTTCGTCTGTGGTTTTCAATGTGCTTAATAACGGCAATCTTACATCAGGTAACTCCAGGATATTCGTACTATAATAATAGCTATAGCAGTTAAATTCCTATAAACGCTTTACTGGGTCTCCATATATATATATGTATGTATGTAATGTATGTATGGTAATAGTAATATTATTATTATCTATTATTTCATTATTATGTTGTAATATATTATATATATGATGCTTGAGACTATAATTCAAAGTTGAGTGCCATGACATAAACCTAGATTTTTTCCGTTACGCCTTATCTTTCTGTGGTCATTATAGATGCTACTAACATTGTTTAGGCGCTTTGCGTTCGTTTTTAGAATCACAGTCGAGCAAACAAGAAAGAAGAAAAAGCTGTTGTAGCAGTTTAGAGGTAATGACTTTGTAGCTAAATTTGTTTCCTCAGCGGAATTGCTCCATCGCTTACAAAGGTTTGTGTACGTTACTGTGCGCGAGCGTAGTCAGTAGTTGGACGACGGACTGCCGAGCATGTCATCAGGTTCATATTAGGCACATGCCAGAATACAGAATGCATTTAGAAGGCTAAAATTAGCTGTCATTATAGGATAATAATGTGACCTCATTGCTCTTAATATGCCTAAGACGCTCACGAGGACCATATCACTCGGAGTATTTCGCAAATCGTCCGTAATCCGCTCGAATATTAATTTTTCCGTATCATATGAGATTCACTCCATTGCCTAATCGAGATCTAAGTTTTTCCGTATCCCTCTCAAATCTCCAATCTTCCGGTATCGCTGTCAGGACCGTTAAGATCGCGAATTATCCATAGACGCTCAATGGTTCGCCGAGTCACTGCCGCAAGATTCTGTGACCCGAATAGCATGTCCGAAATACACCTCAGACTGCAAAGATCCATATGTTACCTGGATCATGAATGCGCTGACTGGCATTCGGGTAAAGGTATCTGCCTTCAAAGTGTTACTTCATGAAGTGTGAGCAGAACAAAACGAGCATCGGCTGTGAGGGCTCCGGTTCTGAGGCTGGAGATTGGTGATGGGTTATCTATTGGTTGTCTTACTGTATCAGGTAAACTCCCGGAGGTAACTGGCGAGTACTTGGTAGTTTTTATATCCTGTAGTAGAACAAACTGAATAGAACAAACTCTTCCGGAGTCATATCTACATACTCGCGGGGAGAGTTTGTTCTATTCTTACTTATAGGGGCATCCGTGTTATACCCTGCTAGCATCCTTTCCTAATACTTGCTGGGTAGCTGGCTGGTATTTACTTGCTTCTGTAGTCGTGTTTTTTTGTGTGTAGCTGGTTCATTTCTTCTTCTGTAATTGTAGTTTGTACTGTTTGCTATCTTTTCGATTTTCTTCTTCTGAACTGGTCTTTGATCGTTGGACTGTCTTAGTTGCTGCTATAAGTTGCTTGTTGTCATTCAAGATGCTGGTTCACTGACTTACGCTCGAGGACCGCCATTTAGTTTCGAACAGAAGCACGAACCCGCATTCTTTATTCAGACCAGAACATTTCTTCAAACGCGTGGCGAATGGAAGCCGGTAGGTGCTTATATTTAACGACGTCTCTGGCTAACGTGACTAAGGCTAACTAAACTTATTTCCCAGCGGCAGGAGTTGGGGTCAGAGCTGATGTACACTGAGCATCATCATACTAACCACTCTGGCCATTTTCTTGGAATATTCACAGACCCTTACATTACAAAATCTCGTCTCTACTGCTACACCGGTCTAAGATCGACAGTAAGCCTAGTCAATATACGAACATTGAGGGCCAATCAACGCATGAAGGATATGATGAGATATCTGGCTTTGAATTAGAATTAAGATTGAGTTAACTATTAGAATGAGAAGATACTTGGAAACAGTAAAGCAAATGACTTATTATCTGAACGGGAATAGTTACTTAAAAACTAGTTTGTTAGTAGAATTATTAGTATGATAGGTAATAGTTACTTGAATCTTTAGCTGTTTACAAAATTATTTAGTTTTGTTAAAAGCGCGGTATATATCATGGTATTATCATTATTATTGGAATAGTTGCTTGGGAGCTATACATTTTACAAAATGATGTTAAATTATTAGTTACTTGAAACCATATAATTCTGTGCAAAAAATGATTCATTGATTGTATGGTATGTCAACCTGTCTAGGGTTATTTATGTCAAGCGGGCAGGGAATTGGATTTATATTCTTCAGTTTTTGTATCCTGTCCTATCAGATTGAATAATATTTTTAAAATGGATATTTGACCTACTTAGCATTTAGGACCGCTTAACAGGTTACTGACACTCCGGGCCAAAGGTGAAGCTAGAAGTAATGGCAATGAAGACTACTTCAGGCACTGCTCGTCCCAGACCTCCAGAACTAGAGCCTCGCAAATCAGATGCCAGTTTAGTGGCATACCAAGAGAGGCTGTTTTTGTGGGATCTTACCTCGTCTTAGCAAGCTATTACACAATTGTGTTACGATTCAAAGAGAGTTTGAATTTCTCGTTGATGCTGCTATATCATTGCAACCTGGTGTTGTCATATTGCTGTGCTGTACGGGTATTCCAGTTTTTTTTGCTTACCCTCTGTGTCAGTGAATTCTAAGCCGTGTCATGGGTGAAAACACAGTTGTGTAGTGGTTATTATCAATTTGGAAGAGATTCCCATTCTGAAGGCACCAGGACTGGGTGGATTGCAAAAAAATTAAAGAGCTGACTTCGGTATTAAATAATATCACAAGGTTTTTTTTAAATAAAGTCGTCGGAAATAGCCTAAAGTCAGAATGGTCTAAATGCGGTATCAAGCCAGATAGTAAGGAGTTTATGCCCTTTTCAGCACGCGCTATACAAGGAGATGTTTTGGCGTCTGAAGTGAAACGCCAACCTATCATCAGCTCCTCACTTTACCGCAGAGTTCCTATACTCTCATGCACTGAGTTGGTGACGCCGATTCGAACCCGGAACCTTGTGGTTTCTTAGCGGAACGCTCTAGCGACTAAAAGCTATGGTTCGTAAAACTAAGGGATGACCATATCCATGAACCGCATACGATCCGTATCATGCAGACGATCCAGTGATGTGAATGACCTTACTGGCAAAGCTTGGTTGAGTTAAGTACTTTTCTCCGAGCGAGCGAATATCACTGGATCGATTCGGCGTATGCTGCGCTTCAATTCAACGAAGATAAATAAAATGATTAGAGTACATTGTTATTTCACTGCCGACTGCACTGAGAGATCTTTTTGGGCGTTTCACTGTCTAATGGTAGTAAAACACAAGGATTTTAAGTTAAACTCAACTCGTTTCCGCCTCTGGTCAGGATTTTATTATATACGAGGAGAAAAGCGTCGTGACTCACGGTGTTGTTTCCAAACGACTTCGCTGAATTTTAATCGCCATCATACCCATAAATAAGACAAACTTGATAGCCTCGTTAAGCATGCATTTTAAAGATAAAATAAAAACTTCTCATCATCATGCCCTGATGGCCTAGTAAAAGAAGAAAAACGAAGGAAATTTCCATGCAATAGATACGCGAACAGTCCCACCTTTTTCCACTGCAGGTTCGCTATTTACCATAGGGCAACCTAATCAACATGATTCAAATAACTGTGGAAGAAGGGGTGTTTGCTTCGGATATGAATGGTTTGCGCGGGTTCAGGGACAAGGGGTGGCATGATTTCACTAAGGGCTAATGGGTTGCTAACGTAAATTATCACCGATGGTTTTCGCCCCGCGACAGGGGTTTTTTTTTTTTTTGTTTCAACATAAGGAGTTGAATCAGCGTTGAAGGCGGTACTTATTTTCACCCCTGTTTCTGTCCTTAATTCGTTTTGGGGTTGTTGTTTTTGTTTGTTTTTTTGGTTTTTTTCACTTTTTCTTAAGGTTCGTATTTGTAAAGCTCTACACCCTTACCTTGTTCTTCAGCTGTCTATGAGAATCAGAAGTTATGCAGCGGTTTGGAATTAAGGATTAGTCAGCATCTATAGCTTAATGTTCATAAACTTCAGGGAGGCGGCTATTTACCATGTTACGGCAAGAGTAGTAATGCCGCTATTTGGGTATGTTCAAAAGAGAGGTGCAAAAGTGCATCGTTTAAGTGAAAAGGTGAAAGGTTCTCTGACTAATGAGAAAAAAGACCAAAAAACTATGTTAAGTCATACGCGAGAACAGAATATACTTATCATCACATAAACTTTTTACTAGAGTGAGTTAAAAGTTTTGCATTTTTGTAAACTGGGGCATATTTTTGGCAGCTCGCGGATTCTGTTGTCGAGTGCGTGAAGGTTGATCAATCGGAAGGGAGTGTCAGCGACTCGCCATGTCACAAAGTGCCAGTATGGTATCATCACGCTGTAACCATATTGGACTAGGAGATACTGGCCTGATACTCTCCAGGTGCTACTCACCGGATTTGCCTCCATAAATTCGTCATCATCTCGTTCCTTACGGTCTTGGTTTCTGAACTTTAGTCGCGACACACAAGAATTAATAAAAAATAATTGCTTAAGAACTAAATTACCTTCTTCCTGAAGTGTTGGTTTATTCAACTGGTAGATCCTCGTGTCTAATGGTTTAAGTTAGCATCATCGTTTGGCATCCATACGTCTGATAAAGACGATGAGTGTAGTGTCCCACAATTTTGTTTAAATCTGCCATGCTGCGTGAAGTGGCTGACAGACCTAAGAAGATTTTGAATGAGCAATCCTCTGGTGCAGTGATGGCAAAACAAACAGCGATGCATGCTGGAGTTGCCGTTGTCCTTCGCTTCCTTCCTTCTGGCTCTCGTTTTCTGTGGCTGCTTCTTTCCTTTCTTTTTCACTCTTTTTGTCGCGTTGTTGCGAGGAAGGTGCAGGCACTCGGTTTCTGCACAAGCCTCCTTGTGTTGGTGTTGATGTGGCAAGTGCTTCATGCTGCCTTCTTGCAGTAATCTTTAAAGCGCAGGCGTGGTCTCCCTACGCGGTCGGTGCCTTTTACTAATTCGCCATACAATAGCATTCCATATATATATATATATATATAATATATTATATATATATATATATATTATATATGTATATATATAATATTGTATATCATAGATTGATATATGTATATATATATATATAGTGTAAATTCTAATGACATTATATATTAGTCATATATATATATTATATATATGTATATATATAAGGTAATTCTAAATTAACTATTGTTATACGTGTCGCTGTATTTTAGTACATATAGCTATTCATCATATTAATACATGGATCTTAGAATCACATATAGAATCAATCCTTAGTACCAAGTTTTGGTAATGCTCTGCTATGATATATATATATGTGAGTATGTAGTATATATATATAGTATAGTATTGTAGGGTGACTTAACGGAGGGGGGAAGTATATATCGAGTTAGTCGCAACTTTCACCGTCGCATAAAATTAATTGACGCGAATAAATCAGGGTTATAGAATATAAGAATGCATGCAATACGTTGTTAGAGGCGGATTTAGTAAATGTTATAGGATAAC
>CM042140.1:127496986-127505556 GCA_023376005.1 Doryteuthis pealeii | reverse complement strand
AATAGAGAGAGAGAATACCCTCGATAAAAAATAATTTCCCGTGGATCCTAAGGAATTGATTATTTTTTACGTCTTTTACGCTTGGCGTGTTTTCAACTATATTTATTACAAAACGTTCATTCTGTCGTCGTCAAGTATTTCCCGTTAATACTTAGAAAGAGACGTAGTTGATATACTGAAATCACAATCTAGACTTTGTATCGGTTTTCTCACGAAACAATAATCCAAGCTTATCTAGAAAAAACAAACAACAAGAGTATCAGCATATGACGCCTCTGAATTTCGCGACATTTTTTATGGACTCTTAAAAGTTCCACACTCCTGCTTCAGACCGTTCCCTGCCCGTAAACCGTATACATCAGAGGCGCACCGACACAAGGTACAGGCACGTAAAGACGCATTGGAAATCCTCAATTTGGCTTTTACAATTTTGTACCTACAAAATACACACGAAAGATCATTTTACACGTATCTTTCTTATTTCAAGCGGATCATTAATACCAAAGGCATCTCCGTAGACAGCAACAGTAAGTGATTCTCATTCTAACTTTCCCAAGAGTTACTTAGTCTGAGAGGGAATGTAATAGCACGATTTGGAGTTCGAACTCGCTTACTACGATGTCCTGCCCAATATGTTATCCCACTACGCATGGAGACTTTTCGCTAAAAATACAAGAATTATAAGATTTTAAAGAAATATTTAATTGTCCTTCGTAGTACGGATTTGCTATTAATTTATTTTAAGTGAATTATTTCGTGCATCTATATCCTTTTTTAAACGGCGTTTGACGTGTACACTACGGCCTTCTTCAGGAGTGTTGGCGTTTATTTCATCCTGGTGGAAGCTGGCGTCTAATGTCTTTAAAAGTTAAAAATAAAACTACGGAAGAAACTTTGTAAATAAATAAAATAAAACATCAAGACATGGAAATCAGCTAACCAAAATATACAATATGGGAACAGAAGTAAATTTTTTTTGCAAAAATGAATCGCAATTCTTAATTTTGAATTTAAAGCTTAAAACAACAAAAAGCTTTATAATTGTTGCTCATCATAGTCTATAAGTCTATATGGTATTCACAAATGAAACAATAAGACGGTGTGTTTATTTCAATTATTTTAACTAGCAAAAAGAAACACCCTCCGGGCGTCTTAATAATTAAGTTTTGAAAGACATTGCCTGAGAGGGTGAGAGTTAAAAAAATTCAATGTCTAGAGGGTTTGTATAAGATAGCAATCCTCAGATTTATTAAAGGAGTAAAAAAAAAATTTCTAGTTAACTTCTTGTTACTGGTTAAAAAAAAGGACAGAGTAAAAAACACAAACTTTTAAAATTGCTTACTCAAAGATTTTGGGGTGTATATAGCATAAGAATATTGTGAACGTAAGCTGTGACGTAAAGCTTGGCGTAGTTTTTGTTACACGACAGAAATACAGCAATCTCAACTATTAATAGATTTGTATTTCTTAATTTAAACGTAAAATGAAACAAAATGCAGAGAAGATAATATTTAAGAAATAATCTAATTATTTGCATCTGGTGGACGGATTTACTATTCTATTTTTCTTTTATATCTACCCCCCCCCGCACATAGGATGCGACACAAGGTCAATTTCTTAAATGGAGTATAATACGTTTGAATATGGGGTTATTCATTCTCATGAGACCGTTCCGTTGTATCAGGTTTAAGAGTCACATTCTGCCCACTATTACAATAGCTGAAGGAAAAGATAGTTTCCAGGGTATTGTATTAGCGCTTATATGACAAGCAAAACAGCTCGTACTTTGATTTGAACTCGGGTTACTGCGTCCATTTTCCTACGACGATAACCCATTACACACGCGCGCCATATTATTCTTTTTAATTGGAACTATTTCCTTCGGGTTCTTTTTATTTACGAAGTTTCAACCGGGTTGAAAATTGTTCTTAAATTATCAATTATTTTGATCAATACATTGAATTAGCCGCTTATGATCCGTTGTGAAACTTGAATTAGTTATCTATAAACATTTACTAAATCGCTCTACTAACCGTATTGTGCATTCTTATATTCTTTATAACCCTGATTTATTTCGGTCAATTATTTTATGACGGTGAAAGTTGCGACTAACTCGATATTATATTCCCACTTAAGTATATACTAAATATATATAATATATATATATATATATATTATATATAATATAGTATACAGAGATTATCCAAAACTTGGTAGTAAGGGATGATCTATATGTGATTTCTAGATCCATTGTATTAATATTGATGATCCAGTATGTATAAATAGCAGCGATATAAATGTTAATTAGAATTCCTATATATATTATATATAATATATATATATATATATACTATATATAATCCGTTGCATTAGAATTTTACATATATAATATATATATACATATATGCAATCTATGATGATACATATATATATATATATACATTAATATATATATATATATATATATATATATATATATATATATATTTATATGAATGCTATTGTATGGCGAATTAGTAAAAGGCACCCGACCGTAGGGAGCACGCCTGCGCTTTAAAGATTATGCAAGAAGGAGATGAAGACTTGCCACATCACACAACACAAGGGAGGCTTGTGCAGAAAACCGAGTGGCCTGGCACCTCCTCGTCAACCAAGGACAAAAAGGAGTGAAAAAGAAAAGAAAGAAGCAGCCACAGAAAAGAGAGCCGAAGGAAGGAAGGAGAGACAACGCAACTCCAGCATGCATCGCTGTTTGTTTGGGCAGTCACTGTTCACCAGAGATTGCCATTCAAAATTTGTCTGTTCAGCCACCACCAGATGCAGATTTAAACAAATTGTGGACACTACATCATCGTCTTATACAGACGGTAGGATGCCAACGATGAATTAATAAACATTAGACACGAGGATCTACCAGTTGAATAAACCCAACACTTCAGAAGAAGTAATTTGTTCTTAAGCAATTATTTTTATGTAATTCTTGGTGGTCGCGACTAAAGTTAACAGAAACCAAGACGTAAGGAAGAGATGATGACGAATTTATGGAGGCAAATCCGGTGAGTAGCACCTGGAGAGTATCAGGCGAGTATCTCTCAGTCCAATATGGTTCAAGGTGATGACACATACTGGACTGTGACATGGGAGCTCGCCTGACACTCTCCGATTGATCACCTTCACGACCTCGACAACAGAATCCGGAGCTGCCAAAAATATGCCCCATGTTACCAAAATTGCAAAATTTTAACTCACTCTAGTAAAGTTATGTGACTGATAGTATATTTGTTCTCGTCGTATGACTTAACATAGTTTTTTTGTCTTTTCTCATTAAGTCAAGACACCTTCCCTTTTCACTTAAACAAGATTGCACTTTTTGACCTCTTCTTTGACATACCCAAATTGCAGGCATTACTACTCTTTGCGTAACAATGTAAATTTTATTAGCCGCTCCCTGAAGTTTTATGAACATTAAAGCTATAGATTGTGACTAAGTCCTTAATTCCAACCGCGTGATAACTTCTGATTCTCATAGACAGCTGAAGACAAGGTAAGGGTGTAGGAGCTTTACAAATACGAACCTTTAAGAAAAAGTGAAAAAAAAAAACCAAAAAACAAACAAAAACAACAACCCAAAACGAATCTAAGGACAGAAACAGGGGTGAAAATATAAGATAACCGCTTCACGCTGATTCATCCTTATGGTTAAAACAAAAAAAAAAAAAAACCCCTGTCGCCGGGGCGAAAACCATCGGTGATAATTACGTTAGCACCCTTTAGTCACTTAGTGAAATCATGCATCCCCTTATGTCCTGACCCGGAAACTCTTAATATCAGAAGCAACACGCCCCTTCTTCCCAGTTATTTTGAATCATGTTGATTATGGGTTGCTATGGTAATAGGAACTGCGTGGAAAAGGGTGGGACTGTTGGTATCTATTGCATGGAATTTCCTTCGCTTTTCTTCTTTTACGGCCATCAGGGATGATGATGAGAAGTTTTTTATTTTTATTTTAAAATGATGTTAAGAGGCTAATCAAGTTTGTCTATTTATGGGATATAGATGGATTAATTCAGCGAGTCGTTTGAAACAACACGTGAGTCACGACGCTTCGTATATAATAAAATCCTGACCAAGGGGAAACGAGTTGAGTTTAACTAAATCCTTGTGTTTACTACATAGACAGTGAACGCCCCAAAAAAAGATCTCTCAGTGCAGTCAAGCAGTGAAATAACAATGTACTCTAATCATTTTTATTATCTCGTTAATTTTGAGCGAGCATACGCCGAATGATTCCAGTGAATATTCCGCTCGCTTGGAGGAAAAGGTACTATAACTCAACCAAGCTTTGCCAGTAAGGTCATTCACATCACTGGATCGTCTGATGATACGGATCGTTGCGGTTTCATGGGATATGGTTATCGCTTAGTTTTTACGACATAGCTTAGTCGGTAGAGCGTCCGCCTAGGAACCACAAGGTTACGGGTTCGATCGCCGCCTCAATCACCAGTGATGAGTAGCATACGGAAACTCTGCGTAAAGTGAGGAGCTGACGATGATAGGCTGTGGCGTTCACTCTCAGACGCCAAAAACATCTCTTGTATACCGCGCTAGTGAAACGCGGGATCAACTCCCCTAATCTGGCTGATACCCGACTTTAGATCTTGACTTTAGGCTATTCCGAACGACTCTTATTTCTTTGAATCTTGTGATATATTTAATACCGAACGTCATCTTTTTAATTGTTTGCAAATCACCCAGTCACTGGTGCTTAGAATGCGAATCCTTCCAAATTGAAATACACTACACACTGTGTTTCAGCCATACCACGGCTTAGACCATACACCTGACACAGAGGGGTAAGAAAAAAACTGAATACCCTCCAGACAGGATTTGACACAAGGTTGCAAGTATAGAGCATCCAACCGAGAATCAAACCTCTCTTTTGACATCGTAAACAATTGTGTAATTAGCTTGCTAAGGGGTAAGATCCCAAAAAAAGCTCTCTTGGGTATCGGCACTAAACCTCATCTGACTGCGAGGCTTCTGTTCTGCGAGGTCTGCCCGGCGAGTGTGAAGCTACGTCCTTTCATTGCATTACTCTCCAGCTTCCCTTTGGCCGCGGAGTGTTAGTACCTGTTAGGGTCCTACCGTTAGGTCAAATATCATTTTAACTATATTCAAATTTGTGATAGGACAGGATACAACAAATGAAGATATAATCCAATTCCCTTGCCGCTTGACATAAATAAACTAGACACGGTTGACATACCATTACATATCATGAATCATTTTGCAAGAATTAATATGGTTTCAAGTAACTAATAATTTAATCATTTGTAAGAATGTATACGCTCAAGCATACTATTCCCAATAATAACTGATTAATACATATTATACGTTTTAAACAAACTCACATAATTTGTAACAGCTCTAAAGATTCCAGTAACCTATTACTGAATACTAACTAATTCACTACAAATAGTTTTAGTAACTATTCCCGTTCATAATATCATTTGTTTACTGTTCCCCCAACGTACCTTTCTTTTCTAATAGTACTCATTTAATTTAATCAAAGCAAATCTATTTATCCCTTTGGTTGTGCCGCTTCACTGTTTGTATACTTGCATAGCCGTACTCGTCGATCTTTCAGACGGTCTAGCAGTAGCAGCCACACGATCTGTTGAATGTAAGGTCAACCTTCAAAATTGGAGGTGGTAGATGGATTGATGCTCACCAGTGACATCAGTTGCACCCCAACTTCCTGCCGCTGGAAATAAGTTTCACGTTGCCTTAGTCCAGTTAAACGCCAGCAGACGTCGTAATATACAGCACCTACCGGTTCCATTCCGCCCGCGTTTGAGAAAGTTCTGGCTTCTGAATAAAGATGGGGTTCCGTCTCCTCGTGAACTAATGGCGGTCCTGGCGAAGTCAGAACCAGCATCTTGAAGACCAAGACTTATAGCGGAGAACTAGACAGTCAACAAAAGACGAGTTAGAAAGAAGAAATGCAAGATAGCAACAGATTACACACTACAATTACAGTAAGCAAGAAATGACCGAGCTACACCACAAAAAAACAGACTACAGAAGAAGTAAAATACCAGCCAGCTACTCCAGCAAGTTATTAGAAAAGATTTATGAGGGTATAACCACGGATGCCCCTATAAGAAGAATAGAAACAAACTCTCCCCGGAGTATGTATATACTCGGAGAGAGTTTGTTCTATTCAGTTTTTGTTCTATACAGGTATATAAAACTACAGTACTGCCAGTTACTGGGTTACCTGAAGTAATGACAACCAATAGATACCAACAATCTCCACGCTTCAGACCGGAGCCTCACCACCGATGTCGTTTTGTGTCACACCAGAAATACTCTTTGAAGGCAGTTTTTACCCCGAATGCAGTCAGCGCATTCAGAGTGATCAGGTTAAATGGATCTTTGCAGTCTGAGGTGATTCGGATGATTTCGGGTCACAGAATCTGGAGTGACTCGGAACATTGAGGTCTTGGATAATTCGATTTAACGGTCTGAAGGGAATACGGAAAATTGAGATTTTAGAGGGATACGGGAAAATTGAGATCTCGATTAGGAATGAGGTTGGAGATCTCATATGATACGGAAAATTAATATTCCGAGGGATACGGACGATTGAAATCTCGAGTGATATGGATCCTTGAGGTCTTAGGATATTACGAGCAATGAGGTCACATATTATTATAATGAGCTTATTTTAGCTTTAAATGATTCTGTATTTGGAGGTGCCTAAATGAACCTGATGAAGCTCGAGTCCGTGTCAACCACTGTACTACGCTCGCAGTAGTACACAAACCTTTGTAAGGGAGAGCAATTCGCTGAGAAAACAAATTTAGCTACAAAGGTCATTACCCTTAACTGCTTACACAGCTTTTTTCTTGTTCTTGTTTGTCGACTGTGATTTCTAAAAAACGAACGCAAAGCTTAAAAATGGTTAGTAGAATTTAATGACACAGAAAGATAAGGCGTAAGAAAAAAATAGGTTTAGTCATGCATCAACTCTGAATTATAGTTCAAGCATATATATATTATATACTATATAATAATAATAATAATAATAATATACATACATACATACATACATACATACATATATATATGTGGAGACCCAGTAAAGGTTTATGGAATTTAAACTGTGCTATCTGATATAGTACGAATTCCTGGAGTTACCCTTGGTGAGATTGCCGTTATTAACGCCATTGAAAACACAGGGAAAGAGATGGTGGAAACTAGGTAATTGGGTATCGGACAAAAGTCAATAGATTATATTCTGTTGATTCTAGAAACAGATGAAGAAGGAAATTATATTTATTTGTAATCACGTTTTTAGCCACACACACACACACACACACACATATATACACATATATATATATATATATATATATATATATATATATTATATATCATAAATGTTGTTCTGGTTCCAACGGGAGAAAATTCAATATTTTATAAAAAAAGGTCCGCAAAATGTATTATGTTTTTAGAAAAAAAAATGTTTTCATCAATAATTTGATATATATATATATATATATATATATATATATATATATTGTTCAAATGCGACCCACCTTTTCGCTGTAGTAGCGTTAGTAGTTAATACAAACGGAGTTGCACAAAATTTGAATTTAAAACAAGATGGGCAAATCATAAGCACTCGTTCCCAATATTAAGCTAAATATGTAACAACCCTATCTAGTTATGGTTGGGACTTTAAGAATCAAAATTCGACACCAATTATTAAATGGGAAATCTTTAAAAAATCTAATACATGCCGAAATTTAAACGACCCATGCTACTAGAAAAATTAGTTATAATTAATTCCAGATACGAAAAATCTTCTAAATAGCAGAAATGAGTATTTAGGAAAATGTAAACATAAGCGTGATAAGTCGCTGTTGTATCATTAAGATTAACCCCTATTAAACAATGATAAGAAAGTACCAGCCGCCACCCAAATATTTACCTAAATACATTAAATTCAGTGTAAAATAAATAGATTATTACAGGGTTACACACAAATAAAAAAAATTAAAAAACAATAATCATCTGACATAATATCGTTGATCTGAAAATGTCTATATGTAACATAATAAGGTGGGAAAAAATCAAAAATGTAAGTTATGTGTAGATAATAGTTGAAAGTTTTTTGATGACGAATGAAAGGTGACCTGATTGATCAGCACAAGGCTATCTGTCGATTTCTGAGCCTCACCATCAAATATAGTTTATTGGCATACTCAGGAAACCCTTTGAAGGAAGTATGTGATAAGAGAAAGAGAGAGAAATGGAGAGGAAAGGGAGGAAGAGAGAGAAGAGAGGGGTAGAGAGAGAGAGAGAGAGAGAGAGAGAGCAAGAGAAAGAAACAGAAAGAGAGCGGAGGGGACAAGGAAAATAAGTAAGTGTTGATTGTGTTATAAAATAAGAAGTTAAAAAGGCAAGAAAAAAAATGGAATGAAAAAATAAAAATAAAAATACGACGAGAAATTACCAAAGAAAGAAGGAATGAAGTATGAAAGAAAGAAATAATCTATCAT
>CM042140.1:127469486-127489486 GCA_023376005.1 Doryteuthis pealeii | reverse complement strand
TGGGTCAGGAGCTGAGATTGCTACAGAAAAACGGGTTAAATCGAACTTAACGGACCTAAATTTCACCATCGTACGTCACCCCGCCGAAAGAAAAAAAATAACAAAAATCAGGGATTTTAATGATATCTTCAGTATTACTATATTAATGAATAAAAGATATAATGCACCAGTTATTTTATTTGAAAAAAAAAATGTATTTTTTCAGGTAAGTTAACTTTGAGCCACGTATCTTTCAGAATCTGTGTTACGCCTCAAAGATACGTGGTTCAAAGTTAACTGACCTGAAAAAATGTAAAAGTTTTTAAATAAAATAACTGGTACATTATATCTTTTATTCATTAATATATCAACACTGAAAATTTCATTAAATTCGATTAATTCCCTGATTTTTTCTTTCTTTCGGCGGGGTAACATATGATGGTGGAATGTAGGTCCGTTAAGTTCAATTTAACCGAAAAACGTATCACTGCTGAAGGAATTCCAAACCAGTGTCTTGTCATCCTCGTCTAAGAAAAGCGTAATCTTGTTGGGTGAGACCTTCAGATTAAATGAGAATGCGCATCGCTTAACGGTTATCATCGAAGGAAGTGGACCCGACCAGGAGAGTTCAAATTCAAGACAAAACGGTTTCGATTTCGCTTCACGCTAAAGTTACGAATCCATACTTCTACTCCAAGCTATGGGTATATAGTAGAGTAGGTATTATAGTCCTATTTTTTTTCGTTTTTTTTATTTTTAAGTTATATATGTATATATATAACTTAGAAAGTGCTAAGTAGAGCACAATTATAAGGATCTACATGATTCAGATACAATCTACCTAGGTTTCACCCGAATGGTTCTTCAGGATAACTCTAACTTTTCCTGGAGAATAATTCCGGTGAAACCTTGGTAGATAGAGTCATGTATGCCCTTATACACACACACACACACACACACACACACACACACACACACACATATATATATATATATATATATGTATATTAAATGGTCTCTTATTACTTTCTGCTATGGTCTACTATCTTCCCCTAACCTGTTAGTTTCTCCTCTTAACAATTTACTTTGTGTCGCATCCTTCCCTTAGTGGAGTGGTTTGATAAATATGTACAAATCCATTTTTTATACTGATAGATATTTTCAAACCTTAATTTAGTTTGACCCATATATAAGACGTAATGGTAATAAGAATATCGTCTTGTGCCAACTTTTCAACTGGGAATGGCCTACCTGACATGAAATTATCATTTGAAATCAACTTACGACCGAAATAGGCTACTGGCAACAGTGGAGAACCTGCTAACTCTTAAGTATCAACACGAGCAAACTTTATACACTAGAGATGCTGTCCAAAGTAATGCGTGTTATATATTTCCATTATAACAAAAATAAGATACAACAAAAGAATAACACCATCGATAGAGCAAGTTTTCAGCTACGGAAAACATGGTAACCACTGTTGTTCATGCATTTTCATTAGTAAGGAAGAGAAACATGCATCTCGTTCTGAAAGTAATGTCTCCCATTTAATTGTTGTACAATAATGTTAAAGGCATATGCTAGTGATAGAACAGTAGAATATATATATATATATATATATTATATATATATATATATATATATATATATATATACAATGTGTCAAAAAAGTATCGACATCTTTTCATACTTTTTGAAACAACTTGTATTCTCAAAAAAAAAGAAATTTAGTTCATTTTTCATTTATATCTTGGTAAATACAGCTTTAAACTTAGTACTTTTATGACGCACTTTGTATTCTGAAAACAATGAACGAATAGAACATTATTTCTTTTCAGAATACAAGATGTGTCAAAAAGTACAAAAAATCTCGATACTTTTTTGACACACACTATATATATATATAAAAATATACATGAATGTACACACACACACACATATATATGTATGTGTGTGTGTGTGTCTGTATATGTGTGTGTGTATGTGTGTGTGTGTGTGTGTGTGTGTGTGTGTATGTAAGTGCATGTGTATATGTGTATTTGTTTTAACGAATTTCAAAAATACCAAAAACAGTCTCTTAAGTTATCTGGAAAACACCTGAAGAAGATTTCAAGAATATTACCACACGCACACACACACACACACACACACACACACACACATATATAATATATATATATATATATATATATATATATATAGGGAGAGGGAGAGGGGCGAAAGAGTGTATATGTATGATAACAAGGCGGAAAGAAATTGAGAATAAATGATATTGGAAAGAGAAAAAGAAAAGAGAAAAATAAATAAAGTAATGATTGAAAGTTGAAGAATGAAGAAAAGAAGATATTAAATGAAAAGTGAGGGAAAAGAGAGATTAAGTGAGTATCTTTAAAAGTCAGACGATAAAGTTAAAGAAACACTCACAAACACACACACACATACACATATGTATATAAAGATATATCTAGACAAATATATATATATATGTATATACAAGGTGTGTCAAAGAAGTATCGACATTTTTTGTAGTTTTTGACACACATTGTATTGTAAAAAAAATAAAATTCCATTCATTCTTCATTTCTATCTTGGTAAATACAGCTTAAAACTTGATACTTTTTGACACACATTGTATTCTGAAAAAATTAATGAATGGAACGTTATTTTTTCAGATTACAAGATGTATCAAAAAGTATAAAAAAATCTCGATACTTTTTTGACACACCTTATATATATATATATATATATATATATATATATATATATATATATATTACACGGAAATGTTTGAACCCCGGTTTCATGCTTTTACGCATTCATCATATATATATATATATATATATATATATATATATATATATAGAGAGAGAGAGAGAGAGAGAGAGAGAGAGAGAGAGAGAGAGAGAGAGAGAGAGAGAGAGAGAGAGAGAGATTACAGAGATAGTATGTACCTGTATGCTTAATGCCTTATAACCGTGCCAAACAGTGATTACTTCATTTTGTCAGCACGTTTTTATTATTCGTTTGTTTTGACAGGAAACGAAAATTAGCTTTATTTTCCCGCCATTTTAGCAGCGTAAATAGAAATCTAAATCTCGAAATATTTCTTTGCAGAAATCTCCGTCCCCACCTCCCCCACCTCCACCCTCCACAAAACACTGGAGGCAAAAGATCTCATAGATCAATTAAATTAAGAAGAAAAAAAAATGAAAAAATGAAAAAAAAAAAAAAAAATCCTGGCATGAGCTTCCAAATTTCTCCCGGAGCGAAGATTCTTATCTTTCTCCGGGGTGGTGGGTGTTTGGGGATTGGAGGCGGGGTAGGGGCAGCGCTGAGTACTTTCACATCAATTATTTACATTACTTAAAAAAAACCTGACATGGGAATCTCTTGTGAAATGGAATAGGTCCGTGTGAAAAGGGATTTTCCATGTGGTGTTTTCCCAATGCTGATGTAACTCGTTTCAGCACTTAGATTTATTATTGACATTTACCTCGTCGAAAAGGTTTGGTGATTGTGGGTTGGTGGAGGGGGAGGTTGGAGAGGGTTAGTGAAATCTGTTGAAAAGAAAGGAAAAGGGACTTTTCAATAGGGATAACGTAGACATTTGCCAAATTGAATGTAATCTTAACCATGAAAAATAAATAATTCCGCGCCATTTTCGCTTTGCAAAGATAAGGAAAATCGCAATTTTTTTCCCAAGACTTTCAATCGAATTTTAGCCTTGCATGACATTTTTATTTATTTATTTAAAGTAATTTAAAATCCATAGCTAAACCTGTGAAAATTCCACAGCTTAATTAGAAACAACTTTCAAGGATAAAATATCAATATGGGATTTTTAATACATTATTTATTAGCTACGTATATACAGATTCCCATCCTGGTTTAATTTTTAGCAGCCTGGACTTACAGATCCATTACTACTGCAAAGCGAGTTCGATCTTCGCTGGATTCTCCATAATTTCGACGTTCATACTTTCAAAAGCGATCGATGGTATTCTTTCATCAAAAAATTGTTATATTCTAACTTTAGCAAAATGGTTAATATTATTAATTAATTTACATTCATTTGCGTGTTCTGAGTATGACATTAAACTGCATTCGATAGTCAGGATCTACTTATCTAGCTCTGGGGTGTGATAAGTACCCCTTTACTGTCAATACTGTCAGGTTCACTCTGACTTGAAGTGGTAGTGCCCATTAAGGTCCCATCTATGGGTCAAATAGATTTAGTTGAACATTATTGGATAAGAATAGTTGATACCAGAAAACAGAGTGTAAATTACTTGTATTAAGAATAGTTATTTGAAGCTACCTTTTTTCTTATTAGTTACTTGAATTCATAGAATTCTGTGCAAATTATTTGTACTAGATACAAATACTTAATATATAATAGTGTGTTAGACATTCTTAATAAACAAATACAGAAAAATATAGTTATAAACATAAAGCGTACATGATTTCCTTAACTCGAAGCAAAAATAACCTTAGAAGTGTGTTACGATTTTTGTGGTCATTTTTAGGCTGCAGGTTAGGGCACTTTACAGTGAAGATCCCTTGTGTTCCCTAGTGTTAGGCAGAATCCTTGGTTATTCTTTAGTGAAGAATCCTTGGTTGTTTCTTGGTGAAGAATCCTTGTGTTAATCAGTCCTTGGTTGTTGATTCATTCGTCCGTGGCGAATACGAGTAAGTGAACGGCTTTCAAGATCAGCGATTAAATAGTTAACTAACCACGTATTCAAGCGTGTTGTTTGGCCGATTGAATCCATGCTGCCACGCAGAGTCTATAAGTTTAAATAGTGTCCTCCAGCACACCTTATATAGCAAAATAGTGGGCACCTCATGTCGTGTAATGGTTAGCAAGCTAAATCTGCAGACCATCGTTAGTGAGTTCGATTCTCACTGGGGGCCCCATACTTCTGGCCTTGTGCCACATCTAAGCTACGCTTAGTAAATAACTAGGACACCTCATGTGGTGTAATGGTTAGCAAGCTAGATTAGCAGACCATTGATAGTGACTTCGATTCTCACTGAGTGTCCCATACTTCTGGCCTTGTGCCATATCTAAGCTACGCCTAGTAAATAACTATATAGCAAAATGGGCACCTCACGTGGAGCAATGGTTAGCAAGCTAGATTTGCAGACCGTTGTTAGTGAGTTCGATTCTCATTGGACATACTATACTTCTGGCTTTGTGTCATATATAAGCTAAGTTTAGTAAATAACTATATATTATCCTTTTGGGCACCTTATGTGGTGTAATGGTTAGCAAGTTGTAATTGCAAACAATTGTTAGTGAGTTTGATTCACACTGGGTGCCCTATATTTCTGGCCTTGTGCCACATCTAAGCTAAGCTTAGTAAATAACTATATAGCAAAATATTCCAACAACGTGTTGATATGCCGTTAAAATCAATCAATCAATCACTCTGAGACCGCATTAAGGCTATCCTCCAGACGGTTCCTTAGAATAAGGACGGCTTTATTAAATAACTGCTGTTTTTTTTCTTCTTATAAGTTGTACTGGTTTAAAATACAGATTTCTTCGGTTGAATGTCTTTTTTCTGACTATTTCTTCTCAATTACCTGGCGCACCCTGTATACAACACGTATTTAGCAAAAAACAAAATCAAAAAAAGGCACCCTCCGGGCACATGTATTTAACTTTTGATATAATTAAATATTATATTAGAAAAAAAACTAATGAAATTAAATAAAAACACAAATTTTCACTTAATTCTAATTGATTTTAATATAAAATCATACTTAGAATTGCTATTAATACATTTGAGAAATAAAATTTGTGAATCAAACAAAAACATTTGTAATCAATAACATCAAGTAATTATTTATTAAACACGTTTTTTTTAAACCAGTATGCAAATTATTCACACTATATACCATGTAACTATTTATTTCTTAATGATATACAACACACACCACGGTATTTTAAATACATTAATATGGATGTTTTGAGGTAAATATATCTCAGTTTGACCTTAATAGAGAAATTGTTAATAAATATTATATTATATATTTATGATATTTTAAATAAATAATATGCTTAAGATTAATTAATGATTATTTAATAACCATTGTGAATATAACGTAAATAACTAAGGGAATTGTGACGTTGGTGGTAACGTAGTTTCGGTTACAGACAGACAGATACACAATCTCCATTATAATAAGATATATGGGCATCTTACTATGATTCAATGGTTAGCAAGATAGTCTCACAGCAGATCAATTACAACTGAATAGCGAGTTTGATCATCGCTGGATGCCCCATGCTTGCGTCCTTGTGTCACATCGTACCCGTGGCGAACCCGTGGTAAATACTTACTTCGCCAATAATGAATACAAGTTTCAGCGTGTCAAACTTTTTCAACTTTACTCCTAGAGACCGTAGTCCATCATATCATACGATTTTGGAATCAATTCGATTTCGTGAGCAAATTAAGAACATTAGGACCGAATCAAAAGCCGCAATCCTGAAACTTTGGATTCCTAAGTTTTAATTACTGCGATCGTTTTCGTCAATTTTCTTTTACAAATTTCTTTGTACGATGACAATTTTTATAACTTGGGAATAAATTTGGGAATAACTAGCTTAATTGCCACCGGAAGGGCGGCTTAAAGCTAATAGTTACATCTATGAAATACAATTAAATAAACTGAATAAATTAAACAAACAAACTTTACTACTCGTAAGAACATCTAACCCGTTTAAAATTTCAATATAAACAATATTTTTGTTAAAGTAATTCCTCATTTAATGTTCTGAGTTTATTTTTTGAGTTGTTTGATTACACAATTTTCACTTTAACAATATTAATTTCATTCTCCCTACACGGTTTCCTGAAATATTATTAATATTACTAATTACTAATTAGTTAAGTTAATACATTTTTCATTTTCACTTAAATCACCGCCTTTTTTATTCAAAGCATTGAACCTGAAAGAAGCAAAAAAATCGGTTAATTTGGGTCAAGTTTTTGAGAGGAAAATAGAATTGTGCTTCTGTCCGGATATATTCAGCAGTGACAGTGGTGGTGGCGGAAGTAACGTTTTATAGACATACCGGTTATCGTCATAAAACATGAACTCAGCGACCCGGGTTCAAATCCGGGACGAAGTTGTTTGCATTTCACATAGACGAAAATATTATTTCAGAGGCTATTTCTAGTGCTGTGCGGCCATGTAAAATATTATTGCTTAATTTTCTCACGGAATTAATAGTTTTTAATCTATTTTATGTCACAATATTCTTGTTAAGTTTTTTTTTTAAATGTTTTATGCTGATATTAAGACATTGTGCACTTGTCTTATTAGTTCAGTTTTCGTTAATATAAACAAATGCTAAAACGGTTTTTTTTTTTACACTACTGCACATTTCCCATATTGAACGACACTCGCAAGAAGAAAAAAAAAGGATTTTCCAAAAGGATTAGTGTAAAGTGAAAATAAGCGACCTCAACTTGAAACACAACACTTCGGTCCTTGGGCTAGACGGCCGGTAGGAGAGGCTCCATCTGATCAATTGACTGGTCATGTCACGCTCTAGCACATATATGATTGTCTCAACAGTATTTTTCAAATTCCCATTATGTTAAACACCCAAAGCACTTTATTATATAGGTGCTAGAAGGATGTGGCTGAGGGTCAACGACTAGTTCTCCGATTATGTCCCTCCTTTTTCTCATTCCACTACAGACAAGTTTTTTTTCCCTAAGGTCTGTGACATATGAAGAGTGACAGGCATTATCCTGCTGTGTCCTGTTAGTGTGTGTGGGGAGAGAATTCAAAATTGCTTTCTCCTAGACTGGTAGCCTAAAGCTGCAGAGCCGAGTTAGCCCTATTATAAAGCCCCCCAGAAGAAAAGATTGAATCATGTCTTTCCCCGGAGAATCAGTGCAAAGTGAATGCAGCCTCGGCTGGGATTTGAACTCAGCTTACCAATTCCACTTTCTCTTTGATCTGTAAAATATGAAGAGTAAAAGTTGTAAAGTTGTCGGTAACAACCGGACAACGAGGGCGTCCATCCCCTTTTCGCTAGCCCTAGATCCGAGAGATTGTTTTTGCTGAGGTGGAGCATCACAGCTACCGTCAGCTCCCTCATTTACCACACAGATCAGATTATCCAAACTACTCATGCGCCGAGTTGGTGGGGACCGGTATCGAACTCTGAACCTTGCGGTTCCTAGGCGGGTACTCTATCGACTGAGCTAAACCGGACCCAATATGAAGAGTAATGGACACTTAAATTGCTGTGTTTGACCTGTGACGTGTTCATGATGGTTGTGAATTCAGGATTTCCTTCTCCTGGATTAGTTCACTTACTAAGGCTAGAAAGCCCAGTCTGACTTTTATACATAGCTGGAGGGAAATGAGTTGGGATCAAGTCTTTCCCAAGAGTATAAGTGAGAAGTGAATACAGCTTCAGCCAGGATTTGAACTCGGCTTATTGGTTTCATTCTTCGTGCTGATAACCATTACGTCACTCACACCTACATGTATATAGACACGAACAAATATATATGAATGGGTGTTTTTGTTTGTTGGTTTATTTTTTTTCTTTTATTTTTTTTTGTTGTTGTAATGATATGCTTGTATTCTAGTGGGTTTATATGCGTGTTTATATATGGAATGAATTAAATTCTAGTTATAAGAAACCGACATTTTTTTTTAAATACGTATAGGTATTTACCTAACTAGGGTAAGTCTTATTAAAAGAAATTCCACACATAAACTGAAAGTTATTCAATTTACTCCTTTTGCCCTTTGGGAAAACTATAAATTTAGGTTCTACTACAAAACACACACTCACAGAAGAAGAAGAAGAAGAAGAAGAAGAAGAAGAAGAGGAGAAAGAAAGTGAGAGCAAGAGTGAGAGTGAGAGAGAGGAGAGAGAGAGAGAGAGAGAGAGAGAGAGAGAGAGAGAGAGAGTGAGTCATCTTAAGCGAAGATGAAAGGGCGGGAAGGAGATGTACTGTTTTTGGGAGTGTGGTATGCCAAAATTCCTCCCTCTTACCCACATCCGATTGAAGTTAATGCAAAGAGAACCTGCTTAAGTTGCTTAAAAGTAATTTCATTCATTTAAAAATCGTTTTTACTCGGGCTACGGTTTCATTCATTTGAAACTGGCGACTGGCTTGATTTACATTGAAATTGACACGTGCACTAGCAACTGACACAACAGAGATCCCAGGGGAAAGAGAGAGAGAGAGAGAGAGAGAGAGAGAGAGAGAGAGAGAGAGAGAGTTGATACGATCAAGTTAACAGTGTGAGGAATATTAATGGAGAGTCCAAGATATTTAAGGGGACCTATTATCACTTTGTATCCAGATATTACCACCGACGTTTGGTTTGGCTTATTTGTTTAGCGACATATCAATTCTTTAGGGGTTACTTAATTCCTAAGTTTGATTAATTTCTAGATTTTGATTAGTTGGATTATTCGGACTATTGTCCTCATCTTTATTGTTATCTGTACAACATTTCGGTCGATGTTCCCTCTGGGCTTCTTCAAGTATTTTTTGTCGGACTCAGAAGCCTTTTCGAAGTCGGGAACCTTCACTTCGAAGTCGGGAAACTTCTTGTTACAATCGGGAGCCACCAGGGAACGTTGAACCCAACCTGTTATTCAATCCAGGGGGTATCCTGTTCTCATTCTGCTAACCATAGCTGGGTACAAGTGTTAATCGGTGTTAATTATTATTCTATGTTACTGTAGCCCTCAATCAGGATTGAACCTGCATCCCAGAGATAACTGTTACTTTGAACTGTATCAACCCAACGCCTATATCCACTATGCTATGTGTCCAATTGTCCGACAAGAAATACCTGAAAGAAGGTACATCGGCCGAAACGTTGTACAGATAACAATAAAGATGAGCACAATAGTCCGAATAATCCAAATAATCCAAATTATCAAGCTTCACCTAAAAAATTTAGAGAAATCATTTCATATTTTCAATCTTTCAATGCATTTTTTCTAAATGACACTTATATTTGTCTATAATCATTTGTTCGAAAATTGTTATATGATATCAACTATTCTTATCTAATACAAATACTTTGTTCTCAGTTAAATGGTTTCAAGTATTCCCACTTCAAATTAATAAAAGAGAGTAAAATCGTCGGAGTGGCCTATTGTCGGTATCAGCCGGACATCGAGGGAGTCCATCCCGTTTATGCAAGCGCTAGACCAGGGAGTTTTGCTGAGGCAAAGCACCACCCCAATTTACGACACAGACCAAATTACCCAAGCTGTGCTACTCATGCGCTGAGTTGGCGAGGACTGGTATTGAACTTGGAACCTTGCGATTCCTAGCCGAATGCTCTCTCGACTGAACTAACGGCCTTAATTCTGTTTAATAATAACAATTTTCGGCACTGTTATATCGTTTCACATTTTTACGTTTGACCCATATATGATGATCCCACAGGTGCAACCACTCTGGTCCACAGTGGACCTGGGAGTAATGGTAGTAAATCAGTACTCCATACTTCTCATAGCTCCCAAATTGGAGCATCACTATCAGATATGGTTGAGCGTCATACCCAGGACACTACCACCTAGTGTCACCCAGACATGCGAAATCAGGGCAAACATTTCATCCTGTGTGTATTTACCCAACCTCTCCGAAATGGTCAGGACAAGGTCAGTTTTTAAGCGGATTACTACTGATTTGAATTCAGTTTTTCTTCTCCTAATCAGAATGACTTAAAAAGGTATAAGGATTGGCGGGCTGTAAATTCATAGCTAACACCCGTACTCTTATAATGCATTAGGTTATCCAAAAGAGGGTAACCCAACACAGAATATTAGGTAGGGGAAAGACAAGTCAATTTCTAAAATATAACATTTAATTACACAACATACAAAGAGGGACCATTGTTACTGTCCCAAACCATAATAGACACTAGATGTTCCAATGAACATAAAGAAAGGTTAAGCAACAAAGGGCTGGTGGTAACCACTTAATATTTTTGGGGAGGTCTGGGAACAAAAATAGGCACCAATGTCCGTAGCTGTTGAGGAAGCGAAAAGACACACGTCTGTCTCTCCCAGTGTCGTTAGGAAAAGAGAGAGATGTTTAGGTTCGCCTTGTTACGTGATCAAAACGGACTCATGACGTGGGAAAACCTCTCCTTCGATGTAAAAAGGGAGATAATTCTATTTTGTCAAAGGCAAAAGAACAGAGTATGCTCTAATTCTTACTCATAGTTGGGAGATGGAGACAAGAAGGAGTGGTAGTACCTGTTAGGGTTCCATTTATGGGTTGAATAGATGTTTGCAGATTATCTATATTCGATAGAATATAACTGTGTGAAAAAAACTCTTAAGAAATTGTAAACATAAACGTACACAATTTCCTAATTTCCTGGCATAAAATAACCCCAGATGTGTTGACATGCCGTTAAAAGCAACCAATCAATCATCTTAATTGTCAAAGATATAGACATGTGCAAAGTTAATTGCATGTATCTTTGTCAAAAGTATCACCAAAAATTGACAATTTGTGCCAAGCAAGGAAAACACATCCATCTCACTAAATGACATTACTAAGTAAAAATATTGGATGTGAATTTCTGGAATTTATCTAGAAAATACACGAGCTTGAGTAAAAATAAAAGAATGCGAGGAGGGTATTATGTTGAAAAATTACTGGTTTCATTTTGTGTTTTCTTTATTCATGAAAAATAAAGTAGAGCATTTTTTCTTTTAAACATGTTATGTTATCCTCCTTCCACTATTCCCCTCCCCTTCTCACAACTTGTGCCCCCCCCCAAAAAAATCACTGCAGCATTGTTCGTTCGAACTACCACCAATTTCCACAACCTCCCCCTACCAATTATTACTACCTCCCACTTCTAATTCCTTGCTACTACTCGTTCCCTTAAAAACGAGACACGGAACATACCATTAGTTTCCTACCTGATGATGGCAAACTGTATTGCCGAAAGCGCTCGTAATGAAATCTTTGGTGGACTGTTACACCAGTTCCACCCTAACATCAAAAAGATGGCCAGAAAATTAGAAAGGATCGAACAAAAACTCGTCCGACAAGAATTGTCTGTACAGTTTAACACAACATACATATATATATATATATATATATATATATATATATATATATATATATATATATATATAAAGAATTGTATTAGCTTCTGGGCAGAATTGAATATCATCCAAACAAAATGTTGGGAGTGCAATGACTTCATTTCTAGTTGGCTGTGCTTTTCAAAAGACCAAATAACGCAATTATGCCGATTAACCAACTTATCTAAAGAAAAAAAAGTGCCTCGTCTGACAAAAATATCAGTCAATGAATCCTGATTGTTAAACACTCAATGGTAAAATTCCAAATGTTTCTCTTTGTCTTGAAAAGTTAATTTTTGAAGAAAATTTCATATGGCTGTGAGCTACAAGAACTGAATATGTCATACTTAACTCATTCGAGAGGGCTCGTGATGTAATAGTTACCGCTGTAGAAAATGGGTCCGAGTTCAAATCCTGGATGAGACTGTTTACATTTTACATAGTGCTAATATCCTTAGTCTAAATCAAACTATTCTTCCTCTAGCTATGGCTAAATAGTAAAGTAGACTGGGATCTTTAACTTTTGTATGGCAACCGGTCTAGGAAAATGAACTCTGAATTAAAACCTGTTAAACTTCACTTAAAAATTGGTTTTATGTCCTACCCTGCTCGTGAGAAGGGGTTGGGTAAATACATATACCCGGTTTTGTATCACAATTAAACAAAGCTTGATAAATAACTAAAACTCAGTCAGAATTAGTAAAAAATAAAATGTCATTCATGAATAAAGTCCCTTTTTTGCTTACAGATTATAAACCAAATGATGGCAAAAAATAGATCGGTCGAAATGCGTTAAACTTCGGGTCAGCGTGGACCTGGGAGTAATGGTAATAAAAGGGTACTACACACTTCCCAGATCTTCAGAACTGGAGCTTTACTATCAGAAGCAGTTTAGTGTAGTATCCAGGGCATCCCACCTTTTAAGTGGTGATGGTGGTGTTGGGTGGGGCTAACACCTATACAGAGGATACAGCCAGCGAATTCTCAGCCTCGCCGACAGGGAGTTTTTTTTCTGCAGTGAAGAGCGCCCTGTCCGTCGATCAACATGTAGGGATTTTGATTTTTTCAAAAATTTATATTAGACTAATTGCAATCATTGAAAACGGATTTTTTAGTAAATTATGCTAGGTTTTATGAACACTAAGGGCTTCTGTTGTATTCTCTCAATTGTAAATGATGTTTCTATAGGAATGCATTGTAAATTACTTTAATATAGTATTACAATATAAACATGTTTACAATAGGAATGCATTGGAAAGGTTTTTTTTAGTAAAACCTTATGAAAGAATAATAAGCTCAGTATAGTAGCATAATCTGTGACAATGACCACTATATGATTGGACAGATCTTTGACTAAATTGTGTGGTGTTTTATAAGCACGAAGGCATATAAACGGCATTCTTTACGGCATTTTTATAGAATAATGTCAGTGTCTCGAGTGTAGAGTCTCGAGACTAAATCGTGTAAAGAATGAAATAAATGATTATAAATATTTGAAATTCCAGTTATATAGCTAAAAGATGAGGACATTTTTATTGTCTTTTTTGATTGGTCAATTTTATTGAATGCATTTGAATATCAAATGACTTTGAGTACACCCTATATATATATATATATATATATATATATATATATATATATATATATTCAGTGACCATGAAGCTTAATGTTGAGTCACTTCCCATTTATAGAATTTATATTCTAATTAATTACAAATAAAAAAATAAATTGGAAGTACACTATAATTAGCAATTAATAGCTCACTACTTCTCCCCCTCCTCTCTCTCTCTCTCTCTCTCTCTCTCTCTCTCTCTCTCTCTCTCTCTCTCTTGACGTTATAATTATAGAGGGAGTACTAATGCGAACCCCACACTAGTATCATTAAATTGAAAATTCTATAGAAAATGGACTTTTTCTCTAAGTTAGATCATTTTAACACACATTCGCAAACAATCATTTCGCTAGACTGTTACATTTTTCTATATCAGCGTAGCATACAAAACACCAGAAATAGTATTATCATTATTATAATATAGATTCAAATATTGTTACCATATGTTCAAATATGGAAGCATTGTCGGTTTGTGTATGTCTCACCTTTGTGCGTGTTCATTCGGATGAATTATTTTTCATTCATTGACAAGTGCAGTTCATCTTTTTTTTTGCGCATCCATCATAAACGATTTCTTTCTTTTTTTTCTTCCATTCATAAATATAGCCGGCGTTGAGTGCGCATGCTCAACTTGGCATCGGTGTGGCTTACTTCACCTTCACCGATTCATTCACTAAGAACAGCCGTTCCGTAACTTTTCGCCCAGAATGAAACGAAAGTGGAAGAGGAAGTGAAGGGAACAATGGAAGGATGATGAAGAGGTTCCATCTGGAGGCAAGGAATGGTTTCTGAATTAACTTCTCTTATCCGTTTCATTCATCTTTCTACACACACAACTCACTCAGTCGCTTGCTCACTGGCTGCCATCTTGAAGACCCGATAGTAAGCGTTGTCGAACAGCCTGTATTAAGAGGTAGGCGGACCGGCTTACTGATCTTCTTAGTGATGCCAAAATGGCGTGAGGAACAACAACATAAAAGGCTAGCAAGAAAAAAAAGAATTATTTTGTTTTACAGTGTAATTGTAAGGTTGGTGAAGAGGTAAGATTACGTTTTCTCCCATATGCCGAGATGAAAAGGTTCATTATCAAAGAAGTCATATGGAAAAAAAAGAAACATCTGTTTTTAAACAAGGATAAAAGCTTTAAAAAAGTGGGGATTCCCGTAGTGCAGTGGCTAACGTGATGGACTGCGACATCGTAGTAAGCGGGTTCGAACTCCAGTCGCGCTATTACGTTCACTTTCGGACTAATATTTTTGTAATTGATTTCACATCCTGAACTAGGCTATTTACGTTTCATTTCGCCCTAGTGCTTTTGGGAAAGGCATGAATTCATCTTTCCCCAGCTATTGGTAAATAATAGGACATAATGGGCTGTTTAGCATTGGTTAGGCAAACAAATCTTGGCAAAGGAGAACTTACTATGTGAAAAGCAAACAGCCTACTCCAGGGTTTGAACTTGGGTCGACGAGTCCATTATCCTACGACGATAACCACTATATCACGAATTGAGGCTTGGTTTGTTTTCTTTATTTAATGACATATCAATCTTCGTCGGTTATTCAATGCCAAAGCCATCTTTATAGAATAATGGGTACCATTTAACCCTTGGCTGAGGGATGAGGCTGTACATACCTTTCCCAAGTGTATTAGTCTGAAAATGAACGTAATATTGATATTGAAGTTCAAACTCGTTTACTACGATATCACAGTTAAGCACATTAGCCATTACGATACGAGCACTCACCCGCCCACGTATTTAGCAAACAACAAGAAAAAGAAAGACAATTAAACGTTGACCGAATTTTCATTTCAATTAATTCATGTGCAATTTTTATTCTTAGATTCTCAACTTTTTCTTTCTTGCCTTCTAAACGACACAGAATATTTTACTGATTTCCTAAAGTAATAAAGACCCGAGAAAAGTTCAAAGATTTTGGTAAAAAAAAATTCCTTGATTTTTGTGACATTCTGCAAAAGTTGACGTTGCAAACATTTAATCAGATTCGGGAAGCGAACAATATACACCTAAAATATATTAATTGCTACATTATCCGAATTTCGTCAACGCTCATACCTACTCCTATGTAATACTTACACACATACATAATTACATCTGAATTAATATCTATGTGTGTTTTAACACTCGGCCTTTCACTGTCTTTTCATATCTATTAATCTATTCTGTTATATATAATCTGTTTTGGTACATCAAATATCTTTTAATCAATTATGATATATCAGATATCTATTAATCTATTCTGGCCCATCAGATATCTGTTAATCAATCATGATGCATCAAATATCTATTAATATATTCTAATGTATCAGATATCTGTTAATCTCTTCTTGTATATCAGATATGTCAATATATTCTGAAGCATCATATTATATATATAATATATATATATATATATATATATATATATATATATATATCCTAATCCATCATAATGTATCAGATATCTTTAAATCTGTTATAGTGAATCATATATCTGTTAATCTATTTCGAAGAATAAGATATGTGTTATTCTATCATAGTGCATCATATGTCTGCTAATCTTTTCTGGTGCATCAAATACCTATTAATCTATTTTGGTGCATCATATGTATCTTAATCTATTATAGTGCATCAGATATCTGTTAATCCATTCTGATGCATCAGATATCTGTTAATCCATTCTGATGCATCAGATATCTGTTAATCTATTATAGCAAATAAGATATCTCTTAATCTATGTTGATCAGTTGTGTATTAATCTGTTGTGCATCAAAATGTTTGAATGCAACGAGGAAGATAACCACATCTGGATCGTGCGGAGGGGGTTGGGTAAGTCCATATATTTTTGTATCGTATATAAATGGAAGCAAACATCGTTAAACTGACTTCAGCATAAAATGACCCAACATTGGTTGGCATATCGTAAAACCAACCAACCAACCAACCAACCAACCAATCAAAATCTTTTATTCAACTCTAAATGTGGAAGACTGCTGATTAAAACTAGAGATTTAGAAATTAATCTACTTTAAGAATCTACTAATATACTGCATGTATATAAACATTTTCTTTCAGGAAATTGTCATTTATTTTGTCAAGTTCTCTCAACCCGAATTGAGTAGGCGAGTGATTGATTGATTTTTTAACGGCAGGTCAATCCGTATCGGTTATTCTATGCCTAGAGATTAGAAGATTGTGTACATTGTACGTTATATTTACATTTTTTGTCATTTCTTAAGCGTTTCTTCACACTGTTATATGATACTAAATATTCTTATCTAATACAAATAATTTGCCAGCATATCTATTTGACCAATAGATGGGACCCTTATAGTGAAAATGCCCCCAATAGAACAACTTGTGTGGCAACCCGTGATGCTTAAGGACGGAACCCTGATGGCTGAGCAGTCCATGACATGCAAAACTAAACTTTAGGAATTACTTAGACTTGAGGGGCGGTCAAAGAGGCGCCTCCAATCAATCGGCTGTTCACGTTAAGCTCTACTACTTATATAATTGTCTCAACCCTATTGCCTTTATGGAAACTCTCAACCCTTTTATCGTGTATGCACTGTCACCTTCGCTAAAACATATCTAAAAGAAGAACTGTTGCTTAAATACATTCTGTATGCAATAAGTCGAAGATAGATTATGTCTTCTGTCTCTTTTGAGTTTGCCTGAAATGTTTGGTAACGAAAGAAAGACAAAGTTGAAAGCTGATAACAGGATGTAGGGACTGACGAAGCTAAGTAGCAAGCGTCAGTATTCAACATATGACACCACTCTTTCTTGCCACATTTTGTTTTCTTGATTAAAGGCCACTTGGGAGGATATTCCGTATCCTTTTCGAGTGAACAAACTCATCTCGGCATTTGATCGTTTGGCGTGGTTATGCTAACAAGTGCCTGTGGCTTAGATGTCAGGTGACATCAAAGAGAAAATACCTACGACATAAACAATAACAGATGAGAAGAAGAGAAGAAGAAGAAGAAGAAGAAGAAGAAGAAGAAGAAGAAAGGAATGAACGAATGAATGAATGATTGAATGAATGAAAAAGACAGAAAACACAGAACAGTTAATAGAAGAACAAAAGGAAATACCAAAAGAGAAGAAAATACGCATATAAATAGAAAAGAAGAACAAACATAGAAGAAGAAGAAGAAGAAGAAGAAGAAGAAGAAGAAGAAGAAGAAGAAGAAGAAGAAGAGAAAATAGAATAGAAGAGCTAATAATAAACTTATGATGAAAAGAAGAACAAGAAAGCAAGAAGAAGAAGAAGAAGAAGAAGAAGAAGAAAGAAGAAGAAGAAGAAGAAGAAGAAGAAGAAGAAGAAGAAGAAGAAGAAGAAGAAATGAACGAATGAATGAATGATTGAATGAATGAAAAAGGACAGAAACACAG
Organism: Doryteuthis pealeii; assembly: GCA_023376005.1. NCBI lineage: Eukaryota > Metazoa > Mollusca > Cephalopoda > Myopsida > Loliginidae > Doryteuthis > Doryteuthis pealeii. Next base: position 127,471,378 of record CM042140.1, on the reverse strand, counting down.
AACAGTTAATAGAAGAACAGAAAAGGAATACCAAAAGAGAAGAAAATACGCATATAAATAGAAAAAGAAGAACAAACAGAAGAAGAAGAAGAAGAAGAAGAAGAAGAAGAAGAAGAAGAAGAAGAAAGAAGAAAGAAGAAGAGAAAATAGAATAGAAGAGCTAATAATAAACTTATGATGAAAAGAAGAAGAAGAAGAAGAAGAAGAAGAAGAAGAAGAAGAAGAAGAAGAAGAAGAAGAAGAAGAAGAAGAAGAAGAAGAAGAAGAAAGGAATGAACGAATGAATGAATGATTGAATGAATGAAAAAGGACAGAAAACACAGAACAGTTAATAGAAGAACAGAAAAGGAAATACCAAAAGAGAAGAAAATACGCATATAAATAGAAAAAGAAGAACAAACATAGAAGAAAGAAGAAGAAGAGAAGAAGAAGAAGAAGAAGAAAGAAGAAGAAGAAGAAGAAGAAGAAGAAGAAGAAGAAGAAGTTATGTCAAAGAAGAAAAAAAAACGGTATTTTTCCGGATGACTAGTGAGCAAATATTTTGCAAACAGAAGATGCGCGCACTTACAAAGACACTTAAATGTGGAGACACACGGGTTCCAAAACAAACAAGCACGTGCAAAGACTCGCACATGCCTAGAGACACTTAAATTCAACTGTTTAGAAAACAACAGGGATCGTAAATAAGGTATTAGCTTCTCACTGGATTCGAAATCGCGCCTCTTTTCCTTCTGTGCTGTTATAGCGACATTGACGATTAGACTACAAAATGTTTTCACCTTTGGACGTGATACATAATATATATATATATATATATATATATATATATATATATTATGTATCACGTCCAAAGGTGAAAACATTTTTGTAGTCTAAGTAAACGGAGTTTAACAAGTTTGAATTCAGAGTATTACTTCTCCTAGATTGGTTATCTAGACAGGGTTAAAGAGCCCATTCTGCCCTACTATTTATCCATAGTTGGTGGTAGAGTAATTGGATGCATACCTTTCCCAAGATGTTAGCGCTACGCGAAAGTCAAACAGCCTCGTCCAGAATTTGAACTCGGATCGACGAGTCCATTTCCTACGACTCTAACCATTACACAACGCGTCTTCAGATAAGATATAAAGCGATATATCTTCCTTCTCCAATCACTATATTACCATGATTATTTTCGACGATTTTTCTACGTGATTTAAGTATTGCATTAATATTTAAGCTTACCTTTTAAAAGATCAATGATAATTTTTCTGCTGCCTTTTAATTTAAAGACAAGTCCTTACTTTCCGTACAAACAATTATTTCTATTTCATGGCTGACTTTTGCTGGATTTCGCAATTAATTTTGTCTATTCTCAAATTTATTTCCAATTTATAAAACTAGTACAAAATAAAAAAACACCCTCCGGGCGATGTAAAAATAGATTTTTGAAACATATTGCCTGAGGGGTGGGAGTAAAAAATTCAATCTCAGCGAGTTTGTACCCTAAGTAAGTAAAATCATCAAATTCATTAAAGGATTAAAAAGATAAAACAATTTGAAATGTAAACTTTAAATATGTATTAAGATAAAACAAACTATATATAGATATATAATAACAGACATGTATTTATTAAAACTTGTTTTAAAAAACAATGAGGACTGTCTAATGTTGCATGTTCAAATTTTGAGTGTATTTATTGAATTTGAACAGGACAAAAATCGTAGAATAAATTTTATTCTATGTTATGACGATTTTGGGTAATGTGATGTAAGCAGTGACTTAATTTTTATTACAGACAAAAACCGGAAGCGAATCTCCATTATTAATAGATATTATCGTACAAAAAATTAATCGCAAAAAAACACGTAAAAATCGCCGCAAACAATCACAGTAATTAAAAGTTGGGAAT
>CM042140.1:127421986-127464486 GCA_023376005.1 Doryteuthis pealeii | reverse complement strand
TCACCTTTGTCTTTGAAAGAGTGACAAAGGGAGATAATTTATCTTTTGTTATAGTCGACGCCAGAAAATGTAAAGAAATGTAATATATACCGAATAAGCACAAGAGAATTGTCTCTTGCAAACAAAGTGTCCGTGACACCGCAGATTAGCAGCAGAGACGAGCAAGCATCGAAACAATAGACACTGAAATAATATATCCAATTTTTACGGGAAAACAATGCAAATTACTTGACAATCGACAGCATGACAACTAAGGCTTCTATGACCCAAAATTAACAGAATGCCAAAGTAAAAATTCAGACTTTAAAAAACAATATATATATATATATATATATATATATATATATATATATATATATGTGTGTGTGTGTGTGTGTGTCTGTGTGTCTGTGTGTCTGTGTGTGAGGTATCCAAAACTTGGTAGTAAGGGATGATTCTATATGTGATTTCTAAGACACACTTTATTATTATTGTATGATCCAGTATGTATAAATACAGTGAAGCTTTTAAATCACTCCAGAGAGCTCAATGTATAAACGTTTTAGATTATATACATAGCAATATTTATCTTTGAAAGGAAGGATAAACTCAACACCGTTATTCCATAATAAATTTATTTCGACCAAAATTGGGGCCTTTATAAATATAAGTTGATTTAATAAAGCTCCCCAAAATCAGGTCTCATCAGATGGGAAATTATATATATATATATTATCACTTTATTGAATTAACTGAATCTATATTAGCGAGTCCCCCGAAGAGAATGTCCGAGTGCACCTCTATTGACCGTGGACGAACAAACACGATGTGAAAGATTTAACTCGTCATTTGTCTCACTGGAACAAAAAGCACAATCTATTGGAAAATATCTGGGCTTTATCCTTTGTATCGACCAAGAGAAACCAATTATATCCCAAACACAAAACGACAATGATGCAAGAATTAAGTTTAATTCCAGCGATGTTATGACGCTAATTATCTCTTTATCAACTCCGTCAGTCCTGACCTTTAAAGAAGGATTTGCTAAATTAAAAGGGTCCCTTTATCTTTGGTCTGTCAGTCTTAATTTGGCTTCACACTGATCAGAGGCCTCGACGAGGAGACAGATATCATTACATTCGCTACGTTATCTTGTAAAACTCCACCCTTTAATATATATATATATATATATATATATATATATATATATATATAAAGATAAACCCAATGAGTCAAATAAACCTACTTAAAAGTTTCGCTTAGTGCTCTTCAGGGCTAAGACCCGGATCTTAGTCCTGAAGAGCACTAAGCGAAACTTTTTGTAGGTTATCTGATTCATTAGGTTCATCTTTATTATTTGCTCTACTTAGGTATTGAGCACTGTTTACGTATTAGCTTTAGTTTCCTGGCGGTTTTGTATGAATATATATATCTTATATATATATATATATATATATATATATATATATAAATTGTTTTTTTTTGGCCAAATTTTGTACCAATAGATTATTTTTGGTTGGTACGATTATCTTGGTCTTTTTTTTCTTCCAAAATTTGTTCTCCCTGGGTGATGTTTGGTAGTATATTTTTACAATCAAACTATTTGCTGTTTTTTCTCACTGCGAGGATTTACCAACAAGTTTGGTATATATATATATATATATATATATATGTATATATTATATATATATATATATAATATATATATATGTATATATATATATATATATATATATATATATATATATATAGGTAATCCAAATGACTGGTTGTAAGGGATGATTCTATTTGGGTCTTAGAAATCTCACTGTACAACCATACTGTATGCTCTTGTATATTTACCAACCCTCCGTACGAGCAGGATGTGACACAGGGTCAATTTCTTAAGCGGAGTTTAACAGGTTTGAATTCAGAGTTTTCTTCTCCTATTGCCTAACCAAGGTTAAAGAGCCCAGTCTGCCCTACTATTTATCCATAGCTGGAGAGAGAGTAGGATTCATACCTTTCCAAGGGTATTAGCGCTAAGTGAAATGCAATTACCACATCCAGGAATTGAACTCGGGGCGACGAGTCCATTTCCCATGACTTTAACCATTACACCACGCGCTTCCTATACTGTATGCTCTTGTAGGTGCAAACATATACTCATACCGTCTGATGCGTCTAGAACTCTAAAAAATGTCTTGTTCTAGTTTCTAGTTGAAATAAAATATAAGGGGATGACGGTTTGTTAAGTTTTTCTTCCTTTGAAGGTTATATATATATATATATATATATATATATATATATATATACATTCACCATTCACACATATATATACATATAAACATATATACATACATATATATAAATATTTATATTCATATATATACACACAAATATATACATATATACACACAAATATATACACATAGATGTATATACACATATATATGTTTACACGCATATATACATATATATATATACCCGTATATATATATATATACATATATATAGACACATATATACAGATATATATAGATATATATATACACATATATACACACATATATATACACACATATATATATACATATATATACAAATATATATATACATATGTATATATGCACATATATACAGACATATATATACACACACGCATATACATACAAACGTATACACACATATATATACATATATATATATTCACATATATATACACATATATACACATATACATATACACACATATCTATACACATATATATGTGTGTGTATGTACTTTGCATGCTCGTTTATCTATATATTTCATGGTCTAGTTCGTTTTTTTGTATCATAGCAAATCCTGGGAGCCCATCAACCTAAATCTTTGGTCACAAAAGCATCCATGCATTTATCAAATCACATACAATAAATACAAAAACAATTTAAATATACACATGTCATATGTAAAAGATACATATTTATTCAGTGAGAGTTACGAAAGGGATAGATAAAATCAGAGTTCAGTTGGTGATAAGGTTTTTGGTTGGTTGGTTGGTTGGTTTTTACGGCATGTCAACCATTGTTGGGTTATTTTATGCCGAAGATATTTTTGTTTTATTCATTCTTGTTGGGTAGTCAATTTTTAAACTCATTTTTAAAACTCATTCTTGATCAATTTAACACATAGATGGGACCCTAACAGCTACTACCATTTGTGTCAGAGTGAATCAGGGAGTTATGGCAAGTAATGAAGGGGTACTCCACACACCCCAGAGCTCCAGAATTGGAACATCATCACGATGTAGTTTAAAGTCATATACCGGACACTAAGACTCTCATCCACCACCTTCTAGTAAGATAAAACGTGTTTGGGATTTTCCAGAAGAACAATGGGATTGAGACAATCATGTAGGTGTTAGGGCTTGACGTGACCAGCCGATTGATCAGGGGGGAATTCTTTTCGACCATCCATCAAGCCGAAGTAATGGCCAAAGTGGAGTTTTGTATGTCATGGACTGCTGAGGCACCAGGATTCCGTCCTTAAGCATAACGAGTCGCCATCCACAACCAAAAGGTGGCCCAATTGGGAGAGAGTCTTACCCATCTGCAGAGTTGCAGTCAGCGTATTCTACAGCCTCAGCCGACTGAGCCACAAGGTCTTTGGGAATGTCCGCCCAAAACATCATCCAATAATAAAATTATGTCAACAAATTACTAAGATTGTAATGGCTTGAGGGTTCACTGGCAAAAATACTTAGGTATCCTAAATTTCATGTGACATCACCGAGAAGCAGTGCCTTAACAAAAAGGATAAATTCACCACCTTGTGGCCTGGAGGACAATTCCTATTCCATGGAACCGTCTGCTCAAGCCGACCTCTTCGTTGCATTTAAAGAATTACTTTCGCGACAAATCTTTGATGTCTGAGATACTACACAAGAAAAATGCCAAAAGGAGTCGAAAATTTCTGGAACTGTCGACACGTTCGCTTTAGGGTCACAGCACTAAACTCGACCTCGTGTCAGAGTCACTCGGAGAGAGATGTAAAAATACTACCTTGTAAATCTCATTACTTATATAAAAAAAATGTAAAGTTAACTCCAACTATCCCAAAGGCGAAATATAAAAGTTTTAAAAAATAAAAGAATGAAATGGACCTTTGTTTTACAGTAAAAAAAAAGAGCTGTGTTTATGACGAACAGCTTGTGGATTGCTATGTTTATTAATAAAGAGTACTCAATATCGGTAATGGAGAAAAGTTCATATGGTGACGTCATAGGCAAGAATCGGACAGTTACAAAGCGGGATTAACTTTGTGTCTATGTTACTTAATATTTCAACGTTTATTTGCATCATCATCTTCATCAGATTTATGAAGGATAACCGGTAAGATTTTTTAAATAAATAAAGATAAAATTACATCTTTTTTATCCTCGTGAGATCACCAGGGCCAACAGAGAACTCGTCAACCAAAATCCAATACCGTATCTCCCCGAAAATAAGACCTATATGCAAAATAAGACCTAGTATAAGTTTTCAGGGTGATTTTAGTATAAGCCCTCTTCTTAAAATAAGCCCTAGTTGAGAGAGGCAGACATACGAAAGAAATAAGCATTCTTCACAATCATATCATATGACGCAAACATAAGCCCTAGTATTGTATTTCGTATTGAAAATTAATATAAGCCCAGTCTTATTTTCAGGGAAATACGGTATTTCTAATTCAGAATAGAAAGTTAGAGTTACCTCCCCTTTTTTTGCTAAATGCTAGGGTACAGGATTATTTCATTTTGAGAAATTATCGTGTGCATGATGACAACTCGTTTAACCTACCCATATTTACTCTACTTGCTCGGTGTAAGAGTAAATAAAATATATGTTGAATTTAATACCTACATTATTTGCAAAGTGTTAACTGATTTCCCCGCCCAGGTCACATTGTCATAGGATCAGAAAGAACGAAATTCAAAATATGAATGTTTTTCTTTTTACTGTTTTTTTTTCTCTTTGTTGTGCATATCAAGCAAAGAGATAAGGAAAATCTATGCTATTTCGTGTAAGAAAACACAAAATACAAAACGGAAATGGTCGATAAAATGAGTATAAAAGTAGATAAAAAAGTAATGTTGGTGTGGTGGCCTATTGTCGATATCAATCGGACAGCAAGGGAGTCTATCCCTCTTTCGCTAGTGCTAAACCAGGGAGATTGGAGCACTACACCTACAGTTAGCTCCCTCACTTTACCTCACAGATCAGATCACCCAAGCTGTACTACTCATGCGTTATAAAAATAACCAGACATAATTCACAAATTAAAATACTGAACATTTAATGGCAATCCATATTTTAAAGATCCAGTTTTTATGTTACCGTAAAAAAATGACTTCGCATCATTATCATCAAGGCGTGACAACAGCACGGATTTCCTTGACTCTTTCTCACCATCTGCTCCTATCGGCCATCGCTCTTTGTAAGTTTCCTAGACGGCACCCAGTGTCCACTCAGAGATGATGAATGTAAGTTTTTGCTGATGTAACCATATTTAAGAATCCATAGGAGAACGTCGCTTATAAGTTCATCCTTACTTCTCCAGCAGTGCCCACCATGTCTTGTTCGTCTTACTTAGATATTTTTGGGGATAGGAGATAAGCGGCCGTACAACTGCTATTTTTTAGTGTGCTGCTTGAAGTATTTGGTCATAATAGTACGCAGCAGCCTTGTGTAGGTTCCATCTAGCTCTTTCTCCGAGCAGTTCGTTAGAGCTCAAGTGGTGTAACAATACAGTAGTACTGACACGGATACAGCTTGGAAGAATGTGTTCATTAACCTATCAATGGCAGTCTATACTTTACCAATGCGCATGTTGACATCACTCGTGTAATAATTTTGAAAGGCTTTAACTCAGAGAATAAAGCAATTTCCAATTCAATTTACAACAACATTAATAATAATAATAATAATAATAATAATAATAATAATAATAAACCGGAATCTGTTTTTGAGAATTAAGCACATAAATCTTCTGGGACTTTGAGATGAAGAAAGATCGACTTATCCCCGCTAGAAAACCAGACATTGTATGGATAAACAAGAAAAGAGAACTTGCAGATTTTGCAGTCCCAGTAAATGACAACATGAAGATGAAAGAAAATGAAAAGATAGACAAATACATAGACCCTGCTAGAGAATTGAAGAACTGTGGAATGTGAGGGCAAAAGAGATACCAAATGTAGTTAGTGCACTTGGAATGGTCAACAAAAGGTTAGAAAAGAGACTAGAGAAACTGGAAATCAGAGGAAGAATCGATACCATTCAGACAACAGCATTGTTGAAAACGGCTAGAATACTCAGAAAAGTCATGGAGACCTGAGAAGACGTGTTGTCACTAATGCTCCAATGAAAGACCATCAGCTGAAGAAGAAGAATCAAGACCTACCAATTAACAGCACTATTCTAGATCGACTAGAATATTCAGAAGACACATTGGGACCTGGGGAGGCTTGTTGTCCTTCAACTTCCGATGAATAACCACCAGCTATTGCTGGTATGAAAAATTCACAAGTAGCGATATATGGTGGCAGATCCTTATAATTTCCTAAATGAAAATTACTAGATGCAAATATATAAGAGTGCTTGTCTCATTTATTTGTCATTAATTAGATATCAATTTTATAATTAGTATATAGCTCAACACTGGGTTTAATGATATTCTACAATTTTCTTTAAGAAAGACAAAATAAAAGTCATATAATGTGTTTCCGTAACAATGAAAAATAAAAAAAAAGATGTACACAGATAATTTATTTTAAAATGGAGTTTTTTTTTCAAAAATTAGACAAATGTTTAAGTTACGTCGAACAAAAATAAGTTGACTTATCGTCCATCTGCAGAAGGTTTTGAAACAATGGCGGCATTTTAGTTTACACGGGAGCCATTTTGGTACAATGAAGAAAAAGGTGTGAAAACAAACCCGACTTCAAGCGAACCATTGTACCCAGATCCGTGGGAAAGGTGGAGGTAGTTTCCGGTACAAACTGACAGCGTCATTTTGCCTTTAATGGTGAATGGGGTGGGGAGTGGTTACGTCTCAGCGAATTTTTATGAAGTTAGAAAAAGCGTGCATTTCGTGACTCCGGATGTAAATACACAAATATGAGTACAATTTACCGAAGAAAAAAAAAACAGGGAAGAGTATCTAACTCCATTCCCATTATTGCGTGCGTTTGCTTGCGCTTGTGTGTGTGTGTGCTTGTGTGTGTGTGTGTGTGTGTGTGTGTGTTGTGTGTGTTGTGTGTGTGTGTGTGTGTGTGTGTGTGTGAATATAAAAAAGTAAGTCGTCAGAGTGGCCTAAAGTCGGTATCAGCCAGACAGCGAGGGAGTCTATCCCCGTTTCACTAGCGCTAGACCAAGGAGATTGTTTTTTAGCATATCAGGTGGAGCGCACCACCTAATATCAGCTCCTCACTTTACCGCATAGATCCCTGTTCTACTCATCCGGTGAGTTGGCGAGGACCGGTATCGAACCAGGAACCTTGTGGTTCCCAGGCAGACGTTCTATCGACTGAGCTAAAATATAAAGATCAACACAATTACTCTAATGGATCAGTCCTAGAATATATAACCCACAGATTCAGGAAATGTCATGCGCAACAATATATCCAATTAGGAAAACATTTACATCTAAAGTGTAAAGTACGACAAAAAAAAACTTGTGTGAATTAAAGCATGACAAAAATGTAAGTAATTAGTGATAATTAGAGGTTCGTCTCAGCTTACAAAAAATATAATACCGCACAATAAACTTCTAACGCCCTGGACAAATTTTAAATTTATCTATTTAATATCGTTATATGATTTCAAGTAACTAATAATAATAATCCTTAGTAAACAACTATATCTTCAAGTAACTATTCTTAAGACAAATAATTTACAGTTATATGGCATCAAGCATTTCTAATGAATACGAATAATTTTCAAACAGATCTATTGGACCCATAGATCGGGAACTAACAGGTACTACCACTTCGGTTTAGATTTGGCTTGTGAGTAATGAAGGGGTACTTCACACCCCACATATTTCCAGAACTGGAGCCTCACCATCAGATGCAGTTTACTGTCATGCTCAAGACACTCTTAACCCTCAGTAATACAGCTATTAATCGCTAGACAAAGAGGAGAATTTCAGAGGTGTCTTAATTAATGGCAATCTCACTTGAATAATTAATTGTAACAGAAAGAAAAGCACTCCGGGCGGTGTATAAGTAAATTTTTGAAAGATATTGCCTGACGGGGATGGGAAAAGTTGAATAAATAGAATAAAACATGTGATATTAAAAAAAAATAATTAAAGCATCATATTCACTCCACTCCACTGAGATATTTGTTTTGTTTTACGACAGTGGGGACCTCCAAAACGTTTCTAAAAATGTCTGATTTATTATCAGACCCAGTAAAATATATTTCATTCGGATTTCATATAAATTAAATAGGGGGGGGGTGACTTAGTAAAAAATATTTCACCAAATATATTTTAGGAAAAAACTATTTCAACCATAAATTTATCCAAAAGGCGAATAAGTTACGACATTTTCGTGAAAATTTGAGAATTAATTGATTTTTCAGAGAATTTTGATATTTTTATGTAGTAATAAGAGTGACTATAAATTAAATACTCATTGATAAACTTACTTCATTCCCGAAATGACTGTGACGTAAGCGGTGACGTAGTTTTCGTTACAGACAAAAAGAGACTGAATCTCTATTATTGATAGATTAAATGCCTCTGTGACTATTTTGAAGAAAATTCATGTTTAATTCATTAATCGTTTCTGTCTTGATAAGCGTCGATACTTTTTGAATACATCTCGTACGTAGAACAATTTTAAAATCTAATTGGTCCAATACAAAAACTATCGCTGCTCCACCTTTTGGCCCGAGAGGCACATAGAATAATTAACAGCTAAGTTCAAGGGGCTTTCCCTACTGGCAACACCTGCCACATTCGCCTAAAAGAAGGAAGGTTTTAATTTATTGCCCGGTGCCTAAGGCGACCCTTAAGGGAAATGTCAACGGAATCTAAGCAATTTTTTAAAACCACATCGCGGGAGGTTTGCTTCCTGTGGGGCACAACTCATTAAACCGGCTACGTTCTGTCCTCTGGTAGATTCGAATAAAAAGAAAAACATTCATTTACCCCAAGTCTCTAGTGAAAGATTTGGTAAAAAATTGTATCAAACAGATAATCAAGAACTACTACTACTACTACTATTACTACTACTACTACTACTACTAATAATAATAATAATAATAATAATAATAATAATCTGGAGGAATTGGAAATCGGAGGAAGAATTGAGACCTTCCAGACAACAATATTGTTGAAATCGGCTTGAATACTCAGAAGAGTCCAGGAGACCCGAGGAGACATGAAAATAGGGACTAGAGGAGACCACATACATGTAATTCACAGTTATTTATAAAGCAACCCAATACAAAGAGGTGATAGAAAAAGAATGATAGAAATTTGGAATGAAGTTGATAATTTCAATACAACAAGCCAAAGAATTGCAGACAAATCAAGGATGATCTTAAAAAGGCTGGTTTTCTGATCTCAAGATTCTGGAAATATGTTTAAAGATAAGTCGCGAAGAATATACTTAAAGAGATCTCCCTAAATGAGATGAAACACAACACACCAACAACCAAAATAGCAAGGAAACCCAGCATAACAACATCCATATAAACGCATGATGAAAAAACAATGAAGAATTAATGAAACAAAACATTACCAAATAGAGGTTACATTGTCATCACTAAGAAATCAGGGCTGGAAAAAAAGTTAAGGTAGAAACCAAAGTATTGCATAACATACCAACAAACGACATTATTGGATTATTTTGGACATACAAAGTGTGCTGAAGTCCACCACTTAAATTCATAGACTCTGGGTGAACGTGTGGATTGAGGCCAGTCAATTAACAGCTCGAATAGGTGGTTAGTTAACTATTTAATCGCCCGTCTTGAAAGCCGTTCATTTGCACGTATTCAACACGAACGAACGGATCAGCAACCAAGGACTCTAACAACCAAAGGATTCCACTAAGGAACACCGGATTCTACCAACACTAAGGAACACCGAGGAACAACCAAAGGATTCTACCAACACTAAGGAACACCGAGGAACCACAAGGAACAACCAAAGGATTCTAACCCAACACTAAGGAACACCGAGGAACAACCAAAGGATTCTACCCAACACTAAGGAACACCGAGGAACAACCAAAGGATTCTACCCAACACTAAGGAACACCGAGAACAACCAAAGGATTCTACCAACACTAAGGAACACCGAGGAACAACAAAGGATTCTACCCAACACTAAGGAACACCAAGGAACAACCAAAGGATTCTACCCAACACTAAGGAACACCGGGAACAAGGAACAACCAAAGGATTCTACCCACAGGAAGGAACCCAACACTAAGGAACACCGAGAACAACCAAAGGATTCGGGAACACTAAGGAACACCGAGGAACAACCAAGGATTCTACCCAACACTAAGGAACACCGAGGAACAACCAAAGGATTCTACCCAACACTAAGGAACACCGAGGAACAACCAAAGGATTCTTAAACACTAAGGAACACCGAGGAACAACCAAAGGATTCTACCCAACACTAAGGAACACCGAGGAACAACCAAAGGATTCTACCCAACACTAAGGAACACCGAGGAACAACCAAAGGATTCTACCAACACTAAGGAACACCGAGGAACAACCAAAGGATGGAACACTTCTACCCAACACTAAGGAACACGAGGAACAACCAAAGGATTCTACCCAACACTAAGGAACACCGAGGAACAACCAAAGGATTCTACCAACACTAAGGAACACCGAGGAACAACCAAGGATTCTACCCAACACTAAGGAACACCGAGAACAACAAAGGATTCTACCCAACACTAAGGAACACCGAGGAACAACTTCTACCCAACACTAAGGAGGAACAACCAAAGGATTCTACCCAACACTAAGGAACACCGAGGAACAACCAAAGGATTCTACCCAACACTAAGGAACACCGAGGAACAACCAAAGGATTCTACCCAACACTAAGGAACACCGAGGAACAACCAAAGGATTCTACCCAAACTAAGGAACACCGAGGAACAACCAAAGGATTCTACCCAACACTAAGGAACACCGAGGAACAACCAAAGGATTCTACCCAACACTAAGGAACACCGAGGAACAACCAAAGGATTCTACCAACACTAAGGAACACCGAGGAACAACCAAAGGATTCTACCCAACACTAAGGAACACCGAGGAACAACCAAAGGATTCTACCCAACACTAAGGAACACCGAGGAACAACTTCTACCCAACACTAAGGAACACCGAGGAACAACCAAAGGATTCTACCCAACACTAAGGAACACCGAGGAACAACCAAAGGATTCTACCCAACACTAAGGAACACCGAGGAACAACCAAAGGATTCTACCCAACACTAAGGAACACCGAGGAACAACCAAAGGATTCTACCAACACTAAGGAACACGAGGAACAACCAAAGGATTCTACCCAACACTAAGGAACACCGAGGAACAACCAAAGGATTCTACCCAACACTAAGGAACACCGAGGAACAACCAAAGGATTCTACCCAACACTAAGGAACACCGAGGAACAACCAAAGGATTCTACCCAACACTAAGGAACACCGAGAACAACCAAAGGATTCTACCCAACACTAAGGAACACCGAGGAACAACCAAAGGATTCTACCCAACACTAAGGAACACCGAGGAACAACCAAAGGATTCTACCCAACACTAAGGAACACCGAGGAACAACCAAAGGATTCTACCCAACACTAAGGAACACCGAGGAACAACCAAAGATTCTACCCAACACTAAGAACACCGAGGAACAACCAAAGGATTCTACCCAACACTAAGGAACACCGAGGAACAACCAAAGGATTCTACCCAACACTAAGGAACACCGAGGAACAACCAAAGGATTCTACCCAACACTAAGGAACACCGAGGAACAACCAAAGGATTCTACCCAACACTAAGGAACACCGAGGAACAACCAAAGGATTCTACCCAACACTAAGGAACACGAGGAACAACCAAAGGATTCTACCCAACACTAAGGAACACCGAGGAACAACCAAAGGATTCTACCCAACACTAAGAACACGAGGAACAACCAAAGGATTCTACCCAACACTAAGGAACACCGAGAACAACCAAAGGATTCTACCAACACTAAGGAACACCGAGGAACAACCAAAGGATTCTACCCAACACTAAGGAACACGAGGAACAACCAAAGGATTCTACCCAACACTAAGGAACACCGAGGAACAACCAAAGGATTCTACCCAACACTAAGGCACCGGAACACCGAGGAACAACCAAAGGATTCTACCCAACACTAAGGAACACCGAGAAACAACCAAAGGATTCTACCCAACACTAAGGAACACGAGGAACAACCAAAGATTCTACCCAACACTAAGGAACACCGAGGAACAACCAAAGGATTCTACCCAACACTAAGAACACCGAGGAACAACCAAAGGATTCTACCCAACACTAAGGAACACGAGGAACAACCAAAGGATTCTACCAACACTAAGGAACACCGAGGAACAACCAAAGGATTCTACCCAACACTAAGGAACACCGAGGAACAACCAAAGGATTCTACCCAACACTAAGGAACACCGAGAACAACCAAAGGATTCTACCCAACACTAAGGAACACCGAGGAACAACCAAAGGATTCTACCCAACACTAAGGAACACGAGGAACAACCAAAGGATTCTACCCAACACTAAGGAACACCGAGGAACAACCAAAGATTCTACCCAACACTAAGAACACCGAGAACAACCAAAGGATTCTACCCAACACTAAGGAACACGAGGAACAACCAAAGGATTCTACCAACACTAAGGAACACCGAGGAACAACCAAAGGATTCTACCCAACACTAAGGAACACGAGGAACAACCAAAGGATTCTACCCAACACTAAGAACACCGAGGAACAACAAAGGATTCTACCCAACACTAAGGAACACCGAGGAACAACAAAGGATTCTACCCAACACTAAGGAACACCGAGGAACAACCAAAGGATTCTACCCAACACTAAGGAACAAGGAACAACCAAAGGATTCTACCTTCTACCCAACACTAAGGAACACCGAGGAACAACCAAAGGATTCTACCAACACTAAGGAACACCGAGGAACAACCAAAGGATTCTACCCAACACTAAGGACAAAAAGGATTCTACCCAACACTAAGGAACACGAGGAACAACCAAAGATTCTACCAACACTAAGGAACACCGAGGAGGGGATTCTACCCAACACTAAGGAACACCGAGGAACAACCAAAGGATTCTACCCAACACTAAGGAACACCGAGGAACAACCAAAGGATTCTACCCAAACACTAAGGAACACCGAGGAACAACCAAAGATTCTACCGAACACTAAGGAACACCGAGAACAACCAAAGGATTCTACCCAACACTAAGAACACTTCTAAACACTAAGAGACACCGAGGAACAACCAAGGGATTCTACCTAACATTAAAGAACACCAAGGATCTCCACTGTAAAGTGCTCTCATTTGCCATAAATGGCCACAAAAATCGTAACAAACATAACCGAACTAAATTACCTAATTTATGCAGAAGCAAAACTAGTTAGTCATCAAATTGGTATCCCCAAAATATTAGTGAAAGATTTAGGACTAGAAAATTAGACTTATAGAATTTTCTGGGATTTTGAGATACAAACGGATCGCCTAATCCCGGACGGAAGACCAAACCTAGTATTACTTAAGAAAAAAAACTTGTTATCTGGTGGATTTTTTCGTTTCGATAGGCCACAGAGTAAAATTAAAAGAAAACGAAAAGATAGACAAATACCTGAACCTTGCCAGAGAACTGAAAAAAATTAGGAACGTGAGGGTGAAGGTGATACCAACTGTAGTTACAAAAAGACACAAAAAACACCAGTTAAAATTTGTGTGAAAAACCCACAAGTGGTAATATATAATAGTAAAATGTTTATCTATTGAAAAAATGTGTTTGCGAACAATAGTTTATTTTTGATGGTAATCACAAAAGCTTCTTTGTGAAGTGAAATCCGGCGTAACTTTGCAATTATCTCAAGAGATAAAAAGAAGACAAACTCTGTATTAGCTCCAAAGTTAAAAATAATAGCATATATCAGTCCGCTCCTTCAGAACGGTATAAATTTAAAATGTAACATATTTCAGACGTGTAAACTAAATAGAAAAATAAATAAACTTAAAACTTTTTTTTTTAATTTTCGTAATTTGTTTTTTATCGTAAGTCTTGCTTCACAGATTTCATCACCGGTTAAGATTACCAGAACAAAAAAGTACACTTTTATGTAGATACTCTGGCGGGCCAAAATATTTTACACTTCTTTGTTTTTTAAGTGGAAATAATCATCATTTTTTACTATAATAAGACATTTTCGGATGCATTGTTTTATCTGGGTAAACCACCTCACCATAAAGCATTTTACTATATATATATATAAGCATTGAGCAGCTTCATATGCAAATACTTTTCTCATTCATTCTCCATTCATTCTCTCTCTCTCTCTCTCTCTCTCTCTCTCTCTCTCTAATATATAATATATATTATATATATATTATATATATATATATATATATATATATCAGTCGGTAGAGCGTTCTGCTAGAAACCACAAGGTTCCTAGTTCGATAACTCAGCGTATGAGTAGCACAGGGATTTGTGCGGTAAAGTAAGGAGCTGACGGTAGGTGTGGCGCTCCACCTCAGATGCTAAAACAATCTCCTTGGTCTAGTGCTATTGAAAATGGGATAGACTCCCTCGCTGACTGGCTGATACCGACTTTAGGCCGCCCCGTCGACTTTACTTTACTTATACAGTGGTCACATTTTAAAATGCCTATAACCCTTTTCCTGCCAATTCTCCCCCTTCCATCAGCCCCCACACCTCTTAATATAATTTCTTCCAGTTTCCCTCCTACTTACACTCACTACTACTAACTTGAAAAAACTGGAACACAAATACATCACCCCTAAAGATGGCATTCGAAGTGTCAAAAACTTTAGTGGAATAATCCACGAATTCCCAAATCTCCAGAACTGGATTCTCACAATCAAATGCAGTTTAATGTCACACACAGGACGCCCCTTTGTATGAGTGTTTTACCCCTTTGCAAGGGATACAGTCAGTGTATTCTAAGTCCTGTTGACAGGGGGCTTGTTCCACTTTGATAGTTATTAAATATTGATATAATATAAAAGCAGTTGTTTTAATTAGAAATTAAAGGTTAGCTGGTTGGTTGGTTGGTTGGTTGGATTTTACGGCTCATCAACTTTTCTTTTATGTCGAAGACATTTTGTTTTATTCATTCTTGATTGGTATTAAAAATTGTTTTTTAAACACAATTTTTAAAACACATTTTTACTATTTAACCCATAGATGGAACCCTGACATATACTACCACTCCAGGTTAGAGTGGACCTTAGAGTAATGGTAATGAAGCGGCACTCCACACTCCCCGGAGCTGCAGAACTAGAACCTTAACACTAGATGCATTTTAAGCTCATACTCAGGACACAGAAATTAAAGGAAAAAATAAAATTAATACAATTCAACGAATCAGGCAAACCTAATTCTTTCTCTTTCTCTCTCTCTCTCTCTCTCTCTCTCTCTCTCTCTTCACACACACACACACACACACACACACACACTCTCCTTGATCTCATCGTATTTCCTTTTTTTCTCTATCTCTTTTGACTTTCTCTCCCATTAGTTTATGTTTATCTTTTTTCTCTGTTTTTGCATCCTCAGTCGGTAGAGTGTCCGACTAGGAATCACATGGTTCCTGGTTCGATACCGGCCATCGCCAACTCAGCGTATGAGTAGCACAGGGATCTGTGCGGTAAAGTAAGGAGCTGGTGGTAGCTTTGACGCTCCACCTCAGATACAAAAAAATCTCCTTGGTGTAACGTTACTGAAAATGGGATATACTCCCTCGCTGTCTGGCTGATATCGACTTTAGGCCACACCGACAACTTTACTTCACTTATTCATTTTAATGTTTTTGGGGAGTGCGGGGTTGCATCTTTTGCATTTTCCCTGTTTTCCATTTCTTTCCTTCGTGTTTCTTTCCTCATTTTTATCTCCAGATTGAAATCTTCATTTTTCGTCCCCCCCCCCACACTTTTTAAAAAACATTTATATTTTCACAAAAAAAAATGCGGTATTACAAGGGGGAATGTTAACTTTCGGTTATTTACTTAAATTAATGAATGCTTTTTTTAATCCATCTTTTATTCGTTTTCCACTTTAGTGTCTTTGAAATATTGATACGACATAATACAGTTACTTTAATAAGAAATAAAAGAAAATATAAAGTTAATAGAATTTAATGAATCGAGGAATATCGAAAAGAAAACTAATTTTTTCTATATACTATTGATTTACTTTTCGTTGGATATGAAAGGCAATTTAAGAAATAAATATTTGCAAAAGAAACGAAAATACTTATAGAACATATTTTCATAAGAACTTAGCATTTACAACAAATAACTATTGTGAGTCATAAAATATAAACAATAAAGATAGAAAGGAAATATCCATAGTCCAATATACTAAATCTATTTAAAAAGGGCGTCCAATTGCCGTGTAAGTCCCACATATCCATCATTACCAAATAGTGAGTTCGATCCTTGCTTTATGCCCCATACTTGCCACCTTGTGTTACATTCTACCCGTAACAAACGGGTTCGGTAAACAACTAGTGCAAACGGGTGGGGTAAATACCTACTAAATCTATTTTCAAAATATACTTTTTTAGTATATGATATTGTATTGTGATACACACACACACACACACACACACACACACACACACACACACACACACATATATATATATATATATATATATATATATATATTTAAATATTTTTAACGTCATTTTCTTACCGTTCACTAAAGCTGGTTAAAAAGAAAGAAATATGTTTATTCTCACACATAACATTAAAAAATGTGTGAAGGATGATATCTAATAAGAACTGCCTACTCTAGTGGTGAACCACCTTTTTTATATGTTTACTTTATCATTAAACAGTTTAAAATATTAATACCAAGACTCATTATTATTATGAGTAGTAATAATAATAACCATTATAATAATAATAACTATAACAATGAATATGATTATAATGATAATGATAATAATAATAACTATCACAATAGATATGATTATTATAACAATAATAATAATGATAATAATAATAACTATCACAATAAATATGATTATTATAACAACAATAATAATAACTATAACAACAACAATAATGATAATTATATATAGTTATTATATACATTAGATTTCGATTCACTTATTTCGGCTAACAGGGTTCAGAAATACATATATTTATAAACAATCTGAAACGGAAAATTCATATATATATATATATATATATATATATATATTATATATATATATATATATAAATGAAGATATATATACAACGATGAAGATAGAAAGGTAATAGCCACGGTCCACTAGACACAATTTATTTTGCAAAATATCACCATTTTATTAAAATATGACACAATGTCACAAGTATGGGTCATCAAGCGAGTAGAATGAGACACAAGGTCTCAAATATGGAGCTGAAAACACCAAAGTTAAGCGCAATAGTCTTGTTCAGTATGTGATGGGTGATCTCGTAGTAACGGTGGGTACGGAAAGCCTCTGTGACAATCGAAGCAAACTTTAGTAAATAAAAACAACTCACTGCGTTATTTATTTATTTATTTTTTTGGGATGTGTATTCTACGTGCTAACCACAACGTTACGACAGCAAGGGATTGAGACGTGATTTCTGTGTAGAGTAAGCCCTTGTTTTACCCCCCCCCATCAAATACAAGTAGTTTAGTATCCTGTATTTCAGCCTTTTCAGTAAGATTGGTGACATAAAAGCGGGCTTCCCCCTTAACCTGAAGTCGACTCTCTTCTTACCCTTCTACCTGTGAAATGGGTCATGAACATGAAAAAATTACAAAACAAAAACAAAAACAAAAAAAAACAAACAAACAGAAAACAAGTTGAAGGATGAGGAGCTGCTGGCATCACGTAATTAACGTTTATACAATTGGGAGAAAGCCGACCTTGGCCTAAACACACTGGTGTGGAGGCTGCGTGGGGGTGGGGGGGTTGATGGTGAAAATAAAGAAGGGTTGGGTGAAAGGGCAGGGAAGGGCAGAGAAGAAAGTAGAAGGGCAGAGGTTATTGTCAAAGGAGAAGAATAAAAGTGACGGTGTATGTTGGACAGGGGTTGGGAGGGGCGATGGCTAGGGGTTCCCCTCCCCTCAGCTCCTAATTTCATGGAATGTCAAAAGAGAAAATGTGTGTGTGGGGGGGGCGTATTTAAACGTATTTGTGTGTGTGTGTGTGTGTGTGTGTGTGTGTGTGTGTGTATTTTACTGGGATGAAATTGGAAAACGCGTTTGTTATTGTGCGCCTCGGGTGACGCAATAAGCCGACTCACAAAGAGCACCAGGTTGACATCGCGCGTATTTTGTTTTGTTTTTTGTTTTGTTTTGCTTTGTTTATTTTTGTGAAATACGTTTATTCCTACGGTTTAAATTCAGGATAGAAAAAAATATTATGCATTCCTAAAGATACAAAGGAAATGATAAATTCAGGCTAACTGATTGACCGATTGATTTTTAAGGCACGTCAACCCGTCTTTGATTATTTTATACCTACACGTTAGGGCAATGCAAATGGCATGTAGTATTCGAATCTAGTATTGCTAATCTCTGGTGGGATTATATCTTATCAAAATTACACAAAATTACATTTCATAACCAGTTTTCGACAACGTTCACTGTCGTACTTCCCCGAAAAACCTGAACATATAAAAATACGGGGAATCCCCCTGGCGTAGTGGCTAAAGTGCCGAGCTGCAACATTGTAGTAGGCGGGTTCAAACTTAAGTGGCACTATTACATTCACATTCGGACTAATACCTTGGGAAAGTTATGAACACCCTTATCGACCCCAGATATTGATTAAATAGTGCCACTACAGTTCTTCTAAAAGGATGGCTTTGGCATTAAATAACTTATGTGTGTTGACATACCATTAGAAAAAAAACTTAACTAAACCTTAATAAAAAATATTATAAAACCTTTAAATCCCAATAAAATGTTATATTCTGGTAAATAAGGTGGACCGGGAAATTTTTTTTACCAAGCTAAATTTGGTATTTTTCTAAGCTTAATGTATCCTGTTTTGAAATTTGAAAACTCCTCTTTTTGACCCCCTGGGGAAAGTTTTTTATTGGGGAGAGAAGTATGCAAATCAGATCTATTAGGTTTGGTTGTTTAACGGCATATCGACTCTTTTCAGGTCATTATAATGCCAAATTAAGTCATTTTGTTAAACAAAGGACTCGGGTTGCTTACAGTGCCTGCTGTTGCTTAATTGGTCACCTAATTAAGTATTGAACAGGCTTATAGCTGCTTAACTTCAGTGATCTTACATGAACCGGTGCTTTTAGTGTATATGATTGTCCCAAACATATTGCCCTTATGGCAAGCCCCAATCATCTAAAATGCGGTGATTGTAGGTCTTAGTGTCCTGGATATGACGTTAAACTCTGATTGTGAGGTTCCATTTCTGAAGGCCTGGGGAATGTGGAGTACCCCTTCATCACCATTGCTCCCAGGTCCACTCTGACCCGGTGTGGTAGTACCTATTAAGGTTCCATCTATGGGTTGAATAGATTTGTTTAAAACTAATTGAGTACCCATCAAGAATGAATAAAACAAAAACATCTTCGGCATAAAATGACGCAATGGGTTGACATGCCGTAAAACCCAATCAACCAACCGGCGTTTTCAGTGTGAATTGACCGTTATTAATATGTCAGGATAATAAAGGTAAACATTGTTATGTGATCACTGTTGCCTATATTATATATATATATATATATTATATATACCAACCTGCACGAGCAGGATGCGACACAAGGTCAATTTCTCAAGCGGAGTTTAACAGGTTTAAATTCAGAGTTTTCCTTCTCCTAGACTGGTTACCTAGCCATGGTTAAAGAGCCCAGTCTGTCCTGCTATTTACCGATAACGGGAGGGAGAATTGGATTCATACTTTTCCCAAGGGTACTAGCGCTATGGGAAATGCAAACAGCTTAGTCGAGGAATTGAACTCACATTGACGAGTCCATTTCCTATGACTCTAACTATTACACCACGAGGCTACATTATGTAGAGCAGTAATAAATTGCCTACTTGCCCGGTTGGTTGATTTATTGATTTTAACGGCATGTCAAACCGTCTGTGGTTATTTAATGCCTAGATGTTAGGGAACTGCGTTCATTGTACATTTATACTTACATCGTGTGTGTTGTTGTTTCTCACAGATATGATATCAAGCATTACTATAATGATAATTCTAAACATATCAATTTGACCCATAAATGGGACCATAACAGGTACTAGCCCTCCGGATCAGAGTGGACCTGGGAGTAATAGAGATGAAGGAGTATTCCACACTCTCGCAGAACTCCACAACTCGATATTACCATCATATGCAGTTTAATGTCATACTCAAGGTACCTCTTTCTTTTTTTTGGGGGGGGGTATTACCCGTTTAGACCGGTTGGTTGGTTGGTTGATTGGTTGAGTTTTACGGCATGTCAACCCCTTGGGTCATTTTATGCCGAATACTTCTATTAGTAAAAAAATGTTTAATGCTGACAAAGTTTTGTAATAATTTCATTTTTAATGGATAATACAATTTTGTTTATACAATCATGTTTTCTATTTAACCCATAGATGGGACCCTAACAGGTACTACCACTCCGGGTCACAGTGGACCAGGGAGCAATGGGGATGAAGGGGTGTTCCACATTCCCCAAACCTCCAAAACTGGAACCTCACCATCAGATAGTTTTAACGTCATTCCCAGGACATGTAGACCCGCAGCCACCGCCTTCTAGCACCCATATGATAAAAAGGGTTGGGGATTGCCATAAGGACAATAGGGTTGGGGCAATCATATAGGTGCTAGGGCATGACGTGACCAGCCGATTCATCAGAGGGTGCCTCTCCGACCGCCCGTCTAGCCCAAGATAGGGCCAAAGTGGAGTATTGCAAGTCATGAACTGCTCATCCACCTGGGTTCTATCCTTAAGCATCACGGGTTGCCACCCACAGCCAACAGGTGGCCCTATTGGGGAAATCTTACCCCTCAGTGCATTCTAACACCCAGCTGACAGGGCGGCGTTCAGACGGGATACAGTCAGCAATTTCTAAGTCCTGCTGACAGAGCAGATACATATAGAGTACCTTATACAAAGCTTATTCTGAATCAGGGTTATATGCTCATTCCCCCTGGGAGCTCTGTGCATAGATTAAGGGAGCAACCGAATAAAAAATATTAGAATGGTCGTGATAAAATACAAAAGGAGACGAGGAGGCTTTTCCTTAATATATTTTGTTGTGCTTAGGTATTTACTCCAGCCCCCACCCCCATCATGAACAGAATGTGACCAATCAACTACACACACACACACACACACACACACACACACACACACACACACACACACACACACGAATTGATCATGATATTATATATATATATATATATATATATATATATATAGTTCGTTTAGCTGCGAATTAAGCTTAAATGGCAAGGCTCTCCAATAAAACGGATGTGAGCTCTCTAGCAGTTGTAACATATATACTTATGTGTGTATTTATCAGTGAAGTTGTACTCCTTGCCTGCTTGTTTCTATCCCAGCCGGAGGTAGCCTACTAAATCTAGCCACACTGATGAGACAGGATACATCGAAACACGGTGTCTGTGGATGACACAATATATATATATATATATATATATATATATATATATATATATTGAAAAGATATTTTGGTTGTATTAGAAGTGTGGAAAATTACAAAATAAGAGAGTATATATTATATTATATAATCTTAATTTCAGACAGACCTCTGTCTTTTGTCACTGTGGTTCACAGCCACTCGGATACCTACACCACAATTCCAGACACATGGCAATAAAAACGACACTGAAGACGCCGAGCCAAGAGACCATTCATCTGACACCTGATCTTTGGGAAGAGAACATTTAAAATTTAAAAAAAGAAGCAGAAAACAGTCATTCAACAAAACGAGTTGACAAAAGACAGAGATCTGTCTGAAATAGCTGTTTAAAAATAAATCTCATGCTAAAAAATAAAAAAATGATAAAACCAAAAAACTTTCCTGACATGATATATAGATATTTACCAGCACGAGGTGGATGTGACACAAGGTCAATTTCTTAACCGGGGTTTAACTGGCTTGAATTCTGAGTTTTCCTTCTCCTAGACTGGTTGTTTAATCAAGGTTAAAGAGCCTTGCCTGTTCTACTATTTGCCCATAGCTTGAGGGAGAATAGTTGGATTCATACCTTTCCCAATTGTATTAGCGCCATGTGAACCGCAAACAGCCTAATCCAGTATTTGAACTCGTCTTGTCGTGTGCATTTGCTATGACATTAACAATTATACCATTATGCACATTCATTTTATATATCTTCAATGAAGCATACATGGACTCTCTTAATACATACACACACACACACATATATATATATATATGTGTGTGTGTGTGTGTGTGTGTGTGTGTGTGTAAAATGAAACTGGAAGTGAATCCGACGGTATGTTGAAAAAATGAATAAAGGAAAGAAAGTATAGAATGGATTATATAGGATATTTTAATCAATTTTACTTACACGTGTTTCGGTCAGGAGTTTATCCATGTGTACATTATTTAAACTATTATTATTTTTAAATAACTAAATGAAATGAAATAATAATAGAAAGAATGTAGAAATGTTCAGCACACAAAGAAAATTCGACCTTCATCAAATAAGGATTTACTCTGATGAAGGTCGAATTTTCTTTGTGTGCGGAACATTTCTACATTTTTTCTATCATTATTATTTCATTTCATTTGGTTATTTAAAAATAATAATAGTTTGAATAATGTACACATGGATAAACTCCTGACCGAAACATGTATAAGTAAAATTGATCAAAGGTTTCGATACGAGAGCTGTATTGCCGAAAGCGCTCGTTTTGAAACCTTTGGTGGACTGTTACACCAGTTCCACCCCGACACCAAAAAGATGGCCCGAAAATTAGAAAGGATCAACCAAAAACTTGTCCGACAAGAATTGTCTGTACAGTTCAACAAAACTAATATATATATATATATATATATATATATATATATATAGAAAAGAGAGAGAGAGAGAGAGAAGAGGGACAGACAGACAGACAGACACAGAGAGAGAGAGAGAGAGAGAGAGAGAGAGAGAGAGAGAGAGAGAGTAGTTAGATAGATAGATGTTTGGAATAGAATCCCATGGTATGTGAAAAAAGTAAGGCAGTCAATAAAATGAGGTTGACATGTTTTGCTGTAGGCAAAACAGAAAAGCAGAATGATGTTTATTATTCCACAAAGAGGAATTGTCCGCATAACAAGGGAGATAATTCTAATCTTTTAATGCTTATCTTAATTTGTTTTTATTACCACACTTGTCTCTCTTGTTACGAGGAGATTTCATTCATGTGGAAAATTAAATTCATTCTCATGAAGGTATTCTTATAGCAAAACATTTCAGTCTGTACATACATACACTCTTCGTTTTCTCTCTCTCCCCCACCCCTTCTCTCTCTCTCCCTCTCTCTCTCACACACACTCTCTTTCCCTCTACTTCTCTCTCTCACACACACATACACATATATACGTATAGATATACTCACACACACACATACACACACATATATATACACTCACTCACTCACTCTCTCTCTCTCTCTCTCTCTCTCTCTCTCTCTCTCTCTCTCTCTCTCTCTCTCTCTCTCAAAACACTGTCTCTTTCACACATATATACGTGAGAGTGGGAGAGGGTGTGGGTGTCAGAGAGAGAGAGAGAGAGAGAGAGAGAGACTAAGACAATATATATATATATATATATATAAGAATGTATGGACAATAGCTCTGCATATCGACCGTAAACTACTTAAAGACTATTATCTATTTACAAGTTGGATATGCAGATTGAATCTGACGCTTATCATTCCGGGGAGGATCAGATATGAGGACTAAAACGAATTATTCTAACGACTTAATAGTTAATTCGGACTAGGATCTTCGTTTCCGTTTCTTTTCAATGTTTTCTTTCACACGGCGTTTCCATGATTTAATTCTTCCGTCTGTATTGAATTTAGTACTTCTTTATCTATAGACAACTCATATTCGTTATCTGTAATGTTCGTTGGGCGTTATCTATAATTGTGCATGCGTGATCGCATCAATATCTCGATAATTCGCTCTTATCAGTTGTTTATGTCCATCGAGCGAGGGAGCGTGAAGCTCCGAAGATTCTACCGCCGCTTAGCCATGAAGATATGCCACTGGCCTATGACAGGAGAGGAGGGGGAGAGAGGAGGAGGTCGTTTCCGTTTTATAGTCGAAATAATGTCCTTCTCAACAGGACATTAGGTAAAGGGAAACTTAGGTTGAAATTCTATTTCGCCAAGTTGAATCCACCATTCTGTCAAAGGAGCATTCGCGAAGGTTTCATTTCGTTTATTTAACGGTATATAAAATTGTATGGGGCTATTTAATGCTGAAATTTGATTCATTTGTAAACTAGCAGGACATGTGAACATACCACAGTATGATAATTTAATCATTACAACGTTTTATATATTTACTTAAGAGCTATTGCAATAGTTCAATATCTAAAAAGTATAATAACCTTGATTTAATTCACTAAGTCACTCTCTCTCTCTCTCTCACACACACACACACACTCACTCACTTACTCTCTCTCTCCCCTCTCTCTCTCTCTCTCTCTCACTCACTCACTCACTGTTTTTTTCTTCCTTTCTTTCTTTTCATCATCGATTGAAACGGATTAATGTTATTGTCTTCGAGTTCTCACCCCTTCTCTCTTTCTTTCTTTCTTATTATATTATTTCTGAGTAGCATGTCCTTTCTTTCTTTATAATAAAAACGGAATGGTCCATTATTTAGCTGAGGTGACGACACTCATAAAAATTAAGAAATCGGCGAGTAAGCGACACCATATAATCAGTATTTACATTTTTGTATTTAATCTTGGACGATTTGGACGGTCTTATTTTTAACCAGACGGTGCTGCAAGATGATAACGGGCAGAAGATCAAGGAACCCTAGTCGTAATATATAGATATATGATTATGATCATGACTATTTTTCAAAGTTCCACTGCATTTTTTCTACTATAATAATTTTTCTATACTAATAATTTGACCTGGGAGTAATGGCAATGAATGAGTACTCCACACTCCCTAAGAGTTTCATAACTGGAGCCTCACCCCAGATGATTTTAGTGTCATATTCAGAACACCTTTTTGCATGGCGGGGGGGGTCTTACTTCTCAAAGGAGGATAGAGTCGGTGTATTCTATGCTCCTCTGACAGGTCGGGAAAAGTTGAGATACGTGCAAGGTGTATTAAAAAAGTATCGAGATTTTTTGTACTTTTTGACACACCTTGTATACTAAAAGAAAATAACAACATTCCATTCATTCTTCATTTCTATCTTGGTAAATACAGCTGTAAACTTGATACTTTTTGACACACCTTGTATTCTGAAAAAAATAATGAATGGAATTTTTTTTCAGAATATAAGGTGTGTCAAAAAGTACAAAAATCTCGATACTTTTTTGACACACTTTGTATATTGAGTGCATCTTATAGAACAATACATAGAAAGAATTCAAAATGTGCCATGTGCATGACCCTTAACTACATCTGATAACGAGACAACCGTTCTTGGGATCTAGGAGTGTAAAGTACTCGTTCATCACCATTACTCTCATGTCCACTCTGACCCGGAATAGCAGTACCTGTTAGGGCCCCATCTATTGGTGAAATTCATATATTTGATATGATGTTTAAAAAGATTTTGAAGTACATTAAAACATTGGCTCTTGAAACAATGGTATTGCAACTAAGTATTCTAAGCCTTCACCGACAGGACCATATGCAAATAATAATAATAATAATAATAATAATAATAATAATAATAATAATAATAAAACTCTTAAGAAACAACTACACAAAATATAAGTGTGAACGTACAGTGAGTGTGATTATCTAACCTCTAGGCATAAAATACCTCTAGACGGGTTGGTATGCCATTAAAAATAATACTTTTTAAAACGTATTAACTTTTAATATATTTGTTATATTTTGATTGTTCTTATTTTTACTAAAATTAATACGAAATTGCGGAGTCAGTTTAGCTCAATAGGTAGAGCATTCACCTAGTAATTGTAAGGATCAGTGTTCGAGACCGATCCTCGCCAACTCAGCGCTTTAGTAGCATAGATTGGATAATCTTATATGTGCGGTAGTAAGCAGCTGACGGTAGGCATAGCGCTCTATCTCAGCAAGCTGTTTGATGTAAGCCACTTTAAAAACGGCAATCACGACATACGTGGTCTACGTACAACGGATATCAGAGACGTACAGATAGCATAGCCATGGGCGAGGAACCTTTTTAATATACGAGTTGTGTTTGAAAAGTAATGAGACTGTTGTGACAAACAATTCATTTCAATCCAAACAATAAACTAAATGATTTCGCCTCCAAAGTAATGCCTTCTCAAGTCCAATGCACTTCCCATCCTCCTCTGACACGCTTCTCTGCACTGCTGGAAAGATTCTTCAAGAATGTCCCTCATCTCCGTTGTTTTGTAGAGGCCCAAACAATCGATCAATCGGCTGGTCAAGTCTACAACGAGATCCTGCGGCGTATGATTCACTCAGTACGCGGGAAGGGACGATAGTTGTAGCAGGACAAATTGTGACTTTTTTTTCTTTTTCCCAAGCTAAAGGGGCTCATCAAGGGGAATCGTTTTGAATGCGTTGAGGCAATCAAGAGGTCCTTAACAATGAAGCTGAGAGAATACCAGAAGAATCCTTCCAGCAGGACAGAAAAGTGTGACAGAGAAAGATGGGAAAGTGCATTAGATTCAAGAGGGGACTACTTTGGAGAAAACATTAATTGTTGTTTGGATTTTGAATTAATTGTTTGTGACAAGTCTCATTACTTTTAGACACACCTCGTATACTTAAAAGCCACATTAAAATTTATCGTCTTCACATATGACTGCACTCAATAATCTTTTTAGTGTCTTTCCAAAAAAATCTAAAATTAAATTTTTTATTTTATAACTTAATCCAAATCTAATTAAACTATTCAATATAAAAGAAAGTTTAAAAAAACTTTACTACATTTTTAATTACTTTTCTAAGATTGCTTTTTCCTGGGAAGCTTTTGGGCTCTAAAGATCTAAAATAAACCATGGTATAATGGTTATCGTTGTAGGAAATGAACACGGCGATACGAGTTCAAATCCTGCATGAGGCTGGTAGCATTTCACGTAGCACTTGGTATGTATCGAAATATTCTTACATCAGTTTAAACTCGCTCGAGAAATTAACCTGCGCCACACCCTGATCGCGTGGTGAGTTGGTATTATATATATATATATATATATATATATATTATATATATATATATATATATATATACCGAGGGCTCGAGTTCAAATCCTGGAAGAGTCTCTTTGCATTTCACATAGCACTAATAAGTCTCTTTGCATTTTCATATAGCACTAATAATCTTGGGAAAGGTATGTATCGAAGTATTCTCTCGCCAACTATGAGTAAAAAGTTGAACATACTGGATTTCTTTAACCTTGGTATAGCAACGAGTCTAGGAGAAGAAAAACTCTGAAATCACACCTGTTAAATTCCGCTTAAGAAATTGACCTTGTGTCACATTCTGCTCTAGTGAAGGGGTTAGAGAATGAAGTTCTAAAATTGACTATTTCAGTTGGTAATATTGACAAGGCAGTGGGTGGCCACAATTGATGATGTGGAAAGGTGCATTTAGCCCTACGAACAGAGTGTTCCCATGCTTGTTGAAATATAAAAATTCGATCTAGAAGAAAATTATCCAGAGCCATGAAATGTCGGTGGAGCTTAGAAAATGATGATTGTATCTCCTGCAGAAGAATTAAGACCCCCCCACACACACACAAAGGTGTGTTCTGGATATGACACTAAACTGCATCTGGTGGCGAGGATCTACTTCTATATCTATATGGAGTGTGGAGTACTCTAATAAGTCGTATTCAATAGAACTGTGTACAAAAACACTCTTAAGAAACAACCACATAAAAATGTAAATTCGGACGTACAATGAAGGCGATTCCCTAAATTTACATGCCGATAAAATAAAGATCGTGCAAGAGAGATTAGGTACATATCTATCCCCACCCTCCAACCGGCATGGATAGGATGTGGTAATAGGTCAATTCTTAAGTTGTGTACCGCTGGTTTGAATTCAGTCTTCTCCTAGATGGTTATTAGAAATAGGGATATATAGTGTAATGGTTACCGTTGTACGTAATGGACACGACGAGACGTGTTCAAGTCCTGGATGAGGTTGTTTGCATTTCACATAGCACTAATATTCATGGGAAGGTATGGATCCATTTTTTCCTTCAAGCTATGGGTAAATATTAGGACAGACTGCGCTCGTTAAACTTGGTTAAGCAAACAGTCTAGGGGAAGGAAGACTCTGAATTCAAATCGGTTAAAATCTGCTTAAGAAATTGACTTTTTGTCACATCCTGCTCGTACGTAGGGATTTGTAAATATATATATATATTAACCAACCCCTCCGCATGAGCAGGATGCGACACAAGGTCAATTTCTTAAGCGGAGTTTAACAGGTTTTGAATTCAGAGTTTTCCTTCTCCTAGACTGGTTACCTAGCCATTGTTAAAGAGTCCAGTCTGCCCTGCTATTTACCCATAGCTGGAGGGAGAATTGGATGCATACCTTTCCCAAGGGTATTAGCGCCATGTGAAATGCATCAGCTTCGTCCAGGAATTGAACTCGGGGTGACGAGTCCATTTCATGCGACTCTAACATTAGTCCACGCGCCCCATGAGAAACATTGGCATAAACAGATATACCTCCAAAACGGAAAGATGTGACACAAGGTCAATTTTTAAGCGGAGTTTAGCTGGTTAAAATTCAGAATTTTCCTTCTCCTTGACTAATTGCCTTTCCAAGGCTATAGAACCCAGTTGACCCACTGATTGCCCATAGCTGGTGGGAAAAGAGAGGGATTCATGCCTTTGCCAAGGCATTAGTATGAAGCGAAAAGCAAACAACCTCCTCCGTGATTTCAACTCAGGTCACCGATTCTGTTCCTAACAACGATAACCGTTACACAAGCGCACCCCACCAACGTTTACTTTACTTAACGTCGTTGCAATTAAACAAGCACTGTCTTGTATTGTGTTATATACTCTACCTATGATATTAATGGGTATGTTCCAGTCCTCATAAATATGGGAATATTATACTGGCTGTGTATCGATTTACCAACCCCTCCGCACGAGTAGGATGTGACACAAGGTCAATTTAAAAAGCGGAGTTTAAGAGGTTTGAATTCAGAGTTTTTCTTCTCCTAGACTGGTTACCTAGCCAAAGTTAAAGAGCCAGTCTGGCCTACTATCTACCCATAACTGGATGCAGAGTAGTTGGATGCATACCTTTCCCAAATATATTAGCGTATGGGAAATGGGAATTGTAAACAGCTTGTCCAGGATTTAAACTCGGATCGACGAATCCATTTCCTACGACTCAAACCATTACAGCACATCTCCGACCTTCATGCTGACTGAATAATCTTATACCACTAGCAGTTGTTTACCTTCTTCACGCCACTGTCGAGTATTGAATTTTGTTAATATAATAAATGTTCCATTTAATTTCCAACCAGCGTTTGGTTATTTCTCATTTAGTAACCTTTGTTAGGTTACAACATGTTGTCACAGCGAGAAGGATTATGTATGTCCGTTCAAACGCTAGTGTTGACGAACCGCCAAAAATGTTCCGTTGCCAATAAAATGCCATAAATTATGGCTGAGCAGATCGTGATAGCCCAATCCAAGATGATATCTTGACAACTACATCCGGTTATGGAGGGCAATTATAATACGTGCAGATAAAATATAATTGATTAATAGCAGCAATATATCAGGGCGCAGTTTGCATTTAAAATGATCCCCAAGATCAGTCTCTAATGCCTAAGATATTTTTAAAAAAAAAAAAACTTTTAAATATATTGTGCACCTTTTTTAAGCTGTTTGCTTTAAAAGCAATATTGATTCAATTACTGCGGAATAAAAAAAAATGAGTGCACAATAAAGACCTGAATAAACTTTTACGGTTTTGTTTAGATTTCTTTTTTAATGGCATATATATTTCATGGGTTATTCAATGCCAAAGCCATTCTTGTAGAATACTAGTAGTGTTACTCTTAAACCTAGAGGATATGGGGATTTATAACGTTCCCAGGGGTATTAGGTTTGATTTCTTTGTTTAATGGCATATCAACATTTGTGGGTTGTTTAATGCCTAAGCATCCTTGTAGAACAGTGGTAGTACTATTTAATCCATGATTTGAGGGACGAAGGAGTTCCTATCTTTTCCCAGGAGTGAATGTAATATCACGACTGAAGTTCGATTTTTGCTTTATTGGTTGTTAAGTCAATAGTTTAAATATAGAAAGTAAAGGTTGAAAAAAAAACAGGAAGAGAAGAAAAAAGTGAAGTTGAACAAAAGCGAATATATACGTATTAGATGGGAAATGAAGAGATTTTAGAGCATGACTGGAGCATATATAAAAAAAAGAAAAGAGACAGTCGAGACCATTTTTTGATCCAAGGCGAACCGAGCTAATTGCAAGCAGAGAAAGCAAAAGAAGCTGTCAGAGAGAGAGAGAGAGAGAGAGAGAGAGAGAGAGAGAGAGAGAGAGAGAGAGAGAGAGAGAGAGAGAGAGAGACAAAACTGTTGGAGAGAAAATTTGAATATCTACTCGATATTTCCTGACTTTTCCTTAATATATCGTGGCTTATTCAATTCCAAGTAATCCTTGTAGAAGTACAATAGTGGCACTATTGAACCCATAGCTGGGGGCATAAACTTTAAAAACATTTAATTTTTTGTGTATTTTGTTAAGTCTTAAATATCTACCAGATATCTCCTGTCTTTAACTTTGTACAAAAGATAACGCTGCAAACTTTTGCATCAACCAAAAAATCTTGTTTTCATTATTATAAAAAGGCATAATAATAAATCCAGCTTTACATAACATATCTGTTATGTATTTTACTGTATATTGTTTCTTAATGCAATATTTTAAATTCCTTTTATATTACATAATTTGCTACGGCTTTGTTATCTATATGGTAGATTCAGTTACCGTGTCAAATTCCGAGGAAATAACTCACCTCTTTGACCCACTGAGCCATTTCCCAGCAGTGGACAGCCATGAATTCAATTTCTTATTACTTTTCTCTCCCCCCCTGCTTCGGTCTAAGTTAATAAATGCGGGGGTGGCTCATTACGAAATTATTGTTTTCTATTTTTTTTCTTATCTTTTTTAATCTGTGAATGTATAAATGCTTTTGTTAGACGTGGGCTCAAGCTTTCCTGAACAGAAAAATAAACTGTAAATTCGGCTACAAAAAGCTTTTGCTAGCTTTTTTCACATCCACTCTAACCAGCCTTAACATTTACTATCGTATGTTGTTATATTGAAAAGAAAATGTTCTCACATATAGCAATGCAATAAAAGTCTTCTGGTATATACAGGGTGAGTAAAAAAAGTAGCGAGATTTTTTGTACTTTTTGACACACCTTGTATTCTGAAAAAAAATAACGTACCATACAAATCAATGAATGGATCGTTATTTTTTTTTAGAATACAAGATGTGTCAAAAAGAACAAAAAATCTCGGTACTTTTTTGACACATCTTGTATAGCTATACTAAGGCGCTTGTTGTGCAATCCTAATGACTCGTAAGTAAGTGAGGATTCTATTTGAGATCATCGAAATGTCCCTGCACAACCATACTGTATGCTCTTGTAAGTGCAGACAAGTATATTCAGACAAAGATTTTTATAAATCCCTAAGAAAGCTCAATGTATAATAACCAATAAATTAATTATATGCAGAGCAATATTTAACTTTCTTTGAAAGTTATATATATATATATATATATATATATATTATATATATATATATAATATATATATATATGTGTGTGTGTGTGTGTGTGTGTGTGTGTTGTGTTAAACTGTACTGACGATTCTTGTCGGACGAGTTTTTGTTCGAACCTTTCTAATTTTTTGGCCATCTTTTTGGTGTCAGGGTGGAACTGGTGTAACAGTCCATCAAAGGTGTATCAACGAGCGCTTTCGGCAAGTCGATTTGCCATCTTCAGGTAGGAAACTGATGGTATGTTTCGGGTGTCTCGTTTTAAAGAAAACGAGCAGTAGCGTAGGAACTGGTAGTGGGAGGTAGTAACAATTGGTAGGGGGAGGTTGTAGGAATTGGTAGTAGTTCGAACGAATGGAGTACCCCTTCATTGCCATTACTCCCAGATCCAATTTTCACCCGGAGTGGTCGTGCGTCCAATTTACGGGTCAATTGGTTCTGTTTAAAAATTATTTGTATTACAAAGGAATACTTGACATATAACCGTGTGCAAAAAGAAAAAAAACTCTTAAGAATCTACACAAAAAGGCAAATGTAAATATACACGATTCCTTAACCTCTCAGCATGAAATAAACCCAGACAGGTTGGCAGGCCGTTAAAATCAATCAATTCTTTATTTTTCATCCTAGTAATAGTATCAGTATTCTCCTCTCTCTTTCCAATCCACCCCTTCTTTCTTTTGGACAATCCTTCCAGTCTTTTTTCTAGGTTCTTCGGGATTATTATTATTATTATCATTATTATTATTATTAGTAGTAGTAGCTGCAGTAGTACTAGTACTACTACTACTAGTAGTAGTAGTAGTAGCTGCAGTAGTACTAGTACTACTAGTAGTAGTAGTAATAGTTTTCATAACCTGTTTTCCCCATTCTTCGTCCGCTTCATCTCCTCTACTTCTTTCTTCTCTTCTGTTAGTTAAATACACTATTATTTATTTTATAGATTTACTAGGTGACTGAACAGGATCTTCCAGAATCTAAAAACGCA
The DNA here is from genome assembly GCA_023376005.1 of Doryteuthis pealeii. Lineage (NCBI taxonomy): Eukaryota > Metazoa > Mollusca > Cephalopoda > Myopsida > Loliginidae > Doryteuthis > Doryteuthis pealeii. The sequence continues at coordinate 127,431,227 of CM042140.1, read as the reverse complement.
TTTTGTTTACAAGATTTAAAGCGTACTCTTCAGACTTACAGGATATTATTAATATAACAAACTCTAAAGCAACTATTTATTTCCACATTCCCCACTAAAGTCAAGTTTCTTTTTTTAAATTGTTTTTCGTACACTACTCAGGCAGAGATTCGATTGAGCTTTTATTCAAAACTGAAAAAGTCACACATTATTTTTTCATAGTGTGGTCAACCATAATTGACTTTCCTTGGATCAACCGTCTATAGATATCTAGAAGGGTTCGATTCTACAGTCCTACACGCCAGGCAAAGCCTAGCCCGCTTCCTTCGAGAATACGGCAGGCCTTCACGTTCGCCACTCACCTCGTGTTCTCTGTCACAAAATACTAAAAGAATCAGCACCTTAACTGGACCAGGGTTAAGTTATATTTGAATAAAGATTAAAGTAAAGCAAATGCCGTATTTTGTCTTTTATTACATACTAGAAGCGGCTACCCGGCTAAAAAAAGTTAGTCTCGCGGGTTCATTGATTGTTTTGGTCTTCTATAATTGATTTGTTTATGTTTTAATCACGACCACCACCAATGATTTTATCTTCTCTTACTATTCAGATTCTAATTTTTAACTATCTTCACGGATATGAATAAAATCTCCATTATGTTGCACAAAAAGCAAGCTCTGGGGATAGTGAATGTATATATATATATATATATATATATATATATATATATATTTCCTTTGTAGTTTATTGTTCTATTTTTGTAGTTTCCTCCAGATATACATACATACATACATACGCAACAACTGCCCTTTATATACGCATAGATGGCTTTTTAGTTTGTTTTGTTTTTTGTTTAATGACATATAAACCTTTGTGGCTTATTTAATACCAAGAACAATAGGGGTACTATTTAACCCGTAGCTGATGTTACATAATGGATAGGAATAGCCTGTCGTTTTTAGTAGGTAGTGTAGAGTAGTTTCCACATTCTCAATTCACTTCAAGTGATTTTTTTTTGCTTTTAGAAATTGTTTTTCGTACACTACTTAGGCAGAGTATTAGGCTGCGGACTATGCAGATGATCTGGTACTTCTTTCAAGCACACCTGCACAAGCCGAATCCTTGTTATACAGTCTAGAAAAGGTAGCGCGTAATATAGGCCTATACGTGAACTCCGATAAAACTGAGTTCATGTGTTATAAAAATGAAGGAGACATCTCAACACTCGATGGTAAAATCCTAAACTCGGTGAAACAATTCACATGCTTCGGTAGTAATATCTCATCTACAGAAAGCGATGTTAATGCACGCATAGGAAATGCATGGTCTGCTATAAATAGATGATCAGTCATATTGAAATCCGATCTCACTGACAAAAGAAGTGACAATTCTTCCAGGTCGTTGTTGTATGAGGCTGTAGTTGTATCAGTGCTACTGTACGGCTGCACCACATGGACCTTAACGAAACGACTAGAGAATAAGCTAGATGGGAGCTGCTCAAAAATGCTGCGTGCAATCTTGAACAAATCGCAGAAGCAGCAACCCACGAGAAAACAACTGTACGGCCATTAGCCTCCTATCACACAGACTTTCCGGGTAAGCCGAACGAGATACTGGAGAAGCGAGGTCGAACTCATAAGTGACGTTCTCCCGTGAAAGCCAACACATGGGCATGCCAGTGTGAGCCGTCCAGCAAAGACGTACATTGACCATATCTGCGCGGATACTAGATGCAGGGAAGGTAGACGAGAGATTGTCATGGATATCCGTGCTACTGGTGCGACATGAGGATGATGACTCAGGCAGAAATTTCTCTGCTTTTATTTCAAACAAAAATGCTACATATTATTTTTTCCCCTAGTGTTGGGAAATCAACTATAATTGTCTCCTCCTGTATCAGCCACCTATATATGGTTTACCAACCACTCCTCACGAGTAGGATGTGGCACATTTCTTAGCTGGCGTTTAACAGGTTTACATACAGAGTTTTCCTTCTAGACAGTTTGCCTAACCAAGGTTAAAGAGCCCATTCATAGCTGGAGGAGACTAGTTAGATGCATACCTTTCCCAATCGTATTAGCACTATGTAAAATGCAAACCAGTCTTGTCCATGATCTTAACTCGGTCTATATACTATATATAACTGGATTATATATATATAACTGTACTATATATATAACTGTATTATATATATGTATATATATATATATATATATATATATAATATATATATTATAAGTTTTGTTGAACTGTACAGAAATTCTTGTCGGACGAGTTTTTGGTTGATCCTTTCTAATTTTCGGGCCATCTTTTTGTTCTCAGGTGGAACTGGTGTAACAGTCCACCAAAGGTTTCGATACGAGCGCTGTTATACCAGTTCCACCCCGACACCAAAAAGATGGCCCGAAAATTAGAAAGGATCAACCAAAAACTCGTCCGACAAGAATCGTCTGTAGAGTTCAACAAAAGTTGTATAAAAGAGAAAATGATGCCAAAAATACACTTATTTATTTTAATTTATTTATATATATATTATATATATATATATATATATATATATATATATATATACAGTTTTGTTGAACTGTACAGACAATTCCTGTCGGACAAGTTTTTCGTTGATCCGTTCCAATTTTCGGGCCATCTTTCTGGTGTCGGGGTGTAACTGGTATAACAGTCTCCCAAAGGTTTCAAAACGAGCACTTTCGGCAATACAATTTGCCATCCTCAGGTGGGAAACGATGGTATGATTTCGTGTCTCGTTTTTAACGAGAACGAGTAGTAGCAAGGAATTAGAAGTGGGAGGTAATAACCATTGGTAGTAGGAGGTTGTAGGAAATATTTCAAATAATCGAAGCTTTATATATCAAACAAAAAAAAAACTACCTTAAACAAAATAAACTTTGAAATAAGTCAACATATTCCCAAACTCCTACTACCAATGGTTATTACCTCCCACTTCTAAAACTCCATCCAGTTAATAGTAAATAGCAAGGCAGATCAGGCTTTTTAACCGTGATAAAAGAAGGAAAGTTCTGAATTGAAACCTGATCATCTCCGTTTAAGCAATTGACCTTAGACAAGGTGACTCGGGTTCAAATCCTGGACGAGGCTGCTTGCATTTTACATATCGCTAATATCCATGGAAAAGGTATGCATCCATCTATTCTCCATCCAGCTATAACTAAATAGCAGTGTAGAACAGGCTCTTGAACTGGGGTAAAGTAACCGCTATAGGAGAAGAAAAACTCTGAATTCAAACATGTTGACCTTGTGTCACATCCTGCTCATGCAGAGAGGTTGGGTAAATACGTACAGAATATTGATTCTTTTTTTATCTACAAAAAGATCTGTCCTGATTGGAGGCACGTCTCGTTCAACTAGGCATAAAGCCATTTAGTTTCATATCGGAATTAATGTGCAACAAGTGACGTCCTTGAAGCTATCTGCGCATCTGCACAGCTGCGTGTGTTGTAAATATGAGTCTAACTGAGCAAATAAACTCCAGTGCTCAGCTGCGCAATTGCAGGTGCACTTTCACTCGCACGTGCACATGATGTTTATGTAACTGTTGTTATGACAACGAACCACCGTCTTGGAAATGATTTAATCTTGTTGGTGACAATTGCGCAATTTCCTTGCTTTACCTTTTCTGTTTTTTTTATTATTGTTTGTTATAGTATTCAAACTTCTTCTTCTTCTTCTTCTTCTTCTTCTTCCATATTTCTTCTTCTTCTTCTTCTTCTTCTTCTTCTTCTTCTTCTTCTTCGTCCATATTTCTTCTTCTCCTTCCTCCATATTTCTTCTTCTTCTTCTTCTTCTTCTTCTTCTTCTTCTTCTTCTTCTTCTTCTTCTTCTTCTTCTTCTTCTTCTTCTTCTTCTTCTTCTCTTCTTCTTCTTCTTCTTCTTCTTCTTCTTCTTCTTCTTCTTCTTCTTCTTCTTCAGCGAGTTTTTCCCACCAGAAATAACGTTGTTTTCAATCCAAGTAACAACAAATACCCTCAGCTGCTCATTACAGTCACCCTGAAAGCATCAATTCCCACTCGATCGCTGAAGTTAAGCAGCGATGAGCCTGTTAAATGCTTAGTTGGATGACCACCTAAACAACAACAGTTACTGTAAGCAACTCGATATCTTGATTCGGCATTAAGTGACCAGAAAAGGGTCTACCAACCAACTAATCTCAGCTGTCCAGGAATCTTCTTACTATTCTAGTCGATCTCAGCAGTGCTGTGGTCTGGACGGTCATAATTCTTCCTCAAATTTCCAGATGCCCCAATTCTTTTCCTGGTCCTTGTTCCCAGTGCTCCAACTACGATTGGTATCACTGTCACCTTCATCTTTATTTCCTTCGTGTTTTCTCCTTTGTATCCTGTTCAGCCGGGTCCAGACAATGACTCTGGGACGCTATATGGGAAATCACCCTTGATTTGCAGCGTTTTTCTCTGGTTTAACTCAGTCGGTAGAGTGTCTGACTAGGTTCGATACTGGCCCTCGCCAACTCAGCAAGGAATCTGTGCGGTAAAGTAAAGAGCTGATGGTAAGTGTGGCGCTCTACCTCAGACCTCTAAACAATCTGCTTTCTAGCGCTAGTGAAAAGGGGATAGACTCCCTCGCTATCTGACTGATACCGACTTTAGGCCACCCCGACGACTTTACTTTTACTGCCCCCCCACCCCGGCATAGAAATTGTTCCGAGTAAAGAGATCATCTGGGGACCGCCGTGTGGGCGTTGACATTGCCTAGAATACAGCCAGTCAACTTTTTCCATTCCCTTCTGCGTGACTCCTACGGCTCCGATGACGGCTGGTGTTATTTTGTCCTTTGATATTTCTACTTCCTGTTGATTACCATCTCCAGGACTTTCTACATCAACAGCTTCAATATAACTTTGACGGAAGTGATTCTATGTTCTTCTTCTTCTTCTTCTTCTTCTTCTTATTATTATTATTATTATTATTACCCCCCTTTTCTTTTGTATCTATTTCGATTCTTTTTTCTTTCTTTCTTTCTTTCTCTTTTCCGATTATCCATTGCTTTTTTTGTTTCTTTAAGCGCCTTTCATCTTTCTTTCTCATCTTCTCCAATTTGTTTTTGTCTTGAACATTATTCACGCCATATACTTTTTCATCAACAGATTAGTTTTTGATGTTGCGGCTGCTGCTACCTATGTTGTTGATGATGTTGTTGCTTCTGTTACATCTGTTGTTGTTGTTGTTGTTCTTGTTGTTCTTGTTGTTGCTATTGTTTTTCTTCTTTTTTAGATCATCATCATAATGTTACATAGTTCTTGGATAGCCTATGAATTATGTAAGTAGTGTAGTATAAATTTTGAATCAAAGTTTGATAGAAAATTCAAAATTGGATGAAGTTAAGTTGAAAATTACCATTGGCATAACTGGCAGGTGTTAACCTTTAATTAACCCCTTCCAGAAACGCGCCAATATGATGCATTAGACAAAAATCAGGTTTTTAGTTAGTTGCGACCTGAGAAAAGACGTTCTCTCAAATATGTCACTTCTTACCGCGCGGTTTCGGGCTGGGTATTTATACAAGGTGTGTCATAAAAGTATCGGGATTGAAGCTGTATTTACCAAGATAGAAATGAACAATGAATGGAATGTTAATTTCTTTTCAGAATACAAGGTGTGTCATAAAAGTACCGAGTTTGAAGCTGTATTTACAAAGATAGAAATGAACAATGAATGGAACGTTAATTTTTTCAGAATACAAGGTGTGTCAAAAAGTACAAAAAATCTCGATACTTTTTTGACCCACCTTGTATATTGTATTATATTTGATTTTCATAGATATGTCAATGTTTCAATGTCTACCAAGTGAGGTGATATTTCCACCTATAGTCGACCTTTTCCGACTTTTTTCTTTCCTAAAAAATGTTCTATAAACTAAAAAGAAAATAAATAAGGCAATTGATCATTGTTTAAATGTATTTCTTTTCAATGAAAACTTATAATTTTGTGCTATGCTGTAAATGTAAGTAGTCGACAGTACTTTTTTTTTATTTATATATGACAAAACGTACCGATAAGACGTAAGAAAAACAAAAAAAGATGGCTCTGTTTTGATTTTTTACGTAATAAAAAAAAAAGGAAATATTTAAAATATGTAAAGCAATGTTATTAAATTATTTTTATATCTCTTGTGTTTCTTTAGCTTAAATCTTTGCAGTATTTTGTTGTTAGGTTTTATTTTCGGGGAAATACGGTAACACAAGATGAAACATTTTAAGCTTTACACAGATCAATGACGATATAAGGATGACTAAACTGTCTTTCTCTCATTGCAAGGGAAAATGATGCTCTCAAAAACTTAGAATTTATACATATCTTTTAAATACTTGGTTCTAAGAAATCACACACAACAAATGTTTGAAACTTAATTATTTTTAGTATTATTTGGATTATTCGGACTATTGTCGCCATCTTCATTATTATCTGTACAATGTTTCGGTCGATGTGCCCTCCGGCCTTCTTCAGGTATTTCTTGTCGGACATCGGCCGAAACGTTGTACAGATAACAATGAAGATGGGGACAATAGTCTGAATAATCCAAATAATATTAATTATCAAGCATCATCTAAAAATTCAGAGAAATTAATTATTTTTACGTTTATGAAAAGAAGTTTAATTTTTCTTCAGCTGTTTTATTCTTGTAAATATTACTGCAGCCCTGATAGTATCTGTAGCCAAGGGATTTCAAGATCGTCATCTGTTACTAGTCTTATAATATGAAATTTCACTCAGTCTCGAACAAAACCATCTTTTGAAATATATTCAATATCAATACTCGTGTTCCTTAAAAGTACGACCGTTATCATCTTGCAACACTGCCTGGTTAAAAATGAGATTGTACCATCGTCCAAGATCAAATGCAAAAATATAAATCCTGATTATATGATGTTGCTTATCCACCCAATTTTTATTTATCATGAGTGTCGTCACCTCAGCTAAATGATGGACATTTCCGTGTTTACTATAAAGAAAGAAAGGGAAGAAAAAGAACATGCTACACAGAAAAATATAATAAGAAAGAAAGAAAGAAAGAAAGAGTATGGGAAAGATAGAGAGAAGGGGTGAGCGCACGGGGGCGATAACACACATCTGTTTCAATCGAACATAAGGAAAAGAAGGAAAGAAAGAAAAAAGAGTGAGAGAGAGTAAAATGAAGATTATTATACTTTTTACATATTGAACTATGGTAATAGCTCTTAAGTAAACAGAGGTCCTGCTCATATTCAATAATGTTGTAATATATCAAAATATATTAGATAAAATTGATATATCAAGAAATATTGAATATGTACTACTAGTTTTATTATGGGTGTTCTTATATCTGATATTCTTGCCTGCCCTGTCGGCTGGGGCGTTAGAATGCACTGACTGAACCTCTGCAGAGGGATAAGGCTCCCCCAATGGGGCCACCTGTTGGCCGTGGGTGGCGACCCGTGATGCTTAAGGATAAAGCCCAGGTGAATGAGCAGTTCATGACATGCAATACTCCACTTTGGCCCTATCTTGGGCTAGAAGGGCGGTCGGAGAGGCCCCCTTCGATCAATCGGCTGGTCACGTCAAGCCCTAGCACCAATATGATTTTCCCAACCCTATTGCCCTTATGTCAAGCCCCAACCCCTTTTTATCCTATTGGTGCTAGAAGGCGGTGACTGAGGGTCTATATGTCCTGGGAATTACGTTAAACTCTATCTGATGGTGAGTTTCCAGTTTTGGAGGTTTGGGGAATGTGAAGCACCCCTTCATCACCATTGCTCCCTGGTCCACTCTGATACAGAGTGGTAGTACGTGTTAGGGTTCCATCTATGGATTAAATAGAAAAATGTATTTATAAAAAAATTGTAGTATCCATTAAGAATTGATTTATTTCAAAACTTTGTCGGTATTAAATGACCCACTGAGGTTGATATGCCATAAAACAAAACAAAACCAAACCTGATATTCTTGCTTACTATTGCTTGAAAAATTTGTATTGTTACATTAGTTCATTTAAATTTTAGATATCAATCATAGAGTTTCATGAATGTGTTTTTGTGCATCAAGCAATCTTAAGTTACTAGATGAGTTAATCTAGGAAAAACCAAAGCAGTGTAATAATTTAATCGTTGATCGTGAATTATATTGGCATTGCAGTCTCGGAAGACTATATAGTTATTGTGCCCCTGAAGTTACATCGCCTCCTGTGACTATGAAGTCCAATGTTCGAAAAAAACAGCCTCGACCACAAATGTTGCATGTAAATGCTGTCCCTGAAGATGTTGATGTGCCGGTGCTTTGTTGCCGTCACTTTCTTCTGTACCTCTTGGCTTCATGATCAGTCACCCTGATCGTGAATAAGAGACTGGGAAAAAATCACCAAATCAAACACGATGTAAAACTTTGCGAATGGATTCATTATTCACAGCGAAAAAATCACCGCAGATACACAGGGTGCGGCAGAAATACCACCCACATTTTAAACTGTCACTGTGTAGTGCAAATGATTTTAGTCAAATAAAATAAAAGTTTATGAATTATTTATTTCTGGGATTGACCGCGTGTAACTAAAATCGCGGATAAGGCAAGATGCTGTATGATTAATTATTTGTTTATTAAAATTCCTCTTCATAAAATAAAGAGATCTTTCACATGTATATAATGCGTCATAAGCTCGAAAGATTTTCCGACTAACACTTTTAAGCCTGGGATTCGAAATTCTAATTATAATTAATTAATATCTAATTTCGCAATGAATTTTTTACTCGGATACTTTTGAGTTTAAAAAATGTTCATGAAAATTATCACTAATTTTTTAATGTAAGTAAGTAAAGACGATGTTGTGGCCTATAGTCAGTATCAGTCGGACAGTGAGGGAGTCTATTCCCTTTTCACTAGCACTAGTCCAGGGGGATTGTGTTTGCGTCTGGGGTGGACCACCACACCCATCATCAGCTCTCCAATTTACCACACAGACCAATTCGTGTTACTCATGCACTGAGTTGGCGAGAGTCGGAATCGATAGAATCATTTCCACCATAACTTAGCTATTAATTTATATATAAGAATAAATATAAATACATATTATTTATATATATATATATATATATATATATATATATATATATATATATATATATATATAATAATAAATATAAATACATCTTAGTTTTATAATATATAATATATATATATATATATACATTAGGCATTTAATTAAGGCAGGAAACCCAGGGACCAAGAGTTACTTCATGCAA
>CM042140.1:127376986-127419486 GCA_023376005.1 Doryteuthis pealeii | reverse complement strand
ACAAAGAAAGATAGAGAAGGGGGAGAATGTTGCTACAACCTTTCTAAATTGTGAGGGCAAGTTTACATTGGAAATCGACATTTGAAATCATGGTTATTGCATAGAAGACTGACCTTATGACACTGGTTGAAAATACGTAATTATACAACCAATCAGAAGACGAATAAAGAAATAAATCATGAAAACCTGAAATGTTACTAAACACAACCGAACGAGAAAAAGAAATAATATAAAAAGAAATAAAAAGAATTATACACATTATGTGTATTGATAGGTATTGTTATTTACTAAGAAGCAAATAATGATTTGGAATTTTGCCGTTATAAAAGATTACGCTTAATACATATGGAGAATCTGGAAATTATTTTGGTCTTGTGATGTACTTTGCTTAAGTTTTCTCAAAATTCCAATAAATAACTTGGGCTTTGTACGGTACAGAAGTTAAGCTTAATACATAGCAAGAAGCGGGAAATGATTTGGGCCTTCTGTTGTACACGGATTGAGCTTATTAAAATCTGACTCGTGTGAAATATCTTGGGCTTTGTACAGAAGTTAAGTTTAATACATAACAAGAAGCGCGAAATTATTTGGGTATGGTGCTTACTAAACTTCGACTTCTGTGAAATGTCCTGGGCCTTGTATCGTTGAGAAATTAAACCTAATACATAACAAGTAGCACAAAATTATTTAGGTATGGTGTTCTACTGGGCTTAAGTTTACTAAAAATCGACTCGTGTGAAATATCCTGGGATTTGTTCCGTACAGAAGTTGAGCTAAACATAGAAAGAAACGGGAAATTATTTGGGCATGGTGTTGTACTGTGCTAAAGCTTACTAAAGTCGATTCGTATGAAATTATTTGGACTTAAGCTTACTAAAATTGGGTAGAGAACCTGGACCTGGTGCCTTACAAAACTTATACTTAATAAAATAAAAAGTACAAGAGTAAAGAAAAAAATAAAGTTAGGAATAAAAGGTGAAATAAAATTAAAAGCAGAGATTGAAGGAATGAAAAATAACTTAAAACGGATAGAAGAGAATAAGAAAAAAAATTTAAAAAACATAGAAATAAGTTTGAGAGGAAAGTAAGAAGAAGAAGAAGAAGAAGAAGAAGAAGAAGAAGAAGAAGAAGAAGAAGAAGAAGAAGAAGAAGAAGAAGAAGAAGAAGAAGAAGAAGAAGAAGAAGAAGAAGAAGAAGAAGAAGAAGAAGAAGAAGAAGAAGAAGAAGAAGAAGAAGAAGAAGAAGAAGAAGAAGAAGAAGTACAAAAAGGATTACTAAATCCATTAACACGGAAACCGTTTTTGAAGAGAAAAAAGAATCTTATGAAAGTACATCTCGCTATTCGATTGAAGAATAAACTGAAAATAAATTTAAAAACAAGAAAACACATTCTTGAGGAGATTCTTTGGTGACGCTTAAAAATCTTCGTACAGGAAGGGAGAAAAGAAAGAAAAAAAGAAAAGAAAAGTCAAATAAGTCATCAACGAAAACATTTCTGTCGAGCAGAGTCCGGTGTAGGAGTTTAGAAATATTTGAAGAATTTAGAATGGGAGGGGGTACTGAATCAAATGGAGCGGCAGAAGACAGAATCGTAAACTTCCAGCATTTGCAAAAATTCAACTCCCAGCCGAATCCAATCCAACGCTTTCTATTACAAGAATAATGTTTATTATTTTATTTATAATTTTTGCTTATGTTTTTTTAATGTCTTATTTGGTTGTGAGTAATTTACTCATTTTTCAGGAGAAAAGTTAAATCACAATTTTTGTGGGGTTAGAGATCGGCTTACACAGTAGATTGTTGCAAAAGATCCATTAGCAGCATAACCCTCATTATAAAAAAAACTTACACATTGAAATTACGGGTTCCCGTTAGATGACGGAAGTGAGATTGTTCAATACTTAGACGGGTGACTACTTAAGCAACAGCAAGTACTACTGTGTTTCCCCAAAAATAAAACCTACCAGCAAAATAAGACCTAGCGTTTTTTATGATGATTTTAACATAAGCCCCCATAAAATAAGCCCTAGTTGAGAGCTGCACACAGACGAAAGAAATAAGCATTCTTCACATCCACATAATGTGACGTAAATACTCGTCTTCGTCAATGATCAAGACGACGCACGTTTGCTTATGCCATTTATCCAGAATAAAATAGTATGTTAATGGTAAATGAATGTAGATCGTTTTTCGTAATTTCTGTTTATTTGGAAATTTTGTAATTTTCTACTGCGTAATGTCATTTTTCGATATATGAAGAATAAGACATCTCCCGAAAATAAACCCTAGTGTTATATTTCGGAGTGAAAATTAATATAAGCCCTGTCTTATTTTCGGGGAAACACGGTATAAGCAAACTGGGGCTTGTGTGCCATATCTAAACAAACTTTAGTAGAAAAAAAAGTTTTGACTTACGATCAAGTCACGATGAAATTACCAGTTCTGGCTAGATCACCGAAGTTAAGCAGCAGTGATCCTGTTTAATACAGTCCTGAGTCGTCTGGGCTGTAGAATACGCCGACTGCACCTCGGTAGAATGATAAGAACCCTCCGCCCAACGGGGCCACCTGTTGCCCGGGGATGGCGACCCGTGATGCTTTATGGCAGAATCCTGGTGAATGAGCAGTCTATCACATGCAGCATTCCATTTTGCCCCTTTAATTAGGCTAGACGACCGGTCGGAGACCTTCCCCCGATCAATCAGCTGGTCACATCAAGCCGTACCACCCACATGATTGTCCCGACCTTATTGCTCTAATGGTAGCCCCTTCAACCCTAATATATGTGCTAGAGAGCAGTGACTGGGGTCAGTGTCCTGGTAATGATGTTAAACTGCATCTAATAGTGAGGTTCCAGTTCTGAAGCTCTGGTGACTGTGGAGTAACCTTCATTGCCATTATGTCCAGATTTACTCTGACCTGATGTGGTAGTAGCCATTATGATCCCATTTATGGGGTAAATAGACTTAAATAATGAATTTAAAAATGTGTTTAAAATGAGGTTAAAAATTGAAAACCCAACAGGAATGAATAAAACGATGTCTTTGGCATACAATAACCCAGCAAGGGTTGAAATGCCGTAAAATCTAGTCAAGCAGCCTGTTCAATACTTAGATGGATGACAACTTCATCAATAGCGAAAATAGATAAGATACAGCGGAATAGCAAATTTAGGATATGTGAAGACAAATACAAAACTCTTAATCGCATAATAAGCGAATGTAGTAAACTGGCTCAAAAGGAGTACAAAACTAGGCACAACTGTGTGGGAAAGATGATCCACAGGAACTTGCGCAAGAAACTAAGCTTTAACCATGCTCCCAAATGGTATATGCACAAACAGAAATTGGCCCTAGAGGAAGAGAAATATAAAATTCTCTGGGACTTTAAGATACAGATGGATCACTTAATTCCGGCCAGATGACCAGACCTCCTGTTAATTAACAAGAAGATAACTTATTATCTAGTGGATCTTGCGGCGGACCAAGAGTTGAAAAGAAAGGAAACGAAAAGATAGATAAATACTTGTGAACTGAAAGAACTCAAGAATATGAAAATAAAGATGGTACCGATTGTAGTTCGAGCTATTGGAACGGCCCTAAAGAGTCAAGAAAACAGACTGGGGGGTACAAATCGGAGGAGGAATCGAGATCATTCGGATAACGGCATTGTTAAGATCGAATAGAATACTCAGAAGTGTCCTGGGGACCAGAGGAGATTTCCTCCAGCGAAAGACCAGCAGCTAACACTGTATAAAAAATTCAAATAATAATAATAATAATAATTACTGGGACATGCAAAAGTACGAAGAAAAGGAAAACATCGACGGACGCAATGAAATCTAAAAATTGTGAAAGGACAATAACTAAGACAGACAATTCAACAAGAAGAAATAAACCAAAAATATTTGCTAAGTTTAGGGAACTCAAAAGATACAAAAACAGAATCCAAGAATACAAGCAAAAACAGGACATTCCAAAATAACGAAAACAAATTCCATCAACAAGTAAATGGGGAAAGCATGACGAAAATTCAACAACCGGACGTGAATGAAACAAAACATTTCTGGGGAAAACGAACAAAAACAATACAACAAAATGAATGAATGGTTCATCAACGCGAGAAAATCTATTCCAGGGAACCGAGGAAGGACTGAAAGCTGAAATACATCCAAGCATAATGTTACATAATGAATGGGGTAGCCAATTCATTTTGTTATGTAGTGTAGAATATCTAAATTCGACGGTTTACGTGTCCTGAGTATGACGTTAAACTGCAGCTGATGATGAAGTTCCAATTTCAGAGCTCTGGGAAGTTTGGAGTACCTCTTCATCGCTCTCATTCCTAGGTACACTTTGACCCGGAGCGGTAGTACTTTCAGCGTCCCATCTATGGGACCAAATAGAAAATATGAGTTTAAAAAAATTTTAAATTATTTTTTTTAAAATTTTCGATACCCATCAAGCATGAATAGAACAAAATGTCTTCGGCATAAAATAACCCAACAATGGTTGACATGTCCTAAAATCAAATAAACAAAAACATCCACAGTTTACGGTTAATTTTGGAGAAGAATCATAGAATGTTACAGCATGTTCTGCTTTTGGCGCCTGATTAACCTGGGATGTGTTATTCTGATTGGTTTAAAATATCACGTATCTAGAATCGGTATGAGAGTTAGTGTGTTGTTAGCAGATGCGAAGAATGGCAAAGGAAACAGATGATAATAATAATAAAGATTGCGTTTGGGGTAATAAAAACGTTTACATAAAACAAACGAAGACTTCATTGATAAAAACTAAGAAGTCAATTAATAAGAACTAAGATGAATACAAAGATAGGCGACCCGAGACGAAAGACCAAGACGACACCAGACCCAGACGAAGAGCGAGACCAGAGAACTTAACCCGGCCAGCGTAGACGAGAAAACTTAGAGGTAGAAGAGGAAACAGATAATAATAATAATAATAATAATAATAATAATAATAATAATAATAATAATAATAATAATAATAATAAACCAATTGTAGTTGGTGCACTTGGAACGGTCCCGATAAACATGTAAAAAAGACAAGAGGATCCGGAAATCAGAGAAGAATTGAAACCATCCATACTACTGCACTGCTGCAATCGGCTATAATACTCAGAGGAGTCCTGGAGATCTAAGGAGACTTGTTGTCACTCAGACTCCTTACTTAAAATCGTTTTACTGTCGAATGATTGATCGGACACTATATCAACAAGTTCGTAATTGTTCTAAGTTTTTTTTTTATCACGGGATACCATCGTGCGTAGATGCCAGAAACTCGAGGCTGACTACCCGGTACTTTTTAAGCTTTCGCATGCGTTTAGCATTAAACGCTACTGTGCATGTATGTTACAGATTTCACTGCATTCCCTGCAGCTGTACTCAACTAACGCAATTTAATTATGGACAGCCCAAGAACTTGCACACACATACACACACACACACACACACACACACACACACACACACATATATATATATATATATATATATATATATATATATATATATATGCAATTTGTACTAATAGCTAACTTGTACTCATAGCTAAATGCAAGAGAAGACCTACACGTTATTAGCATGTTGTACTTGTTAGCTATTTGTACAAATTGCATTGTAATGATTTATTATTTTCACACCTATTGTGACCGGTGGCCTATGATGAACATTGGGCGACAGCAAGTCTCTTCAGCACTTCAGCACTTTACTCAGTATTCTAGCCAAACAGTGCTGAGATCTGGATGGTTTCAATTCTCGTCCGGGTCTCCAATTCCCTCAGTCGCATTTGTAGATTATTCCCTGAGAATTTTATATGTATCATTTTTAGGATAGTTTCTGGTTTCTCTGAATGTTTGAGATGAGGCTTGAAGATTAGTATTATCAGATTATTCGGACTATTGAAGATGGGGACAATAGTCCGAATAACGCAGATAATACTAGTTTCTGGTTTGGTCATAGCATTGTAAGTCATAAAATTATATGAATAATGGTAAATTATAAATAGTAGACAATAATAATTGTGACTAAATTGTCACATCTCATTATTGTAGGTTTCATTGAGGTTCAAACTCATAAGCAACAGCTTTCAAGATTTGCGCTACGGATGTGTGATTGTAATCAACCGATTTTTTCCAACGCATACATCCTTCTCATCGATTCGTCAACTCACACACACACATACATTTATAGTGAGGCGCTCGTGGCGTAGCAATTATACCTGGAGAAAATAAATTCGGCGACCAAAGTTCAAATCCTCGACAAGGCTGTTTGCATTTCACATATCTCTAATACTCTTGAGAAAGGTAGGGTGTCCATCGTGGTGTAATGTAAGCTAGTCGTGCAAAACCATTACTACTGAATAGCGAGTTAGATGCTCGCTAGCAGCTTCATAGTTGCGACTTTGGGTTAGATCCTACCCATGGAGAACGGGTTTGGTAAATACCAACTCATGAAAAAATGTAGGACTCCAAATATCCCCAGAGTAAATAGTTGGACAAACTGGGCTCTTTGAACTGGCTATAGCAATCTGTTAAGAAAAAGGAAAACTAACTATACTCCGTTTAAAAATGGCCTTGTGTCGCAACCTTCTTGTGGTTGAATGGTTTGGTAAATACACACTTTCAATAATACCTTTCAATACTGACCGTGGGGATAACATTTTCTGTACCATCTTGGTGTAATGGTTAGCAAGATCAATTACTAATGAATAGCGAGTTCGATCTACGTTTGATGCCTCATACTTGTGATCTTGTGTCACATCCTACCCGTGACAAACGAGTTGGGTAGATTAGGGCACCCCATCGAACTGTAATGGTTAGCAAGCTAGTCGCACAGATCCATTACTACTGAATAGCGAGTTCCATCCTCGTTGGATGTCCCATACTTGCGATCTTGTGTCACATCCTACGCGTGGCGAAGGGGTTGGGTAAATACATACCTGACTGGTAACATAATCATAGACGTGTTTTTATTTTCTATTTTTTGCTTTTGTTTTTCGTATTTCTTTCTCATCTTTCTTCTCTATCAACGATTAGAATTAAATATTTACCCAAGAGGACCGTCGATGGGACAGAGAATATGTGGAAATGGATGCATGCTTTCCTCTTAATGGGAATTGTTACGATTCGCGTGGCCATTTTAGGTCTGTAGGTGAAAACAGTTTTACAGTGGAGATCCCTTGTGGCATAAAGTGTGATCCTTTCTTGAAGTAGAAAGATGTAGTATCAGTTTTAATCCTTGTCAGCTGATCCGTGCTAAAGAGTTTATCATGTCTTGCAGTAGACAGCTGTACAATCCTCGCCTGTTAGTCCGTGCCTCCAGCGAGTAATTCTAGGACAATTTATCAACGCCTTTAAATAGTAAATTAAATACACGTTTGAGCATTTTTGATTGGCCGATTCAGCTGATTGGCCGATTCAGCTGTTTTGGAACAGTCTATAAATATAAGTAGTGTTCATTAGTACATCTTATACCAGGAAATATTTGGGCACCTCATGGGGTGTAATAGTTAGCAAACTAGATTAACAGACCATTGATATAGAGTTCAATTCTCATACATCTGGCCTTGTCCCACATCTAAGCTAATCCTAGTAAATAACTATACCAGAAAATATTTGGGCACCTCATGGGGTGTAATAGTTAGCAAACTAGATTAACAGACCATTGATTTAGAGTTCGATTCTCATACATCTGGCCTTGTCCCACATCTAAGCTAATCCTAGTAAATAACTATACCAGAAAATATTTGGGCACCTCATGGGGTGTAATGGTTATCATTCTAGATTAGCAGACCATTGATAGTGAGTTCGATTCTCACTGGACACCCCATACTTCTGGTCTTGTGCCACATCTAAGCTAAGCTTAGTAAATAACTATACCAGAAAATAATCCAACTGGAATGGAATAGAAACGACCTCACCCGGAATTCAGTTCGCCGTACCCATAACCGTACGCCACCCTCACTCTCAAAAGACACACGCCTATAAAAGAAAAAAAGTTAGCAAATCTCACGCACACGTCGTAAGTTTTTCTTAATTAGAAACATCTGCATTCTGTTATTCTGTTGGAAAGTGAGTAAATATGAAATATACAAGCTGACAATTGCTTTGCACGGAACTCAATAAGACATAGATTAAGACCGAGCACAGTAATGTGAGGGAAAAGGATTTTACGATGAGCAGGTGTGAATAAATACTACCCCTGGCAAGTAATTAAGGGATCACCACACTTAGAGGATGTTTACCCAGCTTCTTTTTTTTCTCGCTTTTTTAATTTTTTTTTTTTACTTCGTATCGAATAAAAAAATCACAGGTATAATACAATAATTACAGTTTAATAACTGAAAATTCTTTTTACAGGAAACTTATACAAATGTTTGATTGATTTTAACAGCATGTTAACTCGTTTATGGTTATTTTATGCCTAGAGGTTAGAGAATTGTACATTCACATTTTTCGCAATGTATTATTTAGCAATCGGTTTGATTAATTGATTTTAAAGGCATGTAAACCCTTCTAGGATTATTTTATGCCTAGAGATTTGAGAAGTATGTTCATTTTTTCGTTCATATCTACATTTTTCGAAATGTATTGTTTACTAGTCGGATTGATTAATTGATTGATTTTAACGGCATGCCACCCTGTCCAGGATTATTTCATGCCTAAATGTTAAGGAATCGTGTGCATTGTACGTTTATATTTACATTATGTAGTTGTTCCATAGGAGTTTTTTTTTACACACGGTCCTATCAAATGCGAATATATTTAACAGATCTATTTGTCCCATATATGGGACCCTAACAGGTACTACAACCCCGGAACAGAGCAGACATAAGTGTAATAGCCATGAAAGTGTGCTCCACACTCTTCTGATTTCCAAAACTGAAGCCTCACCAGTCTAGTGTTATACCCAGGACCCATCTTTTTCAGCAATGAATAAAGTCAGTGTATTCTTAGCCCCACCGATAGGTCGGCCCATCGACCAGAACGGGCTCACCTTTTACAGTTTCTTGCTCATCCAAAACGATCTCATATATATATATATATATATATATATATATATATATTATATATATATCAACCCCTTCGCGCGAGTATGATGTGATACAAGGTCAATTTCTTAAGCGGAGTTTATCAGCTTTGAATTTAGTGTTTTCCTTGGCTGGTTTCCTAACCAAGTTTAGAGGGCATAGTCTGTCCTACTATTTACCCATAGCAGAAGGGAGAATAGTTTGATTCATACCTATCCCAAGGTTATCAGCGCAATAGGAAATGCAAGCTGGCTCGTCCAGGATTTCAACTCGTTTCGCCGTCTCCATTTCCAATTTAATCCATAGCTGGAGGGATGGGGGTGTTCATACATTTCCCAAGGGTATTCGTCTGAAAGTGAACTTAATAGCGCAACTGGAGTTCGAACTCGCTTACTGCAATGTAATAGTCCAGTACGTTATCCACTACGTCACGTGGACTCCCCCCCCAAACATTATTATTCCGAAAGTGAATGTAATAGTGCGACTGAAGTTTGAACCCGTGACTGAAGTTTGAAATCACTACGATATCGCAGTCCAGCACGTTAGCAACTGCACCACGGGGATTACCTCTAGATTCAGTTTAGAGTCGTACTTCGTATATATATCTACATATTGTTCTTAAGGAATATCAACACTCATGGGTTACTCAGTGTCTTGACAATACTTGTAGAAGAATAGTAGTGGTACTACTTAACCCATAGCTGGGAGAATGAGGGGAGTTAATACTTTCCCATGATTAGTCCGAAAGTGAACGTAATGACACAACTGGTGTTCTAACTCGCTAATTACAATGTAGCAGTCAGAGTGTATCTAAAAATAAGGGCAATGAATAGGTACTCCACATTTCAGATCTCTAGAACTGGAGCCTCATCATCAGATACAGTTTAATGTCATACCCAGGAGCCTACCTTCGGGTTATTTTATGTCAATGTGTTAGGGAATCGCATTCATTGTACGTTTTATATTTACATTTTTGTAGTTGTTTCGTAAGAGTATTTTTATAATCATATATCAAGTATTCCGAGATACAAAGGATTATATGGTTTCAAGTAATAATTTCTATTTGATAATAGTCATTTGTTTACGCATAGATGTTGGTTGTTCCCAGTTTGCTGTGCGTAAAATTTGACGGGATTATAAACAAGATAAGAAATTTGTTAAAGAAAGACATACGAGAAAAGAACGACATAAGATTGAAAACTGAAAGCAATATCCACTCAAAACATCAAATATACAATTTAACGAATTTTATGGACGGAAACAGGAGTCGGCATTTCCGACACAAGTGTAAGAAACCAATTGATTCAATTTGGGATTTACATCGAAAGAACCAAAGAAAAAAGCAGTACCAACACCTAAATAGGGCAAAGTTTATTTTTATTTTTCGTCAGGAAATGTATATAAACTGAATGAACAGACATCAAACAGTCCAGATTCTCAATCCAAATTAAAATTTATAGCGGAATCTTTTAGAAATGGGTCATGGCGAGGCTTTCATCTACAAAGTCAAGGGATATTCGATAACTTTGAGGAAGGTTTATGAAGAATGTTATTTTTCATTTGCGAATTCCATGTCTCAATTTTTTATACTCGTCTTACATAGCAATGTAGCGATTGTCCTCCCTTGTTGGGAGGTGGTTCCATTGCCACCAGAGTTTGCCACTAGAGTGCGTACACACCCTGGATATTTAAACACAGCTCTGGAAAAATTAGCTCTCTTTCACGTTTTCCTAGTATATACAAGGTGTGTCAAAAATAGCTCTATTTCATCTGGCATCCACAAAGATACATTAGACAAGTTGTGTCTCTATCCATTAAGAATAAGAATACCGGAAATCAACAAAAAACAATTCAATGGTGAGCTGCGTGAATGTGGCTTTTTAGCCCAGCTAAAGTCTTACATTCTATGGCACAGGTGTTGCAGATATGAACACCTCTAGCAGCAAGTACTGGAAGTTCGTTCCTATGTATTCTCTTATGTCGTTTTAAACCTTCTGTAGTCTTACACATCTTTCCACACACACAACAAGCTATTTCAGGGAGCACAGGGTAGTTTATTGGCTCGTTTCGTCGATGCATAGTTTGGTGACGCATATATATATATATATATATATAATATATATATATATATATATATATATATATGCTCACAAATATATTTATACACACATATTCACATGTATATACATGTACATATGTATATACACATATAGATACAAGTAGACACACATATATAAAAACACACAAATGTATACACACACAACACACACACATACGCACACACACACATATATATATATATAAATATATATAGTGTTGCCCATAATGTTTTTTTATTATGTTGGCCAGTATCTGCGCACAAAATATTGAAAACACATTTTTAATATGTTTAATTATATTCAATATAGAATTATATCTAATGAACAGGTCATACCATAGGAACTTTAGTAGAAGCCACTTATTGAATAACGGACAGGTACTACATTTTCATCATAGCTGAAGTTTCTAACTGACTAACTAAAGGTGCAAACTGAAAAAGCCAGACTGATCATATTATGCATTCAATCCTTATATATATATATATATATATATATATATATATATATATATATATCCCGCACTCAACCCTTCCTGTGCGTTCAGAAGCAGTCCCAACAAACTCTCTTTTTGGCACTTCAAGCCTCAACTTATCAAACGGGGGCACTCGTAATTTTCGAACCCCCCCTCGTGAGTTGTAAGTTTCGTAATTTTACGAATTCTCTTATTGAGAAAAATTTTTCCCTTGTTCTCACTGCTTTCTGACTTTTCCGTTGTCTACAACAACAAAAAAAAAAACTAAACTATATCACCATCTTTCAATGAAATTTTTTCTCTGAGGAGCATTGATCGAAAAAAAGAAAATCATTTCTGATTTTAAATCTAACTAGGGTACCCTTTCCTTTCTTTATTTATTTTACAACATGCATATGCTTTTACGCGTCCTTCTTAAATTCTGTACTGTAAATAAACTTTTCATATATATATATATATATATATATATATATATATATATATATATATATATATATATATATTGATAATATCGAAAATGGACACGGCGAGACTATTTCTTTCAAATCCTGGACGAATCTGTTTGCGTTTCACATAATGCTAATACTCTTGGGAAAAGTATGCATTCAACTATTCTCCCTTCAGCTATGGTTAAATAGTTGGGCGGATTGAGCTCTTTTGCTTTCGTTAGGCAATAAGTCTAGGCGAAGGAAAACTTGAACTAGAAGAAATTCACATTGTCTCGTATCCCCTACCTGTGCGGAGGGGTTGTTATATATATATATATATATATATATATATATATATATATATATAATATATAAGTATCAAAATTTTTGTACTTTTTGATACTCCTTGTAATCTGAAAAAATTAACGTTCCATTCATTGTTCATTTTTATTTTGGTAAACAGATTCAATCTCGATACTTTTATGACAGACTTGTATATATATATATATATATATATATATATATATATTATATATATATATTTAGCAACCCCTCCGCACGAGCAGGATGTGACACAAAGTCAATTTCTTAAGCGGAGTTCAACAGGTTTGAATTCAGAGTTTTCCTTCTCCTAGACCGGTTGCCTAACCAAGATTAAAGAGCCCACTCTGTCCTACTATTTATCCATAGCTGGAGAGAGAGTAGGATTCATACCTTTCCCAAGGGTATTAGCGCAAAGTGAAATGCAATTACCACATCTAGGATTTGAACTTGGGGCGACGAGTCCATTTCTCATGACTTTAACCATTACACCACACGATTCCTTGTATATATGTTGATAATATAGTTTGTTTTTTAAATATTTATAAGCAAACAGTGGCCAATGCCATTGATAGAGCATATATATATCTAAGATAAGGTAGCGAAGAAATAAAATCAACAGCGTTTGGTAACTGACAGTATGAAAACAATTTGAGAATCGAATAATCGAGAAACTGTCGGTTACCATGATCCGTTGACTTGATGTCATCGTTTTCCTTACTTATACATAACTTACACTCCTGCAAACGCAGTTAACTTTACGATAACACAACAACACTATATTATTTGACTTATCACTTACTATATTACGGCAGAAAGCGTATCATTCTATAAATATATCGCCCTACCGGATTTGTCACGTGTGACACCAATCACGTGACTATTCGGAGAAGACCCATTCATATTCGCCTAATTTTACCGAACCTCAGCACATACATCAATGAATAAACACACACACACACACACACACACACACACACACACACACAAACACACATACATATACATATATATATATATATATATATATATATATATATATATATGTCCACACATACATAAATATATGTATATATGTATATATGCATATATATGCCCATTTTACTAGATATTTAAACACACATAATATATGTGTGTTTAAATATCTAGTAAAAATGGGCATACACAAGCATATATATATATATATATATATATATATATATATATATATATATACACACACACACATATATATATACACACACATATATATATATACACATATATATACTATATATATATACATATATATATATACACACACATATATATATATACATATATATACATATATATATATATACATATATATATATACACACACACATATATATATATATATATATATATATATAAACTTTCATATCTACACGCATACGTATACGTGTATACATGTATATGTGTGTGTGTGTGTGTGTGTGTGTGTGTGTGTGTCTGTCTGTATAGTGGTAGACGCCTATAGACTCCATGTAGAGCAAAGGGTCACAGCTAAACCACGTCATTTGATGGTGTTATGGTTTCAATAACAAGTGAATATTTATGGGGTGTACTTTGCCCCATGCCACCAAGTTTTGAAATCAGAGTTTCCCCTTTTCTTAGACCGAATAGTCTGACAAGTTTACAGATTCCAGTCAGTCCTTCTATTTTCCTAAATTGAAAAATGGGATTCATGCATTTCTCAGGTACATTAGCCATATATATATATATATATATATATATATATATATATATATATATATATATATGCATGATAATACCTCTAGACGGCTGTTAAAAATATTTTTAACATAATCTCCTTCTTTATCAATATATGTAATTTAACGGTTATTCCCTAATCGTATAGATCGAACTACATACAGTGTAGATTCCATAGAAATATATTTGCGCCTGTGCACACACACACACACACACATATATATATATATATATATATATATATATATTCACGCACATTTATGTTCACAGACATACACATATACATATATATTTACATGCACAGACATACAAAACGTACGCACACACAGACACACACACACACATATATATATATTTATCTATCTATCTATCTATCTCTTTCTATTTATAATGTGTGTATGTGTGTGCGCGTGTGTGTGTATATTATGTAGATAATATGGGTGATATATTTTTTAGTAAACAGTGATCAATATGATTGATAGAGCATTTAGGGGAGAATATATATATATATATATATATATATGTGTGTGTGTGTGTGGTGTGTGTGTGTGTGTGTCTATTAACACTTTCATATCTGCCTGTATATATATATATATAATATATATATATATATATGTGTGTGTGTGTGTGTGCGTAGATGTATGTGTGTATTTACATTTTCACATGTGCATATATATACATGTGTGTGTGTGTGTGTGTGTGTGTGTGTGTGTCTATTTACACTTTAACATGTGCCTGTATGTATGTGTGTATTTACACTTTCACATATGCCTATATATATATATATATATATATATGTGTGTGTGTGTGTGTGTGTGTGTGTGTGTGTTCATTTAACGCATATATACCTAATAAGTTTTTTACTGTTTTTATTTTTATTTATTTTTAAACTTTTGATAGGGGTGGAGTCTAGACTGAAAATAGTTCCCTGCCGCGGACTATAAGTAGCCAGCATTTGAAGCTATCTGAAGCTTAAATATCTGTGAGATTTTAAAATGGCGTTGAAATTCGAACAAGGTCAGCTGTACTTTGAATTCAGTGCAGATCTATTACAAGCAATGCTCACGGCCGAACAGATAACGCCATAATCTAGACGAATGATTTTACAATAATAGCATAAACATTTTTTTTTGTTCGACTGATTTTTCTTTACTGAACTTCACTTTGAAAAATGGCGGTTCATCAATGTGCGATGACAGAGACTGTTAAATGCAAAACAGTTAAATAAATCATATTTAATCAAAGTGGTTTGATTGATAAATTTCAAACGTTTGATTGACAAGGGTATTTTCATGCGTCATCACACACACACACGCACACACACACACACACACACACACACACACACACACACATATATATATATATATATATATATATTATTATATATACATAATATATATGTATATATATATTTGTGTGTGCGTGTGCGTGTGCGTGTGTGTGTGTGCTTATCTGTGCATGTGTGTGTCTGTTCATATCTATAATTCTATCTTATTCATATCTTTTTATTTATCTGAGATGTTCATATCTATTTATCTATTCATCTCTGTACATATCTATCTTTATATCGATCTAAATCTATTCATGTCTTTCTATCTATTCCTCAATCGTTCATATCTATCTATCTACCTATCTACCTCTCTGTCAATCGTTCATATCTATCCATCTATCTCAATCGCCCATATATATATATATATATATTATATATATATATATATATATATATATATATATATATGAACAAATGAAATAGATAAAATGGCCGGTTAAGATAGATAGATAGAAAGGTAGATAGATATGAATGATAGATAAATAGGCTCTCCTCCATAGGTGGATTGAGCTCTTAGAAGGGAATTTCGTTGACGGCTTCTATTTATGCTGATATTGCAAGGCTCTTCTTAAAACGCATAGACCTCTCTTGAGAAGCCTTTCCATATGTGTGAATTTAGCAGAAAAATTCCCTTCCTGCCTGTAGCTGAGCGGATAGCTCGGTAGTTAAAAGCTCTGGCTGATGAAAAATTGGTCGAGTTTTGATCCCGGCTTGAAACAGCTTATAAATTCTAGCCGCGCTGATGAGTCGAACTCATAAGTGAGGTTCTACTGTGAACACCTTGACATGGACACATCAGTATAAGCCGACCGAAAATAACCCATCGTCGATCAGTTCTGTACGAATTCTAGATGCTTTATAAATAATTAAATGTTGGTGTCTTTAGTTAAGAAATAATAATAATAATAATAATAATAATAATAATAATAATAATAATAAAACGCCGATGTGAAAAACTCAAAAGGAGTGAAAATAATAATCATAATAATTGTAACTGGAGCCCTTAGAACGGTCCCCAAAGGTCTGGGAGATAATTTAGGTGAATTGGAAATCAGAGGAAGAATTGAAACTATCCAAACTACAGCACAGTTAAGATCGGCTAGAATACTCAGAAGAATCCTGGAGACCTGAGGAGACTCGCTGTCATTCAGCCTTCAGTGAACCACCTGCCACGACAAGTGTGAAAACTTAATAATAATAATAATAATAATAATAATGTACGGATAATGAAGGGATGGATGTTCGAATGAGATTAGCATATGATGCATTTGAATTGCCAAATACTGTTGTCACCAAGTACAGTGATAACACGGGATTAATATTGTAGAGTATAATTTACGAGTGAGTATATTCTACTTTTCTACTTTCTGATCCTTCGGGTGCTTTTTTTTAATAGTTTAAGTACAAGTTATCAAAAAGAAGGTCACATTCTTTTTGAAACACTCTGTAATAAACAACACTAATTAATTTGCCGCTTTTATTTTATTATTATTTTTTTTTTTTTGTCTTCTAAAACTTAAAAAGAAAACTTTAAGCCAAAACGATCGAAACTCCATATGTCCCCGACTGGAACGCCATTCTTTGATGAATATTTAATAGTAGAGCGCCCATAAGACGCTTTACTGACACGCCCTCACCACCCGGGCCTTTTGAATAACCTTGCATTGTAACATTGCAAAAATCAGATATTACTGTTTGCTATCTGACCGTCGGAAGATGTTACAAAAACCCTATCGCTGACTCAAAGGACGGCTGTTTCCTGACCTAACCGCATGTACCCCCGGTATGTTTTAATATGTGCCCAAGATATGCTGCAGTCAGTAACTTATAAAACCCACTTTTCTGTGTAACTCAGCCCAGTTTCTTTCACTATTCTCATAAAAGTGAAGATGTATGGGTCTGTCCGGAAATGATACTGCCGTTTAATATCAACGATTAAAAAAAATAGACTGCCTATGGTAATAGCGTCTCAAAGTGCTCCTTTGTAATATCACACTTTGATCACAGCATCTATTGCACTTTCTAAGACAGTATGTATATTCCTATTTTGAAATTACTATCAGCTGCTTCGTCACGATCTCTTTAATCACATACACGGATAATTTAATATTGTAAATGTTGGAATTTTTGAGATATAAGGCGTGTGATAGATGCCTACTCCTAAATATAGACTCGTTGACTACCACGTGACCACCGAGGATTCCTATTGTCCAATCACTGGCAGTGCTGCTGCTGATGTTGGTGTATTTATAGAGGTCTGATCCTTAACCTTGGCTCATTGCTATTTGGATTATCTTGGACGTCGGACTTACAAAGAATACTATAACACCGGATTCTTATTGGCTTGCTTACTTACTTATTACATCTGGAACTAAGGATGCCGACCAGATACTTAACAGTAAATATCATAAATATTCGACAATAGGTCAAGTCAAGAAGCTGATTTTGGTAGCAGAGCAATCACTCCAACAGAGATTGCCATTTAAAAATTGGCCAGTTCAGCCACTTGCGCAGATGCAATTAAAAAATGTACAATACGTCACCGTCTTTAACAGACGGAAGGATGCCAACAATGTTGAGTCAAGAATCATTCCCTGCTGTTGATACCATGTAACCCAGCACAAACTGTTACATATTACTTGGAGAGGGTGTAACTCTGTTCAGTAACCCCCATTACTCTGAGAGTTACACAACTCTGATGATCTAAAACATGTACATATATTTAGTCTCTTGCACAATTCCCAATGGATCACCTTTCCAACCCAGTCCTGCCTAACCTTGTATTCTCTTTGTGCTAGTTTGCTGCATTCCTTTAGCGCATGGTTAATTGTCTCATCTCTGTCTCCACACACCCTGTATTATTATAATTAATATTATTATTATTATTATTATTATTATTATTATTATTATTATTGTAGTAGTAGTAGTAGTAGTAGTAGTATATTTGTTGTACCATGTGCCCAGTTGGACACCTTCGCGCTAATAGCCCTTGGGAACGGCGTGGGTCCATCTCTTCTCCCTCTCCCCTAGCAATGCATAGCTAGTGTGGCAAACTAGGTTCTTTAGTCTTGGTAAAGGAGCCAGCCTACGAGAAGGCGAACTCTGAAGTTAAAGCAGCTGTACTCCACTTAAGGATTGACTTTGTGTCGCATCCTGTCGGTAGCGGAGGAGTTGGGTAAATACACACTTGAAACATTTGATTTGGAGCAGATAAGATTTTTCATATGTTTATCTATTAAAGATTTCAGATTTGTCATCAACAGCTTTCTCTTCATTACTCATTTTTTGGGGTTAGGTTTTCTTTTAATTTAATTTTTGCTGCGTTCTATCGCAACATTAAGGTTTTTTTTACAAGTTGTAATAACTTAATAATCTAATCCGCATGGACCAGAGAAAAAACAAGAAAACACAATAACAAGAATACTACTACTACTACAATTAATACTACAAGAATACTACTACTACTACAATTAATACTACAAGAATAATACTACTACTACAATTAATAATAATAATAATAATAATATAGGGTGTATATATAACAAGAATACTACTACTACTACAATTAATACTACAAGAATACTACTACTACTACTACTACTACTAATAATAATAATACTAATACTAATAATACTACTACTACTACTACTACTAATAATAATAATAAAAATAATAATAATATAGGGTGTATATATAACAAGAATACTACTACTACTACTACAATTAATAATAATAATAATAATAATAATAATAATAATAATAATAATAATAATATAGGGTGTATATATAACAAGAATACTACTACTACTACAATTAATAATAATAATAATAATAATAATAATAATAATAATATAGGGTGTATATATAACAAGAATACTACTACTACTACAATTAACAATAATAATAATAATAATAATAATAATAATAATAATAATAATAATAATAATATATGGTGTGTGGAGACAGAGATGAGATAATCAACCATGTACTAAGCGAATGCAGCAAACTAGCACAACAAGAATACAAAGTTAGACACGACTGGTTTGGAAAGGTGATCAACTGGGAATTGTACAAGCAACTAAGTTTTGACAATTCAACGAAATGGTATATGCATAAACCAGAATCTGTTCTTGAGAATGAAACGCATAGAATTCTCCGGAACTTTGAGATACAGACGGATCGCCTTATCTCAGCCAGAAGACCAGAGCTAGTATCGATTAACAAGAAAAAGAGAACTAATAGCCCCTGTGTTTAAAAAACAAAACAAAAAAAAACATTCTCGCCTATGTGATCTTCAGACCAAGTCTTGTCTGAATATCGCATAAGCGAGAAAGTGTCAGTAAGCAGGTGCCGTTGACCCCATTTGCATGCTACCTTAACACACACACACACACACACACACACACACACACACACACATATATATATATATATGCGTGTGTATGTGCGTGTGTGTTAGTATATTTTCCTTTCCCTTATGTTGTTCTTTTCTTATATTGGGAGAGGTCTCCACTGATGTTACTGAGGCGTTAATAGTGTTATTGACCGATTTCATGCATCACTGACTTCACGGTATGCGGTGCCACCGACCTCCCCAACTTCAGCACCCAGTTTTACGCCAACGGCTTTTTTCCTTTCTCTTGTTCAAGTTTCATTACCCCTATCTTCCCCCGTTCGGGTATCACATGGACTCTTCTAGAAAATTTCAAATAAAGAATTGAAAATAAAGGCAATGTGAAAGAAGAAAAGAAAATCGCATACATAGATTTGCAAAAATAAAAACAGTATCTAAAAAAGAAAGAAAGAAAGAAAGAAAAAAAAGAAAGAAGAAGTAGCAATGGGGAAGTGGTTGATGTAAGAGAGGTGAGAGTAAATGAGAAATGGAAAGTTCTGGGTGGATGAAGAGGAAGGGGTTTAAAAGGAGTATAAAAGAAAGAAAAGGAGGAAAGTATGGAACTAGACATGGAAGGGAAAGCAACAATTTGCATATATATATATATATATATATATATATAGAGAGAGAGAGAGAGAGAAAGAGAAAGAAAGAGAGAGAGAGAGAGAGCAAAGAAAAGTATTTACCAGTCATGTTAGCTGTTCCAAATTTATTTCCAACAATATATATATATGGAGAGAGACAGACAGACAGACAGAGACAGAGAGATTAGAAAAACAATATGTTCCAAAAAAGATTAATTTATTATGTTTGTGTCGACGTTTCGGTTTATATGACACCTTCTATAGGACACTATTATAAAAAGAAGAGAAAAATATTTCTTGTTGTTCAAAAGGTGATAGATGTTTTTGAATGACTTGAGAAAAAGGCATATAACCGTTCATTGATCAGCGTTCAAATTGAATATTCGTGACGAGATTGGTACATGCGAAAATGAAAGTCCTATTATTAGATGCATATCCATATTTTACCCCCCAATTTTGGCTTTGTGTTTAGAGATTAAATTTGAGGTACGACTGAGATCCTGACACGCTTATGTTAATAGGTTCACTAAAAACATTTAGGTTTCCAAATATATTACGTCGTAGAAAAATATTATTCATCAAAAATCAACATTAAAACATATTACAGCACATGATTTATTATATTGTATTTTATCAAGTTTGTATACAATACAGTGCTATTTTTCTTATTTAAAAAAAAATGAAACAAAAAAATCAGTGTGTTTTTATTTGCGGGGAGAGATGGGTCGTAATAAATGTTTTTCAGTTTATTTGAATGGGGTAAATTGATTTGATTACTCAAAGAATTTTTTTCGAACACTTCCAAATTCTTTTTGCGAACACTTCCAAATGTTCTGTATTCTTTTTTTTTTCAGAACACTTCCAAATTCTTTTTGCGAACACTTCCAATTCTCTGTATTCTTACCGTTTTAATTTCAAATATCAAATATTTTACCCTGAAGACAGCCGTTTTTCTGTATACTAAAAACACTTTTTAAAATATTTTCTATCATTATCATTTCATTTTATTTTGTATTTAGAATGATAAAAAATAGAATAGATTGTGTACAAGAACTCCCTCTCGGCTGAAATACGTGTCGGCATTTCATTAAACATTTTTTTATCCTTCCAACGTTTTCTTTCCTTTATTTATTTATTTTTTCTACACATTGTCGGATTCACTTCCATTTTATCAACTTACACACACACACACAGATATATATATATATATATATATATATATATATATATATATATATATATATATATATACAGAGATAAGGAAAGAAAGGGGGGAAAGGGAGATAGAGAGGGAAGGTGTTTAGATAGGCTTATGAATGAGAAGAGAAAAATCGGACCGAAAACATAAAAATAAAAATAAAGAGTGTGTGAAACTAGAAAGGTAAAATGTTTTGTTTTGATATTAATGTAGTCGATTTTCTTTTGCTTTATCGTCATTTCATTTGTTTATTGAGAATGTTTTAATGCTAATAAACTTGAAGCTTTGTTCTTTATGGGAACTCACATAAATCGGATTGGTAAGCCTCTGAAATTAGTTGACCAGTTCATATAACTAAGTCATTTGGCTGGTCGCATCAAGCCCTAGCACCTATATGATTGTCCCAACCCTATTGTGCTTATAGCAAGCCCCAAACCTTTTTATCATATATATGCTAGAAGGCAGTGGCTGAGGGTTTTTATGTCCTGGGTATGGCGTTAATCTTTATTTGATGGTGAGGTTCCAGTTCTGGAGGTCTGAGGAATGTGCAATACCCCTTTATCACCATTTCTTCCAGATCCTCTTTGACCTAGAGTGGTAGTACCTGTTAGGGTCCCATCTAGGGGCTAAATAGAAAGAATGTGTTTAAAACAAATTGAGTACACATCAAGAATGAATAAAACAAACGTAAAACCCAACCAACCAACCAACCAACCGACTTCATATAAGTAAGTAATAAAATCTCATCTATTGATAGGAAAGATATGGACAGATTATCAATCATATGGAAATCTGATCTCTGTCTGTCTGTCTGTCTGTTCTCTCTCTCTCTCTCTCTCTCTCTCTCTCTCTCTCTCTCTCTCTCTCTCTCTCTCTCTTTGATAAGAGAAAGCGTGTATTCTTCCAAACAGTGACTTTGTTGGTGCTCCTGTATGGCTGCACCACTTGGTCTCTGATGAGACTCTTAGAGAAAGAATACAAGAATACTGCACACTTTCTTGAACAAATCCTGGAAGCAGCACCCCACAAAAAGCAGCTGAACTGTCACATACCTTCTATCGCACAAACCATCCAAGTAAGACGAACAAGACATACAAAACTACTGGAGAAGCAATCACGAGCGCCTAAGTAACGTTATTCTGTGGACAACTACACATGGACAGGCCAGTGTAGGCCGGTCAGCAAAACATACCTCAGTCAGTTCTATGTGGATACTGGACGAATGTGAAAGACTTGCCAGGAATAATGACCGATAGGGACTGGAGGCGAATGAGAATTATGGGAATCCGTACTGTCAACATGACCTGATGATGAATGAACTTGAAATTTCTGCGATATTCTCTAATATCTATTCCAATATCTCCCAATATGACAGGATGTGCCACAATGTCAGTTTTTAAACGGGGTACGGCTGGTTTAAATTTAGAGTTTTCCTTCCCCTAGACTGGTTGTCTAAAAAGGCTATGGCAAGGGAATTCGATATCAGAGGAAGAATTGAGACCATCCAGACAACAACATTGTTAAGATCGGCTAGACTATTCAGAAGAGTCCTGGAGACTCGAGGAGACTTGCTGTCACTCAGACTCCAGTGAAAGGTCATCAGATTATGTTGGTGTGAAAAACACGCAAGGAGTGAAATAATAATAATAATAATAATAATAATAATAATAATAATAATAATGAGAAAAAAGTGAGAAAACTGTGGAACATAAAGGTGAAGATCGTACCAATTGTAATTGGTGCCCTTGGAACGGTCATCAAGGATCTAGAAGAGAATTTGGGCGAATTAAAAATCAGAGGAAGAATCGAGACCATCCAAACTGTAGCACTGTTAAGATCGGCTGGAATACTCAGAAAGGTCCTGGAGACTTAAGAACACTTGCTGTCACTAAGCCTCCAGTGTACCACCGGGTACGGCAGGTGCGAAAAATTCGATAATAATAATAATAATAATAATAATAATAATAATAATAATAATAATAATAATAATAAGTGAATGCAGCAAACGCAACGAGAGACTAAGAAAACTCAGATGGACTGAAAGCAGTTATAGTATTTCAAAATTCATGTAATTTTGGTAAATATATCTGATAAATTAAGATGTCAGGGTTATTTGCATTTTTACTCATCTCCCCCTGTGTATATACATTATGATTAAGATTCAATTATAAAAGTGTTTTTAATTCCTAAAATCTTTCCAGTGTACATTTCGGCTTTTTTGTTAAAACATCTTCGGTACGATTAATAGCAGATGTTAAATTCTCCATTCCAAAAATATTTTCAAATTAAAAAAAACGAAGAAAATATTTTTAGATGGTTTAACAACACCCTCGCCCCCCCCCAAAAAAAACCCCATAAGGTATTTCGTTTTATCTATAATGATTGTTATGATTAGTTTTTAAAAACGTTTATGTATCACCAGTGATCATTAACATGTTTATAACAGGAGGAAATCGCAAGG
This sequence comes from Doryteuthis pealeii, assembly GCA_023376005.1. Lineage (NCBI taxonomy): Eukaryota > Metazoa > Mollusca > Cephalopoda > Myopsida > Loliginidae > Doryteuthis > Doryteuthis pealeii. The sequence continues at coordinate 127,395,408 of CM042140.1, read as the reverse complement.
ATGCTTTGTTAGGTTGAGGTACACATCGTTCTAAAGAGGACAAATAGAGTTATCGGCTGGTCACATCAAGCCCTAGCACCTATATGATTGTCCTAATCCTACTGCCCTTATGACAAGGCCCAACCGTTTTTATCATAAATGTGCTTGAAAACGGTGACTGAGAGTCTTCATGTCGTTGGTATGATGTTAAACTCTATCTGATAATGAGGTTATAGTTCTAGAGCTCTGGAGAATGTGGAGCAACCCTTCATCACCATTGCTCCCTGGTACACTCTGACCCAGAGTGGTAGTACCTGTTAGGGTCCCATCTATGGATTAAATAGAAAAAACATTGTTTATAAAAAAATGAGTTTAAACATTTTTCTAACAATCTATCGCTAAGAATCTTTCAAAACATTGCCGCCATTAAATGACCCACCGAGGTTGATATGCCGTAAAGCAAAACAAAAGAATCAAACAAACAAACAAAGAGAGAGGTATCTGGCAATGGCCATATCCTCTCTCAGAATATATTTGTTAATATTGAGAGTGGTGGTAGCAGTATCTAAAGAGAGTACTTGACTTTTCACACTGGTGCACTACTGAATCTGAGGCGCATTGGGTAATGGTAATGGTCTACATTGCAGCAAATTGAATCGGCAAAATCCTGGACCGACAAAAAGCCTCCTATCACACAAATTACTGCTTGTGAAACAAGGAAAAGCTCTCCCGTGGACACACCAGTGTAGGTCGGCCAATAAAACCCTACATCAATCAGATCTGCGCGGATTTTGGAGGCCGTCCGGAAGACCTGCCCTTGGTTTTGTCAGATAGGGACGAGTGGTGAGATAGAGTCATGGATATCCGTGCTGTCATCGTGTGCTGATGACACACACACACACACACACACACACCACACACACACATATATATATATATATATATATATATATATATATATATATATATATATATATATCAGTCATCAACAGACACGTGTTTCGAAGTTTACTTCTCATCAGTGCGGCTCGACATTTTAACAGCTACCTCTAGCTGGGATCGAAACCCGACAGAATTTTCATCTGCTAAGTTCCTTACCCTTGCAGTTATTAGCGGGCCGTTAGTCTAGGATGATCAATTAATTGCTACATACTTTACGGCAGTATGTTTTTACAATCACCAGAGAACACTAATCTGTAAACAGACGGGTAGCGGCTAATGCCAAACGGTGAAGTTACAATTAGTGTCCCCCCACAGTGCTCAACCATGGGAGTGGGAAGCATATATATATATATATATATATATATATATATATATATATATTATATTGTTTCATTCATCAATTCTAACGACACTTATTGGTCAGACACAGACATCTGATTTTTACTTCATCATTGTAACGTAATGCAAAAGCGAAGTTAACCGAATCTATAAACGTTGATAAATATATTAAAAAAAGATTTCAAGTTTTCTTTCAAAAGTAGGTCTTAAAGAAAATTAATTAAATAATTTCTCACGAAGAGATCTGTCAAAAAAACTAATTAATCATTTGACGTTGGGTCGGATATCACCCCGGTGTGAGGAGAAAACTCATCACGTGAGTCAAGTACGAAGTTAGGGGAGGAAATCCGACACGATTGAGTTGGGGGAGTTAGGTGGGGGTTGATGGGTAGTACGAACAGAGATTCTGTTGCCATCGGTTAGCGTAAAAATCTTCTGATTTCAAAGAGACTGATTCAGAAGAGATGCTATTCACTATTCGTTTTCTTAAACCTCGTTGCCAAGTAATGTCAAAACGTGTCAAGGCTGTGGAAATGCTGTCTTTCGCGCGATTTCCCTTGTTTTGTTTGTAAGGAAAACGAATGGTTTAAATCGACCGACTTCATTTCAGGAACGCTTCTTATTTGTTGTGCAACTGACTTATCACCTCTTCAATATTATTTTGTTTATTCTTATTCATTAGAAAAAAACACCCTTTTGGTGACCTGCGTCCAATTGTTGTATCGTAAATCCATTAATACTGACAAACGAGGGCGATTCTTACTGGATGTCCAACACTTGTGACCTTGAATCACATCCTAACTGTGGCGAACGGGTTAGGCAAAAAAGCGTCTTATCGTGGTATAATGGTTAGGAAGCTAGTATAGGAGATCCATTTTTGCAGAAAATCGAGTGCAATCTTCGCAGGATGCCCCATACCTGTGACTGTATGTCACATCCTACTCGAGGCGAACAAATTAGGTAAAAAAGGCATCCAATTGTGGTATAATGGTTAGCAAAATAGAATCACAGATCTATTACTGCCGAAAAGCTGGTTCGATCTTCGCTGGATGCCCCATACTTGTGACCATACGTCCCATCCTACCCGTCGCGAACGAATTGGGTAAAAAAAGGCGTCCCATCGTGGCATAATGGTTAGCAAGCTAGTATCTCAGATCCGTAACTACTGAATTGTCAGTGCGATCCTCGCTGGATACCTCATAGCGACCTACCCGTGACGAACGGAATGGGTAAAATAAGGCGTCCCATCAGGGCGTAATGTTTAGCAAGCTAGTCTCGCAGATTCATTACAACAGAATAATGAGTTCGATCCTCGCTGGATGCCACATATTTGTGATCTTGTGTCACAACTCGTAACGAACGGCTTGGACAAATATCTACAATAAATACCATTTGTCAACTAAGATGCAAAGCAAGAACGGACCATGAAAGATGCTAAGAGTGTTCTGTTATATATATATATATATATATATATATATTATATATATATATATGTGGTGTGTGTGTGTGTGTGTGTGTGTGTGTGGTGTGTGTGTGTAATTTTATTTTTTTTTCATGGAGAGAAATTTTTATTTATATAATTCGATTAATCATGACAAGCAAATTCGGCGAATACCAGGTGCGACGTGAGGATCATTATGTTATAGTAGTCGCGCACTTATGATTGACAAGTTGATTTGGTGAGTTTCATGTGTGGTGTGTCCGGTTGGCCTGGGGGTAGAGTCTCTAACTCTGCATCCTGGGTTCTCCGGTTCAATCTCTGTTGGGGGGAGATCGTAGGTATACACTGCTGATGAGACCAAATTAGGTCGAAACAGCTGTACAGTCTTCCTCACATCGCACGTGGTATTCGCCGAATTTGCTTGTCATGATTAATCGAATTGTATATATATATATATATATATATATATATATATATATTGACTCCAAGAGCATAAGGCTACATGGATTATGATCTAGTGACGCTTATTTAGGGGCGTTCAACAAAAGTTGGAAATAGATTATTGAGATTTATATAGAGTTTTAAAACACTTATAATACAATAGTTTTGAATACGACTATTGGGGTGAATGGTGCCGTAGACCCCACACTTTAAAATAGCATGTACGGGTCGTCTACATTTGGGACACTGTCAAGAGTCGACCCAACCGAAATACAGTGGATGGGCTCCGCTCTGGCAAAACAGTCTAGATGGTCATTTTTAACCCCACACCAACTATACAAAGTAATGTTGATATACGCATAGAAAAGGCATGAAAAACTATTGACTATAATCGATCATATGGAAATCTGATCTCTCTGTAGCCGTGCTAGTGCTACTATATGGTTGCACTAATTGGACTCTAACCAAGCGCACAGAGAAAATTCTGGAAATAGCACCCCACAAAAATAGCTGTACGGTCACTTACTTCCTATCATACAAACCAACCAAGCAAGACGAATAAAACATTCTGGCACTGTTGGAGAAGCAGGGACGAACTTAAAAGTCACATTCTCTTGTGGACACCTACATATTGATACACCAATGTAAACTGTATGGATTTGATGCCGTGCGGAATACCTGCTAGGAGCAATGAAAGATAGGGACGGTTAGGGGAGAGAGAGTTATGGGAATCTGTGCTGTCAGCATGACTATGCATATACAGACATCGCCTTGCCGAAGCTAAATAACCTATTCTATTTCTATTATTTACTCACTTAGCTGGAGGGAGAACAAATTGATTCATGTGAATTGGCGCGAAGGGAAACACGATCAACCTTGTCCAGGATTTGAACTCGGTTGTCGATTTGATTTCCTACAACGATAATCGTTACGGCTAAACGCACCACCAATAAATTAAGTACGCAATATGAGACGCAAGAAAATATGCTCTTTAGTCAAGTTTTTGAGTCTATTAAAATCTCTAAATACAAATAATTTGATAGATTTCATCCGTAAAGATAAAAACATGAAAGCATATATATATATTCTTACAGGGTGCCCTTACCTCTGGGTTTGTGCCAAACTAAGCCAAGCTTAATAAATTACTATATAATGCATATTTATTTATATGATTAAAATCCCCACTAGCAAGTGGAGATGAGTTTTTTATTTCCACTTCAAAACAACTATAAAATGTACACATCTCACTCAGAAATAAGTAAAATGATCATCCTGATCCACGAAATTTGTCCTGCCAGGTGTAAGAAGTTCAGAATAGATTGATCCTTACACTATAATGTAACAGTAATCCAAAATACTGTATTAATTCGTTTATAAGTCGACTTCGCTAAATTGAATCTGAGTAAGAAGTTTAGGTAGACTGACAAGATTAAGAAAATACATGTGCTTGTATAAGTCGATCTCGTGTATAGGTCGACCCTTGACTTATGGACGCGAATTCTTAATTTATGGAATTAATTTTTTAAAGCCAATGTTTGTTCTTAATTCTTTCCAATATCTTTTAACATCGTACACACCCGATTATAAGTCGATCTCCATGTTTAGTCCGACTTTTGATTTATGTTCACAAAAATCATTAATTTATGGAATTCATTTTCGAATTCAAGGGTTGTTCCTAATTCTTACTATTATGTTTGAATGCCATACTTCGTAGATGGGAGGATCAAAGTGTAGTATCTGTTCCAGATTCTATGCTTTGAGACATACCTTCTATACCCGGCCTCGGCTGGGGGTCCAGTGTGCTTCGGCCACTGGACCGGTAGAGTAAAATTCTTAGCGTCGATCCCAGGGGGCCATCCCCCAGGCAAATACCTGCTCCCTTGGGGGCAGGGCTGGGTTTATTGCCCAGGCCTGAGGTGCCCCCCTTGAGGGGAATGCCGAAGGGATCGACGCAATTTTGTTCTTTCCCACCCATCAGCTTCGGCTTGTGGGTGGGCCCACGTTAAAATGAGGCCTTGTGTCCAGCCCATACAAGTAAGGTATGGGGCAAATACCCGTACACACTCGAGTGAAGTCGATCTTGTGAAAAGATCAATCATTGATTATGATCAAGTAATAATTAATTTAGCATTACATTTTTGTCAATGCCCACTTCCTTCTCCTTCTTGTGTGTTTGTATTTTAACCAGAGGAAATTTATTCCTGCTTAAATAAATATCAGTCTGTAGCTCACTCGGTTGTGCGTCTGACTAGGAACCACAAGGTTCAGCGCATAAGTAGCACAAGGATCTGTGCGGTAAAGTGAGAAGCTGATGGTTGGCGTGGTGGTCCATCCTCAAGACGCCAAAAAATATTTTTGTCTAGGGCTAGTGAAAAGAGACTCCCTTGCTGTTTGGCTGATACCGACGTTAGGCCACTCCGAAGACTTTATTTACTTTACTTTACTTTTTGTGTAAGAATTAGATCTTCAAAGATATTGCCTGAGGGGATGGGAGCTGAAAATTCAATGTCATAGAGTGTGCACCATAAGTATGTAAAATCGTCAAATTATTAAAAGGAGTAAAAATAAAAAGAAAGAAAGATAGACAATTTGAAATGGAAACAGTTCCGCGATAACTTTAAATATTATATTAGAATAAAAACAATCTATATATAAATATATAACGCCGGGCATCTATTCATTGAAACAATGAGGATTGTCTAACGTTGCATGCTCACATTTTGAGTATATTTTATTCTATGTTATGACGTTGGATATGTGTTGGGTAAACCGGAAGCGAATCTCCATTATTAATATATAGATATAGATGTAATGTGGAGAAATGTTGAACAAACATGTTACATTGGATGTTCAATGGATGGAAATTTATTAGTCGTAGTGTCGATGTTCGAACATTTCAGTTTATAAAGAAACCTTCTTCAGAACCATTTAGTAACTAGTCAAGGAGAAAAATGATTTATGTAGTTAAAAAGATGGTGGATGTTTTGAATGAGTTGGGTTTGAAAAATGTGTTGAAAAGGTTCGTAACCGTTCGTTGATTAGCGTTCATAATTGAATGTTAATGACGTGTATATATATGTGTGTACTTATTTTTTTTAAATACATGCAACATATTCAAATTTAAGTATTTGCCATAAGAGTTCTGACGAATTTTCAGGGTTTTGTTGCTTTTTCTCATGTTTCGGCCACTTTACTCAAGTTTTATTGAGTTGTCTATCGTATTTATAATGTTGAATCTCTTTTTTGATCAGATGAAATAAGAGGGTGTGGCAAAACCTGTCATTAATAAAAGAACTGACATGAGGAAATTCGTAAGAACCAATGTATATATCATTAAAGATTAACATTATATATATATATATATATATATATATATACGAAAATTTGGACATTGATATCCGAAAATGTGGTTAAAAAATATGTATGAAAAATGAAAACCGAGTCGTTGATATTAACTTTATTAGTATTGCATGTTCACCAAGGACGGCTTTATCGGGAACGAGTAAATTGTATGTAAACATGTTATAACGAAAAATAAATAATAAATAACAATTTATAAATATCTCAACAACTTGGTTTTCATTTTTTATTAATATTTCTACCCACATTTATGTAATCAAGCTTTTGATTTATTTGGATATGTGTAACTATCTTTTTTTTCCTTCATTCTTTAACTTTCTCCTTCCTTTATTCATTTCTTCCTTTCTTCTTTCTTTTCCTTCCTTCCTTATTTTTTCTTTCCTTCATTCTTTCGTCCCCTCCATTATTTCCTTCCCTTCGCTTCACACCTTCTTTTCTTTCTTCCTTCCTTCCCTTATTTTCCTCTTTTTTTCTTTCTTTCTTCCCTTCTTTCATCAATTTTCTCTTCTTTCTCCTTTCCTTCATTCTTTACTTCTCACTTTCCTTCCCTTTATTATCTCTTTCTTTCATTGTTATGTACCCTACATATGAACATTAATGGGTATGTCCCAATCCTCATAAATATAGTATATATGCTGACGGAGTAGTCTTATTCCATTTGCAGGTGGCTACCTTCTTCACGCTGCTGGCGAGTATTGTGTTTTGTTAATATTATATAAGATTCCATTTCATTTCCCAACCTCCCGTTTGGTATTTCTCATTGAAGTATCCCTTTTGTTTGGTCACAACAGTAACGACCATAAAGAAATCTGATTTTCTGATAAGAAAATACGGGGAATTCTTCCAGGTTGTACGCCGTGTTAGTACTACTGTTATCGTTGCATCCTTTGACTCTATACAAAATTCCCTGGACGAAAAAACTAGATGGGAATTACACAAGAAGCTGCGTGCTATTTTAGAACAATCCTGAAAAAGAAATCTAAAACAACAGTGGTACGATCACTTACATCCAAATGCAAAAACCATGCCGAGTAAGATGAGCAAAAATGCTGGCACTACTGAAAAGTAAGCGACATTCATAACTATCGGACTCGCTATACACAAGGACAACACTAGTGTTTGTCGACCAGAAATCTCATCAGCTCATGTGCTTCACTGGATGCCATGGCAGGACTTGACAAGAGCGATGATCAATAGAAAGTAATACGCCCAAAGAGGATGAGGAGAGAGAGAGAGAGAGAGAAGAGAGAAGAAGAGAGAGAGAATGCATGCTGCCCGGGATGCCATGATGATGATGAAATGATGATGATAATATTTCTGCAGGTAACTGTAAATTCATACATTATAGGGGAGATTATAAATAACAAACCCCACTGCTTTGCTTAAACAATAAAGCAAAGAATCAGCAGACATCTCATCGTATATTTGTGTAAGAAGGATGATATATGGGGGGCAGAGAGTACCATACTGAACTAAATAATAAGTACTGGTGTTCGCGCTGAAATAATTTTTTAATCAATCAAATACTGGACGAAGATAAATTATCAATACCTAGTTAGGATCTTTCACTATCTTAAAGGAAAAGAGCATCAATATCATCATGGACCACTGTAGCCTTTCCCAATGGATTAACAAGTCGTCTAATGTATACAGGGATATCTTTTGGATTTTTGACACAGAATTGATTCCTTGGGACTGGGGTGTTACATATTAATAGGCCAACGCTAGAGTTATGTATGGTAGTGTAGAAATAAAAAATAACAGTGGTTCTGAAGCATGGAAAAACCAAGAAAAAACACGTGTAGAATGCCCTGCTGATGACAGATGCCATTTGCATCTGTCCAAATTCGATCACCAGCCAAAACTAACTTTCTAGTTATATTTCAGTCTTCAAGATTGGCTCTATGGCCCATCAGAGCCCGGGGTCAGTAAAAAGTTAAGACCACTACACGTATCATTTATAGGTTTTTCATGCTTCGAACCACTGTTATTTTTATTTCTACACTACCATACATAACTCCCGGTTGCCTATTAATTATGTAACACCCCAAAAGTCCCAGGAATCAATCTGTGTCAAAATCAAAAGTATCCTGTATACATAGACCGACTTGTTAAGTCATGGGAAAGGTACAGTGGTCCATGATGATATTGATCTTTTCTTTAAGACCCGTGAAAGATCTAACTAGTATTTGATAATTTCTTCGTCATAATTGAATGATTAAAATTAATTTCCAGGCGAACACAGTACTTATTATTTAGTTGCATATTGTACTCATATTGGCTTTATATGTTTAAGGCAAAGCATTTTAATTTATAAATCTCCCTATAATGTACTGAATTACAGTTACCTCAGAAATATTATCATCATCATTATCAATCATCATCATGGCATCCCGGCAAGCATGCATTCTCTCTCTCTCTCTCTCTCTCTCTCTCTCTCTCTCTCTCTCTCCTCTCTTTTGGCTATCAACTTTTCTATTGAATCATCGGCTCTGTGTCAGTCCTTGCCAAATGGCAATCCAGTGTCAGGCAGCAGAGCTGATGAGATTTTGCTGGTCGAACAAACACTAGTGTGTCCAGTATAGGAGTCCATAGATGAATGTCGCTACTTTTTCCAGTAGTGCCCAGCATTTTTTTGCCATCTTACTCGATGGTTTTGCGATTGGATGTAAGTGATCGTACCACTGTTGTTTTTAAGATTTCTTTTTCCAGATTTGGTTCAAAAATAGCCCCATGCCGCGGGCGCAGCATCTTGTGTAATTCCCATCTAGTTTTTTTCTCCAGGAATTTTGTTAGAGTCAAAGGGATGCAACGATACAGTAGTACTAACACGGCTACAACCTGGAAGATATTCCCGTTTTTCTTATCAGATAAATCCAAGATTTCTTTATGGTCGTTACTGTTGTGACCAAACCAAAGGATTACTCAATGAGAAATAACCAAACGGAGGTTGGAAATGAAATGGAATCTTTATAATATTAACAAAACACAATACTCGCACAGCAGCGGTGAAGAAGGTAAGCACTGCAATGGAATAAGACTACTCCGTCATGCATAATACTACTATTATTATGAGATTGGGACATACCCATTAAATGTTCAAGTAGGGTACATAACAGAAATGAAAGAAAGAGATAATAAAGAAGGAAGGAGTGAAGAAATAAAGAATAAGGAAAGGAGAAAAGAAAGAAGAAATTGATGAAAGAAGGAAAGAAAGAAAAGAAAAAGAAGAAATAAGGAAGGAAGGAAGGAAGAAGAAGGGGTGGAAGGAAGGGAAGGAAATAATGGAGGGAAGAAAGGAATGAAGGAAAGAAGAAAAGGAAGGAGGAAAGAAAAGAAGGAAAGGACAGGAAAATGAATAAAGGAAGGAAGGAAAGTAAAGATGAAAGGAAAAAAGAAGATAGTTTACACATATCCAAGGAAAAACTCAAAAGCTTGTACATAAATGTGGTTAAGAATATTAATAAAAAATGAAAACGCAAGTTGTTGAGATTTTTTATAAATTGTTATTTATTATTTATTTATTCGTAAACATGTTTTACCATACATTTACTCGTTCCCGATAAAGCCGTCTTGGTGAAACCATGCAATACTAAATAAAGTTAATATCAACGACTCGTTTTCATTTTCATACCATATTTTTAACCACATTTTCGGATATCAATGTCCAAATTATTCGTTATATAATATGAATAGTATATTAATATATACATGTTAGATCTTTAATGATATATACATTGGTTCTTTACGAAATTTCTCATGTCAGTTCTTTTAATTAATGACAGGTTTTGCCACACCCTCTTATTTCATCTGATCAAAAAAGAAGATTCACATTATAAACATACGATAGACAACTCATTAAAACTTGAGTAAAAGTGGCCGAAAACATGAGAAAAAGCAACAAAAACCTGAAAATTCGTCAGAATCTTATGGCAAATACTTAAATTTGATATGTTGCATGAATTAAAAAAAAATAAGTACACACATATATATACACGTCATTAACATTCATTATTGAAACGCTAATCAAGAACGGTTACGAACCTTTTTCCCACACATTTCAAAACCCAACTCATTCAAAAACCATCACCATCTTTTTAAACTACATAAATCATTTTTCTCCTTGACTACACGTTCCTAAAATTGGTTCTGAAAGAAGGTTTCTTTATACAACACTGAAATGTTCGAACATCGACACTACGACTAATAACTTTCCTCCATTGGTACATCCACAATGTAACTTGTTTGTTTCAACATTCTCCACATATACAATCTATATCTATATTTAAATAATGGAGATTCGCTTCCGGGTTTACGCCAACACATAATCGCAACGTCATAACATAGATAAATATACTCAAAATGTGAGCATGCACCGTTAGACAATCCTCATTGTTTCAATGAAATAGAATGCCCGGCGTTATATATTTATATATGAGATTGTTTTATTCTAAATATAATATTTAAAGTTTATCGAACTGTTTTCCATTCAAATTGTCTATCTTATCTTTCTTTTTATTTTTTACTCCTTTAATAAATTTTGACGATTTTAACATACTTATGGTGCACACTCATGAACATTGAATTTTCAGGCTCCATCCCCCAGAGCAATATCTTTGAAGATCTAATTCTTACACAAAAAGTAAAGTAAAAGTAATAAAGTCTTCGAGTGGCCTAACGTCGGTATCAGCCAAGACAGCAAGGGAAGTCCTTCTTTTCCCACTAGGCCTAGACCAAAATATTGTTTTTGGCGTCTGAGATGGACGCACCACGGCCAACCATCAGCTTCTCACTTTACCGCACTAGATCCTGTGCTCCTTATGCGCTGAACCTTGTGGTTCCTTCAGTATCGCACAACCGAGTGACTACAGACTGATATTTAATTTAAGCAGGAATAATAATTTCGCTCTGTTAAAATACAAACACAAAGAAGGAAAGGAAGTGGCATTGCAAAAATGTAATTGCTAATTAATTATTACTTGAATCATAATCAATGATTGATCTTTTCACAAGATCGACTTCACTCGAGTGTTACGGTATTTGCCCATACCTTAACTTGTATGGGCTGGACAACAACGCCTTTTTAACGTGGGCCCACCCATAAAAAAAAAAAAAGCCGAAGCTGATGGGTGGAAGAACAAATTGCGTCGATCCTTCGGCATTCCCCCTCAGAGGGGGCAACCTCAGGCCTGGGCAATAAACCCAGCCCTGCCCCAGGGAAGCAGGTATTGCCTGGGGGATGGCCCCTGGGATCGACGCTAAGAATTTAACTCTACCGGTCCAGTGGCCGAGCAACTGGACCCCAGCGAGCCGGTATAGAAGGTATGTCTCAAAGGCATCGAATCTGAAACAAGATACTACACTTTGATCCTCCATCTACGAAGTATGGCTTCAAACATAAATAAGTAAGAATTAGGAACCACCCTTGAATCAGACACTACGCACTCTATTCCATCTACACGGACTCTCATCCATCGTGAACATTAAATCAAAAGTCGACTAAAACATGAGATGACTATAATCGGGTGTGAGATGTTAAAAAGATATGGAAGAATTAAGAACAAACCATTGGCTTTAAAAATTAAATTCCATAAATTAAGAATTTCGCGTCATAAGTCAAGGGTCGACCTATCACACGGATTCGACTTATACAAGCACATGTTTTCTTATCTTGTCAGTCTACCTAAACTTCTTTAACTCAGATTCAATTTAGCGAAGTCGACTTATAAACGATTAATACAGTATTTTGGCTTACTGTTACATTATAGTGTAAGGATCAATCTATTCTGAACTTCTTACATCCTGGCAGGACCAAATTTTCGTGGGGGGATCAGGATTGATCATTTTTACTTATTCTGAGTGAAAGATGTGTACATTTTCATAGTTGTTTGAAGTGGAATAAAAACTCATTCCACTTGCTGAGTGGGGATGTTAATCATATAGAATAAATATGCATTATATAGTAATTTATTCAAGCTTGGCTTAGTTTGGCAACAACCCAAGGTAAGGGGCATACCCTGTAAAGAATTATATATATATGCTTGTCATGTTTTTATCTTTACGATGAAATCTATCAAATATTTGTATTTAGAGATTTTAATAGACTCAAAAACTTGGACTAAAGAGCATCCCCACCTTTTCTTGCGTTCTCATATGCGTACTTAATTTATTGGTGGTTGCGTTTAGCGTAACGAATTATCGTTGTAGGAAATGCAAAATCGCAACCCCGAGTTCAAATCCTTGGACAAGGTTATCCGTGTTTTCCCTTCGCGCCTAATTCATACATGAATCAATTTGTTCTCGCCTCCAGCTAAGTGAGTAATAATAGAATAGAATAAGGTTATTTAGGCTTCGGGCAAGGGCGATGTCTGTATATGCATAGTCCTGCTGACAGCACAGATTCCCATAACTCTCTCCCCTAACCGTCCCTATCTTTCATTGGCTCCTAGCAGGTATTCGCACGGCATCAAGAATCCATACCAGTTTACATATATAATGGTTACAATGATGTGGTGTCGCACAAGAAGAATGTGGACTTTTCAGTTCGTCCCTGCTTCTCCAAACAGTGCCCAGAAATGTTTTTATTCGTCTTGCTTGGTTGGTTTTGTATGATAGGAAGTAAGTGAACCGTACAGGCATTTTTTGTGGGGTGCTATTCCAGAATTTTCCTCTGTGTCGCTGGTTAGAGTCCAATTAGTGCAACCATATAGTAGCACTAGGCACGGCACGAGAGATCAGATTTCGCATATGATTCGATTATGTCAATAGTTTTTTCATGCCTCTTTCTATGCGTATACAACATACTTTGTATAGTTGGTGTGGGGTGAAAAATGACCAATCTAGACTGTTTTGCCAGAGCGGAGCCCATCCCACTGTATTTCGGTTGGGTCGACTCTTGACAGTGTCCCAGAATGTAGACGACCCGTACATGCTATTTAAAGTGTGGGGTCTACGGCACCATTCACTCCCAAATAGTCGGTATTCAAAAACTATTGTATTATAAGTGTTTTTAAAACTCTATATAAATCTCACTAATCTACTCTCCAACTTTTTTGAACGCCCCTTAAAATAAGCGTCACTAGTATCATAAATCATGTAGCCTTATGCTCTTGGCGTCAATATAATATATATATTATATATATATATATATATAATACAATTCGATTAATCATGACAAGCAATTCGGGCGAATACCACGTGCGATGTGAGGAAGACTGTACAGCTGTTTCGACCTAATTTGGTTCTCATCAAGCAGTGGTAATACCCTAGATCTCCCCCCAAACAGAGATTGAACCGGAACCCAGGATGCAGAGTTAGAGACTCTACCCCAGGCCAACCGGACAGCACCAACATGGAAAACTCACGCAAATCAACTTGTCCAATCAATAATGCGCGACTACTATAACATAATGAATCTTCACGTCGCAACTGGTTAATCGCCGAATTTGCTTGTCATGATTAATCGAATTAATATAAAAAAAATTTTCTCCATGAAAAAAATAAAATTACCCACCCACACACAACACACACACACACACACACACCACATATATATTATATAATATATCTTATATATATATATATATTAACGAACACTCTTAGCATCTTTTCATGGTCCGTTCTTGCCTTTGGCATGCTTAGTTGCCAAATGGTAATTTATTGTAGAATATTTGTCCAAGCCGATTCCGTTAGAAGTTGTGACACAAGATCACAAATATGTGGGCATCCAGCGAGGATCGAACTCATTAATTCTGTTGTAATGAATCCTGCGAGACTAGCTTGCTAAACATACGCCCTGATGGACGCCTTATTTTACCATTCCGTTTCGTCACGGGTAGGTCCGCATGAGGTATCCAGCGAGGCTCGGCACTGGACAATTTCAGTAGTTTACGGATCCTGAGATACTAGCTTGCTAACCATTATGCCACGATGGGACGCCTTTTTTTACCCAAATTACGTTCGCGACGGGTAGGAGGACGTATGGTCACAAAGTATGGGGCATCCAGCGAAGATCGAACCAGCTTTTCGGCAGTAATAGATCTGTGATTCTATTTTGCTAACGCATTATACCACAATTGATGCCTTTTTACCTAATTTGGTTCGCCTCGAGTAGGATGTGACATACAGTCACAGGTATGGGGCATCCTGCGAAGTTGCACTCGATTTTCTGCAAAAAGATCTCCTATACTAGCTTCCTAACCATTATACCACGAATAAGACGCTTTTTTGGGCTAACCCGTTTCGCCACAGTTAGGCACTGTGATTCAAGTCACAAGTGTGGGACATCCCAGTAAGAATCGCATCGTTTGTCATATTAATTGGATTTACGATACAACAATTGGACGCAGGTCACCAAAAGGGTGTTTTTTCTAATGAAATAAGAAAAACAAAATAATTTGAGAGGAGTGATAAGTTCAGTTGCACAACCAATAAGAAGGCGTTCCTGAATGAAGTCGGTCGATTGTAAAAGCCATTCGTTTTTCCTACAAACAAACAAGGGAAATCGCGGCGAAGACAGCAAATTTCCACAGCCTTTGACACGTTTTGGACATTAACTTGGCAACGAGGTTTAAGAAACACAATAGTGAATAGCTCTCTTGCTGAATCCAGTCTCTTTGAAATCAGAAGATTTTTACCGCTAACCGATGGCAACAGAATCTCTGTTCGTACTAACCCATCAACCACCCACCTAACTCCCCAACTCAAAATCGTGTTCGGATTTCCTCCCCTAACTTCGTAACTTGACCACGTGAATGAGTTTTCTCCTCAACGGGGGATAATCCGACCCAACGTCAATGATTAATTGTTTTTTTTGACCAGATCTTCGTGAGAAAGTATTTATGTAATTTCTTTAAGACCTACTTTTGAAGAAAACTTGAAATCTTTTTTTAATATATTTTATCAACGTTTATAAGCATTCCGGTTAACTTCGCTTTTGCATTACGTTACAATGATGAAGTAAAAAAATCAGATGTCTGTGTCTGAACCCAAATAAGTGTCGTTAGAATTGATGAATGAAACAATATATATTATATATATATATATTATTATTATATATATATATATATATGCTTCCCACTCCCATGGTTGAGCACTGTGGGGGGACACTAATGTAACTTCACCGTTTGGCATTAGCCCGACTACCCGTCTGTTACCAGATTAGTGTCACTGGTGATTGTAAAAACATACTTGCCGTAAAGTATGTAGCAATTAATTATCATCCTAGACTAACGGCCGCTAATAACTGCAAAGGGTAAGGAACTTAGCAGATGAAAATTCTGTCGGGTTTCGATCCCAGCTAGAGGTAGCTGTTAAAATGTCGGAGCCGCACTGATGAGAAGTAAACTTCGAAACACGTGTCTGTTGATGACTGATATATATATAATATATATATATATATATATATTATATATATAATATTATATATGTGTGTGTGTGTGTGTGTGTGTGTGTGTGTGTGTGTGTCATCAGCACACGATGACAGCACGGATATCCATGACTCTATCTCACCACTCGTCCCTATCTGACAAAAACCAAGGGCAGGTCTTCCGGACGCTCCAAAATCCGCGCAGATCTGATTGATGTAGGGTTTTATTGGCCGACTACACTGGTTGTGTCCACGGGAGGAGCTTTTCCCTTGTTTCACAAGCAGTAATTTTGTGTGATAGAAGGCTTTTGTCGGTCCAGGATTTTGCGATTCAATTTGCTGCAATGTAGACCATTACCATTACCCAATGCGCCTCAGATTCAGTAGTGCACCAGTGTGAAAAAAGTCAAGTACTCTCTTTAGATACGCTACCACCACTCTCAATATTAACAAATATATTCTGAGAGAGGATATGGCCATGCCAGATACCTCTCTCTTTGTTTGTTGTTTGATTCTTTTGTTTGCTTTACGGCATATCAACCTCGGTGGGTCATTTAATGGCGGCAATGTTTTTGAAAGATTCTTAGCGATAGATTGTTAGAAAAAAATGTTTAAACTCATTTTTTTATAAACAATGTTTTTTCTATTTAATCCATAGATGGGACCCTAACAGGTACTACACTCGGTCAGAGTGTACCAGGGAGCAATGGTGATGAAGGGTTTGCTCCACATTCTCCAGAGCTCTAGAATATAACCTCATTATCAGATAGAGTTTAACATCATACCAACGACATGAAGACTCTCAGTCACCGTTTCAAGCACATTTATGATAAAACCGGTTGGGCCTTGTCCATAAGGGCAGTAGGAATTAGGACAATCTATAGTGCTAGGCTTGATGTGACCAGCCGATAACTCTATTTGTCCTCTTTAGAACGATGTGTACCTCTAACCTAACAAAGCATACCTTGCCGATTTCCTCCTTTATAAACATGTTAATGATCACTGGTGATACATAAACGTTTTTAAAAACTAATCATAACAATCATTAAATAGATAAAACGAAATACCTTATGGGGTTTTTTTTGGGGGGGGCAGGTGTTGTTAAACCATCTAAAAATATTTCTTTCGTTTTTTTTAATTTGAAAATATTTTTGGAATGGAGAATTTAACATCTGCTATTAATCGTACCGAAGAGTTTTAACAAAAAAGCCGAAATGTACACTGGAAAGATTTTAGGAATTAAAAACACTTTTTATAAATTGAATCTTAATCATAATGTACTATACACAGGGAGATGAGTAAAAATGCAAATACCCTGACATTCTTAATTACTCAGATATATTTACCAAAATTACATGAAAGTTTGAAATACTATAAACTGCTTTCAGTCCATCTGAGTTTTCTTAGTCTCTCGTTGCGTTGCTGAATGTCACTTATTATTATTATTTATATTTTATTATTTATTATTATTATTATTATTATTATTATCGCATTTTTTCGCAACCTGCCCGTACCCGGTGGTACAACTGGAGCTTAGTGACAGCAAGTGTTTCTTAAGTCTCCAGGACCTTTCTGAGTATTCCAGCCGATCTTACAGTGCTACAGTTGGATGGTCTCGATTCTTCTCTGATTTTAATTCGCCCAAATTCTCTCTAGATCCTTGATGACCGTCCAAGGGCACCAATTACAATTGGTAGCGATCTTCACTTTATGTTCCACAGTTTTCTCACTTTTTTCTCATTTATAATTATTATTATTATTATTATTATTATTATTATTATTATTTCACTCCTGCGTGGTTTTTTCACATCCAACATATATCTGATGACCTTGTCACTGGATCTTGAGTGACCAGCAAGTCTCCTCGAGTCTCCAGGACTCTCTGAAATAAGTCTAGCCGATCTTAACAATGTTGTTGTCTGGAATGGTCCTCAATTCTTCTCTGATATCGAAATTCCCTTGCCATAGCCTTTTAGACAACCAGTCTATGGGGAAAGGAAAACTCTAAATTTAAACGCAGCCGTAGCCCGTTAAAAACTGACATTGTGGGCAATCCTGTCATATTGGAGATATTGGAATAGATATTAAGAGAATATCGCAGAAATTTCAAGTTCATTCATACATCAAGGGTCATGTTGACAGTACGGATTCCCATAATTCTCTTCGCCTCCAGTCCCTATTCGTCATTATTCCTGGCAAGTCTTTCACATTCGTCCAGTATCCACATAAGACTGACTGAGGTATGTTTTGCTGACCGGCCTACACTGGCCTTCCCATGTTAGTTGTCCCCACCAGACATAACGTTACTAGGCGCTCGTGAATTAGCTTCTCCAGTAGTTTTTGTATGTCTTGTTCGTCTTACTTTGGATGGTTTTGTGCGATAGAAGGTATGTGACAGTTCAGCTGCTTTTGTGGGTGCTGCTTCAGGATTTGTTCAAGAAAGTGTGCAGTATTCTTGTATATCTTTCTCTACCGAGTCTCCATCAGAGACCAAGTGGTGCCAGGCCAAACAGGAGCACCAACAAAGTCACTGTTTGGAAGAATACACAGCTT
>CM042140.1:127358553-127376886 GCA_023376005.1 Doryteuthis pealeii | reverse complement strand
TTCTCTTATTAGAATGATACGCTTATCTGCCGTATATAGTAAGTGATAAGTCAAATAATATAGTTGTTGTGTTATCGTAAATTAACTTGCGTTTGCAGGAGTGTAAGTTATGTATAAGTAAGGAAAACGATGACATCAAGTCAACGGATCATTGGTACGACGTTTTCTCGATGATTCGATTCTCAAATTGTTTTCATTACTGTCAGTTACCAAACGCTGTGATTTTATTTCTTCGCTACCTTATCTTATATATATATATTATGCTCTATCAATGGCTTGGCCACTGTTTGCTTATAAATATTTAAAAAACAAACTATATTATCAACATATATACAAAGGAAGTGTGTGTTAATGGTTAGTCATGAAAATGGACTCGTCGCCCGAGTCAAAATCCTGGATGTGGTAATTGCATTTCACTTTAGCGCTAATACCCTTGGATTAGGTATGAATCCTACTCTCTCTCCAGCTATGGATAAATAGTAGGACAGAGTGGGATCTGTAAATCTGGTTAGGCAACCGTCTAGGGAGAAGAAAACTCTGATCAAACTGTGAACTCCGCTTAAGAAATGACTTTTTCACATCCTGGCGTGCGTAGGGTGCTATATATATATTATATATATAAGGTGTTGTCATAAAAGTATTCGAATTGAATCTGTTACCAAAATAGAAATGAACAATGGATGGAACGTTAATTTTTTCGATTACAAGGAGTATCAAAAAGTACAAAAATTTCGATAATTTTGACAAACCTTGATATATAATATAATATTATTATATATATATATATATATATATACATAAAACAACCCCTCCGCACAGGTAGGTGATACAGACAATGTATTCTTCAGTTCAAGTGTTCCTTCGCCTAGACTTATTGCCTAACGAAAGCAAAAGATTCTCAATCCGCCAACTATTTACCATAGTGAAGGGAGAATGTGAATGGCATACTTTTCCCAAGAGTATTGCATTATGTGAAACGCAAACAGGATTCGTCCAGTTATTTGCAAAAGAAATAGTCTCGCGAGTGTCCATTTTCGATATTATCAATATATATTTATATATTATATATATATATAATATAATATATATATATATAAGGATTGAATGCATAATATATCGTCTGGCCTTTTCAGTTTGCCAACCTTTAGTAGTCAGTTAGAAACTTCAGCTATGATGAAAATTTATACTGTCCGTTATCATAAGTGGCTCCTACTAAGGTTTCTATGTAATGGACCTGTTCATTAGATTAAGTCTATATTGAATATAATTAAACATATTAAAAATGTGTTTTCAATATTTGTGCGCAGATACTGGCAATTAATAAAAAAAACATTATGGGCAACACTATATATATCTATATATATATATAGTGTTGTGTGTGCGTATGTGTGTGTGTTGTGTGTGTATACATTTGTGTGTTTTTATATATGTGTGTCTAACTTGTATTATATGTGTATGATACATGTGTACAGTATATAAGCATTGTGTGTTTGTATATATTGTGTGTCTACTTGTATCTATATGTGTATATTACATGTGGAATGTATATACATGTGAATTGTGTGTATAAATATAGTTGTAGCATATAATATATAGTATATATATATATATATAATATATATATATATTATGCGTCACCCAAAACTATGACGCCGAAACGAGCCATAAACTACCTGTGCTCCCTGAAATACTTGTTGTGTGTGTGGAAAGATGTGCAAGACTACAGGAGCGTTTAAAACGACATAAGGAATACATAGGAACGAACTTCCAGTACTTTGCTGCTAGAGGTGTTCATATCTGCAACACCTTGCCATAGAATGTAAGACTTTAGCTGGGCTAAAAAGCCCATTTCACGCAGCTCACCATGAATGTTTTTTGTTGATCCGGTTATTTCTTTCTTATGGATAGAGACACACTTGTCTAATGTTATCTTTGTGGCATGCCAGATGGAAATAGAGATATTTTTGAACACCTTGTATATACTAGGAAAAACGTGAAGAAGCCTTAATTTTCCAGAGCTGTGTTTAAATATCCAGGTGTGTACGCACTCTAGTCGGCAAACTCTGGTGGCAATGGTAACCACCTCCCAACAAGAGGACAATCGCTTTGAACCAATTGCTATGTTGAGACGAGGGGGGGGGGGGGGGGGGGGGGGGAGGGGGGGGGGTGTATTGAAAATTGAGACATGGAATTCGCAAATGAAAAATAACATTCTTCATAAACTTCCTCAAAGTTATCGAATATCCTGACTTTTGATGAAGCCTCGCCATGACCCATTTCTAAAGATTCCGCTATAAATTAATTTGGATGAGAATCTGGACTGTTTGATGTCTGTTCATTCAGTTTATATACATTTCCTGACGAAAAATAAAAATAAACTTGCCCTATTAGGTGTTGGTACTTGCTTTTTTCTTTGTTCTTTCGATGTAAATCCCAAATTGAATCAATTTGGTTTCTTTACACTTGGTGTCGAAAATGCCGACTCCTGTTCCGTCATAAAATTTCGTTAAATTGTATAATTTGATGTTTTGAGTGGCATATTGCTTTCGTTTTCAATCTTATGTTCGTCTTTTTCTCGTATGTCTTTCTTAACAAATTTCTATTCTTGTTTATAATCCCGTCAACATTTTACGCACAGCAAACTGGGAAAACCAACATTCTATGCGTAAACAAATGACTATATCAAATAGAAATTATACTTGAAACCAGTATAATCCTTGATATCTCGGTAATACTTGATATATGATTATAAAAATACTCTTACGAAACAACTACAAAAAATGTAAATATAACGTACAATGAATGAACGATTCCCTAACACATTACATTAAAAACCGAAGGTAGGCTCCGGGTTATGACATTAAACTGTATCTGATGATGAGCTCCAGTCTAGAGATCTGATGTGGAGTACCTATTCATTGCCCTTATTTTAGATACACTCTGACTGCTACATTGTATTAGCGAGTTAGACACCAGTGTGTCATTACGTCACTTTCGGACTAATCATGGGAAAGTATTAACTCCCCTCATTTCCCAGCTATGGGTTAAGTAGTACCACACTATTCTTCACAAGTATTTCAAGACACTGAGTAACCCATGAGTTGTTGATATTCCTTAAGAACAATATGTAGATATATATACGAAGTACGGACTCTAAACTGAATCTGAGGTAATCCCGTGGTGCAGTTGCTAACGGTGCTGGCACTGCATATCGTAGTGATTTCAAACTTCAGTCCGGTTCAAACTCAGTGGCGCACTATTACATTCACTTTCAGAATATAATGTTTGGGGGGAGCCACGGACGAGTGGATAACGTACTGGACTTATTACAGTTGCAGTAAGCGAGTTGAACTCAGGTTGCCCTATTAAGTTCACTTGCAGACGAATACCCTTGGGAAATGTATGAACACCCCCATCCCAGCTATGGATTTAAATGGAAATGGAGGACGGCGAAACGAGTGAAATCCTGGACGAAGCAGCTTGCATTTCCTATGCGTGATAACCTTGGGATAGGTATTGAATCAAACTATTCTCCCTTCTGCTATGGGTAAATAGTAGCGACAGACTATGACCTCTAAACTTGTTAGGAAACCGCCAAGAAAACAACTAAATTCAAAGCTGATAAACTGCCTTAAAATGACCTTGTATCACTATCATACTCGCCGCGAAGGGTTGATATATATATATATATACTATATATATTAATATATATATATATATATATATGAAAGATCGTTGGATGAGCAAGAAACTTAAAAGTGAGCCGTCTGGTCGATGGCCGACTACGGTGGGCTAAAGAATACACTGACTTTTATTCATTGCTGAAAAAAGATGGTCCGGTATAACACTAGACTGGTGAGGCTTCAGTTTTGGAAATCAGAAGAGTGCTGGAGCACACTTTCATGGGTATTACACTTATGTTCTGCTCTGTCCGGGGTGTAGTACCTGTTAGGGTCCCATATATGGGACAAATAGATCTGTTAATATATTCGCATTTGATAGACCCGTGTGTAAAAAAAGCTCCTATGAAACAACTTACATAAATGTAATATAAACGTACAATGCACACGATTCGCTTAACATTTAGGCATGAAATAATACCTGGACAGGGTGGGCATGCGTTAAAATCAATCAATTAATCAATCGACTAGTAAACATACATTTCGAAATATTAGATATGAAATAAATGAACATAATTCTCAAATCTCTAGCATAAAATAATCTAGAAGGGTTTACATGCCTTTAAAATCATTAATCAACGATTGCTAAATAATACATTGCGGAAAAATGTGAATGTCAATTCTCTAACCTCTAGGCATAAATAACCATAAACGAGTTAACATGCGTTTTAAAATCATCAAACATGTATAAGTTTTCCTGTAAAAAGAATTTTCAGTTATAACTGTAATTATTGTATTATACCTTGATTTTTTTATTCGATACGAAGTAAAAAAATAAAAATTTAAAAAAAAAGCGAGAAAAAAAAGAAGCTGGGTAAACATCTCTAAATGGTGGTGATCCCTTAATTACTTGCCAGGGTAGTATTTATTCCACCTGCTCATCGTAAAATCCTTTTCCTCACATTACTTGTGCCGGTCTTAATCTATGTCTTATTGAGTTCCGTGCAAAGCAAGTTGTCAGCTTGTTATTCATATTACTCACTTTCCCAGAATAACCAGAATGCAGATGTTTCAATTAGAAAAAACTTACGACGTGTGCGTGAGAATTTGCTAACTTTTTCTTTTATAGGTGCGTGTGTCTTGAGAGTGAAGGGTGGCGACGGTATGGGTACGGCGAACTGAATTCCGGGTGAGTCGTTTCTATTCCATTCCAGTTGATATTCTGGTTGATAGTTATTTTACTGAAGCTTAGTTAGAGGTATGCACAAGACAGAAGTTAGGGGTGTCCAGTGAGATCGAACTCACCATTCAATGGTCTGCTAATTCTAGAATGATAACCATTACACCCCATGAGGTGCCAAATATTTTCTGGTATAAGTTATTTACTTGGATTAGCGCTTAGATGTGCCGTGACAAGGCCAGATGTTATGAGAATTGAAACTCATATTCAATGGTTCTGTTAATCTAGTTTGCTAACCATTACACCCATGAGTGCCAAAATTTTCTGGTTATAGTTTATTTACTTTAAGATTAGCTTAGATGTGGCCAAGACCAGATGTATGAGAATTGAACTACTATATCAATGGGTCTGTAATCTAGTTTGCTAACCATTACACCCCATGAGGTGCCCAAATATCTTTCTGTATAGTTATTTACTAAGATTAGCTTAGATGTGGCACAAGACCAGATGTATGAGAATTGAAAACTCTATATCAATGGTTGTTAATCTAGTTTGCTAACCATTACACCCATGAGTGCCCAAATATTTCCTTGGTATAGATGTACTAATGAAACTACTTTATTATAGACTGTCCAAACACCTGAATCGGCCAATCAGCTGATCGGCCAATCCAAAATGCTCAAACGTGTATTTAATGACTATTAAAGGCGTTGATAAATTGTCCTAGAATTTACTCGCTGGAGGCACGGACTAACAGCGAGAATTTACAGCTTCTACTGCAAGACATGATAAACTCTTTAACACGGAATCAGCTGACAAGGGATTAAAACTGATACTACATCTTTCTACTTTCATGAAAGATCACACTTTATGCCACAAGGGATCTCCACTGTAAAAACTGTTTTCACCTACAGACCTAAAATGGCCACGCGAATGTAACAGATTCCCATTAAGAGGAAAGCATGCATCCATTTCCACATATTCTCTGTCCCATCGACCGGTTCTCTTGGGTAAATATTTAATTCTAACGTGATAGAGAAGAAAGATGAGAAAGAAATACGAAAAACAAAAGCAAAAAAATAGAAAATAAAAACACGTCTATGATTATGTTACCAGCTCAGTATGTATTTACCCAACCCCTTCGCACCGTTAGGATGTGACACAAGATTCCCAAGTATGGGGGGGGGGGGGGGGGGGCGACATCCAACGAGGATGGAACTGCTATTCAGTAAGTTAATGGATCTGTGCGAACTAGCTTGCCTAACCATTACACTTCGATGGGGTGCCCTAATCTACCCAAACTCGTTTGTCACGGGAATAGGAGTGACACAAGATACAAGTATGAGTGCATCAAACGTAGGATCGAACTCGCATTCATTAGTAATTGATCTTGCTAACATTACACCAAGATTGACAGAAAATGTGATTCCCCACGGTCAGTATTGAAAAGGTATTATTGAAGTGTGTATGTACCAAACCATTCAATCACAAGAAGGTTGCGACACAAGCCATTTTAACGGAGATGTTAGTTGTTCCTTTTCTTAACAGATTGCTATAGCAGTTCAAAGAGCCCAGTTTTGTCCAACTATTTACTCTGGGGTATTTGGAGTCCTACATTTTTTAATGAGTTGGTATTTACAACCGTCTCCATGGTTAGGATCTAACCCAAAGTCGCAACTATGAAGCTGCTAGCGAGCCATCAAACCGCTATTCAGTAGTAATGTTTGCACGAATAGCTGCAATTGCACCACGATGGAACCCTACCTTTCTCAAGAGTATTAGAGAGATTGTGAATGCAAACAGGCCTTGTCGAGGATTTGAACTTTGGGCGCCGAATTTATTTTCTCCAGTATAATTGCTACGCCACGAGCGCCTCACTATTGAATGTATGTGTGTGTGAGTTGACGAATCGATGAGAAGGATGTATGCGTGAAAAAATCGGTTGATACAATCACAATCCGTAGGCAAATTTCTTGAAAGCTGTTGCTTATGAGTTGAACCTCAATGAAACTACATAATGAATGTGACAATTGTCACAATTATTATTGTCTACTATTTATAATTTCATTATTCATATAATTTTATGACTACAATGCATGACCAACCAGAAAACTAGTATTATCTGCGTTATTCGGGACTTATTGTCCCCATCTTCAATAGTCGAATATCTGATAAATACTAATCTCCAAGCCCTCATCTAAAACATTCAGAGAAACCAGAAACTATCCTAAAAATTACATATAAAATTCTCAGGAATAATCTACAATGCGACTGAGGAATTGGAGACCGGCGAGAATTGAAAACCATCAGATCTCCAAACACTGTTGGCGAGAATACTGAATCAAGTGCTGAAGTGCTGAAGGACTGCTGTCGCCCAATGTTCATCATAGCCCAGTCCACTATAGTGGGAAATAATAAATCAATTACAATGCAATTTGTACAAATAGCTAACAAAAGTACAACATGCTAATAACGTGTAGGTCTTCTCTTGCATTCTAAGCTATTAGTACAAGTTATCTATTAGTACAAATTGCATATATATATATATATATATATATATTATATATGTGTGTGTTGTGTGTGTGTGTATGTGTGTGAAGTTCTTGGGCTGTCCATAATTAATTGCGTTATTGAGTGCAGCTGCAGGGATCAGTTGAAATCTGTAACATTACATGCACAGTAGCGTTTAATGCTAAACGCATGCGAAAGCTTAAAAAGTACCGGGTAGTCAGCTCGAGGTTTTGGCATTTACGCACGATGGTATCCCGTGGATAAAAAAAAACTTAGACCAATTACGAACTTGTGAATAGTTTCCGATCAATCATTCGACAGTAAAACGATTTAAGTAAGGAGTCTGAGTGACACAAGTTCTCCTTAGATCTCCAGGACTCCTCTGAGTATTATAGCGATTGCAGTAGTGCAGTAGTATGGATGGTTCATTCTTCTTTGAATTTCCGGATCCTCTTGTCTTTTTTACATGTTATTCGGACCGTTCCAAGGCACCAACTACAATTGGTTTATTATTATTATTATTATTATTAATTATTATATTATTATTAATTATTATCTGTTCCTCTTCTACCTCTAAGTTTTCTCTCTACGCTGGCCGGGTTAAGTTCTCTGGTTCTCGCCTTCGTTTGGGTCGGTGTTCGTCTTGGTCTTTCTCTCGGGTCGCCTTCTTTGTATTCATCTTAGTTCTTATTTAATTACTCTTAGTTTTATCAATGAAGTCTTCGTTTGTTTTGTAAACGTTTTTATTACCCCAAACGCAATCTTTATTATTATTATCATCTGTTTCCTTTGCCATCTTCGCATTCTGCTAACAACACCATAACTTCATACCGATTCTATACGTGAATATTTTAAACCAATCAGATAACACATTCCCAGGTTAATCAGGCGCCAAAGGCAGAACATTGCTGACATCTATGATTCTTCTCCAAATTAACGTAAACTTGGATGTTTTTGTTTATTGATTTAGACATGTCAACCATGTTGGGTATATTTATGCCGAGAATTTTGTGTCATTTCATGCTTGATGGGGAGTATCGAAAATTTAAAAAAAATAATTTAAAATTTTAACTCTATTTTCTATTGGTCCCATAGATGGGACCGCTGAAAGTTACTACCGCTCCGTCAAAGTGTACCTAAGAATGAGAGCGATGAGAGGTACTCCAAACTATCCCAGAGCCTCTGAAATTGGAACTTCATCATCAGCTGCCAGTTTAACGTCATACTCAGGACACGTAACCGTCGAATTTAGATATTTACATACATACAAATGAATTGCGCTACCCCATCATGATGTAAACATTATGCTTGGGATGTATTCAGTTCAAGTCCTTCCTCGGTTCCTGGAATAGATTTTCTCGCGTTGATGAACCATTCATTCATTTTTGTATTGTTTTGTTCGTTTCCCCAGAATGTTGTTCATTCACGTCCGGTTGTTGAATTTCTCATGCTTTCCCCATTTACTGTTGATGGAATTTGTTTTCGTTATTTTGAATGTCCTGGTTTGCTTGATTCTTGGATTCTGTTTTGATCTTTTGAGTTCCCTAAATTAGCAAATATTTTTGGTTTATTTCTTCTTGTTGAATTGTCTGTCTTAGTTATTGTCCTTTCACAATTTTAGTTTCATGCGCCGTCGATGTTTCCTTTTCTTCAGTACTTTGGCATGTCCAGTAATTAGTTATTATTATTATATTTGAATTATACAGTGTTAAGCTGCTGGTCTTTCGCGATGAGAAATCTCCTCTGCGTCCCCAGGACCACTTCTGAGTATTCTATTCGATCTAACAATGCCGTATCCGATGATCTCGATTCCTCCTCGTTTGTACCCCCCCCCAGTCTGTTTTCTTTGACCTTTAGGGCCGTTCCAATAGCTCGACTACAATCGGTACCATCTTATTTTATATTCTTGAGTTCTTTCAATTACAGAAGATAACTTATTATCTAGGATCTTGCGGCGGACCAAGAGTTGAAAAGAAAGGAACGAAAAGATAGATAAATACTTGTGAACTGAAAGAACTCAAGAATTGAAAATAAAGATGGTACGATTGTAGTCGAGCTATTGGAACGGCCCTAAAAGTTCAAGAAAACAGACTGGGGGGGGTACCAAATCGGAGGAGGAATCGAGAAATCATTCGGATTAACGGCATTGTAAGATCGAATAGAATACTCAGAAGTGTCCTGGGGACCAGAGGAGATTCCTCCAGCGAAAGACCAGCAGCTAACAACTGTATAAAAAATTCAATATAATAATAATAATTACTGGGACATGCAAAGCAAAATACGAAGAAAAGGAAAACATCGACGGACGCAATGAAATCTAAATTGTGAAAGGACAATAACTAAGACAGACAATTCAACAGAAGAAATAAACCAAAAATATTTGCTAAGTTTAGGGAACTCAAAAGATACAAAACAGAATCCAAGAATACAAGCAAAACAGGACATTCCAAAATAACGAAAACAAATTCCATCAACAAAAATGTAATGGGAAAGCATGACGAAAATTCAACAACCGGACGTGAATGAAACAAAACATTTTCTGGGGAAAACGACAAAAAACAATACAACAAATGAATGAGGTTCATCAACGCGAGAAAAATCTATTCCAGGAACCGAGGAAGGACTGAAAACTGAAATACATCCAAGCATAAGTTACATAATGAATGGGTAGCCAATTCATTTTGTTATGTAGTGTAGAATATCTAAATTCGACGGTTTACGTGTCCTGAGTATGACGTTAAACTGCAGCTGATGATGAAGTTCCAATTTCAGAGCTCGGGAAGTTTGGAGTACCTCTTCATCGCTCTCATTCCTAGGTACACTTTGACCCGGAGCGGTAGTACTTTCAGCGTCCCATCTATGGGACCAAATAGAAAATATGGTTTTTAAAAAATTTTTAAATTATTTTTTTTTAAATTTTCGATACCCATCAAGCATGAATAGAACAAAATGTCTTCGGCATAAAATAACCCAACAATGGTTGACATGTCCTAAAATCAAATAACAAAACATCCACAGTTTACGGTTAATTTTGGAGAAGAATCATAGAATGTTACAGCATGTTCTGCTTTTGGCGCCTGATTAACTGGGATGTGTTATTCTGATTGGTTTAAAATATCACGTATCTAGAATCGGTATGAGAGTTAGTGTGTTGTTAGCAGATGCGAAGAATGGCAAAGGAAACAGATGATAATAATAATAAAGATTGCGTTTGGGGTAATAAAAACGTTTACATAAAACAAACGAAACTTCATTTGATAAAAACTAAGATGTCAATTAATAAGAACTAAGATGAATACAAAGATAGGCGACCCGAACGAAAGACCAAGACGACACCAGACCCAGACGAAGAGCGAGACCAGAGAACTTAACCCGGCCAGCGTAGACGAGAAAACTTAGAGGTAGAAGAGGAAACAGATAATAATAATAATAATAATAATAATAATAAATAATAATAAAATAATAAAACCAATTGTAGTTGGTGCACTTGGAACGGTCCCGATAAACATGTAAAAAAGACAAGAGGATCCGGAAATCAAAGAAGAATTTGAAACCATCCATACTACTGCACTACTGCAATCGGCTATAATACTCAGAGAGTCCTGGAGATCTAAGGAGACTTGTTGTCACTCAGACTCCTTACTTAAAATCGTTTACTGTCGAATGATTGATCGGACACTATATCAACAAGTTCGTAATGTTTCTAAGTTTTTTTTTTATCACGGGATACCATCGTGCGTAAATGCCAGAAACTCGAGGCTGACTACCCGGTACTTTTTAAGCTTTCGCATGCGTTTAGCATTAAACGCTACTGGCATGTATGTTACAGATTTCACTGCATTCCCTGCAGCTGCACTCAACTAACGCAATTTAATTATGGACAGCCCAAGAACTTGCACACACATACACAACACACACAACACATATATATATATATATATATATATATATATATGCAATTTGTACTAATAGCTAACTTGTACTAATAGCTAAATGCAAGAGAAGACCTACACGTTATTAGCATGTTGTACTTGTTAGCTATTTGTACAAATTGCATTGTAATGATTTATTATTTCCACACCTATAGTGACTGGTGGCCTATGATGAACATTGGGCGACAGCAAGTCTCTTCAGCACTTCAGCACTTTATTCAGTATTCTAGCCAAACAGTGCTGAGATCTGGATGGTTTCAATTCTCGTCCGGGTCTCCAATTCCCTCAGTCGCATTTGTAGATTATTCCCTGAGAATTTTATATGTATCATTTTTAGGATAGTTTCTGGTTCTCTGAATGTTTTAGATGAGGCTTGGAGATTAGTATTATCAGATTATTCGGACTATTGAAGATGGGACAAATAGTCCGAATAACGCAGATAATACTGTTCTGGTTTGGTCATAGCATTGTAAGTCATAAATTATATGAATAATGGTAAATTATAAATAGTAGACAATAATAATTGTGACTAAATTGTCACATCTCATTATTGTAGGTTTCATTGAGGTTCAAACTTCATAAGCAACAGCTTTCAAGATTTGCACTACGGATGTGTGATTGTAATCAACCGATTTTTTCCAACGCATACATCCTTCTCATCGATTCGTCAACTCACACACACACATACATTCATAGTGAGGCGCTCGTGGCGTAGCAATTATACCTGGAGAAAATAAATTCGGCGACCAAAGTTCAAATCCTCGACAAGGCTGTTTGCATTTCACATATCTCTAATACTCTTGAGAAAGGTAGGGTGTCCATCGTGGTGCAATGCAAGCTATTCGTGCAAAACCATTACTACTGAATAGCGGGTTTGATGCTCGCTAGCAGCTTCATAGTTGCGACTTTGGGTTAGATCCTACCCATGGAGAACGGGTTTGGTAAATACCAACTCATGAAAAAATGTAGGACTCCAAATATCCCCAGAGTAAATAGTTGGACAAACTGGGCTCTTTGAACTGGCTATAGCAATCTGTTAAGAAAAAGGAAAACTAACTATACTCCGTTTAAAAATGGCCTTGTGTCGCAACCTTCTTGTGATTGAATGGTTTGGTAAATACACACTTTCAATAATACCTTTCAATACTGACCGTGGGGATAACATTTTCTGTACCATCTTGGTGTAATGGTTAGCAAGATCAATTACTAATGAATAGCGAGTTCGATCTACGTTTGATGCCTCATACTTGTGATCTTGTGTCACATCCTACCCGTGACAAACGAGTTGGGTAGATTAGGGCACCCCATCGAAGTGTAATGGTTAGCAAGCTAGTCGCACAGATCCATTACTACTGAATAGCGAGTTCCATCCTCGTTGGATGTCCCATACTTGCGATCTTGTGTCACATCCTACGCGTGGCGAAGGGGTTGGGTAAATACATACCTGACTGGTAACATAATCATAGACGTGTTTTTATTTTCTATTTTTTGCTTTTGTTTTTCGTATTTCTTTCTCATCTTTCTTCTCTATCAACGATTAGAATTAAATATTTACCCAAGAGGACCGTCGATGGGACAGAGAATATGTGGAAATGGATGCATGCTTTCCTCTTAATGGGAATTGTTACGATTCGCGTGGCCATTTTAGGTCTGTAGGTGAAAACAGTTTTACAGTGGAGATCCCTTGTGGCATAAAGTGTGATCCTTTCATGAAGTAGAAAGATGTAGTATCAGTTTTAATCCTTGTCAGCTGATCCGTGTTAAAGAGTTTATCATGTCTTGCAGTAGACAGCTGTACAATTCTCGCCTGTTAGTCCGTGCCTCCAGCGAGTAATTCTAGGACAATTTATCAACGCCTTTAAATAGTAAATTAAATACACGTTTGAGCATTTTTGATTGGCCGATTCAGCTGATTGGCCGATTCAGCTGTTTTGGAACAGTCTATAAATATAAGTAGTGTTCATTAGTACATCTTATACCAGGAAATATTTGGGCACCTCATGGGGTGTAATGGTTAGCAAACTAGATTAACAGACCATTGATATAGAGTTCAATTCTCATACATCTGGTCTTGTGCCACATCTAAGCTAATCTTAGTAAATAATATACCAGAAAATATTTGGGCACCTCATGGGGTGTAATGGTTAGCAAACTAGATTAACAGACCATTGATATAGAGTTCAATTCTCATACATCTGGTCTTGTGCCACATCTAAGCTAATCTTAGTAAATAACTATACCAGAAAATATTTGGGCACCTCATGGGGTGTAATGGTTAGCAAACTAGATTAACAGACCATTGATATAGAGTTCAATTCTCATACATCTGGCCTTGTCCCACATCTAAGCTAATCCTAGTAAATAACTATACCAGAAAATATTTGGGCACCTCATGGGGTGTAATGGTTATCATTCTAGATTAGCAGACCATTGATGGTGAGTTCGATTCTCACTGGACACCCCCTACTTCTGGTCTTGTGCCATATCTAAGCTAAGCTTAGTAAATAACTATACCAGAAAATAATCCAACTGGAATGGAATAGAAACGACCTCACCCGGAATTCAGTTCGCCGTACCCATAACCGTACGCCACCCTCACTCTCAAAAGACACACGCCTATAAAAGAAAAAAAGTTAGCAAATCTCACGCACACGTCGTAAGTTTTTCTTAATTAGAAACATCTGCATTCTGTTATTCTGTTGGAAAGTGAGTAAATATGAAATATACAAGCTGACAATTGCTTTGCACGGAACTCAATAAGACATAGATTAAGACCGAGCACAGTAATGTGAGGGAAAAGGATTTTACGATGAGCAGGTGTGAATAAATACTACCCCTGGCAAGTAATTAAGGGATCACCACATTTAGAGGATGTTTACCCAGCTTCTTTTTTTTCTCGCTTTTTTTTTAAATTTTTATTTTTTTTACTTCGTATCGAATAAAAAAATCACAGGTATAATACAATAATTACAGTTTAATAACTGAAAATTCTTTTTACAGGAAACTTATACAAATGTTTGATTGATTTTAACGGCATGTTAACTCGTTTATGGTTATTTTATGCCTAGAGGTTAGAGAATTGTACATTCACATTTTTCGCAATGTATTATTTAGCAATCGGTTTGATTAATTGATTTTAAAGGCATGTAAACCCTTCTAGGATTATTTTATGCCTAGAGATTTGAGAATTATGTTCATTTTATGTTCATATCTATATTTTTCGAAATGTATTGTTTACTAGTCGGATTGATTAATTGATTGATTTTAACGGCATGCCACCCTGTCCAGGATTATTTCATGCCTAAATGTTAAGGAATCGTGTGCATTGTACGTTTATATTTACATTATGTAGTTGTTTCATAGGAGCTTTTTTACACACGGTCCTATCAAATGCGAATATATTTAACAGATCTATTTGTCCCATATATGGGACCCTAACAGGTACTACAACCCCGGAACAGAGCAGACATAAGTGTAATACCCATGAAAGTGTGCTCCACACTCTTCTGATTTCCAAAACTGAAGCCTCACCAGTCTAGTGTTATACCCAGGACCCATCTTTTTTCAGCAATGAATAAAGTCAGTGTATTCTTAGCCCCACCGATAGGTCGGCCATCGACCAGAACGGGCTCACCTTTTACAGTTTCTTGCTCATCCAAAACGATCTCATATATATATATATATATATATATATAATATATATATATATATATATATATATCAACCCCTTCGCGCGAGTATGATGTGATACAAGGTCAATTTCTTAAGCGGAGTTTATCAGCTTTGAATTTAGTGTTTTCCTTGGCTGGTTTCCTAACCAAGTTTAGAGGCATAGTCTGTCCTACTATTTACCCATAGCAGAAGGGAGAATAGTTTGATTCATACCTATCCAAGGTTATCAGCGCAATAGGAAATGCAAGCTGGCTCGTCCAGGATTTCAACTCGTTTCGCCGTCTCCATTTCCAATTTAATCCATAGCTGGAGGGATGGGGGTGTTCATACATTTCCCAAGGGTATTCGTCTGAAAGTGAACTTAATAGCGCAACTGGAGTTCGAACTCGCTTACTGCAATGTAATAGTCCAGTACGTTATCCACTACGTCACGTGGACTCCCCCCCCAAACATTATTATTCTGAAAGTGAATGTAATAGTGCGACTGAAGTTTGAACCCGTGACTGAAGTTTGAAATCACTACGATATCGCAGTCCAGCACGTTAGCAACTGCACCACGGGGATTACCTCTAGATTCAGTTTAGAGTCGTACTTCGTATATATATCTACATATTGTTCTTAAGAATATCAACACTCATGGGTTACTCAGTGTCTTGACAATACTTGTAGAAGAATAGTAGTGGTACTACTTAACCCATAGCTGGGAGAATGAGGGGAGTTAATACTTTCCATGATTAGTCCGAAAGTGAACGTAATGACACAACTGGTGTTCTAACTCGCTAATTACAATGTAGCAGTCAGAGTGTATCTAAAAATAAGGGCAATGAATAGGTACTCCACATTTCAGATCTCTAGAACTGGAGCCTCATCATCAGATACAGTTTAATGTCATACCCAGGAGCCTACCTTCGGGTTTTTTATGTCAATGTGTTAGGGAATCGCATTCATTGTACGTTTATATTTACATTTTTGTAGTTGTTTCGTAAGAGTATTTTATAATCATATATCAAGTATTCCGAGATACAAAGGATTATATGGTTTCAAGTAATAATTTCTATTTGATAATAGTCATTTGTTTACGCATAGATGTTGGTTGTTCCCAGTTTGCTGTGCGTAAAATTTGACGGGATTATAAACAAGATAAGAAATTTGTTAAAGAAAGACATACGAGAAAAGAACGACATAAGATTGAAAACTGAAAGCAATATCCACTCAAAACATCAAATATACAATTTAACGAATTTTATGGACGGAAACAGGAGTCGGCATTTCCGACACAAGTGTAAGAAACCAATTGATTCAATTTGGGATTTACATCGAAAGAACCAAAGAAAAAAAGCAGTACCAACACCTAAATAGGGCAAAGTTTATTTTTATTTTTCGTCAGGAAATGTATATAAACTGAATGAACAGACATCAAAACAGTCCAGATTCTCAATCCAAATTAAAAATTTATAGCGGAATCTTTTAGAAATGGGTCATGGCGAGGCTTTCATCTACAAGTCAAGGGATATTCGATAACTTTGAGGAAGGTTTATGAAGAATGTTATTTTTCATTTGCGAATTCCATGTCTCAATTTTTCATACTCGTCTCACATAGCAATGTAGCGATTGTCCTCCCTTGTTGGGAGTGGTTCCATTGCCACCAGAGTTTGCCACTAGAGTGCGTACACACCCTGGATATTTAACACAGCTCTGGAAAATTAGCTCTCTTTCACGTTTTCCTAGTATATACAAGGTGTGTCAAAATATCTCTATTTCATCTGGCATCCACAAAGATACATTAGACAAGTTTGTGTCTCTATCCATTAAGAATAAGAATACCGGAAATCAACAAAAAAACAATTCAATGGTGAGCTGCGTGAATGTGGCTTTTTAGCCAGCTAAAGTCTTACATTCTATGGCACAGGTGTTGCAGATATGAACACCTCTAGCAGCAAGTACTGGAAGTTCGTTCCTATGTATTCTCTTATGTCGTTTTAAACCTTCTGTAGTCTTGCACATCTTTCCACACACACAACAAGCTATTTCAGGGAGCACAGGGTAGTTTATTGGCTCGTTTCGCCGATGCATAGTTTGGTGACGCATATATATATATATATATATATATATATATATATATATATATATATATGCTCACAAATATATTTATACACACATATTCACATGTATATACATGTCCACATGTATATACACATATAGATACAAGTAGACACACATATATACAAACACACAAATGTATATACATGTACACATGTATATACACATATAGATACAAGTAGACACACATATATAAAAACACACAAATGTATACACACACAACACACACACATACGCACACACACACACATATATATATATATAAATATATATAGTGTTGCCCATAATGTTTTTTTTATTATGTTGGCCAGTATCTGCGCACAAAATATTGAAAACACATTTTTAATATGTTTAATTATATTCAATATAGAATTATATCTAATGAACAGGTCATACCATAGAAACCTTAGTAGGAGCCACTTATTGAATAACGGACAGGTACTAAATTTTCATCATAGCTGAAGTTTCTAACTGACTAACTAAAGGTGCAAACTGAAAAGGCCAGACTGATCATATTATGCATTCAATCCTTATATATATATATATATATATATATATATATATATATATATATATATATATATTGATAATATCGAAAATGGACACTCGGCGAGACTATTTCTTTCAAATCCTGGACGAATCTGTTTGCGTTTCACATAATGCTAATACTCTTGGGAAAAGTATGCATTCAACTATTCTCCCTTCAGCTATGGTTAAATAGTTGGGCGGATTGAGATCTTTTGCTTTCGTTAGGCAATAAGTCTAGGCGAAGGAAAACTTGAACTTGAAGAAATTCACATTGTCTCGTATCACCTACCTGTGCGGAGGGGTTGTTTATATGTATATATATATATAATATATATATATATATATATATATATATACAGGTTTGTCAAAAAATTATCGAAATTTTTGTACTTTTTTGATACTCCTTGTAATCTGAAAAAATTAACGTTCCATTCATTGTTCATTTCTATTTTGGTAAACAGATTCAATCTCGATACTTTTATGACACACCTTATATATATATATATATATATAGCAACCCCTCCGCACGAGCAGGATGTGACACAAAGTCAATTTCTTAAGCGGAGTTCAACAGGTTTGAATTCAGAGTTTTCCTTCTCCTAGACCGGTTGCCTAACCAAGATTACAGATCCCACTCTGTCCTACTATTTATCCATAGCTGGAGAGAGAGTAGGATTCATACCTATCCCAAGGGTATTAGCGCAAAGTGAAATGCAATTACCACATCCAGGATTTGAACTCGGGGCGACGAGTCCATTTCTCATGACTTTAACCATTACACCACACACTT
>CM042140.1:127333553-127353553 GCA_023376005.1 Doryteuthis pealeii | reverse complement strand
GGCCAGTTCAGCCACTTGCGCAGATGCAATTAAAAATGTACAATACGTCACCGTCTTTAACAGACGGAAGGATGCCAACAATGTTGAGTCAAGAATCATTCCCTGCTGTTGATACCATGTAACCCAGCACAAATGTTACATATTACTTGGAGAGGGTGTAACTCTGTTCAGTAACCCCCATTACTCTGAGAGTTACACAACTCTGATGATCTAAAACATGTACATATATTTAGTCTCTTGCACAATTCCCAATGGATCACCTTTCCAACCCAGTCCTGCCTAACCTTGTATTCTCTTTGTGCTAGTTTGCTGCATTCCTTTAGCGCATGGTTAATTGTCTCATCTCTGTCTCCACACACCCTGTATTATTATAATTAATATTATTATTATTATTATTATTATTATTATCATTGTAGTAGTAGTAGTAGTAGTAGTAGTATATTTGTTGTACCATGTGCCCAGTTGGACACCTTCGCGCTAATAGCCCTTGGGAACGGCGTGGGTCCATCTCTTCTCCCTCTCCCCTAGCAATGCATAGCTAGTGTGACAAACTAGGTTCTTTAGTCTTGGTAAAGGAGCCAGCCTACGAGAAGGCGAACTCTGAAGTTAAAGCAGCTGTACTCCACTTAAGGATTGACTTTGTGTCGCATCCTGTCGGTAGCGGAGGAGTTGGGTAAATACACACTTGAAACATTTGATTTGAGCAGATAAGATTTTTCATATGTTTATCTATTAAAGATTTCAGATTTGTCATCAACAGCTTTCTCTTCATTACTCATTTTTTGGGGTTAGGTTTTCTTTTAATTTAATTTTTGCTGCGTTCTATCGCAACATTAAGGTTTTTTTTACAAGTTGTAATAACTTAATAATCTAATCCGCATGGACCAGAGAAAAAACAAGAAAACACAATAACAAGAATACTACTACTACTACAATTAATACTACAAGAATACTACTACTACTACAATTAATACTACAAGAATACTACTACTACTACAATTAATAATAATAATAATAATAATATAGGGTGTATATATAACAAGAATACTACTACTACTACAATTAATACTACAAGAATACTACTACTACTAATAATAATAATAATAATAATACTAATAATACTACTACTACTACTACTAATAATAATAATAATAATAATAATTAGGGTGTATATATAACAAGAATACTACTACTACTACTAATAATAATAAATAATAATAATAATAATATAATAATATAGGGTGTATATATAACAGAATACTACTACTACTACAATTAATAATAATAATAATAATAATAATAATAATATAGGGTGTATATATAACAAGAATACTACTACTACTACAATAATAATAATAATAATAATAATAATAATAATAATAATAATATATGGTGTGTGGAGACAGAGATGAGATAATCAACCATGTACTAAGCGAATGCAGCAAACTAGCACAACAAGAATACAAAGTTAGACACGACTGGTTTGGAAAGGTGATCAAATGGGAATTGTACAAGCAACTAAGTTTTGACAATTCAACGAAATGGTATATGCATAAACCAGAATCTGTTCTTGAGAATGAAACGCATAGAATTCTCCGGAACTTTGAGATACAGACGGATCGCCTTATCTCAGCCAGAAGACCAGAGCTAGTATCGATTAACAAGAAAAAGAGAACTAATAGCCCCTGTGTTTAAAAAACAAAACAAAAAAAAACATTCTCGCCTATGTGATCTTCAGACCAAGTCTTGTCTGAATATCGCATAAGCGAGAAAGTGTCAGTAAGCAGGTGCCGTTTGACCCCATTTGCATGCTACCTTAACACAACACACACACACACACACACACACATATATATATATATATATATATATATATATATATATATATATGCGTGTGTATGTGCGTGTGTGTTAGTATATTTTCCTTTCCCTTATGTTGTTCTTTTCTTATATTGGGAGAGGTCTCCACTGATGTTACTGAGGCGTTAATAGTGTTATTGACCGATTTCATGCATCACTGACTTCACGGTATGCGGTGCCACCGACCTCCCCAACTTCAGCACCCAGTTTTACGCCAACGGCTTTTTTCCTTTCTCTTGTTCAAGTTTCATTACCCCTATCTTCCCCCGTTCGGGTATCACATGGACTCTTCTAGAAAATTTCAAATAAAGAATTGAAAATAAAGGCAATGTGAAAAAAGAAAAGAAAATCGCATACATAGATTTGCAAAAATAAAAACAGTATCTAAAAAAGAAAGAAAGAAAGAAAGAAAGAAGTAGCAATGGGGAAGTGGTTGATGTAAGAGAGGTGAGAGTAAAAGAGAAATGGAAAGTTCTGGGTGGATGAAAAGGAAGGGGTTTAAAAGGAGTATAAAAGAAAGAAAAGGAGGGAAGTATGGAACTAGACATGGAAGGGAAAGCAACAATTTGCATATATATATATATATATATATATATATATGTAGCAAAGAAAAGTATTTACCAGTCATGTTAGCTGTTCCAAATTTATTTCCAACAATATATATATATATATGGAGAGAGACAGACAGAGAGACAGACAGACAGAGACAGAGAGATTGGAAAAACAATATGTTCCAAAAAAGATTAATTTATTATGTTTGTGTCGACGTTTCGGTTTATATGACACCTTCTATAGGACAGTATTATAAAAAGAAGAGAAAAATAATTTCTTGTTGTTCAAAAGGTGATGGATGTTTTTGAATGACTTGAGAGAAAGGCATATAACCGTTCATTGATCAGCGTTCAAATTGAATATTCGTGACGAGATTGGTACATGCGAAAATGAAAGTCCTATTATTAGATGCATATCCATATTTTACCCCCAATTTTGGCTTTGTGTTTAGAGATTAAATTTGAGGTACGACTGAGATCCTGACACGCTTATGTTAATAGGTTCACTAAAAACATTTAGGTTTCCAAATATATTACGTCGTAGAAAAATATTATTCATCAAAAATCAACATTAAAACATATTACAGCACATGATTTATTATATTGTATTTTATCAAGTTTGTATACAATACAGTGCTGTTTTTCTTATTTAAAAAAAATGAAACAAAAAAATCAGTGTGTTTTTATTTGCGGGAAGAGATGGATCGTAATAATTGTTTTTCAGTTTATTTGAATGGGGTAAATTGATTTGATTTTGAGCAAAAATTGAGATACAAGCGGAACGAATTAAACTCATTACTCAAAGAATTATTTTTCGAACACTTCCAAATTCTTTTTGCGAACACTTCCAAATGTTCTGTATTCTTTTTTTTTTCATAACACTTCCAAATTCTTTTTGCGAACACTTCCAAATTCTCTGTATTCTTACCGTTTTAATTTCAAATATCAAATATTTTGCCTTTCTGTATACTAAAAACACTTTTTAAAATATTTTCTATCATTATCATTTCATTTTATTTTGTATTTCGAATGATAAAAAATAGAATAGATTGTGTACAAGAACTCCCTCTCGGCTGAAATACGTGTCGGCATTTCATTAAACAATTTTTTATCCTTCCAACGTTTTCTTTCCTTTATTTATTTATTTTTTCAACACATTGTCGGATTCACTTCCATTTTATCAACTTACACACACACATACACACACATACACACACACACACACACATATATATATATATATATATATATATATATATATATATATATATATATATACAGAGATAAGGAAAGAAAGGGGGAAAGGGAGATAGAGAGGGAAGGTGTTTAGATATAGGCTTATGAATGAGAAGAGAAAAATCGGACCGAAAACATAAAAATAAAAATAAAGAGTGTGTGAAACTAGAAAGGTAAAATGTTTTGTTTTGATATTAATGTAGTCGATTTTCTTTTGCTTTATCGTCATTTCATTTGTTTATTGAGAATGTTTTAATGCTAATAAACTTGAAGCTTTGTTCTTTATGGGAACTCACATAAATCGGATT
This sequence comes from Doryteuthis pealeii, assembly GCA_023376005.1. Taxonomy (NCBI): domain Eukaryota; kingdom Metazoa; phylum Mollusca; class Cephalopoda; order Myopsida; family Loliginidae; genus Doryteuthis; species Doryteuthis pealeii. The sequence continues at coordinate 127,349,598 of CM042140.1, read as the reverse complement.
GGTAAGCCTCTGAAATTAGTTGACCAGTTCATATAACTAAGTCATTTGGCTGGTCGCATCAAGCCCTAGCACCTATATGATTGTCCCAACCCTATTGTGCTTATAGAAAGCCCCAAACCTTTTTATCATATATATGCTAGAAGGCAGTGGCTGAGGGTTTTTATGTCCTGGGTATGACGTTAATCTTTATTTGATGGTGAGTTTCCAGTTCTGGAGGTCTGAGGAATGTGCAATACCCCTTTATCACCATTTCTTTCAGATCCTCTTTGACCTAGAGTGGTAGTACCTGTTAGGGTCCCATCTAGGGGCTAAATAGAAAGAATGTGTTTAAAACAAATTGAGTACACATCAAGAATGAATAAAACAAACGTAAAACCCAACCAACCAACCAACCAACCAACCGACATCATATAAGTAAGTAATAAAATCTCATCTATTGATAGGAAAGATATGGACAGATTATCAATCATATGGAAATCTGATCTCTGTCTGTCTGTCTGTCTGTCTGTTCTCTCTCTCTCTCTCTCTCTCTCTCTCTCTCTCTCTCTCTCTCTTTGATAAGAGAAAGCGTGAATTCTTCCAAACAGTGACTTTGTTGGTGCTCCTGTATGGCTGCACCACTTGGTCTCTGATGAGACTCTTAGAGAAAGAATACAAGAATACTGCACACTTTCTTGAACAAATCCTGGAAGCAGCACCCCACAAAAAGGAGCTGAACTGTCGCATACCTCCTATCACACAAACCATCCAAGTAAGACGAACAAGACATACAAAACTACTGGAGAAGCAATCACGAGCGCCTAAGTAACGTTATTCTGTGGACACCTACACATGGACAGGCCAGTGTAGGCCGGTCAGCAAAACATACCTCAGTCAGTTCTATGTGGATACTGGACGAATGTGAAAGACCTGCCAGGAATAATGACCGATAGGGACTGGAGGCGAATGAGAATCATGGGAATCCGTACTGTCAACATGACCTGATGATGAATGAACTTGAAATTTCTGCGATATTCTCTAATATCTATTCCAATATCTCCCAATATGACAGGATGTGCAACAATGTCAGTTTTTAAACGGGGTACGGCTGGTTTAAATTTAGAGTTTTCCTTTCCCTAGACTGGTTGTCTAAAAAGGCTATGGCAAGGGAATTCGATATCAGAGGAAGAATTGAGACCATCCAGACAACAACATTGTTAAGATCGGCTAGACTATTCAGAAGAGTCCTGGAGACCCGAGGAGACTTGCTGTCACTCAGACTCCAGTGAAAGGTCATCAGATTGTGTTGGTGTGAAAAACACGCAAGGAGTGAAATAATAATAATAATAATAATAATAATAATAATAATAATAATGAGAAAAAAAGTGAGAAAACTGTGGATCATAAAGGTGAAGATCGTACCAATTGTAATTGGTGCCCTTGGAAAGGTCATCAAGGATCTAGAAGAGAATTTGGGCGAATTAAAAATCAGAGGAAGAATCGAGACCATCCAAACTGTAGCACTGTTAAGATCGGCTGGAATACTCAGAAAGGTCCTGGAGACTTAAGAACACCTGCTGTCACTAAGCCTCCAGTGTACCACCGGGTACGGCAGGTGCGAAAAATTCGATAATAATAATAATAATAATAATAATAATAATAATAAGTGAATGCAGCAAACGCAACGAGAGACTAAGAAAACTCAGATGGACTGAAGGCAGTTATAGTATTTCAAAATTTATGTAATTTTGGTAAATATATCTGATAAATTAAGATGTCAGGGTTATTTGCATTTTTACTCATCTCCCCCTGTGTATATACATTATGATTAAGATTCAATTATAAAAGTGTTTTTAATTCCTAAAATCTTTCCAGTGTACATTTCGGCTTTTTTGTTAAAACATCTTCGGTACGATTAATAGCAGATGTTAAATTCTCCATTCCAAAAATATTTTCAAATTAAAAAAACCAAGAAAATATTTTTAGATGGTTTAACAACACCCCCCCCCCAAAAAAAACCCCCAAGGGGTACAAACTCGGTATTTCGTTTTATCTATAATGATTGTTATGATTAGTTTTTAAAAACGTTTATGTATCACCAGTGAACATTAACATGTTTATAACAGGAGGAAATCGCAAGGATGCTTTGTTAGGTTGAGGTACACATCGTTCTAAAGAGGACAAATAGAGTTATCGGCTGGTCACATCAAGCTCTAGCACCTATATGATTGTCCTAATCCTACTGTCCTTATGGCAAGGCCCAACCCTTTTTATCATATATGTGCTTGAAAACGGTGGCTGAGAGTCTTCATGTTGTGGGTATGATGTTAAACTCTATCTGATAATGAGGTTATATTTCTAGAGCTCTGGGGAATGTGGAGCAACCCTTCTTCACCATTGCTCCCTGGTACACTCTGACCCATTGTGGTAGTACCTGTTAGGGTCCCTTCTGTGGGTTAAATAGAAAAAACATTGTTTATAAAAAAAATGAGTTTAAACATTTTTCTAACAATCTATCGCTAAGAATCTTTCAAAACTTTGTCAGCATTAAATGACCCACCGAGGTTGATATGCCGTAAAACAAAACAAAAGAAAGAAACAAACAAACAAAGAGAGAGGTATCTGGCAATGGCCATCTCCTCTCTCAGAATACATTTGTTAATATTGAGAGTAGTGGTACCAGTATCTAAAGAGAGTACTTGACTTTTCACACTGGTGCACTATTGAATCTGAGACGCATTGGGTAATGGTAATGGTCTACATTGCAGCAAATTGAATCGGCAAAATCCTGGACCGACAAAAAGCCTCCTATCACACAAGCCACTGCTTGAGAAACAAGGAAAAGCTCTCCCGTGGACACACCAGTGTAGGTCGGCCAGTAAAACCCTACATCAATCAGATCTGTGCGGATTTTGGAGGCCGTCTGGAAGACCTGCCCGGGGTTTTGACAGATAGGGACGGGGTGGTGAGATAGAGTCATGGATATCCGTGCTCTCATCGTGTGCTGATCACACACACACACACACACACACACACACACACCACATACATATATATATATATATATATATATATATATATATCAGTCATCAACAGACACGTGTTTCAAAGTTTACTTCTCATCAGTGCGGCTCGACATTTTAACAGCTACCTCTAGCCGGTATCGAAACCCGACAGAATTTTCGTCTGCTAATTTCCTTACCCTTGCGGCTATCAGCGAGCCGTTAGTCTAGGATGATCAATTAATTGCTACATACTTTACGGCAGTATGTTTTTACAATCACCAGAGAACTCTAATCTGTAAACAGACGGGTCACGGATAATGCCAAACGGTGAAGTTACAATTAATGTCCCCCACAGTGCTCAACCATGGAAATGGGAAGCATATATATATATATATATATATATATATATATATATATATATATATATTGTTTCATTCATCAATTCTAACGACACTTATTGGTCAGACACAGACATCTGATTTTTACTTCATCATTGTAACGTAATGCAAAAGCGAAGTTAACCGAATCTATAAACGTTGATGAATATATTAAAAAAAGATTTCAAGTTTTCTTTCAAAAGTAGGTCTTAAAGAAAATTAATTAAATAATTTCTCACGAAGAGATCTGTCAAAAAAACTAATTAATCATTTGACGTTGGGTCGGATATCACCCCGGTGTGAGGAGAAAACTCATCACGTGAGTCAAGTACGAAGTTAGGGGAGGAAATCCGACACGATTGAGTAGGGGGAGTTAGGTGGGGGTTGATGGGTAGTACGAACAGAGATTCTGTTGCCATCGGTTAGCGTAAAAATCTTCTGATTTCAAAGAGACTGATTCAGAAGAGATGCTATTCACTATTCGTTTTCTTAAACCTCGTTGCCAAGTAATGTCAAAACGTGTCAAGGCTGTGGAAATGCTGTCTTTCGTGCGATTTCCCTTGTTTTGTTTGTAAGGAAAACGAATGGTTTAAATCGACCGACTTCATTTCAGGAACGCTTCTTATTTGTTGTGCAACTGACTTATCACCTCCTCAATATTATTTTGTTTATTCTTATTCAATAGAAAAACACCCTTTTGGTGACCTGCGCCCCATTGTTGTATCATAAATCCATTAATACTGACAAAAGAGGGCGATTCTTACTGGATGTCCAACACTTGTGACCTTGAATCACATCCTAACTGTGGCGAACGGGTTAGGCAAAAAAGCGTCTTATCGTGGTATAATGGTTAGCAAGCTAGTATCGCAGATCCATTTTTACAGAAAATCGAGTGCAATCTTCGCAGGATGCCCCATACCTGTGACCGTATGTCCCATCCTACCCGAGGCGAAAAAATTAGGTAAAAAAGGCATCCAATTGTGGTGTAATGGTTAGCAAAATAGAATCACAGATCTATTACTGCTGAAAAGCGGGTTCGATCTTCGCTGGATGCCCCATACTTGTGACCATACGTCCCATCCTACCCGTCGCGAACGAATTGGGTAAAAAAAGGCGTCCCATCGTGGCATAATGGTTAGCAAGCTAGTATCTCAGATCCATAACTACTGAATTGTCAGTGCGATACCTCATAGCGACCTACCCGTGACGAACGGAATGGGTAAAATAAGGCGTCCCATCAGGGCGTAATGTTTAGCAAGCTAGTCTCGCAGATTCATTACAACAGAATAATGAGTTCGATCCTCGCTGGATGCCACATATTTGTGATCTTGTGTCACAACTCGTAACGAACGGCTTGGACAAATATCTACAATAAATACCATTTGTAAACTAAGATGCAAAGCAAGAACGGACCATGAAAGATGCTAAGAGTGTTCTGTTATATATATATATATATATATATATATATATATATATATTATATTATATATATATGTGTGTGTGTGTGTGTTGTGTGTGTGTGTGTGTGTGTGTAATTTTATTTTTTTCATGGAGAGAAATTTTATTTATATAATTCGATTAATCATGACAAGCAAATTCGGCGAATACCAGGTGCGACGTGAGGATCATTATGTTATAGTAGTCGCGCACTTATGATTGACAAGTTGATTTGGTGAGTTTCATGTGTGGCGTGTCCGATTGGCCTGGGGGTAGAGTCTCTAACTCTGCATCCTGGGTTCTCCGGTTCAATCTCTGTTGGGGGGAGATCGTAGGTATACACTGCTGATGAGACCAAATTAGGTCGAAACAGCTGTACAGTCTTCCTCACATCGCACGTGGTATTCGCCGAATTTGCTTGTCATGATTAATCGAATATATATATATATAATATATATATATATATATTATATATATATATATATAGACTCCAAAAGCAGAAGGCTACATGGATTATGATCTAGTGACGCTTATTTAGGGGCGTTCAACAAGAGTTGGAAATAGATTATTGGGATTTATATAGAGTTTTAAAACACTTATAATACAATAGTTTTGAATACGACTATTGGGGTGAATGGTGCCGTAGACCCCACACTTTAAAATAGCATGTACGGGTCGTCTACATTTGGGACACTGTCAAGAGTTGACCCAACCGAAATACAGTGGATGGGCTCCGCTCTGGCAAAACAGTCTAGATGGTCATTTTTAACCCCAACACAACTATACAAAGTAATGTTGATATACGCATAGAAAAGGCATGAAAAACTATTGACTATAATCGATCATATGGAAATCTGATCTCTCTGTAGCCGTGCTAGTGCTACTATATGGTTGTACTAACTGGACTCTAACCAAGCGCACAGAGAAAATTCTGGAAATAGCACCCCACAAAAATAGCTGTACGGCCACTTACTTCCTATCATACAAACCAACCAAGCAAGACGAATAAAACATTCTGGGCACTGTTGGAGAAGCAGGGACGAACTTAAAAGTCACATTCTCTTGTGGACACCTACATATTGATACACCAATGTAAACTGTATGGATTCTTGATGCCGTGCGGAATACCTGCTAGGAGCAATGAAAGATAGGGACGGTTAGGGAGAGAGAGTTATGGGAATCTGTGCTGTCAGCATGACTATGCATATACAGACATCGCCTTGCCGAAGCTAAATAACCTATTCTATTTCTATTATTTACTCACTTAGCTGGAGGGAGAACAAATTGATTCATGTGAATTGGCGCGAAGGGAAACACGATCAACCTTGTCCAGGATTTGAACTCGGGTTGTCGATTTGATTTCCTACAACGATAATCGTTACGCTAAACGTACCACCAATAAATTAAGTACGCAATATGAGACGCAAGAAAATATGCTCTTTAGTCAAGTTTTTGAGTCTATTAAAATCTCTAAATACAAATAATTTGATAGATTTCATCCGTAAAGATAAAAACATGAAAGCATATATATATATATATATATTCTTACAGGGTGCCCCTTACCTCTGGGTTTGTGCCAAACTAAGCCAAGCTTAATAAATTACTATATAATGCATATTTATTTATATGATTAAAATCCCCACTAGCAAGTGGAGATGAGTTTTTATTCCACTTCAAAACAACTATAAAATGTACACATCTCACTCAGAAATAAGTAAAATGATCATCCTGATCCCACGAAATTTGTCCTGCCAGGTGTAAGAAGTTCAGAATAGATTGATCCTTACACTATAATGTAACAGTAATCCAAAATACTGTATTAATTCGTTTATAAGTCGACTTCGCTAAATTGAATCTGAGTAAGAAGTTTAGGTAGACTGACAAGATTAAGAAATACATGTGCTTGTATAAGTCGATCTCGTGTATAGGTCGACCCTTGACTTATGGACGCGAAATCCTTAATTTATGGAATTAATTTTTAAAGCCAATGTTTGTTCTTAATTCTTTCCAATATCTTTTAACATCGTACACACCCGATTATAAGTCGATCTCATGTTTAGTCCGACTTTTGATTTATGTTCACAAAATCATTAATTTATGGAATTCATTTTCGAATTCAAGGGTTGTTCCTAATTCTTACTATTATGTTTGAATGCCATACTTCGTAGATGGGAGGATCAAAGTGTAGTATCTGTTCCAGATTCTATGCTTTGAGACATACCTTCTATACCCGGCCTCGGCTGGGGGTCCAGTGTGCTTCGGCCACTGGACCGGTAGAGTAAAATTCTTAGCGTCGATCCCAGGGGGCCATCCCCCAGGCAATACCTGCTCCCTTGGGGGCAGGGCTGGGTTTATTGCCCAGCGCCTGAGGTGCCCCCCTTGAGGGGGAATGCCGAAGGGATCGACGCAATTTTTGTTCTTTCCCACCCATCAGCTTCGGCTTGTGGGTGGGCCCACGTTAAAATGAGGCCTTGTGTCCAGCCCATACAAGTAAGGTATGGGGCAAATACCCGTACACACTCGAGTGAAGTCGATCTTGTGAAAAGATCAATCATTGATTTATGATCAAGTAATAATTAATTTAGCAATTACATTTTTGTCAATGCCACTTCCTTCTCCTTCTTGTGTTTGTATTTTAACCAGAGGAAATATTATTCCTGCTTAAATAAATATCAGTCTGTAGCTCACTCGGTTGTGCGTCTGACTAGGAACCACAAGGTTCAGCGCATAAGTAGCACAAGGATCTGTGCGGTAAAGTGAGAAGCTGATGGTTGGCGTGGTGGTCCATCTCAGACGCCAAAACAATATTTTTGGTCTAGGGCTAGTGAAAAGAGACTCCCTTGCTGTTTGGCTGATACCGACGTTAGGCCACTCCGAAGACTTTATTTACTTTACTTTACTTTTTGTGTAAGAATTAGATCTTCAAAGATATTGCCTGAGGGGATGGGAGCTGAAAATTCAATGTCATAGAGTGTGCACCATAAGTATGTAAAATCGTCAAATTTATTAAAGGAGTAAAAAATAAAAAGAAAGAAAGATAGACAATTTGAAATGGAAACAGTTCCGATAACTTTAAATATTATATTAGAATAAAACAATCTATATATAAATATATAACGCCGGGCATCTATTCATTGAAACAATGAGGATTGTCTAACGTTGCATGCTCACATTTTGAGTATATTTATTCTATGTTATGACGTTGGATTATGTGTTGGGTAAACCGGAAGCGAATCTCCATTATTGATATATAGATATAGATGTATATGTGGAGAAATGTTGAACAAACATGTTACATTGGATGTTACAATGGATGGAAATTTATTAGTCGTAGTGTCGATGTTCGAACATTTCGGTTTATAAAGAAACCTTCTTCAGAACCATTTAGTAACTAGTCAAGGAGAAAAATGACTTATGTAGTTAAAAAGATGGTGGATGTTTTGAATGAGTTGGGTTTGAAAAATGTGTTGAAAAGGTTCGTAACCGTTCGTTGATTAGCGTTCATAATTGAATGTTAATGACGTGTATATATATGTATGTATATATTTTTTAAATACATATATTAAATTTAAGTATTTGCCATAAGAGTTCTGACGAATTTCAGGGTTTTGTTGCTTTTTTTCATGTTTCGGCCACTTTCTCAAGTTTTATTGAGTTGTCTATCGTATTTATAATGTTGAATCTCTTTTTTGCTCAGATGAAATAAGAAGGTGTGGCAAAACCTGTCATTAATAAAAGAACTGACATGAGGAAATTCGTAAGAACCAATGTATATATCATTAAAGATTAACATATATATATATATATATATATATATATATAACGAATAATTTGGACATTGATATCCGAAAATGTGGTTAAAAAATATGTATGAAAAATGAAAACCGAGTCGTTGATATTAACTTTATTAGTATTGCATGTTTCACCAAGACGGCTTTATCGGGAACGAGTAAATTGTATGTAAAAACATGTTATACGAATAAATAAATAATAAATAACAATTTATAAATAATCTCAACAACTTGGTTTTCATTTTTTATTAATATTTCTTAACCACATTTATGTAATCAAGCTTTTGAGTTATTTGATATGTGTAACTATCTTCTTTTTCCTTCATTCTTTACTTTCTTCCTTCCTTTATTCATTTCCTTCCTTTCCTTCTTTCTTTCCTTCCTTCCTTATTTTCTTCTTTCCTTCATTCTTTCTTCCCTCCATTATTTCCTTCCCTTCCTTCACCCCTTCTTTCTTTCCTTCCTTCCTTCCTTATTTTCTTCTTTTTTTTCTTTTCTTTCTTCCCTTCTTTCATCAATTTCTCTCTTCTTTTCTCCTTTCCTTCATCTTTACTTCTTCACTTCCTTCCTTCCTTTATTATCTCTTTCTTTCATTCTGTTATGTACCCTACCTATGAACATTAATGGGTATGTCCCAATCCTCATAAATATAGTAGTATTATGCTGACGGAGTAGTCTTATTCCATTTGCAGTGGCTTACCTTCTTCACGCTGCTGGCGAGTATTGTGTTTTGTTAATATTATAAAGATTCCATTTCATTTCCAACCTCCGTTTGGTTATTTCTCATTGAGTATCCTTTGTTTGGTCACAACAGTAACGACCATAAAGAAATCTGATTTATCTGATAAGAAAATACGGGAATTCTTCCAGGTTGTAGCCGTGTTAGTACTACTGTATCGTTGCATCCCTTTGACTCTAACAAAATTCCTGGAGAAAAAACTAGATGGGAATTACACAAGAATGCTGCGTGCTATTTTGAACAAATCCTGGAAAAAGAAATCTAAAAACAACAGTGGTACGATCACTTACATCCAATCGCAAAAACCATCCGAGTAAGATGAGCAAAAAATGCTGGGCACTACTGGAAAAGTAAGCGACATTCATCTATGGACTCCTATACATGGACACACTAGTGTTTGTCGACCAGCAAAATCTCATCAGCTCTGTGCTTACACTGGATGCCATGGCAAGGACTTGACAAGAGCGATGATCAATAGAAAGTGATAGCCAAAAGAGAGAGAGAGAGAGAGAGAGAGAGAGAGAGAGAGAGAGAGAGAGAGAGAATGCATGCTGCCGGGATGCCATGATGATGATGATAATGATGATGATAATATTTCTGCAGGTAACTGTAATTCAGTACATTATAGGGAGATTTATAAATTAAAATGCTTTGCCTTAAACAATAAAGCAATATGCAGTACAATATGCAACTAAATAATAAGTACTGTGTTCGCGCTGAAATTAATTTTTAATCATCAATATGACGAAGATAATTATCAAATACTAGTTAGGATCTTTCACTTCTTAAAGAAAAGCATCAATATCATCATGGACCACTGTACCTTTCCCAATGGATTAACAAGTCGTCTAATGTATACAGGGATACTTTGATTTTTGACACAGATTGATTCCTGGGACTGGGGTGTTACATAATTAATAGGCAACCTAGGAGTTATGTATGGTAGTGTAGAAATAAAAAATAACAGTGGTTCTGAAGCATGGAAAAACCGTATAAATGATACGTGTAAGTGGTCTTAACTTTTTACTGACCCCGGCTCTGATGGGCCATAGAGCCAATTTGAAGACTGAAATATAACTAGAAAGTTAGTTTTGGCTGGTGATCGAATTGGACAGATGCAAAATGGCATCTGTCATCAGCAGGGCATTTCTACACGTGTTTTTTTCTTGGTTTTCTTGGGGGGGGGGGGAGTTTTTTTTTTTTTTTTTCTTTTTTTACTTAGGATTGAATAAAGACGTATAAGAAAAACAATATCAAGTCTTGTGTTCGTTACTAGAAGCAACAACGAACAAAGATGAGAATACCCAAGTAATCCCAAGAAGAAAAAGATCAGAACAGAAGAAGCATGCCCAGATCCATAAAGAGAAGAGACGACACGAACCAGCTTAGTAGCAGTACAATAAAAGAAGAGAAGTATATTGACGAAATAAGAAAATACTATGCAACACTGAAATGATGTGATGCAAATCAAGGCAATCTTTCACATTTAAATTAATGTAATTTTAATTAATTTATCTTTAATTCATTCAATAAATGAAAAACAAATATATAACAAAACGAACTCGAAAACGACGTAACACGAAATAGACGTTACTCGAAATCGTCGTGACTTGAATACGACGTAACTCGAAAAATTACTAAGATATATAAATAGATATGCCTGTCTTTAACGTGATATAATTTATTTTACATACAAGTTCTTTGTAAATTATTTATTTATTGATTGTTTTAGTCACAAAAGAATCGATGGAAAGAAATCACAAGACTGAAAAATAGAATTTTATCGAACTTCCTTACCTAATAATAAATTAAAATATCGCTATTTTCGGCTAATCTGTTTCCGTTTTATTAGCTAAAATAATTGGAAAAGAAAATTAATTTCCTATTTTATTTCTTTTTTTTTTAAATTTTTTTTTTTTTAGAAAATAAAAGTAATTCACTCCACAATCAGTTTGAACGGCAAAATCCACGTTCTTGTGAATTAACGCCAAGTCTGGTCTTCTGGACGACATTGGGCGGTCCGTCTCTATCTCAAAGTCCCAGAGAATCTTATGCATCTCATCTTCAAGAACAGATTCTGGTTTGTACAAATACCACTTGTCAGTATGATCAATTTTCATTTCCTTACATGATTGCCAGTGGATCACCTTCCCTACACAGTCATGTCTGTTCTTGTGTTTCTTTTGTGCCAATTTGCAACACTCAGTTATTATTATTATTTTACTCCTTAGGAGTTTTTTCACATCAGCGTAAGCTGATGCTCTTTCACTGGAGTCTGATTGAAAACAAGTCTCCTCAGGTCTCCATGACTCTTCTGAGAATTCTGACCCATCTCAACAATGCTGTTGTCTGGATGGTCTCAATTCTTCCTCGGATTTCCATTTCCTCTAATCTGTTTTCTAAACTTTGATGATTCGATGATTCCAAGAGTTACAACTACAATTAGTATCACTTTCACCCTTATATTCCAGTTTTTTCGGTTCTCTGGCACGGTTCAGGTATTTGTTTATCTTTTCGTTTTCTTTCACCCCATGATCTGCCGGGGCTGCAAAATCTACCAGTTTATAAGTTCTATTTTTCTTGTTAATTAACTCTAGGTCCGGTATCCTAGCTGGGATAAGGTTATCCATCTGTATCTGGGATAAGGTCCAATAATAAACTTTATGTGTTTCATTTGCAAGGACTGATTCTGGTTATTATTATTATTATTATTCACTCCTTTTGAGTTTTCACACCAGTGTTAGCTGATGGCCTTTCACTGGAGTCTGAGTGACAGCAAGTCTCCTCAGGTCTCCAGGACTCTTCTGAGTATTCTGGCAGATTGCAGCAGTGCAGTGTTCTGAATGGTTTCGATCCTTCCTTTGATATCCAAACTTTCCAAACCCTTTTCTAATCCTTTTGGGACTGTTCCAAGTGCACCAACCACAATTGGTATCACTTTCACTTTCATGTTCCATAACTTTTTCAGTTCTCTGGCAAGGTCCAGATATTTGTCCATTTTTTCATTTTCCTTTAGCTTCACCCTGGATCTGCTGGCACTTCAAAATCCACCAGTTGACAAGTTCTTTCTTTTTTGTTTATCAACACTAGGTCTGGTCTTCTTGCTGGGATAAGGTGATCCGTTTTAATTTCAAAGTCCCAGAGAATTTTGTGCGTTTCGTTCTCAAAAACAGATTCTGGTTTATGCATATACCATTTTGTTGTGTGGTCAAAATTTAATTTTTTGCATAATTCCCAGTGGATCACCTTCCCAACCCAGTCGTGTCTAGTTTTGTATTCTCGTTGTGCTAGTTTGCTACATTCGCAGAGTATATGGTTTACAGTCTCATCTCTATTACCACAAAGTCTACATTTACTATTTTGTTGGGTCTTATCAATTTTCGCTTTTATACAGTTTGTCCTTATGGCATTATTTTGTGCAGCAATTATTATTATATTATTATTATTATTATTATTATTATTATTATTATTATTATTTATCTCCATGAGAGTTTTTCAGACCTGCCTACGATGGTGGTTCACTGGAGGCTGAGTGACAGCAAGTCTCATCGGGTCTCCAGGACTCTTCTGAGTATTCTAGCTGATTCTAACAATGCTGTTGTTTGGATGGTCTTGACTTTTCCTTGGGTTTCCAGTTCCTCCAGACTCTTTTCAAACCTCTTTGGGACTGTTTCCAGGGCCCCAATTATAATGGTACACCGTCCACCCTCATGTTCCACAGTTTTTTTTTCATGTCTCTGGCCATATCCAAGTATTTGTCTATCTTTTCGTTTTCCTCATCTTCACTTTGCCGGGACGGAAAAATACACAAGATGACACATTTTCTTCTCCTTGTTAATTAATACTAGGTCTGGTCTCCTGGTCGGGATTAGGTGATCTGTCTCTATCTCAATGTCCCTAAGGATTTTATGCGTATCATTCTCTAGGAGAGATTCCGGTTTGTACATATATCATTTAGTAGCATGGAGAAAATTGAATTTCTTTCACAAGTCCCAGTGGATCACCTTTCCCACCCAGTCGTGCTTAGTCTTGTACTCACTAAGTGCCAGTTTGCTGCATTTGCTTATAATATGATTAACCGTTTTATTATTATTATTATTATTATTATTATTATTATTATTATTATTATTATTATTATTATTATTTGCGAGTTTTTCAAACTAGTTTTAACTGGCTTTTTTCACTGAGTTTTGAGTGACAGCAAATCTCCACAGGTTTCAAGGACGCATCTAAGTATTCTAACTGATTTTAATAGTACTGTGGTTTCGTTGGTATTAACACTAGATTTAGTCGAATAGATTAGTAAATAACTCATACAGTAAAAGACTGCAGGTCAAACCATAAAATATACGTCATACATCCGAGAAATAACATAACTGTAACTGTTACATTGTTTTCTTTAAAAAAAAAATAACCACCGAAAACTCCATCGCAAAAAAATAAATATATAAATAAGTAAATGATAATAATAACAAAAAGTATCTGTCATCGGCTTAAGAATACTTATTATTTGATGTAAGTATGTCCTGACATAACATTATAAGTAAAAAAGAAAGAAAATAGATAATAAAAAAAGACAGTAGCAATTGTAATTTTAGTCAAAACGTTTGTGACAAGCGTTAAAAGACAGAGTTCGTAATTATGGCATAAGTTGATGTTTAAACACGACAGACGGAATTTTACAGAAGTTTTACAAGTCATTGTAAAAAGAGAAAAAAGAGACGGGCGTACCGTTTAACCAGCGGTTGTAGGAAAAAATGTACTATTAGTATTAATAGTAATCAAGTGAACCCCAAAGTAACGTAATCTTCCCATTAGATTACGTTATGACCTCTTTTTTATTCATTTATTTTTTTCTAGCTGAAGTTGTTACGGTGAAGGCGAAAATCGTGTCATATTATCAACAATCAGCAACCGCAAACGACCTACCGTCTAAAGTTTAGCGATACACCTTCCTAGTATTTTTGTGGTGAAGGAGAGGGAAATATCCTATGACGGACATTTCAAAAGTAAAGCATCCAAATTATGTTCACGGAAACTATAACAGAAACAATTTCCTGTGTAAGATACAAAACTGTATCAGGTGGTGAGGCTCCAGTTCTGGAACTCTGAAAACGACGCACGTGGTGTAATGGATAAAGTCATGGGAAATGGACTCGTCGCCCTGAGTTCAAATCCTGGACGTGGTAACTGCATTTCACTTAGCGCTAATACCCTTGGGAAAGGTATGAATTCTACTCTCCCTTCAGCTATGGGTAAATAGTAGGGCAGACTGGGCTCTTTAACATTGGTTAGGCAACCGGTCTAGGAGAAGGAAAACTCTGAATTCAAACCTGTTAAACTCCGCTGAAGAAATTGACCTTGTGTCACATCCTGCTCGTGCGGAGGGGTTGGTAAATATATGAAAAGTGTGAAGTACCCTTGATTGTCATTACTCCTAGGTCCACTATGACCTGGAGAGGTAGTACTGTTATGTTGTCATCTATAAGTCAAATAGATCTGTTTAAAATTATTTGTATTTGATAGGAATACTTGATATTGTCTGCCAAAAAATAAAATCCTTAAGAAACAATTACACAAGAAAGGTAAATTTAATGTACTCAATTCTCTAACCTCTACGCATAAGATAATCTTAGACGGGTTGAAATGCCGTTAAATTCGATCAATCACTCAATCATATAACAGGGGTGGAATTTGAAATCTTATAGGAAGAATTTTATCCAAGGGAAGAATTGGGAAGAACCTTTAGTCATATGTACATGCATATCAATATAAAAAAAAGATTTATATATATTATATATATATATATATATATATATATGTATGTGTGCGTGTGTGTGTGTGTGTGTGTGTTTTATCTTTATTTTACAACGACCGATCGCAGGTCTTTTTATAAAGGAAAATTAGTAGAAACCAACAAAGAACAAAGTTCAATAAATTCCACACACTGTTTTTGTCCGAGGGGGGGGGGGGTTAAACACTTTTTATCCCTCATTTTCCACCAGAAAATTTAATTGAAAAATATAATAAAGAAACTTTTGTTAAAATGTCAGAGTATATCTATTATATCAATTACGAGTTCAAATCATGGATGAGGTTGTTTGCATTTCACATTGGGCTATGACCCTTGGCAAAGAAATGAATCCAACTATTCTCCATTTAGGTATATGTAAATAGGGAAAATTGGGATCTTTAACCTTGGTTAGGCAACCGGGCTAGGAGAAGGAAAACACGGAATTTAAACCCGTTAAACTCCGCCGTTGGTCTGAGGATCACATAGTCGAGCAACTAACAGTTATTAAGCGCCGATGACTCTGTTCTACGCCATTCTAAGATCTACATATGCTCCATCATAGATACTGAGCACTATTTATCTATAAATATAGCAAACAACATATATATATATATATATATATATATATATATATATATATGTGTGTGTGTGTGTGTGTGTTTCTGTGCGTGTTTCTGTGCGTGTGTGTGTGTGTATTAGAGAATTATTAAGTGTTCCATTACATAAATTGGGCAGTTTGTAATATTACACAATTATTGATTGCCCTATTATTTCTGATACACCCATTTATATATTCAGAGTAAACTTGATTACGCACGTGGACGTGCACGTGCACACACACACACAACACACATACACACGCATATACATACACACACACATATATATGTATGTATATATATATATATATATATATATATATA
>CM042140.1:127303553-127331053 GCA_023376005.1 Doryteuthis pealeii | reverse complement strand
ATTTCGCTACGTTCACACCCTTGGGCCTTTTGCAAAGAGCTTGCAATCATACTTTATTTGGAATATCGTCATATAATCTCATAGACGTTGTCTCCTCACAAAATGTGGAAAGACTTACCCGGTATTTTCTCTAGCCTCAAATAATCTACTTTTTCTTTTTTACTTTTTTATCTATCCATTCACAGATGATTGTGCCATTAAGAGAAAAAGTTCCAATTTCTTTTCTCTGACGAAATGGGCCGCTTTGTATATCTCTATTAATAATGGAGATTCGCTTCCGCTTTTTGTCTGTAACAAAAACTAGGTCACTGCTTATGTCACATTATCCAAAATCGTCATAACATAGAATAAATACACTCAAAATTTGAACATGCATCATTAGACAGTCCTCATTGTTTTTTAAAACAAGTTTTAATAAATACATGACTGGTATTATATATTTATATAGTTTGTTTTATTTTAATACATATTTAAAGTTTACATTTCAAATTGTTTTATTTTTTAATCCTTTAATGAATTTGATGATTTTACTTACTTAGGGTACAAACTCGCTGACATTGAAATTTTTACTCCCACTCCTCAGGCAATATGTTTAAAAAATCTACGTTTACATCGCCCGGAGGGTGTTTTTTTATTTTGCTAGTGGTTATAATATTGATATTGTTTCCCGTTGTAGAATGATGATCCCAGTGAATTGCGATAAAGAAACAAAGAAAAAATTTTTAAAATCAAAGAAAATATTAGTCAGCATTTTGCATCTTCAATGAGGTAAAGATAAGATCGAAACATGAACCCATTGTATTGATAAACTACAAAAAGACCAATGATATGGTACAGCAAACATGGAGAATAGAATGTCTGAAAATGTTCAAAATATCCAAGAAAGTCATTAACTTCATCACGAAAGCTTTGAAGAACTAAAAAGTAGAATTAGTAGTAGAAGGACCAAGTTAAAATAGAAAGGGGTATTTTTCAGGAAGACTCACTCTCACAGTTATTATTTGTCGGAATATTTTGTAATATAGTTATTTACTTAGCTTGGTTTAGATGTGGCACAAGACCAGAAATATGGGGCGCCCAATGAGAATCGAACTCGCTAACAATGGTCTGCGAATCTAGCTTTCTGATCATTACACCATGTGAGGTGCCCAATATTTTGTAATATAAGGTGTACTGGAGTCCGCCACTTAGATTCTACCTAACAAGGATTCTACCTAACACTAAGGAACACAAGGGGTCTTCACTGTAAAGTGCTCTCACCTGCAGCCTAAAAATGGCCACAAAAATCGTAATAGTATTTGTTATAGCAAAGATTTTATAACGAGAAATACATCGGGGTGATGCTCCTGGCCATATCATCAGTGATTGCAATCTCACTATATAGTATTTGAAACATCGTCATATAATCTCATAGACATTGTCTGCTCATAAAATCTGGAAATGCAGGCCTAGTATAATGTTTATCTTCAAAAAATTAAGTTTTTTTGTAAAATAAAAATGAAAGGAAAAAGAAAAGATAGACACATACTAGGACCTTGCCAGAGAACTGAAAAAACTGTGGAAAATTTGGGTAAAGGTGATAACAACTGTAGTTGCCCTTGGAACGGTCCACGAGAGACAAAAAACAAAGACTGAAGGAATTGAAAATCAGAGGAAGAAACAACAGCATTATGTATAACAGATGAAACCGAAAATATTCAAATACCGACCAGCAGAGAAGGATAAAAACTAAAAGTAATTAAAATTTTACTTCTTTTTTATATTGGTTTCATAATTAAAAGTTTCATGTAACAGCCAAGACATAAACATAGGAAACTCAAGAGTTTCCGCCGATGATTGCATCGGAGTTGATACAGGAAACCTTTAGTTATATAAAAAGGTGATATATTAATTCCTTATATTCTATATATATATATATATATATATATATATATATAAGATTTTTGGACGTTCGTTTTTTAGAAGCATTGTTGAATAAATTTGTTGATTATTTGAATTTGTTGATTATTTGTTGAATAAATTTGTTGATTATTTTCTATAATTATCGAATTTTATGCGATACATGCATTATAATTGCCTTCAAGCATATATATATATATATATATATATATATATATATATATATATATTATTTCTAAACTCCGACAGCATAAAAAACATTCCCGGCTTTATAGTTTGAAATTACACATTAAAAATGTTTGCCTGGAGAAAAAAATGTATACATAAAAAGAAAAGATAAAATCATATGCAACTAGAATTATCCTGATGATCCGTTAGGATAAACCTAGGTAGATATTCTCTGACTGATTAGGCTTACTTTATTATTATCTCTCTCTCTCTCTCTCTCTCTCTCTATATATATATATATATATATATAATATATATATATATGTGTGTGTGTGTGTGTGTGTGTGTGTGTGTGTGTGTGTGATGTTTGGAAACTTTTTGGTTGTATTAGAAGCAGGAAAAATATGAGATAAAAAACAATAACCCAAATTCAAAGTGATGAATATTGTGTTATTTTAATCATATTTAATTCTGATATTTCAGGTAGACTAGGAGTTTTGTTTGACAAAAGGTAGATGTCTACCTGAAATATCAGAATTAAATAAGTTAAAAAATAAAACAATATTCATCCCTTTGAATCTTTATGTCATCTTGTATTCCTATCGAATACCAATAATTTTCAAACCGATCTATTTGACCTATATATTGAACCCTAATGGGTTCTACCGTTTCGGGTCAGAGGAGACCTGGGGGTCAATAAACGGGTACTCCACACTACTCAGATTTCCAGAACTGAAATCTGATCATCAGATATAGTGTACTGTCATACACAGGACACCTTTTTTGTGGGGGACATCTGACCCCTCTCCAGGAGATACAATCAGCGTATTCTGAGCTCCTAATGTATAGTTTTAAAAAGATTGAACAAAAAATTACTGGGCTATACCCAACTATTAATGGGCGATCCATACTATTGAAGAAGACCAAAGGGCATCCCATCATGGTGTAATGGTAAGTAAGCTAATCTCACAGATCTATTACTACTGAATAGTGTTCAATCTTCGCTGGGTGACCCGTACTTGTGACCTTGTATCACATTCTACCCGCACTGAAGGGGTTGGATATATCCCTACTCATAACCTTGTGTCACATCCTACTCATGATGAACGGGTTGGATAGATAAGAGCATACCATCATGGTGTAATGGTAAGTAAGCTAGTCTTGCAGATCCATTAATACTGAATAGCATGTTCGATTCTCACTGTATACTCTATAGTTTCGACCTTGTGTCACATCTTAGCCGTAGCGAGCGGGTTGGGTAAATGCTTACTATTGAAGAGGGTGTAATATTGCATCGCCCAAAACGTTTCAATAAAAACAGCAAAGTTCCGTGATGGCTCCCGAATACGACAAGAAAGTTCCCGAGTTCGAAAAGAAGGTTCCCGAGTCCGAGAAGGTTCCCGAGTCCGACAAGAAATACCTGAAGAAGGCCGGAGGGTATATCGGCCGAAACGTTGTACAAATAACAATGAAGATGGGGGCAATAGTCCGAATAACGCAGATAATACTAATCTTCAAGCCTCATCTCAAACATTCAGAGAAATAAAAAACAGCAAAGATAAGAATATTCGTCCAAATAAACCGGGCAATAACAAATCTGGAGAGTATTTTTCAACGTCTCTCAAGGTGCTCTCCAAACCTGCCTATTTTTCTTTCTTTTCTTTTCTTTTTTTTCTTCTTCAAGAAGCACCTGCGTTTCACATGTAAATACCGGCACAATGAGAGGCAATGACAAGCAAACAATGTGCCATGGGAAATTGGCATGCCATTCCCGCTAATCCCACCGAGATCTACTAAGTCTTTTCTTTTATTTATAAGAATAATGAACAACTTCATTAAAACAACAAAAAAAACAAACAAAACAAAACAAAAACAAAAACAAAAAAGAAAGAGAAAGTGACAGTTTGGGAATAAAAAATAAAAATAAAAAAAGAAGTGCAATAATTCACAACTGAGTGCCAAGACAAGTGAAATAAAATAAATTGTCTGTTAGAGAATAGTTTTTCTTTGCCTTTTTGTCGGATTTTTCTTAATTCTGTTATCTTCTTCATATATATATATATATACTAGTTGAAATACCCATCTATGCTGGGTAAAAGCCAAGACATAGATTGCAACTAACTTACGGTCAACTAACAGTTAACCGCTAGTTAGATTGAAATTGTTTAGCAATAGGGTAATTCCATATCAAATTATCCAGAAAAAATGTAAAATTGTCACCCATCCCCTTCAATCTTTCTGAAATTTATTCCAGGTGTGGACTATGTTAACATTAGACAATCGCCAAAATTTGAGCTTCCAATTCGATTTTTAGTTCTCCATATTTGATGGGCTTGGCGAAAAATGGCGACTTTTTGTAATTCATTTTTGTCTGTAAAATTATTGAAATCAGTTAGTCTACTGTTGGTTTAAATAACAGCAACTAGCTAAGCACAACTGAAGCAGTGTCCAAGACGGTTGGTATTTATAGAAATCAGGAATGATCCATTCATGCATTTGGGTGATTCCATTCCTTGAGTTCTGATTGGCTGCTTGGTTTCAATGATATTGTGGAATTTTATAAATACCCTGTCATTCTGCAGTAGAATTGCAACAAAACGGGTTTGTATTGAGTTACAACCGTTTGTTGCCGTGTCTTACCAATTCGATGGTAATTGGAACTCAGTTTGATTATTCTTCTAGAGCTTTCCTACTACTAAAAGATTTTTTATAAAAGCATTTTTGCCCATGAAATCCAAAAAGTTTTAAAGTCTACCAATTTTAAGTTATTGATGGTCTCTGATTTTTTCCTAGCAAGATTAATATCCCGATGTAGCATTTTTGGAATTGGAAGCTCACATTTTGCGTATTGGCTAACTTTATCATAAATTGGAGAAAATTTCAGAAAAGTTGAAGAGGGTGTGTAACATGTCCTGGATGATTTGTCATGGAATTACCCAATAATCTATTTTTAATAAAAAATAAAAATTGAACAGAAAAGGCTGCTATCCTTTTACAGGTAACCTTCATCTTTTAATCCTTTCACTAATAATTCCTTTTTTTCTTTTTTCTTTTTTATCTAGTGTTCGATATGCAAAATTATCCTTTGAGTACGACGTTTTAAGGATTAAAATAAAAATGGAACGGCACTTGTGGTGTGTTGGTTATCGTCATAGGAAATGCACTCGGCGATACGAGTTCAATTCCTAAACTAGGCAATTCACATAGCGCTAATACCCTTGGGAAATGTATGAATCCAACAATAACAATTCTCCTTCTAGCCATGGGTAAATAGTAGAGGAGATTGAGTTCATTAACCTTGGCAAGGTAAATGGGCTAAAAGAAGGTAAACTCTGAATTCAAATCTGTTAAACCGCGACTAAGAAATTGATCTTGTATCACATTCTACTCGTGTGGAGGTGATATTTATATATATATATATATATATATATATATATATATATATATATATGATGGACTCTCCCGTCGATCGACGCATGAGTGTTCATACAATGAACATCCACACAGCGGTGAAGGCTTGTGTTGGACGATCAACATTTTTGACACAGTCGATAGGAAAGAATTGATGCATCAAGGGTTGCCACAAACCCAATCAACGACCGACCTCAGGAATTTTGAATTCAGAGTTATCCCTCTCCTAGACTGGTTACCTACCCAAGGCTGAAGGGCCCAGTCTGTCCTACTATTTAACCCATATCTGGAAGGAATTTTGAATTCAGAGTTATCCCTCTCCTAGACTAGTTACCTACCCAAGGCTGAAAGGCCCAGTCTGCCCTACTATTTAACCCAAGCATCAATCAACCTGGTCAGAATTTAAGTAACCATTCAGATATATAAGCACGGTCAGCAATCTGAGACATCAGTAGAAAGATTAGTCTATACTCCTATTTACATGTGTCCCACTTTCACACGATATGGCACAAGGCCGTTTTATGTGGGGACCACCCACAATTCGGGTGGTAGGTAGAAAAATTGCGTCGATCCCTTCGGCATTCCCCCTCAAGTGGGGCACCTCAGGTGCTGGGCAATAAACCCAGCCCTGCCCCTTTAAGTGCAATGGGACAGGTATCGCCTGGAGGGACGGCCCTCTGGGATCGACGCTATTAATTTAGCATCCCACCAGTCCAGAGGCCGAAGCTCACTGGACCCCCGTCCTGAAGGACGGGTGGGTGGCAGCTGTAGTAGCTGGGACTACTCAAGATTAGTCTATACTAAGACTGGGATTGCAATTTTACCCCCACATCCGACGGTGCTTAGAATATACAGACTGTATCCACAATAGAGTGGTAAAACCCCTCCCCCAATAGGGAGTGTCCTGAGCATGACACTAAACTACATCTGTTGGTGAGGTTCCAGTTCTAGAGATCTGGTGAGTGTGGAGTACCGTTTCATTAGCATTTATCAAGGTCTACTCTGACTCGGAGTGCTAATACCTGTAAGGTTCTCGTATATGAGTAAAATATGTGTGTCTGAAAATTATTTGTATTTGATAGGAATAATTGATATCATATAAACTAGTGCAAAAACTCTTTAGAAAACAATGTAACAAACGCAATTCCAAGGTCTGGTCTCCTAGTTGGGATTAGATGATCCGTCTGAACCACAAAGTCCCAGAGATTATTATTATTATTATTATTATTATTATTATTATTATTATTATTATTAAATAGGAATACTTACTTGAAATCATATAATTGTGTATGAATTATTAGCATTAGATAGGAATACTTGACATCACATAACCATGTGTAAGAAACTCTATACAAAAAATGTAATGGTAAACGGACAATGTACGCAATTCCTTACCTCTAGTCATAAAATAACCCCAGACGGGTTGACGTGCGTTAAAATCAATCAATCAATTAGATCGTAACTGTTTGACCAGGATTGAGCCTGCAGCATAAAGATAACTGTTACTTAGAACTGTATTAACCCAACGCCTGTGCTATGTGTCCAATTGTTCCCAAGTCGGACAAGAAATACCCGAAGAAGGCCGGAGAGCACATCGTCCTAAACGTTGTGCAAATGATAAAGATGAGGATCATAGTCCGAATAATACAAATAATACAAATTATCAAACCTCACCTCTTAAATTCAGAGAAATTGCCATTTTTCCCCCAGAAGTTGTTCAATTTTTATGTTAAGTGTCTTTTACGTATAATCTGTATTATAAAAAAAGATTTACCAATTATATTTATAATGTTAATAGAATATGACATGCTTATGTCAGAATGTTACGCCCTGTTATCACCTCAGATGAATAATGGACTATTCGGCTTTAATTGTGAAAAAAGAAAGGAAAGAAAAAGAACATGTTATACGTCAGAGAGAAAAAAAAACAAAAACAAATGTAAATATAAAAAAAAGAAAAAACATTTTGACACTAATTTTAGCCCCCCCCCCCGCCAAAAAAAACATTGTTTCTAAATTGTAGACATATGTTCAAAAATATTTAACACGATTACCTATTAATAATAGTACGACTAAACCTATTAATATATACTAATAGTAGGTATTTACTCAACCCGTTCATTAAGAGTAGGATTTAACGCCAGCTTACAAGTACGGGACATCCAGCGAGGATCGAAATCGCTATTCAGTAATAATACAGGGTGTCCATAAAGTCTCTTTACCACATAAATAAAATTTAAATACTTGCACCCAGCGGGTGCATGTTTTTGCTAGTATAGATATTTATCTGATTTTACATATCTACACACACATAGAGCATAGACGAATTCTTACCACATAAACATATCTCAAATATATAGGATGTTCATAAAGTCTCTTTACCACATTCCCCAGATATCCCTCTTATGGACTTCTTTATTTGGGGTAATGATAAAGGTATCGTTATCGAACAAAGATACTGGACATTATTGAGTTAAAGCAAAAGATCACTGATGCTATTGTGATTATTAAAAAGGCTTTGTTATAGCGAATATGGCAATAAATTGAGTATCGTCTTAATGTGCTCCGTGAAACTAATGGTACCTATGTAGAGGTTTATTAAATGAGCCAAATAAACTTCAATATCTACTCTTCATTTTGTAATAATTTCCAAATATTTGTCTCTTCATTTGCTTTTGTATGAGACTTTATGGACACCCTGTATATAGCAATCTAAAAAAAGAAAAACGATTTTGTCTTTTACATATGTATTTACCCAAACCCTTCGCCAACGTCAGGGTCCAACAAAAAGATGCATCTTTAAGCAGATTACAGTCGATTTCCTTCTTCAAGTCGAAAGAGCCCAGTCTACCCTAATATTTACACATAGCTGGTAGGTGATGAATAGATGGATTCATGCCTTTGGCAACGGCATAAATGCGAAGTGAAATACAAACAGCTTTGTCCAGGACCTGACCTCGAGTCGTTGAATCAATTTCCTCTGTTTGTTTGGGTTTTTATAATTAAGTTGTTTACAAAAACGATTATTTTATACAAAGTGGAATTTCCATCGGTACTGGTAGTTTTTATAGATGTTATGTAAATGTGACCTTGGCCTTTTCTATTACAAAAGAATTCATCATGCCACGTTTGTTAGTATTAAAGCTACACATACTAGAGACATTGCTAGAGTTTTTCCCACGTTGAACAAAGAAGGAGATTTGTTGAAATTTTGTTTCAAAGAAATTCACCGGAAATTTTCTAATGTTGCAACGGTCTTATAGGTAGCGAGGTTGAGCTATACACCATGTCTGTAGTGTTATCATTGTCTCAAATCGAAAAGGGTTTCAAAATAAGATCACCTTAAATTTAGATCACCTTCCCACAACAGACAACGATCACTAAAGTTTTTAGATGACAGTTATCCGAAGATGCGAGGGAGGGTATTGTCTTTTTTTCTCACACATTATTTTTTAACCGGTCAACTAGTTTTTCTGCCATATTTTCAGTGTGGTAGGGGTGGGGGTTGATGTTGACACTAATCTTATTTTCAATGTTAAATAAACTTTGTATTTAGGCCATTCATTTTTCATTGGGGGATTCTTTCTTCGTAAATAGAAATTCAATGATTTATCTCTCCCCCCCCCTTCTTTAGAATATATATGTTTATATGGTATTAGCCATAGAGTGACTGGTAATTTTTGGTGACTTTAGTGTAAATAATTTTCAGAATAAATGTGATTTTACGGTGAAAGAAATGATATAGTAGTTATTTACCCAACTCGTTTGCCACGGGTAGGAAGTGACACAAAGTCCCAAGTACGGAGCATCCGACGATGATAGAATTCACTATTCAATAGTAAATAGTAATGGATCTGTGAGACTAACTTACTAACCATTACACCGTGATGGGACGCCCAAGAAATAATATATTATGTTCTGGGTCAGTAAATAGAACTATATATATATATATATATATATATATATATATATATATATATATAGCGCTAATACCTTTGGGAAAATTATGCATTCAACTACTCACACTCCATCTATGAAAAAATAGCTGGGCAGACTGGGCTCTTTAACCTTGGTTAGGCAACCAGCCTAGGAGAAGAAAAACACAGGATGTGACACAAGGTCAGCTCAAGAAATTGTCAATTTGACAACGTGACAAGAAATTGTGTCACATCCTGATCTTGTGGAGGTGTTGGCAAATATATATATATATATATATATATATATATATATATATTGTGTGTGTGTGTGTGTGTGTGTGTGTGTGTGTGAATTTTCTAGGCTTTTAACCTAAAAGAGAAACGTTACTCAAAAGGAATCAAATTTTATCAACATAACAAACCATGTATTTGCACATTTTGTGTTTCTCAATGTTAACTATCTGGAAACTTATTTATTTATAGTATTAAATTGATAAATCAAAAAGAAATCTTTTTTCTATCCTCATAATGCTACTTGAAAGAGTTAATTAGGTGGGGAGAGTTCCAATGGTGTTATGACAAACGTGCTGGAATTGTAACATCGTAGGAAGCCAGTTAGAACTCAAGTGGCACTATTTCGTCTATTTTCCGACTAATACCCTTAGGAAAGGTATGAACCCAGTTCCCTCCTCTATGTGTTAAATAGGACCACTACTGTTTTTGTACAAGGATAGCTTTTAATAACCTAGAAATATTTATATGCATTTAAACAAAGAAACCAAAGTAAAGGGTTGTTTAGATACTTTTACTTCGGTTAGAAATCGATGACTAAGTACAGAGGCCATTTTGTATAAGTTTTTTTTTAAACCATCGTTGCGAAATGTTTTGTTATGCTCTGTTGGCTAAGAGGTTAAACGAACTTGAAAGACGCGTGTTAAGAACAATAAAAACCAAATGCCGGATAGAAGCAAAGTACTGGAAAGTGTATGCAACAAAACAATAGAAAAAGTGCACAAAAACTCTGTATGCAAAAAACTTTTCAACCCAGTTGCAATAACAATAAGAAGGAAAATATGCCAACGAACTATGCAAGAATAATCGTGGTATCATACACGCTTGAATGAGTGCTGTATTAGACTAGAACAGAAGTAGGGAACCTGTGATCTTTATGACACATACGGCTTTTTAAACCATATACGAGGTTCGGCTAAAAAGTTCATAGGCTGACCAAGATACTTTCATGAAAGAAAGCGAAAATATAGAAAAATACTTAGATCTTGCCAGAGAACTGAGTAAAGTGTGGAACGTGAAGAAGGTCGTACCAATTGTAATTATTGACCTTGGAACGGTCCCCAAAGGCCTGGAGAAGAATTTGGGTGAATTTGACACCAGAGGAAGAATCGAGACTATCCAAACTACAGCACTTTTGGGATCGGCTAGAATACTCAGAGGAGTCCTGAAGATCTGAGGAGACTTGCTGTCACTCAGCATTCAGTAAACCAGCGGCTACGGCAGTGTTTTTAAACCAAATGAAGTTTAAACGTGTTTTATAATTTGCTTGAAGCATTGAGATTATATTGGTTTGCTAGTTGGTTTAAAGCCTATCACGATGCAAGTGTTAAGAAAAATAAGGTAACTATGATGTTGCTTGTTTGATTTATTCTTAGTATTTCGAGATAAAGATCTCTTCAACAGTTATGAAGTTTATTTTTCAATATAGTTCCTCTTGCTGCCCACACACTTCTTCCATTGGCGTTGCAGTAATTGTATTCTAATGGTAAAAGAAGACTTCAACAGCAAATGTGACATCATTATGTGAAATTTTCAGCCTACGAACTTTTCAGCGCATCCTCGTATATGACTTTAAAAACCTTGTCAAAATACCAGTTAAAATTGCCCATCTCTACTATGAAACTTTCCCTATCAGTGAGGCTTAGAATACGCTGACTGGATCCCCTGCACGGTAGTAAGACCCCAAGGATTATCCTGGGTATTAGATTAAGCTGAATCTGGTGCTGAAGCTTCAGTTCTGAAGATCTGGGGAGAGTGGAGTATCGCTTTATTACTATTACTCCCGGGTAAACTCTAACCCAGAATGATAGTAACTATTTCGAACTGATTGTGGGGTCAAATAGATCTGTTTGGAAATTATTATTATTGAATATGAATGCTTTAAATCATAAAATTGTGTGCAAACATTATTATTATTATTATTTGTTTTTCACACAGCCGTAGCCGGTGGTTTACTGAAGGCTGAGTGACAGCAAGTCTCCTCAAGTCTCCAGGACTCTTCTGAGTATTCTAGCCGATCCCAATAGTCTCGATTCATGTGTAAGAAACTCTATACAAAAAATGTAATGGTAAACGGACAATGTACGCAATTCCTTACCACTATGCAGAAAATTACTCCAGATGGGTTGACATGCCGTTAAAATCAATCAATTGTAAATAAAAATTCTCACCGAACAGCTACAAATGTTTTTTTTCAATAGATCGAGACGATCTATTGAAAAAAAAAACATGTGGTGTAATAGTTAGTAAGCCAAATAAACAGATCATTCTTAGTGATTTTGATTCTCACTGGGTGCCCCTTGTGCAACATCTAAGCTAAGCTTATTAAATAACTATGTGCAAACAACTGATTATTTTTATAGTTAAATACAAAAGTGCGATTAAAAACTGATGGAATGTTGAAAATACCAATATCATCAAATTTCATAGTTGATATGATATTAAATAAACGAATCCAAATCTTCCGAAATGAGAGAAAAAATATAATTGTAAATTTGGTGGTTGGTTTTGAAGGCTATCACAATGCAAGTGTAAAGAATAATGAGATAACTATGATGTTGTTTGTTTACCCTTTATATATTCTTAATATTTCGAGATAAAGATCTCTTCGACAGAAGATTTCTGAAAGTCCGGAGCTGTTAGATTGCTGTTAGGTTCTGTCCATTATGTCTGTCTTCCTTGAAATTTTCTGCATGTGTGTATGTGTAAGTCTATGTATGTGTGTTCATGTGTGTCTGTCCAACAATATCTTAGTATCATTCAAGGTTTGGCCTACCCTTTGTAATTTGTTTGTTTATTTGTGTGTGTGTGTGTGTGTGTGTGTGTGTGTGTGTGTGTGGTGTGTCTGTGTCTGTGTTCTCCAGGCGCAGCTAGGTTTTTTTTATTACTGTATATATTGTTTCCTGTGTGTGTATATGCGCATTTGGTATGTATTTGTGTGTGTGTGTGGTGTGTGTGTGTGGAGAGAGAGAGAGAAGAGAGAGAGAGAGAGAGAGAGAGAGAGAGAGAGAGTGGTGTTGTGTGTGTGTGTGTGTGTGTGTTTCGTGCCCATATGTGTTTGTGTATGTGTATGTTGGATTTTTAAAAAATTGTAGATAAATAAGAGATTACTCTATACTTATTTAATACTTATCTCCCTTGAGAAATTATACAAAAAAATAAATATTCATCTGTATTTATTTAATTTAATGTATTTATTTATTTAAGCTATGCCTATAGCATAACGCTCTCTGAATATATATATATATATATATATATATATATATAATATATATGTGTGTATATATATATATATATATATATATATATATATATATATATATATGGGATTGCAAAGACAAATTTAATAAATCACCCACTGTCGAATGGAAAATTGCAAAAACGTGTGAAGCAGGTTCGAGGGATTGTGGATTGTGTTTGAAGGAGAAACTAAATATCATTACTTTCTCCGAAGAAGACTGTCTCACCAATAAGAAATACGATCTTACAGGATTTATATACCGCCCACTGGAATGTGTCGGAATGTGACACAAGGTCGGATTAATGTGGAGTACCCCGCAGCGGGCGCCAAAAATAGCCCAGCTTCGTCAACATTCCTCTTATGTGACGTCTCAGACGCCGGGCAATTAACCCAGCCCTTACCTCTTTTAGATTAGAGGGTAGGTGTTACATGGGGAATGATATTGACCACACCCATGGCGTTGCGATGTGATACAGGGTCAGTATAATGTGGGGTACCCTGCAGGAAGCAAGCCTACCGGGTTGCCAAAAATAGCTCAGTACCGTCAACATACCTCTTTTGGTAGAGTTAGACACTGAGCAATACACCCAACCATTACCCTGTTTAGATGTTGGGGCATGTGCTTCCTGGCTGAATGGCATTTAACCAACAAGTTTATTGTGTTTGGATGTTACACAAGGTCAGTATAATGTGAGTTGATCCGCAAGAAACAAGCGTTCCGCGGTACATGTGTATAAATTGCTCAATTCTATTGGTATTACCCTTCTGTGGTGTCTCGGGCAATAATCCCATCCATTAACACCTTTCAGGTGAGAAGGCACATTTGCTGACTTGGAGAAAGTTCCCTGGAGATGGAGATCTGAGCTTATAAGAAAATGCAGGCACAAGAATAAGTATTTGATAGGTCAATTAGCAGGGGAAATATTGGGTGTATAGAAAACATGGTTTTAAATAAATCTAAATAAAAAGACAAATTAAATGTTTAAGTTTTAGTAAGTACCTACTGTGACTATCAGTTCCTACACCTAATGTCACAGTCGGTGCATACAAAGTCCATACACACAATGCCAGAATCTGAGGACCAATTTTCCAATCGTCAAAATGACAGTAATGTTAGTGGGTGGTTAAATCGAACTTAACGGACCTAAAATCCACCATCGTATGTCACCCCGCCGAAAGAAAAAAATACCAAAAATCAGGGAATTAACCGAATTTAATGAAATTTTCAGTGTTGATATATTAATAAATAAAAGATATAATGCTCCAGTTATTTTATTTAAAAGCTTTTACATTTTTTAAGGTCAGTTAACTTTGGACCACGTATCTTTGAGACAATGTGTTACGCCTTATTATCATTTTATTTATTAATATATCAACACTGGAAATTTCATCAAATTCGATTTTTTTTTAAATCTACGGTCAGTATTAGGCACTGTAATGGCTCTCTACCAGATATTGAACAATGTAGAAGAAAGACAATGCATATATTGATTTTATTTTATTTTACATTTTAAATATATATGTATATGTATATGTGTGTGTCTGTGTCTGTGTGTTTGTGTGTGTCTCTGTGTGTGCGTGCGTGCATAGTTATATATATATATTATATATATATATATATATATATATATATGTGTGTGTGTGTGTGTTGTGTGTGCGCGTGTGTATGTGTGTGTGTGTCTCTATACGTATATATGCGTGTATATTTACATACATACATATATATATTTGTATGTATATATATATATCTTTGTATATATACATATTTGTACATATATTTGCGTGTCTAAATATATATGCATATATATATGTGTGTATACATATATGTGTATATATATTTGTATATATATACATATATATACATATATTTGTGTTTATATTATATATATATATATATATGTGTGTGTGTGTGTGTGTGTGTGTGTGTGTGTGTGTGTTTTTAAAACAATGTAAAGATTTAAAAAACAAGACAACAAAATGACATATATACATGTATGTGTGTTGAGGGGTTGGTAAAATATGTGAATAAATCCGATGATATGTAGAAATAAGAAGAAATAAGAAGTTTTTCACAAACGACAAATTTATTTTAGATGGTGAAGTCGACGTTGAAACATTTCGGTTTTTTTTTAACCTTCATCAGGACATTACGAAGGTTAAATTAATCTTTTTGGAATACTTGGTTTTTTTTATTACTTTATATATACTAGCAAATATATGCACCCTCCGGGTGCAAGTATTTAAGTTTTAATGTAATAAAATATCGTATTAAATTAGAAAGGCTAATGAAACTAAATAAGAATACAGATAAAAAGATTTGAAACAGAGGGGGTGATAATAGATAAATAGAACAACTGAAACGTACTCTTCCATCACTCTCACATTTCCTTGTTATTTTTTCTAATTTAAGTATTTAGTTAAAAGAGTAAGTAAAAAATAAAATGACAGTTATTTTTTCATGTTAATAGATTTCATTTAAGATTCATTGAAGAGATTTTTGCTTATATTCATTAAAATAAAACCAAACGGTTAGAAATCAATAATACTAAGCACATATTTATTAAAATCACATTTTTAATATCAATATGCAAATAAGCCTTCCTGTTCACACTGTAAACTGCTATTTTAGTGTATATATAAATACAATTGCATATTATTCATTTGTAGATATGATTAACAATATTAATAATGTAAAACAATTTTATTAGAAATTGAGGTTTAAATAAAAATAAAATCATGGAGAATGTGACGTAAATAACAAAGGGAATTGTTACTTGAGTAGTGATATAGTTTCGGTTACAGACAGAAAGCAAACAATCTCCATTATAATAAGATATATATATATATATATATATATATATATATATATATATATATATGTGTGTGTGTGTGTGTGTGTGTGTATGAATGTTTATGTACGTATATACTACATGTACTTATATTTATATCTTTCTATGAATTGATTCGATATACTTACGTTCACACAAATCAATACAACTTGACCGTGTTTCTCATAAATCTCTTTTGCATAGATTGTGTTTCGCATGAACAATGGGCTCAGTTCTGTTTGTAACAATGTTTGTGGCGGCAATAGCCAGTCGGAATAATGAAGGATAATTTGTCTTTTTCTCTTTGTGCGTCTCGTTCGACACAATCTCCTACAGAATCAAACCTCCCGCCTTCTTTCCACCGATTCGTCCGTCTGCACAATGGGCTCTCTGTAAAAACGGCAAGTTTCACTATTTTCTCCTCTGAGATAGATTATCTTTACTCGTTCACAAGAGGCAAGTTCAAAGCCAGAGAATTAGTTTTTAAAGGGCACAAATATAAAAGGAATAGCTTGATAAAAAGGATGCCGCACATTGTTCGCCATTTTGGTTGGACTATCATACAAAGCTTTTTGTCAGTCATTGTTTTGATGCCTTTGCGTGATTGTCAAAAGTAAACGCCGCCCATTTGCCTTTTTACAGCTTGGTTATTTCTGGTAAACCAAAGGCCCTTTCTCTAATATTACGATTACCCAAATTGGACGTGATTATACATACATACATACATAGTATCTACGGTAGATAGATAGATAGATACTATACATTCATATATACATATAGAGAGAGTATTATATAGATATATTGATAGATACGAGCAGCTATACACACACACACACACACACAACACATATATATATATATATATATATATATATATATATATATATATATATATATATATACATATACAGAGTATATAGTTGGATAGATAGATAGATAGATAGATAGATAGATACGAGCAGTTATAGATTTACAAATACATACATACATACAAATAGATAGATTGCTAGAAAGGTAGATAGATAGATATAAGCAGCTGTAGATAAATTTATAGATAGATATGAATATCTATACATACATACATACATACATACATATGGGTAAATAGTAGTACAAATAGTGCTCTTTAACCTTGGAATGGAAACTGATGTAGGAGAATAAAAACTGAATTTAAACCAGTTTTAGACCTGGAAAGTGATTGACTGTATCCTGCCGAAAACACCGTACATGAGAACCCTCTGCATTCACCACCAAACCAGGTTACGGGACCAGTGGAAAAAAAGGGGGAAAATGTATTTTAAGGAATCGTTTATGCTAATCTACGACCAAACAAGTGGAATTTTATTTCATTTCATTTTAATGTTATATTTTTTCATATATTGTTGATATAATTTTCTAGAAAAGGCGATATATTAAGGATATTAAGTCTGTTTGTTCGATATAATGAAATGACCGAGAATTCAAATGGTTGTCGTTGTTAGTTATGCTCACAAAGGAATACGCAAGTCTCTTTTAAATTAAAAATAGGATCTGTCTCAAATTGATGCGTGGCAAGTGCATTTAAATTATTTCCGGTTCTTTAAGTATCACGAAGTCTCACCCACATAATCATTTCAAAGAAATCTTACAGGCAATAATAGAAATATCTGCCTCCTCTGATCTAATTGTATTGTCTGCTTTATTAATTATGTTCTTAATTGTTTTCGATTTACTTGTGATAATTTCAATGCATTTTTTCTTTTGTTTTTTTAAATTTTTGGCGATTATGGTTGCCAAAATGAGGTATCTATCTAAATTGCCAGAAATGTCTTTTTTGAAAGTATATATATATATATATATATATATATATATATATATATATATATATATATATATTGTGGGGTTGTCACGGTTTCAGCTTTTACTGGAACGGTGTTCCAAACGCAGTATTATTGGAAGAGTGCTCAATATAAAATAGAGCTGTTATATAATATAATAAAATGAATATATAAAGATTTTGTAATTTTCGATTTTCCTTGCATTTGAAACAACGTCACCTGAAGATTGCTGACGCATGAAACCAAAATGGTTGTGACTGTTCCTTTGTCATCAAATAAATAGATATGTAAAACCTTCATATATTTATCATATATATATATATATATATATATATATATATATATATATATATATATATATATATATATATATGGTGGACTCTCCTATCGTAAACGATAAATGAGGGTCAGCAGTTAGTGATTCGTTTCCTCCCACGTTGTGCATGCTATCAAGAAGACATTTTATGTTTTCTCGAGTGTGATAATAGCCCAGCCTTGCTGCGAGCTACGAAGCCACACTGAAAGATGAAACTTTCTAAAGCAGGAGTCAAATATTTTTGCTTTAAAGTTTGACGGGGCTGATCACGATATTTCAATTTATTTTCTTCAAAGCTTCTTTAATTTAGCGAAATATATCTTACGTCATTCTTTCCGATTAGACGCTAGATTTTCCCAGGCACTCAGGTCAATATTGAGGCGTTTTAAATTGTCCTTGAATTTTTCTTCATCGCGTAAGAGAAGACGTTCAGTATAACACTTGGAATTTGGAAGCTGTCCGTATAATATCTTTTTGGAAGCCTGTTCTCATTCATTCTGACAACATGACCAGCCCACCTAAGCTGAAGCATTGCTTTCATAGGTTTCAATGCCCGCAATGCTGTTACATGTTTTAGTATTGCACTGTGTCTATGTATTTGTGTGTGTCTCTGTGTATGCGTGCGTGCATATTTGTATATATATATATATATATATATATATATATTATATATATATATATATTATATATATATAATATACGTGTGTGTGTGTGTGTGTGTGTGTGTGTGTGTGTGTGTTGTGTTTGTTAAACTCTACTGACAATTCTTGTTGGAGGAGTTTTTGTACGCTCCTTTCTAACTGTCTGGCCATCTTTTTAATACCTGGGTGGAATTGGTGTAGCAATCAACCAATGGTTCTTTCATGAGCGCTTTCTGCACGTCCTTGTGCCATCATCAAGTATGAAACTGGTATATATATATATATATATATATATATATATATATATATATATATATATATATATATATAAGCTGGTATATATATATATATAAAAGTTATATATATATATAAGTTAGAGTAACGTGGACATGGAGTAAACGGCGCCTGGTTACGGACAGTTTCTCGCCTATAGGATCTTCAGATGAAGTGGTCTAAAGATCGTATAGGGGAAAAATGTCCGTAACCAGACGCTGTTAATTCCGCGTCAACGCTACCCTAACCTAGGTATAAATGGTCTATCCATGATATTAAGCACTGTTTACTTAAATATAGCACCCATGTTATATATATATATATATATATATATTATATATATACATATATATATATATATATATATATATATTAGGGGAGAAGAAGGAGAGAAAGAAGTGAATGGATGGATGGATTGGTGTTTATATGCAATCTTTCAAATTTTATCTGTTTTTCTTCCGCTAGTTTTGATGTTTAATCTTTCTGAAGTTTCCGATAAGCGAAGAAAAAAAAATGTTTTGCAATATCCCGTCTTTTAAGTTAAAACACCCGATCATTTAATCAGACAGTGCGCCTGTCTTAGCATGATCGTTCAGAAATTCGTCTCGTGCCCCAAAATACGAGGCTTAAAATACGCTGACTGATTCCCTATAGATGTCTATGACGCCCCCCCCCCCAAACTGCATCTAGTGGCACGACTCCAGTTTGAGAGCTCCTGGGAGTGTGGAGACTCTCTTTAGGTGCTTTTATCACCAGAATCACTCTCACCCGGAGTAGTAGTACCTGTTAGTGTCACATCTATGAGTCAATTAGATCTGCATGAAAATTATTTGTATTAGATAGGAATACTTGCTACTATAGAACTGTAAATTAATTGTATTAGGAAAACCAAAACTGTAATTGTTTACCAAGGATTATTATTAGGGCGTCCCATTGTGGTGTATTGGTTAGCAATCTAGTCACGCGTATCCATTACTACTGAATAGCGAATTTGATCCCCGCTGGATGCCCCATACTTGCGACCTTGTGTCACAACCTACCCGTGGCAAACAGCTGGTGTAAATTTGTATAGATTATTATTCTTTATAGTTTCATAAAACCATATAACTATTTACAGACATGATGATTATTATTAAATAGAAGTGTTACTTGAAACCATACAATTTGGAATAAATCGTTTGCATTAGATAGGAATATTTTAAACCGTAAAACTGTGCTCAAATCATTTTTATTAGATAGGAATAATTGATATATAACTGTACAAAAAATAACTCTTGAGAAACAACTGCACAAAAAATGTAAATATAAATGTACAATGAACGTGATTCCCGCACCTTTGTGCATAAAATAACCCAAGATGGGTTGACATGCCATTAAAATCAATCAATCGATCAAGATATAGTATTGAGTTTGATTCTCACTGGGTGTCCCACTGTGGTTCTAAGTTTAGCAATGTAACTTTTTATTCCATCTTATTGATTCTCGTCAATGTTGACTATCGAAGTAACAGCCTTTTATTGCTCGAGCAAGTACAGAAAAGTGTTTTACGCAAATGGTCCCTTTCTGACCCTCATCGGATGCTGAGACACATTGTTAAGCTATCTGGCAATGAAAAAGGTCATAGGGAGAAATGGATTCATGCCTTTCTGTACGACATCAATGCGAAGCGAATGTGGACACCCTCAACTGAAATTCCCAATTTTGCTTTTAGTTTTAAAAGCGTTTTGTTTTATAACGTCGCACTGCTAACTTGTACATTTACATACTTCCAAAATCTACTATGGCCGTGACATTTTCACAGACACAAAACCTATATCAAAATAGAGTTTAGAACGACAGAGGTTTCTGTTTGTTAACCAGCACACAAGACAAATGGCGAACGTAGGGACATTCGGAATAATAATTAATTAGCACCTGTGTTCAAATTGCCTTAAGACATTTATATCAGTAAAAAAAAATATCTGCGAGTCGAAGAAGGAAATGCGTGATAATTCTAATCCTATTGTTAAATACATGAATATTGTAAAGAAATGTTAGGGGCAGTCCCGGTTGGGTAGTGGCTAAAGTGCTGAATATAATGTGTGTCGGTTCGCTAATTTGTTTGACAGTAAAAGAATTACAAATTAGATTAGATGAGAAACGTACAATTTGCAATAATAATAATGGAACAAAAGCGTTTCATTTACATACGCACACATATACGCGCGTGCGCAAAGGAACGCATCTTATATATATATATATATATATATATATATATAATATATATATATATATATGTGTGTGTGTGTGTGTGTGTGTGTGTGTGGAACAAAAGCCTGGGGAATTAATTTTAACTGCGGTTCAATGAACCTATGTGCATAAACTAACCTGATTTTTTTTTCATCGCTGCCAAATATACATAAATAAAAGTTTACATTTGTTAGATTTTTCAAAATAACGAATGAAAACAAACTCTCAGCTATTGTTTACCTGAATTTATAGACCGCAACTGTTGATCTAAAAGGTCAAGGTCGTTATCAGTGGAAAATAACTTCATTTAAACAACAAAACGATTTATTTTTAAAAAGGAGAAGTTGTAAACAAGACAATCGCTTTATTTATGAAGTTCACAAAGGAGCGCATTGGAAAGAGATAACAAAATACAGTTTTCACAAATTGATTTTTAAAGATGAATAGGCAAAGTTAATAGTAAGTAAGAAGTCATAAGTTGGCCAATATGAATTCGGAAAAATGTAAGAGATAAGTAGTATCGAAAGCAACTACTCATTGACATAAAAGGCTATTGTATTTTCTTTTTTTTTTTACATTAGGAGAAAACATTAGGAAAACATTTGTTTATTTCAGGTTTTATCCTGCTCTACTGGCCAGTATTTGAGCCCTTTTCTGATTTAAGAAAAGACGTTTTTATAACTACTTGTTTATTCAACTATATATATATATATATATATATATATATATATATATATATATATATATAAAGTGTGTGTGTGTGTGTGTGTGTGTGCTATATCTATTAGTAATAAACAGTGGTCAATATCGTCAATAAAACAGGTTATCTCGCCTGTGCGATTCTGAATCAAAGATTTGTCTTGAGAACCTTACAGGCGAGAAACTCTCAGTAACCAAACGTCGTTGACTTCATGTTAATGCTACACTAACTCATATATATATATATATATATATATATATATATATATATATATATATATATATATATATAAAAATCATATATAATATATATATATATTATGAAATTCATTCATTGATAAATTAACACTGAAAATTTCATTAAAATCGGATAATTCCCTGATTTTTTTTCAAACGGGTGGGAGGATAAATTTGTATTGTAAAAACACGGATTTTTCGACAAATTTGGTATACCTAATATACACCAGGCTTGCACTACGGATGACCTGTATTACTAGAGAAGGTATATATATTCTAAGGAGAAAGGAAAAAAACAGAACGAGTTACAATATTGAATAAAAAGCAACCGTATGAGTTGCAATAACAATATATATTGAAAAAGTGCTCATTATGTATGCAGAGCCGGTTTAGAAAACTGAATCAGTAATAGAAATTAACTCAGCCGGATTTCACCAAAAAAGATCGTCACGAAAATCTGATATATATATATATATATATATATATATATATATATATATATATATCGTTGGGGGCTTATATCGGTATCAGCCAGACAGCGAGGGAATCTATCCCCTTTTCACTAGACCAAGGAGATTGTTTTTGCGTCTGTGGTGGAGTGAAACACTTCTTACTTTACCACACAGATCCCTGTGCTACTCATGCGCTGGGTTGGAGAGTGCGGGTATTGAACCCGGAACCTTGGGGTTCCTAGGCGGACGCTCTACCGACTGAACTAAACCGACCCTATATACGAGTGAGATATAGGTAAGAGGCGAGGAAAGAGGGAAGTGTACACTCATGTTTACATGTGATCTTTCGAATTTTATCTGTTTTTCTTCCGCTAGTGTTGATGCTAAATCTTTCTGAAATACGTGATACGGAAGAAAAATCTGTTGCGATATTCCGTCTTTTAAGTTGTATTGCTCTTCTTTCTTTTCTAGATACGTAGATTAATGGGATCAGACTGAGATGGATAGATAAATAGATAGATAGATTAATGGGAACAGACTGAGATAGATAGATAGATAGATAGATAGGAACTGACTGAGATAGATAGATAGATAGAGATAGATAGATAGATTACTGGGATCAGGCTGAGATAGATACATAGATACATAGATAGATAGATTACTGGGATCAAACTGAAATAGATAGATCAATAGATATATAGATTAGCAAAGACGTCTTGCAGACTGAAATTTCTTAATGTTGGGAGTTTGGTCGTGTGCGTGTACTCCACTCATCTGGCTGGGCACAGAAACGTAATCAACCATCTGTGGGTGGAGACACGTCATGGGGTATCAGACTAGTCTTGGAGACAGTTATTGCTGCGCTGTGTTGCTTACGTTCGAAGTTTGGTTTCATCTTCAGATTAGAAACTGATGGTATATTTCGTGGTGTCTCGTTCTTAAAGAAAACGAGCAGTAGCGTAGGATTTGGTAGTGGGAGGTAGTAACAATTGGTAGTAACCTGAAGATGGCAGATCGACATGCCGAAA
This sequence comes from Doryteuthis pealeii, assembly GCA_023376005.1. Lineage (NCBI taxonomy): Eukaryota > Metazoa > Mollusca > Cephalopoda > Myopsida > Loliginidae > Doryteuthis > Doryteuthis pealeii. The sequence goes on along the minus strand of CM042140.1, from coordinate 127,307,606 downwards.
GCGCTCGTAGAGACACATTTGGTGGATTGCTACACCAGCTGCACCCTGACAAAAGATGGCCAGACACCTTGAAAGGATTGAACAGAAACTCGTACGACAGGAATTGTCACTCGAGTTCAACCAAACACACACACACACATATATATATATATATATATATATATATATATATATATATATATATATATTACTAACATTGTCATAATGTTTATACAAATTTAATCCATAGCTTGGGAGATGAGGCGGTCCATACCTTTCCCAAGGGTCCAAAAGTGAACCTAATAGCACGACTGGAGTTTGAACTCACTTACTGTGATATAGTAGTCCAGCGAACTGCACTAAATTGTCGTCTGAGAATGGCAGGATTGATGGAATTTTAAAGAGTTTTTAGCAAGAAGGCAAATCTTTCTATAATGCTGAAAGGAAATAGTGCTATGAGAAACTGTTTGAGACAGATTTCATAGCGGGAAGAAAAAAATAGTGACCAGTATTTAAGTACTCTCTTGATTTAAAAAACATGTTTTTTATAACGATTTGTTCACACACACACATTTGAGTTAAGGTAGCGTGGACATAGAGTCAACCCCTGGTTACTGACTGTGTCTCACCTATGCAATCTTCAGACCAAATTTATAACCAGGTGTTGACTACCCTACTTTAACTCAAATATAAATGCTCTATCAATAATATTGAGCACTATCTATTTAGAAATATACCACCCATATAATCTACAAATATATATAAATATATATATATATATATATATATATATATATATATATATATATATATATTGGTTTGGTGGTTGATTTTGAAGGCTATAACAATGCAGGTGTAAAGGAAAAATAATACGGTAACAATGGTGTTGTGTGTTTTAACTAGGAATGCCATAACAAGACGACTTCAGTTCCAGTGATCTTCTGAAAAAGAGATTTTATCTCGAAAATTCAAGAATAAAATACAGGTTAACACAACACCATTGTTACCTAATTATTTTTTCTTTACACCTGCATTGTGATAGCCTTCAAAATCAACCTCCAAACCAATATATACACAATGCTTCAAGCAAATTATAAAACTCTCTTATATATATATATATATATATATATATATATATATATATATATATATATATATATATATATATATATAATGCTGATGTTGATGATGATGGCTGTCACATCCTGACAGATGATACCCGTCTTTACCACCAAAATTACAACTCAAGCATCCTGATTAATAACTAATCCGACTTGTAAAAATATATAAGATACGTAAGATGATAAAGTAGTAAGACATCTGCACATACACTTGTACCACTTTTTGGGGTCTCCATAGCAACAGGCCAGTGACAATCATGGAAAGATAACTGGTTACTGTGCAAACTGCTGGCTTTATTTCAAAGTAGCTTCTCGTTGACATTTCTAGTTAAAGGATACCTACAAGCGAACAGGGGCATCCCATCGTGGTGTAATGGTTTGTAAGCTTGTCTCGCAGATCCATTAATGAATAGCGAGTTCGATCCTAGCTGGATGCCACATATATGTGACCTTGTGTCATCCTAACCATAGTGAACAGGTTGGATAAATATCTGCGTACAAGTCAGCAGAGGTTTGATGCTGGAGCTTCCTTCTCCACTTTAGATTTTGGAGTTAACTTCTACCAGAAAGGTTATCTCCCCCTAACGATTCGAACCGGGTCCTCTCGGAAAAAAGGAGGAGGGCAAAAATACTGACAGGCAGACCAGACCAGAACCGAGTAGATGACACAAGTGTATCCTATCATCAGCCGGACTGAATCCAAAACCATCCCACTGTATTCCCTGTCAGTGAGAATAAATAAAACAAATATTGTTATTGTTAACATATTCCCTATTTTTATTATCATTTCTGTATATCCTACATCTCGGGATATAACAGTTGTCTTTACCACAGCATTGTGATTAGATTGGAGCTCCTCCTACCCCATATATATATATATATATAATTTCCAACACAAATTAATTCATATAGTTTTTAAACAGTACACTATTAACAGCTTTAGAATGCCAAGTTTTGTTTCTTTTTTCTTTCCATATGTATATTAAATATTATTCAGATGGCGCATTACATATTACCAATGCCCTGGTGATGGCTTGATATATAAACCGTAACGTTTAACGATGGTTAATACTTTTTTTTTTCATATTTATACATTTATATATGTTGCAAAAAAGCACGTCATTGCGTGATCTTCATTAGAGGAATAAATTCAAAATTCTCTAACTCGCTAGAGTAGTAATAATTTTACTAACTCCCTTGCAAACAACGTTTGTGCCACAGTTAGATGACCCTATTGTTTTATATAATCAAATGACTGAAACGTCTGGGATCCACAGAGTCTTATTTATTTTTCCTCAAAGGTGTGTTTGAGACATTGGCGTCTACTTTACGAGAGAAAGGGCGATGCTAGATACCAAGAATAATGGGCCAGTTCACACAATCAAGAGAGATAAGGTTGAAACGAAATAAAGAATGAAAGAATGAAAGAAATAATAAATGAAAGAAAGTAAAAAGAAAGAAAGAAAGAAGAAAGAATAATAGCAATAATAAATGAAAGAAAGAAAGAAAGAAAGAAAGAAAGAAAGAAAGAAAAGATGTTATGAAAACGCGAGTAAAAAAAAGAACGAGAAAAACAGATGAAAATTAGAAGAAAACAATCTTAATGGTATTAGTTCACCCCGAAAAGAACGGAGAGTAACGAAAGCGGTAATGGTATCGTGATGCTGATGGAAAAGTAGGAGAAGGGGGAGAAGGAGGAGGAGGGGGTGAAGACCTTGCTGATGGGCATGCTATCAGTGGTAGTGGTGGTGGTGGTGGCGGAGGCCTAAACGTAAATTAACCATTCTGCCATTCTCCAATGTTATACCATCCGGAACCGGGGGTACTTCCGTGCCAAAGGTATCGGCGCGTATCCTCTGAAAGTGTTGTTGTCGATGCCGATGCCGACCTTAGAAAAAGAAACCCAAAAGTTTGGTCTGATATTGTAGGACAGTTATTTTTGGAACGGATGTTATTAACGATGGGAATGTAATTGCGAAAGAAGAATAAGGGAGGAAAGGGGGGGTGAAAGACTAGTGGGAATGAGCTAATGTGTGTATGAAGGGGGGGCGTAGGAGAGAGTGTCATTTATGGATAGAGCTTCAGTTGTTGGTGGAAAAGGGGACGGATGGAAGCATCAGGAGGGCTTCAAGAAATTGAAGTATGGAGAGCATAAGGGAGAGTAATTGAAGAAGTTAAAGAAAAAAAGAAAGCGTAGATGATGAATGTTTTAAGAAGAAGAAGAAGAAGAAGAAGAAGAAGAAGAAGAAGAAGAAGAAGAAGAAGAAGAAGAAGAAAGAACGAAGATTTAAAAAAATGAAGAAATGAATAAACTGTAGATGGTGAAGTTTGCGTTGAGATAATAATAATAATAATAATAATAATAATAATAATAATAATAATAATAAGAAGAAGAAGAAGAAGAAGAAGAAGAAGAAGAATGTAGTAAAATGGAAAGTTGAAAGAAAAAGGACGAGAATTGCAACAAAAAAAGTTATTACAAACCGAAAAATCTAAAGAGCAAAACAAATGTCACACGAGAACCCCCCTCCCCCAAAAAAACAAAACCGACTCCAAACTAATACAAACATTAAAAGGGACAATTGTTAAGTGAATTAAATAAAAAGTGTTTTATTAGATAAAAAACTAAAGAAAAGAAAATGGAAGATGGTCCATTTCATGATGTACAATATGTCGATGTTCGAGATCAGAACAAACAAAACAAAAAAAAAAGAATTTCAAATACTGGCCCTCGACTCTTTAATGAATTGCGTAACAGAATATTTATCTCTGTTTGGCCTTGTGATGAAAAGAAATTAAAAGGCTCTTCGTATTGGATTAATTCTCATCTAGCCGTCGTAATGAATTGGATATTAACTGTGAGACCCAATATTATGTCAGACTAAGCTAAGATTAGTAAATGGCTGTATTGGGCATTAGGGTAGGTCGATTTTTCACTCTTTTAAAATATCAA
>CM042140.1:127298553-127301053 GCA_023376005.1 Doryteuthis pealeii | reverse complement strand
CTCTCTCTCTCTCTCTCTCTCTCTCTCTCTCTCTTCTCTCTCTCTCTCTCTCTCTCTTCCTTATATTCAGTATTTTCTATTTTCTTTTTTCCTTCCATTCATTTCATTCCCCCCTCTGTCCCTCATGTTCGTTATTTTTTTTTTTTCTACTTTTTTCATTCCATTTCTTTCTTCTTCCCTTTTTTTCCACTCATTACATATTTTTCTTTCTTTTCATTTATCAGTTAATTTCTTTACACATATTTTTTTCTTATTTCTTTCTTTTCTCACTTCTTTTAAATACGTAAGGATCATTTAATTCTACTTATCACCTAGAATTTTTCTTTTATCGTGGTTTTGAATTCTGCTTTAAAAAAAGAAGAAAAATGAAGTTCTTTAAAGCAGTTAACGCACTTCCTCACAATTTTCTTCTTCGCTCTTTTTTTCTTCCATCTACTGCCACCATTACCACTAGGGTAGGTCGATTTTTCACTTTTTTAAATATATATATATAAAATATATAATTTTTAAAAAGCATGAGGCACCAGCGAGGATCGAACTATTCAGTAGCAATGGATCTGCTTGCTAACCATAACACTACGATGGGGCGTCCTATCACCCCCCCTCTTCTTATTGTTTGTGGAAATAGTATCAAAACCGTCTACTAAAATGCACTAAAAATCCTTGTTTTCCAAAAGCTAAATTTTCCGAAAACGAGGATTGTTAGTGCATTTTAGTAGACGATCTTTAATGCTATTTCCTCAAACAATGGTGCAAGTAAAAGATATAATTTTTGGTATCAGAATTCAGTTTACTAACACACAACTTTCGCATAGATGGACAATTTGATATTTTTAAAAGTGAGAAATTGACCCACCCTAATAACCACAGACAGCGAGAGAGAATGGGTTAGTTTTATTATCACCATGTACATATTAATACTCGTGTTCCTTAATCTTCCGTCCGTTATCATCTTGCAACACTCTTTGATTAAAAATGAGAGCGTCCAAATCCTCCAAAATGAAATGCAGAAATTTAAATCCCGATTATCTGGTGTTGCTTATTCACTGAATTCTTATTTCTTATGAGAAGAGGAGGGGATATAGGATGCCCCATCATAGTGCTATTGTTAGCCAGCAGATCCATTGCTACTGAATAGTTCGATCCTCGCTGGATGCCTCATACTTGCGACCTTGTGTCAAATCCTACCCGTGGCGGACGGGTTTGGTTAGTATACTATTACGACTAGGCAGTATATCACTGTTTCATGACTTGTATAATTTTAATTATCTCATTAGTATACGTCATTTATCGTTTAATATGCATAAAAAAATCTGACGATATGTGGACCTGCGATCAAGAAAGCACATGCCATGAATCATGTGATCAACTAAATACATGTCATGCTGGTGTAGATTTGGCCATAAGCACACACACACACACGCACACACACACACACACATACGCCCCCCCTCACACACACATTCAAACGAGCTTTGCTGTGCTTTAAAAATGCCCATGTGTCACATCCTGCTTCTGGTGAAGGGGTTGAGTAAACGCATACTCACAGACACAGACACACACACGCGCGCATTTACACATATACTAGGTGTGTTAAAATGTATGGAGATTCTTTGTACTTTTTGACACACCTTGTATTCTGAAAACAAAGTTCCATTCATTATTTTCTTCAGAATATATGGTGTGTCAAAAATGTACTTTTTGAACATATATATATATATATATATATATATATATATATATATATATATATATATAGCGACCAGTAAGCTTTTTCATCAGCATTTCACGATCAGATCTTTCATCCCTATTTTTTCGGGCTATCGGAGGTATTCAGAAAAATTGAGATAAAGAGACCTTATCCTTTGTTTGGCCCAGTCGATTTGAAATAAACAAAACTCGCGAAATTACTCTCTCTCTCTCTCTCTCTCTCTCTCTCTCTCTCTCTCTCTCTCTCTCTCTCTCTCTCCAATGGTACGAAGCTTGAGTCCTCTTCTACGACAGCGAACAGTATTGTATTTTAACTACTATCACTAGACAATATCATTGGTCGTTCCTATAGGCGCATATACACGAAACATTTCCTCACAGTGCAATATTCTTTGATTCTTTGGTGAGGTGCAGCTTATTTGTAAACAAATAGAATATATGAGTCAATAGATCTATTCATAACCTATATAATATATATATATATATATATATATATATATATATAACACATTATGTGAGTATACATCATTCAAATAACTGTGTTATGATGAAGACAAATGGTTTATACAATGCCTTCTACTATTGCTTTTATTTTATTTTTAAAATAATTTCATTTAGATTACATTGTATAAACAACATAAATTGCGCATGTTAGCATAATCTATACTATTGTTTTTCCTTTTATCATTCCTTCATACCACATATATATAACACATTATTTATATATATATATTTCCTTATATATATATATATATATATATATATATATATATATATATATATATATATA
>CM042140.1:127278553-127293553 GCA_023376005.1 Doryteuthis pealeii | reverse complement strand
TTACTTTTTCGAGCACCGAAACCCTTAAAAAAACATCAGCTCTTTTATGTCAAGCAATATCGCACCAGGAAGCGTAATAAAATGCCCCATGAATAATATCTACACTACGTTACATATGACAATTGTACCATGTTTTTTTCTTAACTAAGGTACCCAGCTGTTGAAGAATAATCAGTACTCTACCATCACCTAAAAAAACACTCTGGAAAAAAACGACTGCAACCTTTTTTTTTTCAGTCATGTCTTTTTTCACATTTTCAAAAAGTCACAATAGACATAAAGTTGATGCAAACATTTCCAGAATTATCTTATCCACAATGTTGTCATTTACTAAACTTTGTTTAGTCTGGCACACAGGCCTCGCATTGCATACAGTACTTTCGGTTCCTTAGAGGTCACCTCTCAAAGTACTCCACCCTTCATGCGTGGCTTAGAATACACTGACTCTGTTCCCTGCAGAGGTTTAAGACACCCTTCAAAAGGGGTATCGTGCGTGAGACAAAACTGTTGTTGATGGTGAGACTCCAGTTCTGGAGATCTGGGGAGTTTGGAGTACCATTTCATTGCCAATATCCACCACGTCCGCTCTTTAGGTGAGTGGTAGTGTCTGTTAGGGTCCCATCTATCGAATAGATCTAAGATAATTCATATTTGATAGAAATACTTAATGTCATATAACAATAAATTATTTGTATCAATAATAGTTACTTGAAGTTATAATTATTTGCTAAGGGTTTATTATTAGTTACTTGAAACCATATAACTGTGTGTAAACAAATGACTATTGTTAAATAGAAATAATTACTTGAAACCATATAAATGTGTGTAAACAAATGCTTATCCTATACATAAAAAGTTTGTTATCAGTAATATTTTTAAGCCAGTAAAATTTGGTATTAGTGATTAAGAATATTAATTCTGTCATAATAGTCTTTGGAAAGGTGTGAGATCGATGTTCAAGCCCATGTATAAAACAGGTAATTAAATGCCGATTTTCCTGGCAAACAACCCTTTCCTATTTAGAAGAAAATATTTCTACTCCATTTAGCTCTAATGCCGTACGAGGATAGCTTAGTAAATACATGTATATATTTACCCAACCCCTCCATGCGAGCAGGATGCGAACTACGTCAATATTTTAAGTAGAGTTGCTATACCAAGTCTGTCCTACTATTCATAGCTGGAGCGATAATAGTTGGATCCATAATTTTCCCAAGAGTATTAGCGCAAGTTGAAATGCAAATAGCCTCGTCCAGGATTTGAACAAGATTTGCCGCATCTATTTCTTATGACAATAATCATTACAACACAAGCGTCTCCCTTTAGGTAACAAATATAATGGTAGATATGTTGGAGCTCATATTTTTTTTTAATTATTAGTTTAAGAAATTAGATTCTATCTTAAAACAATCTTTCACTCACAAATCTGGATGCATTCACATCATCATCATCTCTCTCTCTCTCTCTCTCTCTCTCTCCTCTCTCTCTCTCTCTCTCTTCTCTCTCTCTCTCTCTCTCTCTCGCTAGATGGGTTTAATTTTGCACTTGCACAATTTTGTGTTTATCCAAAAACTAATGAAAAAATTATCGATCCTTATTATTACACCATTCGAAGAAAAGATATATTCAACCAATTATCATTTAATATCAACAGCCTCGATAATTTTTATATCACCTCATGCGTAGATTCTCTTTCTCTCTCCCCCTCTCTCTATATATATATCTTTCCCCTCTCTCTTTCTCTCTCTATCTATCCATCTATATCTATATTTCTCTATCTATTCCCCCCTCTCTCTCTCTCTCTTCCCTCTCTCTATATATACCTATCTCTCTCCCTCCCCCTATTTGTTCTTTCAGTTTCTTTCTTCTTACCCACCTTTCCAGTCATCTTTTCTTTGTATCACTTCGGGGCCTTAACAGCAGGTACTGTGAGCAACCTGGGCATTTTTTTTTTATTAAAAAAACGACTATATTCGGCATTAAATGACCCGAAAAGGGTTGAAATGACGTAAAACAAAACTACCAACCAACCAACCAACCAACCAGCCAATCAACCAAACCAACCCTTCGGGCCCTTATTTTCTTTCCTTTTTTTTCTTTTATTTTCTTTCATCTTTCTTCTGTTTACTTCAGTTATTAGGAGGGATTTTTATCGACCGATGCTCCTGTGTTCTGAACCTGCCAAAACCGACCGATGGCACCATCTCGAGCCCATTAGCAGGCAAACGTGCTGATAAATGACGAGGAATATGTTTGTAATAAATAAACAAGATCATGCTCGTGTCATGTAAATATGTTCTTATTTCCAAGTGCGACCGTTGAAAGCGAGACGCACATGCCAGTTGCTACCCACACAAATGCAGACACAAGGGTCCGCAGACACCGTCTAGTATAAACAACTAATATGCATATGCTTCAATTAATAGAGCCTATTACGCTTTACTCACGAAGACTTTGTGTACTCGGGAAATTCTCACTCTTGCTATCGTTCGAGAGTGACAAGTAAACAAGTCTAAATACGAGAGATCACTCTCAGGGTGATAGCTCTGAAATGTGTTTAAACAGGAAAGTTTAGAATAATACCTGATATTACTGGGAGACACGTACATGCCACGGTAGTATATATATATATATATATATATATATATATATATATATATATATATATAAAGGAAAAGGTGACTTACCGGTGAATTTGGTCACGATGGTTAGTAAGTGTGGAATTCAGGGGGCTAAGTCAGCGATATAACAAGTGCTCAATACTAAGTAGAGCAAACTTATTAGAAAATGGGTACAAGAGATAACATACTCGAGTTTCACCATAAGGATCTTCAGGGTAAATCCACTGAATTAATCAAGACACCGATTAATAACAGTCTATTTCACGTGTGTGTTCATTGCATATATATATATATATATATATATATATATATATATATATATATATATATATATTGATCACATAATTATTAATTAAATCTAACGCTAAAAAGCTTTCTAATCCGAAAAAATTTATACTGTTCTATTCACAAAAATGCTGAGAAATATCGCAATATTGTTCAAGTATAAAATAGATTAATAACAGAACAGGAAAAAGACTCATGACTCTAAGTTTCACATTGTCGATCTTGAGGTGAGCTAATATTCAACACGTTTGACTAAAAAAAACGTTCATATTTGTTCAGTTGAATCTAACAAATGTCAGATGTGTTGAATACTAACTTGTCTGAAGATCGACAACACAAAACTCCGTGTCGTGTTTTTTTATGTTGCTTTATTATTATTATTATTATTATTATTATTATTATTATTATTATTATTATTTCATACTTTAAAAATAGTGTGTATTGATTATTTTGCTTTTATTTTTGATTTGATTTTTTTTTCATAAAAAAAAACACTTGGTTATTTCCTATAAGTCTAAACAGGATCAAAGGGGAACCACTCTTGACTGATAAATTATTTATTATTATTTATTTAAAAAGACGGGGTAGGGTTAGGGTTTAGTGTTAGGGTTTAGAGTTAGGGTTTAGGGTTAGGGTTAGTTTAATGGAAAATAAATAAGTAATTTATCAGTCATGAGTGGTTCCCCTTTGATCATGTTAGACTTATAGTAAAAAACCAAACACTTTAAAGAATCAACCCTGTTATATGGTGTCTGGATAAATACCCTGGACAAGAATAGCTCCGAAATAATTCCTACTGTATATGACAATGGAAGCTAAAACAGATACGCGGAGAAAAGATAGTATTGTTGGATAGGGCAAGTTTTTAGTTACAAAACTAGAAATAAAATGGTGTCCTGGGTGTTGCATTAAACTTTATGCGGTAGTGAGGTTACAGTTCGGGATTTTTGGTGAGTGTAGAGTTTTTATTTAACCCAGCCCCTCCGTCACGAATAAGATGCGACACAAGGTTAATTGTTTAACCGGAGTTTAACAGGGTTTGATTCAGAGTTTTTATTCCCCTTGCCATGCCAAGGTTAAAGAACCCAGTCTATCCAACTATCTACGTACAGATAGCGAAGAGAGAAAAATTGGATTCATATCAATCACACAGGATATTAACGCTATGTGAAATGCAAACAGTCTCGTACAGGATTTGAAATGGGGTTACCGTGTCCATTTCCTCCGACGATAAGCATTGTACGACAAACACCTCCAAAAGATAGAGTGGAGTAACCACTTAATACCTGGAGTGATGCTACCTTTTCTGGTTCTATTAATAGGTGAAACAGATCTGTTTGAAAAAAAAAGGATTTACCTTTTTAAAATAACCGTGAAGATACATTTTTGTACTGTATATAATTGGAGACTATAATTAACAAACTGACTATTTATATACAAGGTGTGTCAAAAAAGTATCGAGAGTTTTTGTACTTTTTGACACACCTTGTTTTCAGAAAAAAATAACGTTCCATTCATTCCTCATTTCTATCTTGGTAAATACAGCTTTAAACTTGTTACTTTTTGACACACCTTTTATTCTGAAAAAATCAATGAATAGAACGTAATTTTTTCTAGAATACAAGGTGTGTCAAAAGCACAAAAATCTCGATACTTTTTTGACACACCATAATATATATATATATATATATATATATATATATATATATATATATATTATATATATATATGAATAATATTCAACACGCCTGACTAAAAAAAAGCGTACATATTTGTTCAGTTGAATTTAACAAAAGACAGATTTGTTGAATACTAGTACATTTATGTACCGTATATAATTGGGGACTATAATTAACAAACTGACTTTGGCATCAGATAGCTAATAATACCTAATGATAATATGATGTAAAACTAATTTTTGAAAAAACAATTTTTCCACCATCATTTCTTTAGAAAAAGACATTTTTATATTTAGTTATATTTGCGGCAGGTTCTTACGTTCTGAAAAAAAAATACAAGAACAAAAGATTTGATTTATTTTTAGTTAGATACCTACCCCCGAAACCAAAAGAGTTTTCTCATTAGCGAACCTTAATCGTTAATTCAAAGTTCTTACTACTGGGCCATACATCTGTTATGCACATGGCGAACGATGTTATCAGATGTTGTAAACAAGTACACACGTGCTTTAAGATAGGGAGAAAAGACACGCACATTCTAGACATAGAGACAGACACAAACACACTCAAGAATACACTCACAAAACCGTACGGACAAAAACGAAAGCATTCATGCAAATGAAATTAAAAAAACACATACAGACACACTAATATGTTCACACAAAAATACGCTAATGTTCACATGGAGACACATGCGTACACATAAATATGCACAATCTGTGACCCGAGTCAAAATCCTGCGCAAGGCTGTTTGCGTTTCTCTTCGCGCTAATGCTCTTGGGAAAGGTATGAATCCATCTGTTCTCCGCTCCACCACAACCACCACTAGCTATGGGTAAATAGTAAGAGAGATTCCAGTAAGGCAAACAATCTAGGGAGAAAAACTCTGAATTCAAACTAGTTGTCCTCAGCTTGAAAAAATTGACCTTGTGTCACATGTTGCGCTTATATATCTAAATATAACCACAAACGCAAACTATTATGGATATCGCAAGTATACAAGCAATAAAAAACATGCACACACTAATATGCACACACACTTACACAAACACATATAAACGTACAATGCACACACACACACACACACACACACACACACACACACACGTCAGACCGGGATTGAGACTCAACCAATATTTCGTCAATCAGGTATAAATAAAAATTAGCTCAGTAGAATTAATCGTTTTATAATGAAGGATAAATGCGTTCAATATAAAAATAGAGAGGTTAAAAAATCTGTATATATATATATATATATATATATATATATATATATATATATATATATATATATATATATACGATCCATAAACCAGTTGTTATTTACTAAGATTTGATTTATTTGGCAGACAGGCATGGGGTTTACAGTACTTATAGACAGAATGAATAGATATATATATATATATATATATATATATATATATATATATATATATTATTATATACATTATTACAGTGTGTATAGACACTATACACACTGTAATAATAAATCCGCTCTATTAACGTATATATTTGTTATAACACTAACTTATCCGATTAATACTTGTATCAACCAAATATTGAGATTAACCAATATTTATTACCGGTAAGTCATTTTATATATATATATATATATATATATATATATATATATATATTGGCTCAGTCGGTAGGAACCACAAGATTCCTGGTTCGATACCAGCCCTAACCAACTCAGCGCATGAGTAGCACAGGGATCTGTGCGGTAAAGTTAGGAGCTGATAGTTGGTGTAGTGTTCCACCTGAGACGCAAAACAATCCCCTAGCGCTAGTGAAAAGAGGATAGACACTACTGACATTAGGCCCCCCCCAACGACTTTACTTACTTTTTATTATATATATATATATATATATATATATATATATATATATATATATATTCACCTATAAAATAGGATTACAATAATTAGAAACCCCATTGTACTCAGTATTGTCAATGAGATGAGTGCTGACAGGTCAATGTTTCTTTCCTGTAATTAGCAGTTATATATCTTAGAATTGTTTCCCCTGGGCAGACATTTTTTCGTCTATTTGTACTTACTTGATTAAAAGATACTCATAAATCTGTGTCTCTCTTATTTCAGAAATTGAAGTAGATAGAATGAACGAAGTGGTTGGTTGAACCTTTCCAATAACCCATATTTGTTTGCCTTGTCATAGATAACAGCTGAGTGCTAGTCTGCCAAAATGGCGTCTCACATGAAAACAAACGTGTTCCAGAATTCTGTGGCGCTAACAAAAATAATGCTACGATGTTTCCTTTATGGTCTATTGTGACTAAAAATGAATCTAGAAAGTAAAAAAAGGACGCATCTTTAATCTGTTACCGGACGAGAGGCTTCGAGATCATATCTATGCTCTGATATAGTCACGAACGTATAATATGAATAGTATTATCTGCGTTATTCGGACTATTGAACCCATCTTCATTGTTATTTGTACAACGTTTCGGCGATATGCCCTCCGGCCTTCTTCATGTATTTCTTGTCGGACTCAGGAATCTTCTCGGACTCGGGAACCTTCTTTTCGGACAAGAAATACCTGAAGAAGGCCGGGGGCATATCGACCGAAACGTTGTACAAATAACAATGAAGATGGGGACAATAGTCCGAATAATGCAGATAATACTAATCATCAAGCCTCATTTTTAGACATTCAGAGAAATAGTATAATATGAAGTATCGTCAATCAAAAATATATGTGTACATAGAAATGTGGTGTCGTTGTTGTTAGTCTAATCGGTGTGGACGACAGAAAATAATGAGAGGTTTGGTTTCTTTATTTAATGGCATATCAAACTTCGTGGGTTACATGTTAATGTTGTCCTTGTAGTAGTGATACTATTTAACCTATAGCTGGGGAATAAGTGGTTTCATACCTTTCCCAGGGGTATTAGTCCAAAAGTGAACATGATAGCGCGACTGGAGTTCGAACCTACATATTATGATGTCACAGTACAGTATGCTAACCACTAGGCCACCGAGACTTCCCTGAGACAATGAGATAAGCGAGAAAAGAACGGAACGAACAAGACTGACAATATATGGCACACAGGAAAGCGACAGAGAGACACATGGAAGAAAGATCAAGTGGGAGCTGGGAGCTGGACGATGGATGATCGTTCGAGTAATGACGAGTAACTTTCGTTGGAGACTAATGTCTACCCAGTAATCCAGCACTCTCCTCAGTATTCGATTTGATTTTCCTAAAACTCTTAGTTCTTTTAATCATTTTACCAGACTTTTCGGGGATGGTCCAACTGCACCACTAATGAGAGAAAACTGTCACTTTTATGTTACACCATTTTTTAACGTCTTGATATCTTCCCCACGTTTCACTGTTTTTTCAGTTTTACTCCACGATTTTCTGGAATAGCAATAGCCACTATCTGATAAACCTTCCTTATTAACGTTTCTAGTTATTGTTTCTTTGTAATAGAATTCTCTCACGAATTCCTCATATATATATATATATATATATATATATATATATATATATATATATATATATATATGATACTTGCATTTGTTTCAGGCTTCACTTAAAGAGATTTCTTGGCTGACCCCAGGGTTTCAATAAGAGAAAGTGACACGCATTATATTTCAGTGTCTGGATCTTTTAAGGATCTCTCTCTCTCTCTCTCTCTCTCTCTCTCTCTCTCTCTCTCTCTCTCTCTCTCTCTCTCTCTCTCTCTCTCTCTTTGTCTCACCCACCCTCACATTTCCCTCATCTCCCGCTCTATTTCTCTTTCTCTCTCTTATTATATCTCCCCTCTCTCCCCCCTCTCTCTCTCTCACACACACACACACACACTCATAAACACATACACTCACTTTCTCCTACTTTCTCTCGCTCTCTTCCACGCTCTGTTATTATTATTATTATCATTTTAACGAGTTTTTCGCACCAGTCTTAACTGTTGGTTTTTCACTAAAGTCCAAGTGAGAGCAAATCTCTTCATATATCCAAGACTCTTCTAACTGATTTTAACTGTGCTGTTGTCTGGATGTTATTAACTTTATTCACTAGTTTCCCCAGACCCTTTTCCAGGCTTTTAGGAATTGTTCCAAGAGCACCAACGACAATTGGTGTCATCGTCACAGGTTTTTTTTTAGCTCTCTAACAAAATCCAAATATTTTTTATCTTTTCACTTTCTTTCAAAATCTACTATTTGACCCGACATTTGGTTGTTGGTAATTACAATTAGATTGGGATTTCTGGTCGGGATTTCTGGTCGGGATTTCGATTCCAATATCTGTCTGTCTGTCTGTCTGTCTCTGTCTCTGTCTCTGTCTCTCTCTCTCTCTCTCTCTCTCTCTCTCTCTCTCTCTCTCTCTCGCCAGCCGGCCCTATCGGTCATCGCTCCTGGCAGTTTTCCACACGGCATCTAGTATCAGTACTGGTTCTCACTGGTCGGCCTACACAGGTTTGTCCATATGTAGGTGTCCACAGAAGAACGTCACTTCTGAGTTTGTCCTTGCTTCACCAGCATTTTCCAGCATGTCTTGTTCGTCTTACTTGGATGGTTTGATATAAGGTAAGTGATCGTACAATTGCTTTTTGCCGGCTGTTGCTTACTTATGACAACACACATCATCATTGTATAATTCCCATCAAGTTTATTTTATAAGCCCTTCGTTATAGTCAAAGTAGGGCATCCATACAGTAGCTTTGACACGCTACAGATTGGAAGAATTCTCACTTTGCCTTATCAGAGAGATCAGATTTACATATAATCAATAATCTATCTATAGCAGTTCATACCTTTCTAATGCGTATATTGACATCGCTTTCTGTAGATGTGATGTTACTGTCTATGTATGTGAACTGGTCTAATAATTTCAGAACCTTATTATCCAGTGTAGAGATGCCTCCATCTTGTTTAAAACGTATGAGCTCCGTTTTATCTGAGTTTACATAGAGGCCAATGTCTCTTACTGTCTTATCCATGTCATGCAGCAGTGATTCCGTTTGTGCAGGTGTATTCATGAAAAGGGTTATATCATTTGCGTTGTCCGCATCTGTAATAGTTTCTGTGGGATATCGTCTACTTCACAATAATATTAACTCTATAGTAATCCTTACTTTCCATACAAAATCATCGCACCTATCGGCAAGTCTAAAAATACGCTGACTGTATCCCCTGAAGAAGTCCAACCCCCTCCCCCCCCCAAAAAAAAAGGGGTATCTTGGGTATAATACTCAACTTCATCTGGCGGTGAGGCCCCAGTTTCGGAGATCTGAGGAGTGTGAAGTATTCCTTCATTACCATTATTCCCATTTCTATTGTGACCCGGAATGGAAATACCTGTTAGGGTTCCACCTATGGGTCAAGTAGATTTGTTTGAAAATTATTTGTATTTGATGAGAATACTTGATGCCATATGACTATGTGCAGAACAATTAAGTAACGACTACACAAAAATGTAAATATAAATTAACAATGTACGCAATTTCCTAACCGCTAGACATAAAGTGCTATCTGTAAAGAATAGGTCGTTAAAGGAAGTTATACCATTGAATGGTATCTTTACAGTATATACATTCATTAAATATCCTATAGGCCACTATTATATGTGACACCCATATATAGTATAGCATGGGCAGTTATTATTAGTGGGTACCTGTAACAGAATAGACTTTTAGCTATAGGTGTACAGTATAGGCCTACATTGAATGTTATCTGCAGAAAATAGGTAGCCAATGATGGCTATATGCATATGCCACCGTTGAATATGTATATGTACAATATAGACGGCCATTGAACGGCATGTGTACAGTATAGGCTCCCATTGAAGGGTGGAAATCCCGTTGCAATGGAACGATCATTCAATTAATATTTAACTATCATAACTTGTAGCAAGGGTTCTGAATGAGAGGGAAAAGGTGCGAGACGATCCCTCAAAATTGGCCGATATGAGAAATTCACAATATTTTAAAGTGATAGGAGACTTTAGCGCGGTACTGTATATTCATCTGTCACGCATCTTGTCTCACTTCAATGTAATGAGAAATTTCGTTGTCATGGTAACGCGAGGCATCTTAGGAATTCAAATATATCTGATTTTTTTTTATTGGTAATAACCAGGTTGATTAGACTACTTACTATCTCCTTATCCCTTTCTCTCTTTCATTATAACTTTCTTCCTTGCTCTCTCACAATTACTCGTTCCTTTCTTCGTTTCTTCGTTCCTTCTTTCTTTCTTTCTTTCCATATGCAAATGATCATGGTATTTATAACGAGATCCATATCAGTATATAAAAAAAAGATTGTACATTGGCCAATGATTTCCCGTGAAAGCTGTCGACCAAGGACCAGTATATGCATATTTCAAATCACCTGACATTTTCCAACATTGCGTGTCACAACGCCCTACCTCGGGATTGAACCACTAGACGCTAAATGCAGATAATACCAGCGCACATAATGCTTACTGGTCATTTATATATATACCAAATACGCATCTGGCCAAATCCGTAGCAGCACTGAACAACGTGTACTTATTCATGTGATTCCGCGCACAATGTTTCCGCATATGACTTTTAATCCCGCCAGCCATAGTTTTCTTTTTCTTTCTTTTTTTTACCTAACCCCTCCACCACGAACAGGGTGTGACACAAGGTCATTTTTAAGCGGAGTTTAACAGGTTAAAATTATGGCTGTCTTTATTCTACATCGATTGCCATACCAAGGTTAATGAGCCTAGTCTACCCTACTATTTATCCATAGCTAGAGGGAGAATAAATTATTATCTTTCCCAAGGGTACTAGCACTGGTCAAGTAGTCACGTTGATGAATATATAACAATGCTAATTGAATTTATTTAAAATAAAAATAAAGTTATTTTATTTGCATACCCGTACAACGTTAACGGTCATATAAGGAGAATTTATTTATCTAGTTTTAGTGAGTAATTTATCTTGTATTACCATATGACCCAAAATCTTTTTTGTTTTATCTTGAGTGTTAAAAAGAGCCGGAATGGGCACCTCACGTGGTGTAATGGGCAGCAAGCTAGATTTGCAGACCATTGTTAGTGAGCTCGGTTCTCATTGGCCTTGTACCACATCTAAGCTTAGCTTAGTAAATAAGTAAAAAAAAGCTTCAACACAGCACTTCTGATGTCGATGTATCAGAAAGTACATAAATTCTTCTCTTTAGATATATACGTACATAGTATCTTTGTCCATTCAGGCGTCCCATGATGGTGTAATGGTTAGGAAAATTGTCACGTAGATCCATTACTACTGGATAGTGAATTCGATCCTCGCTGGATGCCTCATAACGGACGGGTTGGGTATGTACCTACTATCTTTGCACAGTCTACAGAAAACCACAAATG
Source organism: Doryteuthis pealeii (assembly GCA_023376005.1). Taxonomy (NCBI): domain Eukaryota; kingdom Metazoa; phylum Mollusca; class Cephalopoda; order Myopsida; family Loliginidae; genus Doryteuthis; species Doryteuthis pealeii. The sequence continues at coordinate 127,281,606 of CM042140.1, read as the reverse complement.
TCGATAAAACAGTGAGGACCGAAGTAAATCTGAATTAAATACATGCAGATATAACCCGTAAGACACTGGGTTTCAAAAACTTCCGTCTGTGTAGGACACTGCTGAAGATGCAAGAATGAACTCATAAGTAACGTTCCCTTGTGGACACCTACACACGAAACACACACACCAAATTAAATCGACCAGCAAATACGTACATTGATTAGCTCTGTGCGGATACTGGAGCGATGACGAGTGGTGGATATATATATATAGAGAGAGAGAGACAGACAGACAGACAGACAGACGGACAGACAGTGTATGTGTGTGTGTGTGTGTGTGTGTGTGAGAGAGAGAGAGAGAGAGAGAGAGAGAGAGAGAGAGAGAGAGAGAGAGAGAGAGAGAGAGATGGAAACCCTGTGCTGTCAGTGGGATATGATGATGATGAATGGTTATATATACCGTGTTCCCCGAAAATAATAACTACCTGCAAAATAAGACCTAGTATGATTTTTCAGGGGGGTGGGATTTTGATATAAGCCCTCTCCTTAAAATAAGCTTTAGTTGAGAGCGTCAAGATAGACGAAAGAAATAAGCATTCTTCATAATCACATCATACGACACAAACACTCGACATCCTCCGAAAATAAGCCCTAGTGTTATATTCAGGAGTGAAAATAATATGTCCTGTCTTATTTTCGGGGAAACACGGTATTTATACCATATTCCCCAATATTCAAATTGTAAAAAGTAAAAGCAAAGCGGAGTGGCCTATTGTCGGTATCAGCCGGACTGCAAGAGAGTCTATCAAATTTTCGTTAGCGCTAGACCAGGGAGATTGTTTTTACTGAGGTGGAGTACCATCCCTACCATCCCTACCATCAACTCTCAACTTTACCGCACAGATCAGATTACCTAATCTGTGCTATTAATACGCTGAATTAGCGGGGATCGGTATCAAACCAGAAACCTTGCGATACCTAGGCGGGTGCTCTACCAACTGAGCCAAACCGGCCCCGTTCAAAATGTACGTTTCTTTAATGTTTTATAAAAAGAATATTTGCATCATATACAGGATGTTTCCCTAATAGACACCAACCCTAAGCATTAGAGAGACTGATTTACGTGTACTTCAGTCGATAGATGGCAAGATTCCTGATTCGATACCAGTCCTCGCTAACTCAGCGTATGAGTAGGACAGATTGAATGCGGTTAAGTGTGGAGCTTACGGTAGTTGTAGCGCCCCACCCAGACGCAAAAACAATCTCCTAGGTCTAGCGCGCTAGTGAAAAGTGATAGACTCCCTCGCAGTCTGGCCACCCCGCCAACTTTGCCTTAAAATGTTATCCTATAATATTAATCACGTGGGCGCCTTGTTTGGTGTAATTGTTAATGCAGAACATTGTTAGTGAGTTGGATTCTCTCTGAATGTTCCGTACTTTTTACTGGGGTGGAGTGCCACCCCTACCATCAACTCTAAAATTTACTGCACAGATCAAATTACCCTTGTGCCAATTTAAGCCCATTCTTAGTAGTGGTCAAAGTATTAATAACGTAGCCAATTGGTACTCAAGTATCGAGCAGTTAAAATGGTTGTATCATGCGCTAGTCTCAATCAAACATCTAATTGTCAACTATTGGGTAAATATTGGAGGTGGGTGGTGTAATGGTTAGAATTGTAGGAAATGGACTCGTCGATCCGAGTTCAAATCCTGGACGAGGCTGTTTGCATTTCATATAGCGCTAATACCCTTGGGTAAGATATGAATCTAACTACTCTCCCTCCAGCCATGGATAAATAGTAAGGCAGACTGGGCTCTTTAACCTCGGCTAGGTAACCAGTCTAGGAGAAGGGAAACTCTGAATACAAACTTGTTAAACTCCGCTTAAGAGATTGATCTTGTGTCACACCCTGTTCGCATGAAGGGGTTGGTAAATAAGAATATAGATATAATTATCAATCATGTCACTTTTCAAAGACGTTGTTGTAAATTAAGGGTATAAATCTATGCGAGAGGCAAATATCCTTGGAAAATTAGATAGATAGGCTGCATACTGTAATAGAAACAGGGGCGTCTAATCGTGGTATAATGGTTAGCAAGCTAGTCTCGCAGGTTCATTACAACTGAATAGTTCGATCCTCGCTGGATTCCCTATACTTGCGACTTTGTCTCAGATCCTACCAGTGGCGAAAGGGTTAGTTAAATACCAACTATAACAGAAACAATGTTGGAGGCTGCATACTGCATACTAAAATAGAAACATTATGGTACAACGTGTACTACAATAGACAATTTGTGTATACTACAAAAAAACATCGTGGTAGACCGCATATTACAATGGTAAACATCATGGTAGATACAATGTGGTAGAACACATACGACAATAACAAGACTGAGATAGACACCATCCTCATCATTAGGGCGTCTCGACAGCAGAGATTCCTTTAACCCTCTCTCTCTCTCTCTCTTCTCTCTCTCTCTCTCTCTCTCTCTCTCTCTCTATCTATCTATCTATATCTTGCCATCGTACTTTGTAAGTCATCTCGATGGTATCTAGTGTCCATAGAGAGATGATGAATTTAAACTCATGAGCGACGTTTTCGTACAATAGAATTAATTTGGTAGACCGCATACTACAATAGTACCAAAAATGATCATTGTTATTCTTTAGTTATATTCTCCCTTACCGTACCTCACTAGTCTTGTAACTCGGTGTTCAGACGAGAACATTGCATTTTTCTTACTTGTTGCCTCTAGCAGAATGTTGTCCAGTACTCTAAAACACACCCTATAAAAACGCTTGTGACCAGAGAAACACACACACACACATGCGCATAGAGACTGCCAAAAATGAACGGTTTATACCTTACAGTTCGGCTAGAAACCACAAGGTTCCTAGTTCGATATCGGCCCCCGCCAACTCACGTATGAGTAGCACATGGATCTGTGCAGTAAAGTAAGGAGCTGATGGTAGGTGTGGCAATCCACCTCAGATGCTGAAATAATCTCCTTGGTCTAGCGCTATTGAAAAGGGGGTAGACTCCCTCGCTGTCTGGTTGATACCGACATTAG
>CM042140.1:127258553-127273553 GCA_023376005.1 Doryteuthis pealeii | reverse complement strand
ACACAATCATACACACACTCACACACACTCATACACACATATATACGAATATATATATATATATATATATATATATATATATATATATATATATATATATATATAAAAAGTTTCTTCTTCTTTCTACTTGTTTTTATTCAATCCATTTCTCTTAATTTTATGTTATTTTAAAATATTTTCTTGTTTCTTTTTTTTTACTTTCTAGCCAAAAGTGTTTCATTTTTTCCATTTTTTAAAAAAATGATTATCTTTCGTTCGTTCTTCAGCTTCTGTACCCCAACTTATTAAAAAGAAAAAGAAAAAAAGAAAGAAAGAAAGAAAGCTTACTTTCTTTTTCCCCTTCTTATTTCTATATCTCTATTATTATTATTATTATTTTGTAAATCCTTACGTTCCTGTTATGGAATTTGCATTCAGTTTCTTTTCTTTCTTTACGAGACTAATTTCTTCTCTCTTTCCTTTCTGTCACCGTTCGTAAACATTCCTTCTTTCTGTTTATCCTTCCATTTCATTCGTTCTTTCTTTTCAAGTTATCTATCTATATATATTTATATATATATATAAACATAGACATATACATATATATATATGTATATGTATATATATTTATATATATACTTGCTTCTTTACTTTCTTTCCCCTTCTTTGCTCTTGTATTTTCTTCTATTATTGTCTCCGAATCTCTTCTGGCAAAAACTTAATAATCGTGTCTCGTAACAAGTTCGTAGTAAAATGAACGAAATATACAGGATCTGTTGGTCTACCCGGTTTTGGGGTATGGAAGACGATGGTGTCGCCGGCTGGGGTGCATTCTTGACGGATATATTTATACATCTACATATATAACATAACGAAACTTATATGTATGTACTGTGAGTGTGTATATTCATATTATACATATATGTATATGTATGTATATATATATATGTGTGTGTGTGTGTGTGTTTATACTTATATATATATATATGTACAATTACAAGTACGGACACGTGTGTGTGTGTATAGGTATGTGTGTATGTGTAGGGAGGTGCGCGTAAAGTTGTAGTAGTAGTAGTAGTAATAGTAGTAGTAATAGTAACAAAGCCGTAAGATGGGGGAAATGCTAATACTCCTGCTTTGTGCACTACGGCGGCAAAAACGGGCAACGGGAAATAGTAAGAGTGGGTGGAGGAAGAGTGACAATTTTCAGCCGGGAGGAGATTATAGACTTTCCTCTCTCTCTCTCTCTCTATCTCTCTCTCTCTCTCTCTCTCTCTCTCTCTCTCTCTCTCTCTCTCTCTCTCTCTTTAAATATATATATATGTCTGCCTGTCTCTCAGTCAGATGTTTCCTATCTATCTATCTATCTATCTATCTATCTATTTCAGTATGTTCTTATCTATCTATTTATCCGTGGGTCTATCTCAATCGGTTCTTATCTATCTATCTATCTATCTATCTATCTATCTATCTATCTATCTCAACTGCTCCTCGCCAACTTAGCGCATGAGTGGCATAGCTCGGATCTGTGTGGTAAAAAGGGAGATGATGATAGGTGTGGTGCTCCACCTTAAACGCAAAAACAATTTCGCTTGTGAAAAGAGGATAGACTCCCTCGTTGTTCGGCTGATACTGACTATAGGCCACTCTGCCGACTATATATATATATATATATATATATATATATATATATATATATGAGTAGTTTAATATTCATCTATCTATCCCCTTTCAAACAATTTTACTTTCTTCTAATATGCGATAGGTTGTATGAAGTTCTAAAAAATAACCATATATATATATATATATATATATATATATATATATATATATATATATAGGGTACTCGTACATACTGGTATCAAGTAACCCATTACATCTGTCGCATGATATTTGAATAGTGGTTGTGCAGGACTAAATAACCCCATGTGTCCCTAGAAATACCATGAAGGTCTAGCTTGTCGTATATATATATATATATATATATATATATATATATATATATATATATATATATATTTTTATAGGTACAACGGGAGAAAATTAAATGTTTTGTAAAAAAGAAGGTCCGCAAAATGCATTATGTTTTTCTTTATTTCTATTATCATTTTACATATATATATATATATATATATATATATATGTGTGTGTGTGTGTGTGTGTGTGTGTGTGTGTGTGTGTGTGTAGAATTAAACAAAAGACACATTCCTGTTTAACAATTTTATTTTTGATCTTTTCGACTTTTCTGGCCAACTTTTTAATGTTTGGGTGGAATTCGTGGGTAAGTCCACCAAAGTTCAAGTCCCGACTACTTCGAAGTGCCGAGAGTACTCGGAACTTGAACTTTGGTGGACTTATCCACGAATTCCACCCAAACATTAAAAAATTGGCCAGAAAACTCGAAAAGATCAAAAATAAAATTGTTAAACAGGAGATGTGTCTTTTGTTTAATTCTACATATATATATATATATATATATATATATATATATATATATATAGAGAGAGAGAGAGAGAGAGAGAGAGAGAGAGAGAGAGAGAGAGAGAAAAGGATTTGAGTTTTTTTATTAACCTTTTCATGTTCATTAGCGAGATACCGCTGATATTATAGTTGTCCGAAATCACTGGTATTATTTTTATCTAGATACTTGTACTTTCGACCTTTCTTGGTCATTTTCGAACTTTTGTGACTTAGATGCATAGTCCTACTACATTGGTGATTTCATTGTCACTGGATTCTGATCTGCGATTTCTACGCATTCAAACTAGTACCCACGGACTACACGTTTTGACTTGTCAATTGCACACGGCGAACGCTCTAATTCAATATATGCTGTGATCACGTCGTAGAGTTAGAGTAGAGAAGACATAAAGTCAATGGTGCTTGGTAACTGTCAGTTTCTCGCCTATGTGATTTTCAAACAAGGACTTGGTTTGAAACTTGCATGGGTGATAAATTGACAGTTACAGAGCGCAGTTTACTTTATGTCTTATGCTACTCTAATTAGATATAAATACGCTCTATAAATGATATTGAACACTCTTTACTTGTAGATATAGCAAAATATATTAGCGGTCATTGCGAACTCAAAAACAATTTTAAAAAAGCCCGGTTCCTTTCACCCTGTACCAGCCATGGCAAAAAATTAACTCAAGAAAACAAAATCAAAATAGACAAAGGATGATTTTGAAAAAATACACGAAAACGCAAAAATCACAGAATCTCTTAAACACATATATATATATATATATATATATATATATATATAAGTGGATGATATCAAGTGTTACTTTGATAGGATTCAACCAAAATTGAGAACTTAAACGTACATATAAAGATTTGTGTATATATTTTACATATATGGAGTAAAAGAACTGGAATATCACACCAGTATGACCGACGGTGAAATAATTTAAAAAAAACAGAACTGATGAGACGGCAAAGTCGAAATAAATTTATTTTCTAAAGGTATATATCCTTTATTCACACACACACACACACACACACACACACATATATATATATATATATATATATATATATATATATATATATATATATATATATATAACCTCTGATCATAATGTATTGTGCGTTGAACATCATTACAATTATTATTGTTTATTTGTTATGCGCCTTTTTACTATCTTCTCCCATTAACCTTAAAAAAGAAGAAAAAATCTTTGCACATAATCTATACAATATTAATAGAATATCTATACAGAGATCAAATTCTGTTATGGGATTCATCCGATAATTCCCAAAAATGCCCTCTTAAATTATTTTTCTTACCATTAATTCTGAATCCATCCCAATTAATCTTTTATTTTTTTTTTTTACTGTATTGCCGTTTTTGATCTGATTATGCAATTTTTTCCAAAAACATCTTTAAGCCAAAACATCCAATTGGTTAATATACTTAGTTTTTGAAATCTGCCTTAACAGTAAATTTCCAGTTCGGGGAGAAATATTTCAAAAATGTCTACCTAATTAGAAATTCCTATTTCTTCCAAAGAAGTTTCAATTAGATCACCTCTCATTATTCTTTCTAGTTTAGCAGTTAATCCTAATTTCTGCAATCTTTCATTGTTGCTATTGTAACGTTGCTTTACTCAGCTTTAATTATGACTCTTTATTGTAAACGTCTAGGCGAATACATATATGGTCAGGTTTTTAAATGTTTGTCTTTTTCTTCTTTACTCATTCTTTCTACCATTGTTAATAGGTTAAATATACAGTTGTACCTTGACTTACGAGTTTAATTCGTTTTGCTTGTTACTCTATTTCCTCGTATCTCAAATCAATTTTTCCCGATTTAAATAAACTGAAATGCCATTAATCTGTTCCAGTACCAAATAAAAAAAAAAAAACAAAAAAAAAAACATCAATATCCTTTTTGCTAGGTTTTTTAAAATAAAAAAAATGACACTTTATTGTGTAAAAACAATAAAATAGAGTATAATGAATTATGTGCTGTAATATGTTTCAATGTTTATTTTTTTAACAATATTTTTCTTTGGCGTAATAAATTTGGAAACTTTTTCTGTCAACTTGTTAACATTAGCTTATCTGAAGCTCGCTCGTACCGTCAATTCTTGCTGACAACACAAAGCAAAAAATAGACCCTGTGACTGCTCGTAACTTGGAAAAATCGCAAATTCGGGCGCTCATAATTAACGTACCATTGTATATCTAGAAAAAAATTAACACCGTGCTTTGATTTTTTTCAATCGCCTCATACTCCGATGTTATACTCACCGGGCGTTTATGCCAGGTGGGAGAGAATTATTAATAGCTTAGTTTCAGGGAGCCTTCCTCCCAGGCAGCACCTGTACCCTTGCCTAAAGGGAGCAAGGTGAGGGTTTATTGAATGGCACCCCTCAACGGAAATGCTAACAGAAACTAAACAATTGTGTTGCACTACACCGCGGAAGTTTCGATTCCTGCAAGGTACCCCGACACTAAACTGAACTTGCGTCACATTTTGGCCTTGTGGGGAAGCTAAATAAATACCTCTACTTCAAGATTTATTGCTATTTTTCTGACTTTGCTCCATAGAGGATGGGAATACTTCCGTTTTTAATTTCATAGGTGATCAGCTATACCTGACTTCATGTTCTTCCAAGGGTTTTTGATAAAACGGTTGGTCACCTCTTTATATTATCTGCTTTAACTTAAAAAATGAATATATGTATTTATCAACCTCTCCACACAAGGTCATTTTAACCGGATTTTAATAAGTTTAAATTCAGATTTTTCCTTCTCTTTGATCGATTGCTATACCTACTATTTACCATAGCTGAAGGGAGAATAGCTGTATTTATACCTTTCCCAAGGATATTAGCACTAAGTGAAATGCAAACAGAATCGTCTGGGATTTGAACTCGTGTCGAACGTATCCATTTACTACGACGAGATGAAATGAACACAACGTAATAGTTTCAATATAATAAAATCAAATTATCGCTAATGCGATTCTTGTCAAACAATTCACTTGAGATAGAGAGAAAGAGAAACAAAGAGAGCGATGAAGATATATATATATATATATATATATATATATATATATATATATATATAATGGGAAAGAACAAACTGGGTAATCAACCTTGATTTGGTTGTTTTGGTATTTCCTATTACTTCTGATTTTGGTTTGGTTTGTTTTACGGCATATCAACCTCAGTGGGTCATTTAATGCCAATAAAGTTTTGAAATAAATTAATTCTTAATGGATAATACAATTTTTTTATAAATACATTTTTCTATTTAACCCATAGATGGGACCCTAACAGGTACTACCACTCCGGGTCAGAGTGGACCAGGGAGCAATGGTGATGAAGGGGTGCTCCACATTCCCCAAACCTCTAAAACTGGAAAACTGGAACCTCACCATCAGATAGAGTTTAACGTCATTCCCAGGACATGTAGACCCGCAGCCACCGCCTTCTAGCACCCATATGATAAAAAGGGGTTGGGGCTTGCCATAAGGGCAATAGGGTTGGAGAAATCATATAGGTGATAGGGCTTGACGTGACCAGCCGATTGATCGGAGGGGGCCTCTCCAACCGCCCGTCTAGCCCAAGATAGGGCCAAAGTGGAGTATTGCATGTCATGAACTGCTCATCCACATGGGCTCTATCCTTAAGCATCACGGGTCACCACCCACGGCCAACAGGTGGCCCCATTGGGGGAGTCTTACCCCTCTGTAGAGGTGCAGTCGGTGCATTCTAACGCCGCAGCCGACAGGGCGGTATTACTTCTGATCCACCTATATATATATATATATATATATATATATAGCTCGAGAGGGAATAGTTGCATACATACCTTTCCTACGGGTATTAGCACTATGTGAAATGTAATCAGCCTCGTCCAAATTTTGAACTCGGGTCACCCCGTCCATTTTCAATGATGTATAGAATCAATATCCTGTTGGCAAGAATTTTTTTGTTGTTTGCTTGATTTCACGATCAGCCATTTTTTGGTTATTTTGTTTTTGTTTTGATCCGTTTTTAAGCAATTATCTAGTTTCAAGTAACTAATAATAATTGATTTAGCTTGGTTTCAAATATTTATAAATTAATTAAATTTCGACATTCAATCATATTGTTTAATGGCGTATCAACCTTTGTGGTTTATTTAAAGCCAAAGCCATCCCTATCAAATAACAGTTATCGTTCTAGTCAACTATATACCAAGCCCTTTGCACGAGCAGGATGTAACAGAATGTCAATCTTTTAAACAAAGTTTGACAGGTCTGAATCAAGGTTTTCCTTCTTCTAGACTGGTTACCTAACCAAGGTTAAAGGGTCTGGTGTGTCCAAATATATACCCATGGCTGGAGGGAGAATAGTTGGATACATAACTTTTCCAAGAGTATTAGCGCTATGTGAAATGCAAACAACCGTGGTCCGGATTTGAACTCGTTATAAGCAAAAAAAGTGACGGCCAACCAATTTGGAAGAAGGAAAAACATGAATTCAAGACTAAGTGCAAACGTTTTTTGTTTTTTTGTTTTTTGTTTGTTTTTTGTTTTTTCAACCGGGTTCTGACAACATCAGTGACGACTCTGGTGCCATCTGACTCAGCCTTTTTCCTCCCCTTGGTCAACATTGGTGACGTGGAAAGGGGATGCGTGCTATGTGAGCAATTGCTTGTTTTCCGTACTACCTCAGCCAGGCCTGTACCCTGATCCAGACGCAGACCCCGGGGTCTCACGAGACTAACGGATGTCATCAATCACTGCACCATTCTGAAAATAACTTTATATTTTGAGAAGACAACGCTTTGTGTTTTTCCTGTATGGCTGACACCCCCAAATTCATCAGCGTAAGAGAGTAACATGGTTGAATGCATCCCCAACATGCGTTTGAATTTTCTTTTCAAGCATCAGTAAAATACGAACGGCATGAAATGTGTGGGAGTCAAAGTTACGTGACTGGTTCACATGTTTCTGTAATATCACCCCACATTCCAATAGGGACCTCAACTTCCTCCTAGTACTCGAAAGAAAAATATAAAAAAATATTGATTCACATATTTACCAACCTCTCCGCGTGAGTAGGATGGGACACAAAGTCAATTTCTTAAGCAGGGTTTAACAGGTTTGAATTCAAAGTTTTCTAATAGAGTAGTTGCCATACCAAGGTTTAAAGAGACCAGTATGCTTATTATTTACTCATAGCCGGAAGGAGGATTGTTAGATTCATACTTTTCCCAATGGTATTAGAAATATGTAAAATGCAAACAGCCTCGTCCAGGATTTGAACTCGTGTCACCGTGTCAATTTCCTACACCGTGTTCATTATACAACGCTTATTAATTTAACATTAGGTCAGTAAACCGTTTTCCAAAGATAATACTGACACTTCTAATTGATATAGTCATTTACTAAGCGTAGCTCAGATGTAGCACAAGTCCAGAAGCATGGGGCGCCCAATGAGAATTGAACTCACTAACAACGGTCTGCGAATACTATCTTGCCAAACATTACACCACGTGAGATGCCCACTTCTAATTGATATATGCAGAGAAGTAGTAGAGATTTGGAACTCGGGTTGGGTGGATCTGATTGGTTCCTTGAGGGGGCCCCTTCCAACATTTAGTATTATTTGTTGATGTATAATATCAGGCTATGTCATTCATAAAGAGTTTCTAGTACCGTGTAACCCAGTGATACCTGCCGCATGGTCTACTAGTCGGGGACTAAACTGACTTCCCCAGTAAGCTTACCGACGAGGAGGATAGCTAGACACTCTCCAGGATGAAAAACAAGACCCGTAGAAGGGCGAAAGGATCCTCTTTCAGGCTCAACTGCTAAATAACATACGCGTGCCATGAAATGCAGGAAGGGCATCCCTTGGTCTGGACATTACTGCAATTTGATCTCCCACCAACTATCTAAACTGTTGGATCATTTCGAGGTATAGGTATGCAAAAGACGACAACTTGTATATATAAACTGTTCCAAAACAGCAGGAGCTGAATTAACCAATCAAAAACGCCCAAACATGTATTTGATTTACTATTTAACAACGTTGGTAAATTGTCCTAAAATACTTGCATAAACGAATGACCAACAGGATCAACTCTGATACAACTTTCTACTTTGTGGACAGATCAACAGACAAGGATTAAAACTGATACTACATCTTTCTACTTCAAGACAGAATCAAACTTTATGCCACAAAGAATGCCCACTGTAAAACTGCACTCAACTACAGCACAGGAATGGCCAAGCGAATCGTAACACACACCTTGCTGCAATATGCAGGAGGCGATGTCAGGAAGGTGGGTCTGAATCCATGTAATCCCTTACTCAAGAAGAACGACTCATGCACACGCAGTTCTTTCTTATGACCCATCATCATCTTTTTGGGATGGATACTTTAATTGTGAAGGCCTGTTTGACGGATTATTTGCAGAAACCTCCTACAATAAACTTACTGATATCTGGCCAATTGTCTAGAAGGAAAATGTAATGCGTACTGTTTAAGTGCAGGAAGGACATTCCTTGCATGGAAACAAGTCTGACAATTCCCCTGCGACCGATACTCCATCAGCTGTTCAGGGCCACACCTTACTGCACTAAACAAGAGATGCGCTTAGCGTAACGCTTATCGTCGTGGGAAATGTAATTGGTGACCCGAGTTCAAATCCTGGACGTTGCATTTTTGTATTTTACTTAGGAAAGGCATGAATCATTCTCTTCTGTACATTCCTGTCAACACGACCTGGTCATGATATATATATATATATATATATATATATAGAGAGAGAGAGAGAGAGAGAGGAGAGAGAGAAGAGAGAGAAGAGAGAAAGAGAGAGAGAGAGAGAGTATCCAAATGCTGCTTTAATTTTTCCGTTGCAGTGGCATCAGTAAATAATCCAAAATTGCTCAATATATTAAAAACATAGAGCAGTAATAATAATAATAATATTATTAGAGGAAAAATTACGGGTCTACCATGGTTTTAATCAATTTATCAAATTTGAGAGATAAATAACGTAGCGTTCAACCGTTATTATCCGGAAAATATCTTTAATTTAACTAAATTTAACTGCTAGCGTTTCGGGAGATTGTTTTCAAATAAAAACCTCAGCTATGTCTCTGCTGTCCTAAACTGACTTTTTATTTTTTTTATTTTTTTTTTTTACATGGAGGTCAAAGTAAATCAATCTTAGTTCTAGCAAGAATATGCGCCCTCCGAGCGTAAGTATTTAAGTTTTAATGTAATAAAATAGATTAGAAAGACTGGCGAATAAGAATGAATATAAAAAGATTACACTTATTTTAATTATATCTTAATTGGTTTCTATACAAAATAAATCATAAGATTGATTCTAATACGTTGGAGAATAAAACAATAAGATTAGAGATCAATAACACCAAGTAATTATTTATTAAACCCGGTTTTGCTAAAACCAGTATGCAAACTAAAAAAGTAAAGTCGTCGGGGCGGCCTAATGTCGGTATCAGCCAGACAGCGAGGGAGTCTACCCCCTTTTCAATAGGAGATTATTTGAGCATCTGAGGTGGAGCGCCACACCTACCATCAGCTCCTTACTTTACCGCACAGATCCCTGTGCTACTCATACGCTGAGTTGGTGGGGGCCATTATCGAACCAAGAACTTTGTGATTCCTAGCTGAACACTCTACCGACTGAGCTAATGCAAACTAATCACACTATATATTATGTAAACCTTAATTTCTTAGTGAATTAAAAGACACATTGCAGGATTTTAAACGAACTAATAACATGGACTGTTTTGAGGCAAATCTAACTCAAATTTTCAAAAAGACCTCGATGATAAGATTTATTCTATGTATTAGTGATTTTGACTAAATACTCATTGATAAACTTACGCAATTCCTGGGGGCATTGTGACGTAAGCAGCGACGTAGTTTCGGTTACAGACAGACATCGAATCTTCATTATAATAAGATTGTTTTTCTTGGTTGCCTTTTTGTCAGTCTGCAATTTGCAACGGCTGAGTTGTAACTATCGGGTTTTGAAGGATCAAGATCTCGACAGTCAAGGAAGTTGTGATTCTAGTCACGGTTAGATAAGGCCGGAAGCAATATTACATTTGCCGAGTGGATTATATTTATTATATATAAACACAAGCCGACAAGTACAGGAAGAGATCTATGTCATTGGATATTTACTTGGTGGCTGGATTGGTTGTCATCCAATTATGTATGTTGGTGTTCAAAATTAGTCGCTGGTTTCTGGTCCAGACATAATAGTCTAGTTAAGTAATAGTACACAAATTAATTTCGCATGTGTTTTAATTTGTTTATATCTATCTATCTATCTATCTATCTATCTCAGTTTGTTAATACCTATGTAAGTTTCCATGTGTTTCAGTCTATCTGTATGTCCATCTATCTATCTATCGATCGATCTCAGTTTATTTATATCTATTATTTATGTTTGTTTCTATCTATCTATCATCTTAACTATCTCAGTTTGTTATTACCTATTTATCTATATATCCATCTATCTACCTATCTCTCGCTCTTTATATATATATATATATATATATATATATATATATATATATATATATATGGCAGTATGTTTTAGTAAGTCTCGGTCTGTCTGCTTTTCTATTTATCTATATTATTTTGTTTCAATCTATCTATCTATCTATCTATCTATCATTATTATTATTATTATTATTATCATTATATATAAAGCTGAGCGAATCAACGTTTGTCTCCTAAAGGCTTTTTTACTGTTGAGTTTAATGACACCAGAGTTATACTAAATCATTCCTTAATTTTAGGATTGTTATGTTTAAAAACATTCCATTTTAACGGGATATAATTAGTCGTAATTTGCAATTAAATCAAAAACTGACCCCTCTCTTACTTCACATTTGCCCGTCACTTCCCCCTCTCTATATATAACTTGGTTACCTCCTCTGTATATATGTTAATTTATTTATGAGAGTAAACAGAGTGATTTAGAGAGTATGAATTATATTTTTATGTCAAGTTTCAAAAGCAGCTAGCCCGTAGTTTAAATTTAGGTCAAACATTCCCTTTCTTAGAAATCTTACAAAATGATTTTAATGTTTTTTTTTTATCCTCTGGTCATATTTATTTTTAAAAATTTAATTCGCTTGGCAAACTCTCTTTTCCCTTATCCCAATTATCTACCCAGAGCTCAATGGGTGGTCAAACGGGTTACGTTTTCTCTAGTATATATATATATATATATATATATATATATATATATATATATATATCGGACAGTATGTGTGCGTACGTATGTGTGCGTGCGTAAGTGTAATTATTTGTCAAAAGAGAGACAAATTAGTCAATCACTAAACTTCCTCCCCCCCTCTCTCTCTCTCTCTCTCTCTCTCTCTCTCTCTCTCTCTCTCTCTCTCTTCCTTTATCCTCTCTCTTCTTCATCCCTTCCCCTCTCTTTTTCTTACTGTCTTTTCCTTCTTTCGTTCTTTATTACCCTATCTATCGATCTATCTATCTATATATCTATCTCAGACTCATGGGTATAGTTATGTGAATATGATTATATACGTACATTAATCCTTTTACCTCATCATGTAAGTTCCTTTATTTCTTTGCCTTTAAAAAAAATTACATCATCCCTTTTGATCCACTTTTTATGTTAATCCACAAAGAGAGAGTTTATTTTTAAATAACGAACCATAACACATTATAAGAATGTTAATATATTTGCAGCCATGTTTGTTACTGTTCTTTTCTTTCATTCTTTTATAGTTTTTTTAACTTTTTCTTTTATTTACCCGATGATGGTGTTGTTATTTACCAATCATTCGGATATCACATATTTACTTTTACAAAGTCTGTGAAGTTCTCTCAATGCAAGAGAAATCATAGGCTTGAACGTTCACCGGTTTCCCACTGAGATGTTGAGTGTCTGATTCAACGTTTTGAATTCCAGCTCTTCTTCGAACTCCATCGGCACAGCAGTCAGTTGGCATTTCTCATTTACATATCTTTACTCAAGAAAAAAAAAAATTTCTCCCTTTTTCTTCATTTAAAAAAAAATCTTTTTACTATTTCTTCTTCTTTCGGTTTCTTTGTTTAATATCATATCGACCTTCGTTGGTTACTTAATGCCAAAGCCATCCTTATAGAAGAACAGTAGTGGTACTGTTTAACTCATGAGTGGGGGACAAGGTGATTCATATCTTTCCCAAGGGTATTAGAGGTACTATTTAATCCATATATGGCGGATAAGGCGGAACACACTTTTCCCAAGAGTATTAGTCCGAAAGTGAATGTGAAAGCGAGCCTGGAGTTAGGAATTGCTTGTTAGAATGTCACAGTCCAGTACGCTAGCCACAACCCTACGAGGACTTCTCTTAACCGGAGTGGTAATACCTGTTTGGATTACATAGGTCTCTCTCTCTCTCTCTCTCTCTATATATATATAATATATATATATATATATATATATAGTGTGTGGGGGTTGTCACTGTTTCAGCTTTTACTGGAACGGATGTGCCAAACGCAGTATTATTGGTAGAGTGCTCAATATAAAATAGAGCGGTTATATAATATAATAAAATAAATATATAAAGGTTTTACATATCTATTTATTTGGTGACAAAGGAAAATTCACGCCATTTTGGTTTCATGCGTTAACAATCGTCAGGTGAAGAACATCTTCACCTGACGATTGTTAACGCATGAAACCAAAATGGTGTGAATGTTCCTTTGTCACCAAATAAATAGATATGTAAAACCTTTATATATATTTTATATATATATATATATATATATATATATATATATATATATATATATATATATATATATATATATTCTTTTCATTTAATACCAGAACCATCCTTGTAAAAGAACGGTAGTGGTACTGTTTAATTCACGAGTGGGGGATAAAGGGGTTCATATCTTTCCAAAGGGTATTAATACGAAAGTGAACGTAATAGCGCGACTGGAGTTCGAACACCTTTACTGTCACGATCCAGCACGTCAGCCATTACGTCACGGGAAATCTGTTGAGTGGGAAGTACCCCTTCAGTTATGCTTCAGATCTGCCCTGACCCGGAGTGGCAGTATTTGTTATGGTCCCATCTAGGGGTCAAATGAATTTATTTTAAATTATTAGTATTTGTTAGAAATACTTGGTATGATATAAAATAACTGTGAATTATTTGTATTAAGAATAGTTAAGAATAGTTATAGAAGCTATATTATGTACTAAGGATTATTATTATTAGTTACAAGAAGACATATAACTGGGTGCGGACAAATGATTATTAAGTAGAAACAGTTGCTTGAAACCATATAATCGTTTTATTATTATTAAATAGGAATACTGATATCCTATAACTGTACATTATGTATAAAGAATAGTTACTTGAAGTTCTAATAGTTTAGTAAAGCGAAAATGAGAAGATGGGGGTGGTAATGAAGGACGTGAAGAAGGTAAAAAGGTAACGAAAGAGGATAAGAGGGAGCAGTTATTAGTTACTTGAAACAATATAAGTGTATTCAAACAAAGGATTATCATTAAATAGAATTAGTTACTAGAAACCACTTAATTGTGTATGAATTATTAGTGTTAGATAGGATACCATATAACTGTAAATTATTTGTATTAAGAATAGTTACTTGAAACGATAATTGATTGATAAGATAATTATTTCGCTCCATTATTATTGTTATAGTTTTTCACACCTACAGTAGCCGGTGACAGCAAATCTCTTCAGGTCTCCAGGACTCTTCTGGGTATTCTAGCCGATCTTAATAGTGAGATAGTTTGGATGGTCTCGATTCTTCCTCTGATTTCCAATTCATCCAAATTCTTTTCCAGACCCAAGGATACTGTTCCAAGGGCACCAATTACAATTGGCACGACCTTCACTTTCATGTTCCACAGTTTTCTCAGTTCTTCGACAAGGTTCAAGTATTTTTCTATCTTTTCGCTTTCTTTCATTTTCACTCGGTGGTCAGCCGGGACGATATAACTGTGCAAACAAATGATTATTATTAAATTGAAATAATTACTTAAAACTATGTTATTGTGTATAGATTATTTGTATAATGCTTCAAATACTTGAAATCATACAACTGTGAGTAAATTATTTGTATTACATAGGATAATTCGATATTAGTCTGTAGAGTGTCTGCCTGGGAAGCACAAGGTTCTTGGCTCGATCCTGGACCTCGCCAACTCAGCGTATGAGTAGCACAGGGTTCTGTGCGGTAAAGTAGTTGATGGTAGGTATGGCGTTCTACATCAGACGCTAAAACAATCTCCTTGGTCTAGCGCTAGTGAAAAGGGGATAGACTGCCTTGTTATCTGGCTGATGCCGACTTTAAGCCACCCCGACGACTTGACTTTTTTTTATAACTGTAAAACTCTTAAGAAACAAATACGCAAAAAATGTGAATATAAATGTACAATGAATGCAATTCCTTCATCGCGAGACATACAGTAACCCTAGATGGGTTGATATCAATCAATCATGTTTTACTTTGTTCTTCTTCTAAT
>CM042140.1:127241053-127256053 GCA_023376005.1 Doryteuthis pealeii | reverse complement strand
TCCCTATCTTTATCAATTTCCTCTTACTCCACCTTTTCAACATCAGACTCCATGCAATTCTCTTCGCCTGTATCATGGTTATTGCCACCATCTTTCTTTTTCTCCGCCATCTTCTTTCGTAATTCTGTGACGAAATGAAGGAACATTCTATTTTCCTATTATGTCTGTTCGTCTGACACCGCCCAATCGGGCAGACAAAACCAGTTCCGTCGAAAAACTTCTTTCACGCCAACCAACTCACCCGTTTCAAGTCCCCCCACCAAAGCCGACCATCCAGACAAGTCAAAAGAAGAGGGAAAGATAAGTCTGTGGCTAAGAGATTTAATTATATTTCCTTGCAAAACCCGGAATAGAATCAAACGCAGACGTGCAAAAACTCGCCGATATCTTTTATCGTTGTCTACGTGTATCGTTACAAACTATTGGCATGTCGGGCGAGAGGCACATCTAACCATAGACAGTTTAGAACGCATGAGATTTTTATTCAAGTTCCAGTTTGTTCCCGTAGTAGTTCTTCTGTTAGAGTTTCAGTTTAATAAGCAGAAGGTCTTTGGTTCAAATCTCAGTAGCGGACTATCTAATGTACACGTCATTTCTGATCACGGCCTTTAACTGTAAATCTATACTACTGTGCATGTGTGTGTGTGTGTGTGTGTATGCCTGTGCGTCTGTGTGCGCGCGCGCGTTCAAGGATCACGACCAAAAGAAAAACTCTCCTTTTTTGCGTGAATATTGACTTGACCTCTGACTCCAACACAGACTATGCGAGGCTGACCTCTAAGGTCATCTGAGGTCAATGTAGATCATCAGATGACAAATATTTCTTCTTTTTCAAATTTATATTTGATATATGTGGAAGCGCGTGATCTAATGGTTATCGTCGTGGAAAATGAACTCGGTGACCAGAGTTCAAATCCTGGACGAGGCTGTTCACATTTCACATGGCGCTAATACCCTTGGGAAAGGTATGCATCGAACTATACTACCTCTCGCTATGGGTAAATTGTAGTGTGGACTGAGCTCTTTAACCTTTGTTAGGCAACCAGTTTAGCAGGAAAACTCTAAATTCAAACCTGTTAAACTCTGCTTAAGAAACTGACCATTTGTCATATCGTACTTGCGTGTGTGTGTGTGGGGGGGGTAAACATGTATATTTTAAATTTTCATATCTATCTATCTATCTCAGATTGTTCATTTCTGAATATGTGTTTATGTCTGCATTAGTATGTGTCATTATTTGTTGACAGAGAGACGAGATAGTCTATGAAAACCTTTCTTTTCTTTCCTTCTTTCTACGTTCTCTTTTCTTACCCTTCTTTCTTTCTTTCTTTCTTTCTTTCTTACACTATTTATCTATCTACTTCAGAGACTATACTAGTTTGACCACCGAGGTTATTTGAGGTCAAGGTAGGTTTTTAGATGACCAAATATCCTATTTCTAGCAAAAAAAAGAAGAGTGAGATAGAATCTTTCATCTTTTTTGCAAAAGATGAAAGACCAAGCAAAACTGTGTACAAAGCGGGTATCAAAAACCAATCATAAATTCTGTATATCGTTACTATTGTTGTTTTTTTTATATGACGGATCCCCATCCAGTAGTGGCTAAATGTGCTGGAATACGACATCATAGTAAACGAGTTCGAACTACTTCGCGCTATTACGTTCACTTTCAGACTAATACCCTTGTGAAAAGTATAAACCCACTCATCCCTGGGCTATAGGTTAAATAATAACACTATTGTTTTTCCATAAGGATGGTTTTGGCATTAGATAACCCACAAATGTTGATATACCATTAAACAAAGAAATTTAAGCAAACCAAATCATTTGTTTTGTTTTTTATTTACGCCATATTCATATTTTCAAATACATAGAATCTTACTAAAATATACGAAAGACGCTATACGAAAGTAATGCTTATTTCCACCGAAAATATGGTGTTACTTTTGGAGTGACCCTCTTACGAGTCAGTAACCGAAACTACGTCACTGCTTACGTGACAGTCACTTCAGGAATTAAGTAAGTTTATCAATGGGTATTTGATTTATAGTCACTCTTATTACTACATGAAATTTTATGAAAGATCAATTAATTGTCAAATTTTCCCGAAAATGTCGATACTTATTCATCTTTAGATGAATTTATGTTTAAAATATTTTTTTCCTAAAATATATTAAGGGAAATATTTTTTTACTGGGTCGACCCTACCCTTATTTAATTTTATGAAATCTGAACACAATATCTTATACTCGTACGATTAAAAAAAAATCTCTCAAGATAAGAGTCTAAAAAATTAAATCAGAAATTTTTAGAAAGGTTTTGGAGGTCCTGTCGTAAAACTAAATACATATCTAAGTGGAATGGAGTGAATATGCTTTTTTAAGTAAGTAATCAATTTTTTAAAAACATTAATAGTTTTATTTATTAATTTAATTTTCCATTCTTTCAGGCAATATCTTTCAAAAATGTAGTTTTACACCGCCCGGGGGTGTTTTTTGCTAGTTTCATTTCAGACATTTTTCTTATCTTTTTTCCCAAGCTTCGTCAGGTACACCTGCTAGTCGTAAAGTGAAAAGGCAATTTTTTGTTGTTGCTAAATATCAACCACTGTAAGACTGGCCAATTAAACTTTGTTTTAATGTCAAAATTCATAATGATTGCACACACACACACACAACACACACACACACACACACACACACACACACACACACACAACAACACACATACACACACACACACACACACAACACACACACACACACACAATTACACACACAATCACACACACACGTGTGAATGTGAAAATATGTACACGTGTGTACCTATATCATTACAAATATATTTAACTCTCTACCTACTTGAAATCACTCACAGTGACTCTCCCATCATTGTGATCCTACTGATGATTAGTTCATTATAACTGAGCAAAAGGACTCAGATTACAATAATAATAGGACGTTACTTAGATAGAATGAGTTGTGTGTGAATAGATAGTGCACCAATCACACTTTGACTTTCGTCTTCGAGTGTACCAATCACGTCATGAACTTTTAAAATTAACGCTGATCAATAAACGGTTATGTATCTTTTTCTCCAAACACATTTCCAACTCAAGTCAGTTAAAAAGATCCATTACCATTTGAAGAAAAAAAATATTTTTATTTTCGATTATATTTCCTGGGGAAGGTTTAGCATAAACCAAAACATTTAAGTGTCGATATCAACATCAAAATAAATTCATCTATTTTTGAAACACTTTGTTTTTTCTAATTTCTGTATAGTGAACTTTGAAATATCCGATCATAAAGGTATAAAAATATCAAGAAAATTTGGTACAGCCCTGGTGGTAATTTGGTAAGTAAAGAGTTAAAGACTTTTATCTATGTACATACTAAGTATCCATAAAAGTATAAGCACACAGTACATAATCAGAAAAGGAAATAACGACGAAACAAATTCTTCATAAAAATAAATAAATGAATGAATAAATAAAAACAGGGGGTGGGATTGAATTCACTTTTAATTATTTTTAAATACAACTTATCTATCGTTGCATTACAGGAATCTACTGATAATATCCAATGCTTTTTGCTATTTCTTCTTTTTTTTTTTTCTGTATTGTTGTCTTGTATCGCTCATTTCTATCAGCAGAAATATACGGGAACACATACATAGTGTACGTTTGATATAGACGGATAGATATAAACTTTTTGTAGATTTACCTTAGCTTCTGTGTCTGATATCTTTCTCCTTTTTTTCTCTTTTTTTCTGATTATGAAAAAAAAAGAAGAAAGTAATCTAGAAAGAAAGATTTTGAATGAGCATCTTTTGTCTTCGTCTACAAATAATTATACTTACACATAATTATGCACACACACACACACATTCTCTCTCTCTCTCTCTCTCTCTCTCTCTCTCTCTCTCTCTCTCTCTCTCTCTCTCTCTCTCTGAACGTGTATATATGTGTGTTTATGTGTGCGTGAAAACAAATATATCTGTCTCTTAGTCTATCTATTTATTTATCTATCTATATATCGATCGATCAATAGATAGATAGATAGATAGATAGATAGATAGATATAGACAGAACGAGAAAATAAAACATCTGAAATATAGTGGTCTATGCGACAACAATTACTAGCACATGTCAGATTGGTTTTATTTTTAGCTGAGAAATTTGGACAACAAATAGCTTAAGTGTTTTATAATCATTCGTCACGCGTATCGCGATTTTCGTAACTTCTAGACTGACCACCAGACAATGGGTGCCTGTTGTTGACTTGTAATCAGTGGCACTGAAGAGAGTTTTTTCTTTCTTTTTTTGGCTAGCAATATCTTCGGCGCATTTCAGCTTTCAGCGCATGTTAACATTTTCAAGTAAGTTCTAGTTGATTTTACAAGTATAAAAAAATACGACAAATTGCAGTATTCTGTTACGTCTTATTGTCACGTGGTCCCTGTGTCACCTGATTTATTAATTAAATGCAATAATGAATAATGCGCTTTTTGTTAAACAAATGATCAGGGCCTCTCCCATTGCATTGTTCAAAACATTTCTACGCAGTTCATCATTGGCACAGGGCCAGTTCTATGGAGCACCTAGTGAAAATCGAACTTGAATTACTTACCATTGCACTACACGAAGAGCTCATAAAACTAAGAATGACTTAAGTTTGGCACAAGGCCGCTAGTATTGACCGTTTCATGAGAATCGGACTCACTATTCATTTACTAAGATTATTACATTTTTTTTAAATGGTGGGTATAGAGCACCCGGTAAGAATCGAACTCATTAGCAATGGTTCGCTAGCCTAGACTACTCCACAAGGCTCTTCTTGTTTAAAAAAACAAACTTAGGTACAAGAATGTAATTTAGTGACACTGAGTGAGAATCGAATTCTCTACTAGATAATAATTGTGCTTTATTGTTTCATTTGAAAAGTATTTTCCATGTTAAATATCAAACATCAATTACATTGCCCTGATGATGGTAAAAACCGAGACGCGCAAGGGTTTCCAGTTCTTTTTTTCTTTGACATGCATATTTTATATCGTCCATATAAATAAGGTTATTTATTTTCTCTTCTGATTTAGTGAATTTGTACCCTTCTGTATATTTTCTAAAAGGCATTCTTACAATAGAGTTTTGTTATTGAGCACTTTCATACGCAAACACTTTTCCTATTTGCTATTTTCCTATATATATATATATATATATATATATATTATTTATATTTTGCTTGAAGGCAATTATAATGCATGTATCGCATAAAATTCGATAATTATGGAAAATAATCTTGACAAGTGAATCCCGGCAAAGGATGGCTCGCCGTGCAGAACACCGTACAGACTGTTTCGACTTTATTAAGTCTCATCAGCGATGTATACTACTCAATAAACGTCCCCTTACCTACTATGGTAGAGGCGTGTAGTATCATTGACAAGGTTAATTTCGCAGGGATTGTTCGCTATGTACCGGCGGCCGAACGGATATGGTCTCTGACTATGTCTGCTGAGGTCCCGGTTTCGATTCCTGTCGGAGGGGGGTCGTTAGTATACATCGCTGATGAGACTTAATAAAGTCGAAACAGTCTGTACGGTGTTCTGCATGGCGAGCCATTCTTTGTCGGGATTCACTTGTCAAGATTATTTTCTATAATTATCGAATTTTATGCGATACATGCATTATAATTGCCTTCAAGCAAAATATAAATAATAATTTATTCAATAATGCTTCTATAAAAAACAAACATCCAAAAATCTTATATATATATATATATATATATATATATATATATATATATATATGCATCGGCAACAGCTCATCCTCTATATGAACCTGCCCAGACTATGTAGTTCAAGTTAACAAAAAAAAAATTATTAAAAAAAAATGAATAAAAAACCTTGACACTACTCCATCGCCTCTCGTAGACAGAAGGATGCAAACCATATATATATATATATGTATGTGTGTGTGCGTGTGTGTCTGTGTCTGTGTAAAGGGTTTGCTTATTTATGGACTGCTATATATTTGTATTTTTGGTGAGTTAATTAAACTTTATAACTAAAATTACACATCCATTGCCAAAACTAAAATTGCATATATATATATATGTAAGAGGTGTTCTTATTTGGTGATAGTTTCAATGCTTTATTTTTGTAATAGATGATACATAAAAAAATATCTGTTTTGATTGTATAATGTTCCACGAGAAATGATAAATTATAAATATTTTTTTTTAGAAGAAGATTAACTTTTTTTTAAGAGGGAGGAGTGTACTTATTCATGGTTGATAGATAGATAGATAGATAGATAGATAGCAATAGCCTACTCTTTACAGATCATTACCGTCCCTCACAATCCTATAACCCCACCACCAGAACCTTTCCTCTCATGAGCCTTCAAATGACTCATCAATCTCGCTGCAGATCCACAAACTTTGATGCAAATATGACATAGGAAGGACGTCCTTCGAATTGGATCGGATGGATCAGATAATAAAATGTTATGCTTATGCACCACCATATGTCTCTTAAGACCAGAAGCCGACTGAGACTTTGTTACAGATTGGACAAGACATTGTTTGTTCCTGGAGTTTGCACGAATTGTCTCTAATGAGATTTCCTATGATTGACATATCCAGCCTTAAAAAGCAGAATCCGATCACATGTTTGACATTTCCAACCCTCCGTGTTCCCACCAATATGACAGGTGTAACCCTTTCGAAGTTGATGCTTGAGGTTTTTATGCTCAATTCTTTCACTCCCAAAACTGGTACAGTGATCATCCACCTGAATTCTACAGTCAGTTCTCTTCAATGCCAGCTTTTTCCAGTTGTCAGGATCTATCTTTATTTTTACAAGGTCGCTTTTTAACTAACACTTATACCTCTTCCAAGGCTTATAGATAGATAGATAGATAGATAAGAACAGTCCTAGATATGAACAGTTCAAGCTAGATAGATGGATAACCCCTACCTTCATCTCAAACGTTCACTCCACATTAGCAGCAGCTATACTGGACAACGATGATCTCTACATGCTCCCACTCGCGACCAAGGATACTCGTCATTGACAAAAAGAGAATTGACATCGCTGACACAAGACCTCATCTCACGCCCTGAAGAAGGTCATAAAGACCGAAGTGTCATAGCATCGACATAATGACCAATATTCATTTTTTAACATCCCGTGTTTGTTTACATTTCTCCACATACTATCGGATAAATTTCCTCATTTTACTCCCATAGATGGATAAGAATAGACGGAGATAGATAGATAGATTTTATGGGTTCTTTTTAATGTGATGCTGCAAGGGATGGTGTACAGGATATTAATGGATACCAATAAAATGGATTTTTTTCTTCTTTTTTTTTAAGATCACTAATTAGAACTGAGCCTATTCTAGTAGTGACCACACCAAGCGGAGTTTAACAGATTTGAATTCAGAGTTTTCCTTCTCCTAGAATGGTTACCTAACCAAGGTTAAAGAGCCCAGTCTACCCTACTATTTACCCATAGCTGGAGGGAGAGTAGTTGGATTCATACCTTTCCCAAGGGTATTAGGGTGTGTGAACTGTAGCTTCGTCCTGGATTTGAACTCGAGTCGACGAGTCCATTTCCTACAACTCTAACCATTACACATCGCGCCACCAAATATTGAGAGCTCTTTTTCTTTCTTTCTCTCATCTTATGGATCTACATCCGGTGAAAAGAAACAACATATTTTGATGGATGACATAACCACAGATCCACATGAACTAAGTAGACGCGACGATAGTAACACAAAAAAACATGTCATCTTGGTTGGCTGCCATTAATTGTGGTTTCCTTATACATTGATGAAAATGCAGCTAACCAACACGTTCTATGGATGGTTCCTCAGCGTGTAGGGGAGGGGAAATATATCGTTTAGTCAACCTTTTCATTTTGTTTTGTTTTCTTTATTCTTTTTTTTTCTTTCTTTCTTTCTTTCTTTTCTTCATAATATTTGTTCAAACATGCGTCAGTAAATTTTCATATGTTGAAACTGAAAAGAAAATAGATATCTCGAATTAGCCAATGACATTCATTGGCCGATATGGGCGTAAAAAACGAAAGGTTTGAAAACAAGGCAGCCATTTTTTAAGTTATATATATATATATATATATATATATATATATATATATATAAGGTGTGTCAAAAAAGTATCGAGTTTTTTTAATACTTTTTTAACACACCTTGTATTCTGAAAAAAATTAACGTTCCATTCATTGTTCATTTCTATCTTGGTAAATACACCTTCAAACTCGCACTTTTATGACACAACTTGTATTCTGAAAAAAAATGAACGTTCATTCATTGTTCATTTCTATTTTAGTAAATACAGCTTTAATCTCAATACTTTTATCACACACCTTATATATATATATATATATATATATATATATATATATATATATATATATATATAAGATGTTGTTAGAGAGTCCACCTATGTTTCTTTGTGGATATATGTTATGGATGTTTGGAAACTTTTGGGTTGTATTGGAAGCATGGAAAAAGATGAGATAAAGAATAATAACCGAAATTCAAAGTGATGAATATTATGTTGTTTCTAATCTTATTTATGTAATATATAATAAATAAGATTAAAAACAACATAATAATCACCACTCTGAATTTTGGTTATTATTTCTTATATTTTCCATCCTTCCAAAACCAGGAGAATTTCCCAACAAATATATAATGTTTCCTGGAACATTATTTGGATAGTTTGATTCATAATCAAATCTGAATACAAAGAAAGGAGGTAATTGTGGTGAGTTCAAAGTCAAATGTAAATTTCTATCTATCTATATATCTATCTATCTATATATATATATATATATATATATATATATATATATATATATATATATATATATATATATATATTATATATGAAGGCCAGTTGTGTGAATATGTATGTCCGGAGGAAACTTCGAAAATAAAACAATTGACGACAAAATAAATATATATACGCATTAGATATCACCAGGGCTCGGTTTTTGAACATAAATAATGATGATTTGAATTATTTTTAAAAATTAAATAGCATTATACGCTAGAATTATACTCTGCCATTTTTCGGCGTTCTCGCTAAAAAGTAAACATGAATAACGGACGCTCGATCAATTTTTTCTTTAAATTTTTTTCATATTACATTTTTACTGATTCAAAGTTGTAGTAAATATTTCATAGTACAGAATAAACAATCGTTTCATTTAATCTTTTTATCTTTAATTATACAATTTTTATGGACAGTTTAAGAATTAATCACTTAGTTACACTTTTGACATCGTAATTATTACGGGAAAATACTAAATTCTTTCTAAGATTAGTTTAGATTTATTTACTTATTATTATTATTATTTTTTTTTTTTTTGCATTTAATATTTTAGATAAGAGACATTAATTTTTCACATACTTTTCATGGCTGTGCACTTTTTATTCAAAAAATTAAAATTCACATATTTATGTATTGGTTTCCATTACTTTTTAGTAAGTAGTAGTATAGTAACTACTACAAGACACGACACCGTAATTATTACGGTGAAATATAAAATTCTTTCTAAGATTAGTTTAGATTTTTAGATTTTTTTTTTTTTTTTTTGCATTTAATATTTTAAATAAGAGACATTAATTTTTCACAGATAATTCATGGCTGTACACTTTTTTATTTAAAAAAGAAATTTATAGTTATATACTGCTGTCCATAAACAAACATTAGGTACCACCAATTTTTCCTTGGAAATTTACCCCCCCCCCTATATTTAACACAATGAAACTTGCATAAAGGTTAATATTATCTTGAAATTTTTTTGTCCATTCGAAAGAAGAAACATTAAACAAACCCCTGATGATTTAAAAAAAATGTTTCAGCTTCCGGAAAAAATGAAAATTATGATTGAAAAACAATGTTTTCATTTTTGCACCGTTAAATCAACTAAAATTTAACGTAATCAAAAACAAGTTACGACAAGAGGATTTTTTAAAAATTCTATGAAAAATCAATTAATGGTTCGATTTTCACGAAAAATTCTACTAATGCAGAATAGCGCGCAAGAGATAATACCATTAGATTACGTACAAAATCCATTACATTTTACGGAAATACCTGAAAACTTTGAGACATTTGAGTAAGTGGGTTAGAATTAGGCTATACTTAGTATAGTCTATTATTTTTATCAAATTATTATAGTTTAATTTGATATTCGATCGGCTACGCTTTGAATTAATAATGTTAATTTTTTTTATTTTTTATTTTTTTTACTTTGAAATATTAATTTGAAAGTTAGCAAATCACGTCATTTATATTCTATTTAAAAAAATATAGTTAATCATTGAATTAATCATACTATATCATTATGTGATGTCATTTCCTCTACTCTAACTTCCCACCAGGCCGGATTTTTATGTGTTGATTTTTATGGGTCACCCTGCAAGGATCGAACTCGCTATTCAGTAGTAATAGAACTGCAAACGATTATTAAACCATGTTTTTTTTATCCTCTCCCCAGGCTTCGTCGGGTAGCCGCTTCTAGTGATAAATAAATGTAGATCGTTTTTCATAATTTTCTATTTCTTAATGTCGTTTTTCGATATATGAAGATAGCCCCGAAAATAAGACTTAATGTTGTATTTCGGGGTAAAAATTGATATAAGCGGCCTGTCGTAGGTGTATCTATTAGATATATTAAATAATTACGGGAATGGGGTTCAAGTCTGTTTTTAGTTTAAATTTTACACCTCCTTGGAGGTGTCCACAAATTGCGATTGGCACCCATAACAGGGTGCCATCGCGGGGTATTGGGAATAGTTTTCAACTAGCAATAACCACGCCTCGGAAATTCCTCATTGGCTACGGTATTGCCTCTGCGCAAAGCTGCCGATTTCAGGCCAGACTTCCAAATATGTACTTACGAGCCGACACAACATCGCCGAGTTTAGTATTTGTTTTTTCAGATCTATTTAATTTAATTCTTCTTGAAAAATAAGAATATTTTAACTCATTCATTGTCGCTGACAAACTATTATAAAATATCTCCTAACATTATTAATTTCATTTATGTCTTTCTAGATATTTTAAATGCTTATTTTGTTAAGTAAGACCATAGTTGTGGGCATTCGTCAGTTCACCTTGACCTTGTAGTGTTTTATTTGTACACGTGGGACAGTCTCGTCATCTCGCCTTGACTGGATAGGGAAAAACTCGAATGCGTAGTAATTAATCTGGTAAACTATGAATTAAAGAACGTAAACTTTTACAATAATCTACCGGACAGATGTTAGTGGAATATGAAATAAAGCCCAATGTATATATTTTTAATATGTAACTAACGATATTTCTATTTCAGAGTAAAATTTAAAAAGAATAAATAAATAAATAAATAATTAAAACAGCCCGCTTTTGCAGTTCTGAGACTATAAGAATGTATAACTTAATCACTACTCAACAAATTTAAATGTTATATTGTTGTTCTTTAATTTTTTAACTTAAAGAGAAATTCAAATGTATTAATTATCTTTTCTTAGTTTCATTTTTGTTGAGAAATTAAGAAATATATACATGGACTTCATTTCATATTCCACTAACATCTGTCCGGTAGACTATTGTAAAAAATTACACCCCTGAATTCACTGTCTATCCTTAATCTCATCAAAATCCAAGAAAGAATCCCGTTTAATTATATTATTTTAATGTATTCATTTTAAAGAAGCATCTTATTTCTCCTTAAGATAGAAAAAAAAGGATTGTGTTTATTTCGGTGAAAACTCAGTGAAACTAGACCATTTATTGACGATGGGTGAGAGATACATGCTGCGAGGGTAGGGAGAGTGTAACTAGGCTTCATTGGGTGTTTTAGTTTGGTACAAGGTCACGAAATTAAGTGAAACTCCGTAGAGTGACTGATCGTATGATGTAGAGACTGCATCATCATCAACAACAACTCGGCCACCATGTTAGATATAATTTCTATTGTAATAATAAACCTTTCGTAACGTTTTTTTTTTATTAATCTTAGCAGAGAAACTTTTACCTGAGGCGAATTGTGGTTTCGTGTAAATCGGGGAATTACAGAGATTATTTTTTCATTGAGACAATTCCAGGAGAAATGCATCGAACAGAATATGAGTCTCTACATGATCTTTGTTGACTTCACAAAAGCCTTCGACATAGTGAACAGACAAGCACTATGGGACATCCTACGGAGACTGGGATGCCCTGACCACTTCACCAAGCTTGTAAATGCCTTGCATGCAGGAATGAGGACATCGGTCAGTTTAAGGGGGAATTCCCAGAGTCATTTGAAGTTGGGAGCGGAGTGAAATAGGGCTGTGTTCATGCACTCACCCTGTTCTCAATTTTTTATCTGATGCCTTCACTAACTCTTCCCAAGGAGTATAGATACAGGCCACGGGCAGACCTGTTCAAAATCAAACAATGGAGATCTGCAAGAAAGACCAAACACATCCTGGTGCTTGAACTTATGTATGCTGACGACACTGTCTTCCTGGCATACAATCACCAAGACACCCAAGACATAATCACATGATTCGCAGACTCTGCAAAGGAATTTGGGATGAAAATAAACCTCAAGAAGACCGAAGTTATGTTTCATCCCCCATCCCCCACACCCTTCGACATCATATGACACTGGAAAAGACTTAAACATAAACAGACTTGGGGATGACAGACTACCAAAGCAGATTATGTACTCTCAACTGAGAGAGGGATCACGTGAAATCGGTAGACCAAAGCTCAGATACAAAGACAACATCAAGAGAAACCTGAAGGACTTGAACATCCCCATAGGCAGTTGGCAAGACGCAACCAGGGACCGATTAAATTGGAGGAAAATGATTCGCGTGATATCATCATCGGATACGATGGACAGTAATGATTGATTGATTGAATAAACCTTTCTTATTCCCCAATCAAGAACATTTATTTTTTGAAAAAGTACCCTTTAAAATTAAAATAACCCATTTTTATTATAAATTTATTTATTTTTATTTACTTATTTTCGGTTTTATTCACTTTTTTAAGAAGATAAATATGCTGCGCTTTTCGTACAGTTCTGTACTTTCGTTTTTTTTCTTTACACACACACAATTATGTAATTTTGTTGTCTCCTTGTAACAGCGGTTCATGATGACATTGATGCTTCTATTTAGAAAGGAGTAAAATATTCCAATTAGCATTTCAGTTAACAGCGGTCCATGATGATATTGATGCTTCTATTTAGGAAGGAGTGAAATATTTTAATTAGCATTTCATATTTAACAACGATCCATGATGATATTGATGCTTCTATTTAGGAAAGAGGGAAATATTCTAATTAATATTTCATAGTTAACAACAGTCCATGATGATATTGATGCTTCTATTCAAGGAGTAAAATATTCTAATTAGCATTTCATAGTTAACAGTGATCCATGATGATATTGATGCTTCTATTTAGCAAGGAGTAGAATATTTTAATTAGCATTTCAGACAACAGCTGTCCATGATGATACTGATGCTTCTATTTAGTAAGGAGTGGGGTATTCGTATTAGCATTTCATAGTTAGCAGCTGTCCCTGATGATATTGATGCTTCTATTTAGGAAGGCGTGAAGGATGTTGATTATCATTTTACAGTTATCTCCGTAATATCTAGAATTTGGATGATTAAAAGATGATGTTAAATGCAAATGAAAACAGTCTCACAGATTCATTTTACTGAAAATCGAGTTTGATCTTTGTTGGATGTCTCATACTAGTGACCTTATTTATTGAGGTTTTTACACAATTATTGATCGAAAGTTTTATCCCCCCCCCCCCCGCGAAATAATCTATATATTAATACTCGTGTTTCTTAAAAGTATGACCGTTATTATCTTGTAGCACCCTCTGTTTAAAATTGAGACCGTCCAAATCATCCAATATGAAATGCAAAAATGCAAATCCTAATTATCTGGTGTTGCTTATCCATCGAATTCTTATTTCTTATGAGTGTTGTCACCTCAGCTAAATAATGGACATTTCCTATTTTGTTATAGAGAAAGAAAGGGAAGAAAAAGGATATGCTACACAGAAAAAATATAATAAGAAAGAAAGAGAAAGAGAGTGGGATGAGTGCGCGGAAGTGATTAAACTAATTTATTTCAATCGAACATGATGAAAATATGAAAAGAAGGAAAGAAAGAAAGAAAAGTGAGAGAGAGTTAAATTAAGATTCTCACTCGGTAGAGTGTCTGACTGGGAACTACAAGGTTCCAGGTTCGATACTGGCCCTCGCCAACTCAGCATATGAATAGCACAGGGATCTGTAAAGTGAGAAGCTGATGGTAAGTGTGGTGCTCCACCTCAGACGGCAAAACAATCTCCTTAGTCTAGCGCTAGTGAAAAGGAGATTGACTCCCTCGCTGTCTGGCTGATAATGAATTTAGTCCACCCCGAAGACTTTACTTTTTTACTTTTACATATTGAAGTAATTTGCAATAGCTCTTAAGTAAACAAATCAGACGTTGTAATAATTAGATTATCATACTGTGGTATATCCACAGGTTCTGCTAGTAGATAAATAAAGATGAAATTGTCGTTTTTTAAAAATCTGCAACACATCAAGAAATCTTTGCAGAAGCATCCATTAAATAAAGTGTGCATCCTCGTATTTTTTTTTAACCCTTTGTGTTCACTTATTCTATGTTAAGAATATATTCTTTGCTGTTACTCTGTTTATTCACACTGCCTATTTCTCACATAAGGGCCGGTTGAGCTCAGTCGGTAGAGCGCTTGCCTAGGGATCGAAAGGTCTCTGGTTCGATACCGACCCTCGCCAACTCAGTGTATGAGTAAGCACAGGGATCCGTGCGGTAAAGTGAGGAGCTGATGGTAGGTGTGGCGTTCCGCCTCATGAAAATCAATCTCCTTAGTCTAACGCTAGTGAAAAGGGGATAGACTCCCTCGATTGTTTGGCTGATACCATC
>CM042140.1:127211053-127238553 GCA_023376005.1 Doryteuthis pealeii | reverse complement strand
GGTTGTGCATATAACAATAAAGATGGAGGCAGCAGTCTGAAAAAATCCAAATAATACACTTTTTCATCAAAATTGTTGATATCGCTGGTGTGTTGCAGACTGAAAGATTATTTTCTTCCTTACTTTCGAATTGTCCAGGTTAAAAGCGTGATAAAGGTAACCCGGGGTTGAAATTTATTTTTTTATTTTTAACCTTATTCTTCAAATCTTGGTATCATTGGAAAACGGGAAACGTTGTGATAACAGGGTCTAAATCTTAGTGTTTGTGATGGGGGGTCTCCAAGACATAGAGGCTATCATGTCGGACTAGTAAAAAGAGTTCGAACTCGAATCATACTATTATGTTCATTTTCAGACTAATACCTTTTTTTAAGAGTATGGACCCTCTTATCCCCCAGTTCTGGGTTAAATAGTACAACTACTGTTCTTCTACAAAGGTGGCCTTGGCATTAAATAACCCACAAATGTTGATATGTCATTAAACAAAGAAACCAAACTAAACAAAACCTTGGTGCTTGTGTGAGTAGGGAAAGCTTACTTTGCGTTTAATGAATATGAGCATATACTTAAAAACGTCGATCCCAGGAGACTATCCCCCAGGCAATACCTACCCACTCGATTTAAGGGGGCAGGGCTGGGTTTATTACCCAGCGCCTGAGGCGCCCCCTTGAGGGGGAATGCCGATCGGATCGACGCATTTTTGTGCCTACCACCCATGAGCTTCGGCTTGTGGGTGGGCCCACATAAAAATGTCCTTGTGTCCCGCCCTCATAAGTGGGATGAGAGGCAAATACCTACTTACCTTCACATAGAAGCTTCGGCTCCTGTGTCTGTAAAATATACAACATTAGCGCGAATCCCATCGATCCATCACCCCAGGTAACACATGCTCTCTCGATTTAAAGGGGCAGGGCTGGGATTATTTCCAGTGCATCAAAAGAAGAATGCCGAAGGGTTTGGTTTGGTTTTACGGCATATCAACCTCAGTGGGTCATTTAATACCGATAAAGTTTTGAAATAAATTAATTCTTAATGGATAATACAATTTTTTTATAAATACATTTTTCTATTTAACCCATAGATGGGACCTTAACAGGTACTACCACTCCGGGTCAGAGTGGACCAGGGAGAAATGGTGATGAAGGGGTGCTCCACATCCCCCAAACCTCCAAAACTGGAACCTCACCATCAAATAGAGTTTGACGTCATTCCCAGGACATGTAGACCTTCAGTCACCGCCTTCTAGCACCCATATGATAAAAAGGGGTTGGGGCTTGCCATAAGGGCAATAGGTTTGGAAAAATCATATAAGCTAGGGCTTGACGTGACCAGCCGATTAATCGGAGGGGGCCTCTCCGACCGACCGTCTAGCCCAAGATAGAGCCAAAGTGGAATATTGCATATCATGAACTGCCCATCCACCTGGGTTCTATCCTTAAGCATCACGGGTCGCCACCCACGGCCAACAGGTGGCCCCATTAGGGGAGTCTTACTCCTCTGCAGAGGTACAGTCGGTGCATTCTAACGCCCCAACCGACCGGGCGAAATGCCGAAAGGATACACGCAATCCTTACACTAGCCACTGCATGTGTTTCGGTTTGTGCGTGGCTCCTCACGTAAGTTGAACTTTGTGTTCATCTTTTGTGGCACCCAGGCGGACGCTCTACCGACTGAGCTAAACCGGCCCTTTCGTCGTTTATACTTGTCGGCATAAAGCCAAAATACGAGGGGGAAAAAAGAAAAAAAAGTGTGGGTGGGGGAACAAAAAATAACAAAAAGCAGTATTTATCAAACTAATAATTTTCTTTGACTGAAGCGGCAGAGTAGCGACGGGGCACCAGCGGTATGGAAAAATTCTGCAGCATTTTATGTGTGAGTGTGTGTGTGTGTGTGTGTGTGTGTGTGTGTGTTTCCATCTGTTACAACGGTGAGAAAGCACCTGTTAAACACATCGGCGACGGGTAATTGTCTCGCCCCACCTTCTTTGTTCACTAACTCATTTAGTTCTCATCGTTGTTATTGCTTTTTGGTATTATTATAACGCAGTTGCATTGAAATCTTTCTACCTCGTTAAGTATTTTAATTAGTTACTTAACTCAATTTTAATAGATGACTTCACACATTTCTCTGTCTTTTTTTTTTTTGTGTTGGTCTTTTTGTGTCAATGTCAATCGTAACATATTTTTCTAAATATCGAAAAGCATGTCAAAACGTCTGTCAAACTATTAACCTAAGTACATTTCTTTCTACCCTCTTCCCTCTCTCTCTCTCTCTCTCTCTCTCTCTCTCTATATATATATATATTATATATATATATATATATATATATATATATATATATATATATATATATATATAAGGAAGTTTGGTATGTACGTGTCGACTTATAAATAAAAAACTAGATGTTATTCAGATTCGAAATTTTGCATATACCTTGACAACCTTATAACTAAGAAACATACCAAATTTGATTAATGATTTTTACTAATTAAGGGATATAATTAATTAATTAATCAAAAATAAAACGATTTGCGATAACATAGCTACTGCTGGTAATTTGAAGTTGACAATTTTGTGCCCTAATCATTTCAGCTTGGAATTTCTTGTGTATCACCGGTCTAATCTTAGAAATATTTATTTGGTTAGAAAGAAAAGAAAATAATCTTTCTAAGTATCTAATTAATATGTGGTTTTATCGATTGAATTATTTTTTACAACGAAGTAAATAACAATAATAAATGAAAACATTTAATTTAACGATTAATAATAACTCAACTTTGTTTTTACTTCCATTTTAGAATAAAATATATGAAATAAAAGGAAATTAATCCGACAGTGTGAATTTGATATATTGAAAAAAAAAACAAATGATGTTTACAAATGCAAGGGATCATCAAGAGAGAATGTGCACCGTTTCGGGGCCTTCCTCTCAACGGTTTTAAAAAGCACATCGTCCCCCGTTGAGAGGAAGGCCCCGAAACGGTGCACATTCTCTCCTGATGATCCCATGCATTTGTAAACATCATTTGTTTTTTCAATAAAATATATCCATATTTATTCAGTATTTAATTCTTTTGTATGTACAAAAGAGTTTTTGAAAAAAAAGAAAAGAAAAAAAGAAATTGTAATACGAACAATTGTAATTCTTAGCATTTTATTGTTACATTTTAATATGGTAAAAAAGAAGGAATTAAACGGATACATTTCATTTCTACCAGCAACAGGCAAGGGAGTTCGCTTAAAAAAATTGTTTCAAAAATGTAAACAACAACAACAAAAAAAAACTATTCTTAAAATAAACGAATATTGAAATACACTAATTCTTAGCTTTGTTTATCGTTAAATCTTTAATAAAGTTTAGGGATGCATTTTGAAAAATAATATCTTAAATGTAAACAAAAAGAAAAAAAAAAATAAACAAACATTTTACTTTACAAATTCTTCGCTTACTGGTGACAAACACTTTACTTTTTTTAACTTCGCTCTAATCGGGAATCCTTGTATGAATATATATATTCTACAGTATTGTACTCTAGAATCATCCCTTACTTACCAGTCCATTATTTAGCTCAGTCATTAGAGCGTCCGCATGTGTGGTAAAATGAGGGAACTGATGGTAGGTGTGGCGCTCCAACTCACACGCAAAAAAATCTCCTTTGTCTAGAGCTAGTGAAAAGGGGATAGACACCCTCGCTGTCAAGTTGATGCCGACATTAGCTCACACCGCCGACTTTATATATATATATATATATATATATATATATAATATGGGTGTTATATCTATAAGTAAACAGTGCTCAATATCATGGATAGAGGATTTATATGTAAGTTAGGGTAGCGTGGACACGGAGTCAGCGGCGCTTGATTCCTGACAGTTTCTCACCAATGCGATTATTCAAACCGAGTCTTGAATTGTCCTGATTTTAAAATGGTATGATATATTGGACTACGTCCTCTAGGAGTAAATTTGAAAAATGTAACAAACTGACACATTGCATATATATATATATATATATATATATATATATTGTTTGGGCTTTGGTGTGAAGCATAAGGGATAGAATATCAGAAACTCGGTTTTGAATTGTTAAGTTTCGTTTTATTCGTTTAATTTTAGAGAACGTCAGTGTGACTGGCCGGGCCTGGCTGCTTTTATAGTAGTCGTATCATCTGTTGGGTGGTGTGTGACGGTCGCTTTTTTGTGACATCGTTTTGTGGAGAAATATTTGTATTGTTTGAGGAATCCTGTGTCGTTATTGAGTCCGTGGATATGTGTACGTAGGCATGTTATCCATTTAATCTCAGTGTGGTTGGAAATCCGTGGTCGATTAAAATGCACTTCAGGTTTTCCAGGTTGTGCAGTGGTTTATTGAAATGTTGTGCAATGCTACTTTTTTGTGATTTTAGTTTATAGTGGATCTATGATTGTTTAGTCGATATCTAAAGGGTGTTTGTGTTTCCCTCACATATCCGCTGTTTTTGCATTTTGTGCAGTAGATATAGTAGATGATGTTTGCGCTGTCGCATGTGAGCTGTGGGGGTTGGATCTTTTATATTGGTATGAGGTATTAAGATTGAGGGTTCTGTGTTTATGTGTGCACATACTTGTGCATCTTGTATTACTTTATTCTATAATTTATTTTTTACGACTCGAACAGTTAAAATATTTTGCAAATAAAAAATATTGCAAATAAGAAGCCGGAGAAAAAAAGCAATAAAGAACCATCCGTATGATTTAAAAAAAATCAAACTGTACAAAAATGCAACCGAAAGCTAATATGTAAAATATCATCCTGAAGATCCTTTAAGTGAAACCTAGGTAGGAAGTGTTTGTCTCAATTTATGTTATATATATATATATATATATATATATATATATATATATATAAAATTGATTGGTATATATATATATTAATTTTTTCGGCGGAATACAACTGGTTTGAAATCAGTGTTTTCCTTCTCCTGGAACGGTGTGACGAAAGTGATATATATATATATATATATATATATATATATATATATATATATATCACTTTCGTCACACCGTTCCAGGAGAAGGAAAACACTGATTTCAAACCAGTTGTATTCCTCCACCCGCACTTCAGCCACTTTCAACCCAGAGAAGAATCCACAGAAACTGGGGGCAGCGCAGAAAGCAACGTCAAAGGCGTCCAATCAACTACCAGACTATACAGAACACCACCTAGCCCCCCCCAAAAAACCACAAACAAGGAAATAACAGTCAGTCTGATACAAACCCTTGATACAGAGGAATGCACCACGACATATTGGTAAATAAATAAGATTTAGAACACTATTTTAATTTTGATTCTTCACGTTGTTTCTTCTATATATATATATATTATATATATATATATATATATATATAGAGAGAGAGAGAGAGAGAGAGAGAGACTCATCAGATATATCGACAAAGAAATTATACGTGGACTCCATAATAATATATTATATATATATATATATATATATATATATATATATATATATATATAAGTCATCAACAGACACCGTGTTTCGACGTTTAACGTCTCGTCAGTGTGGCTAGACACAGCAACTACCCCCGACCAGGAGCAAAACCTGACTGACTTTTCACCAGCCCGGTTCGTTGTGGTGTGTGTGTGTTTATATATATATATATATATATATATATATATATATATATATATATATATATATATACAGAGAGAGGGATACATAGAGAGATAGAAAGAGAGAGAGATGTATAAAAGTGATCTGACAAATAAGAAGATTTCTATGTGGTTACTTATTTTTATTCTTCTCAGCTCGTTTCAACCTTAGATCATCGTCAAGAGAAATGCTTTTGTGAAGAAAAGTTTCTATAATAGCTTTTAAAAAAAGAAGTGACAAAAAAATAAACTGGTAACGTAGCATACCCATTCGTTGAATAAAAAGCTTTTGTGAAAAAAAATCCTGTTTAGAAAGTTTTTAAATTAGTTTTTAAAAGTGGTGATATGTTATAAAAGACGCGACGAAAAATTAAGTGTTAACGTAGTAGACATATTCGTAATGGAATGATAAGTATAACTAAATAAAGTGCTCCATACTTTAGAAATAGACAATAAATATTAAACATAAAAGTTTTCTCATTACTCGAATTTCATGAATTTCAATCCTCAGGTAAACAACAAAATGGAGTAAATCAGGAACTAATAAAACTCGATCAGAGCAGTAGGAAAATCTTGTGAATTTATAGATATATATATATACTAGCTTAAAAGCCACCCTGCTGTGGGCTCTTGATTATACCTTTGGCCTAACAATGACACTTAAGTTAAAGACAATTTGATGTACGTAGTTCCTTACATTCCATACAAACAATTATTTCAATTATTTCATACATGGTGACTTTCATTGGATTTCCGAATTAGGGCCGGTTTAGCTCAGTTGGTAGAGCGTCCGCCGAGCAACCACAAGGTTCCTGGTTCGATACCGGCCCTCGCCAACTTAGCGAATGAGTAGCACAGGTATCTGTGCGGTAAAGTAAGGAGCTGATGGTAGGTGTAGCTCTCCGGCTCAGATGCCAAAAAAATCTCCTTGATCTAGCGTTAGTGAAAAGGAGATAGACTCACACGCTGTCTCGTTGATACCGACATAAGGCCACCCGGACGACTTTACTTACTTTACTAAATTCATTACCACGTTATAAGGATTGTTATCGTACGAAAAAAATCGTCGCAAAAAAATCCCGCGAACAATCGCCAAAAACAATTGCAGTAATTAAAACTTGGGAATCCAAAAATACATGATTGCGGGTCCGTATATGGCACGGAATGTTTTCAAGTTGCTCACATAGCCGGTCTGATTCCAAAATGGTAAAATGTTGGGCTACATCTTACCAGGAGTAAAGTTGAAAAATGTGACACACTGACACACTGATATTCGAATTTATCATATATATATATATATATATATATATATATATAAATATAGCAACAGTGCTTAATATCTGCTGAGGGAGCTACTTGTAAAGTTATATCGAATAGAATTGTGTCTTAAAAGTTTTGGGCGGAATAGTGATCATTGATAAACACCCTGTATAAGTCATCCACAGACACCGTGTTTCGACGTTTCACGTCTCATCAGCGGGGCTAGACACAGCAACTACTTTTTACCAGGAGTGAAACCAGACTGACTTTACATCAGCCTGGTTCCTTAACCACTCGGGAGTCGAAAGCTGCGATTAAGAAATGGTGTTGTAACTGATAAATACATACGTCGGTGTATATATTTTACGATCATCAGAGAGATCAAATCTGTAAACAACAGACGATCATTGCTTTATTATGCTGGCGGTGAAAGTCAATTAAAAACTCTCCTAGAGAGCTCTACCGGGTTTTGGAAGCATACATTTGTGGGGGGTTGACATCTTAAGACAATTACTTAAGGATTTTTTTAAAGATAAGATTTAGTTCGGACTTTGTTGATAATTATTAACTTTAGTTTGATTTATTATAAATCCTATATGTCATCCCTTACTAAACTAACCAAATTTGGCACAAGGTCAGTAGTATGTGGAGCTAAGTGTAGATCCTACTCGCTAATAATGGCCTGCTAGACTAGCTCACTAACCATTACACCAGTGATAAGTGCCGTTTCCTATATGATGTTATTAATTTTTTCTCTGTTACTATCTATAAAACCCTGTGTATATGCATAGGTGTATGTTCCCTTATCTCCCGCCTTTCCTCTGTGAGTCATCTTTTTAGAATGGTTGCCTTAAAAAGGCTAAAGAACACAGTCTTTCCAACTAGTTGAGGAAGAAGAGATGGATTCGTGCCTTTCCCAAGGGCATTGGCACGAAATAAAATGCAAACTACCTTGTCCACGTTTTGAATTCGGGTCACCGATTCCATCTTCTGCGGCGATAACCGTTACACACGGCGATACAGATTGCAGTAATATTGCAAGTGGAAATACTATTACTACTAGAGAAGTAAGGACGAACTTATAGGTCACCTTCTCTTGTTGACACCTACACATGGATATACCAGAATGGGCCGACCAGTAAAAACTTATATTAATATTACTCTGTGGAGATACTGGAATGTCGGTAGAAGCATTTGCCTGGAGCAATGACCGTTAGGTACGAGTGGAGAGAGAGAGAGGGGGGGGTCATGGGAATCCGTGCTGTTAGTGCGACATGATGAGGATGAGGACTATTACTTCTACTGTTATCTCTTAGGGTCCCATCTATGTGTGAAATAGATTTTAAAAAATGAGTATTAAAATGTGTTTAAAAATGAGTTTGAAAAAATTGAATACCCAACAAGAATGAATAAAACAAAATGTCTTCGGTATAAAATAACCCAACAATGGTTGACATGTCGTAAAATCCTACCAACTATCCAACTACTACTACTACTACTTCTACAACTACTACTGCTATTACTACTTTAATGGTGATGAATACATGTCTTTCCCAATGGTATTAGTGCGAAATGAAACAATATTGTCCAAGATTTGAACTCATGTAAGAGGTATGAGGCACCAAGTAAGAATTGTACTCACTAACAATGGTCTGTAAGTCTATCTTGTTAATCATTACACTACTGTGTAGTACTCTTTCTTATAATGTTATTAACTTTCCAATTATTTCTGCCTGACCTGTGTATATATTCATACTTGTGTGTCTTGTTCTCTCTTACCTTTCATCTGTGAGTCTCCTTCCTTTTTCTTTCCTATCATTTATCCATCCATCATTCATATTTATCATCATAACTGACTAGACATCTTACTCTCCACTAACCAAAGACTTGTGCCATTTTCTATCTTTCTAAATCCTACTTGATGACTGATATAAACTATTTACTGCTGACGCTTCTCGACATTTTTCTAGTAGCAGCAAAAGCCAATATTTTACATACTTTTTATTTTCTAACCAAGCACCCCTCTATATAGTAAACAAAAAAAACTGGTAAAACATCGTCCTCTAACAATTCGGTTGTCAGTACACGGTTGTACTTGTAAAATATATAATGCCAACATTGTGCGACATGATGGCTCTCACCACCCGTCCGTACTCTGGATGGTGGATGTGTCGGATGCATGATTTACTGTTGACAGATTATAATTGCCGACGCATGTCTGCTATATGAGTGATGGTGATTATTTGATGGGTGAGGGGAACATGAAAACTTGTTTCGCCTCAAAAGTAGAAACTTGTATTGTTGTATTCTATTTGTTCAGTTACTGGCGGCCATGGATATATACAGAAATTAGATTAATCTTAAGAGGCAACTACAACAAATGGAAACATGGTCTTGCAGATCTTGCGACTTTACGCGATTCCCTAACCTCTAGGTATGTCAAACCTGAGAT
Source organism: Doryteuthis pealeii (assembly GCA_023376005.1). NCBI lineage: Eukaryota > Metazoa > Mollusca > Cephalopoda > Myopsida > Loliginidae > Doryteuthis > Doryteuthis pealeii. Next base: position 127,229,193 of record CM042140.1, on the reverse strand, counting down.
GGTTTGACATGTTTTAAAATCAATGACAGTCAACTAATATGATCCCACTCTTTTGAAAACAATAGGGAGGTGTTGCCTTGAAGAAACCTACCGCTTCACTGAGTCAGATGAATGTTTATGCTAATTTGCTTATCAACCAAAAGGATATGAAACTCTTTATCCGACTCCCCAGGAGACCATAATGTGACACGAGGTCGGTTTTTTATGTGAAGTGTCCCGCAAGAAGCAAGACTTACGTGGAGCGGGTTTATCAATTGTTTAGATTCCGTCAGCTTTTCCCTTCAGGTGTACATCAGTCACCAGGCAATAAACTTAGCCTTACACCCTTTGTGTGAGGGACCAGGTGCTACCCGAGGGTAACGAAGCTGATAGTTATTTTATGTGTCCCATGGGGCAAAAAGACCAGAATGTGAATCAGTCGGTTTGATGCTGTGTGTCGCGTGGGTAGAGAACCTCCTGAGGGGTGGTTTTAAAAATGGATAATCGACATAATGAGCGGGGTAGATTATTTGTTCTAATAGAAGCCAGCTTTTCTCGTATCTTTATGTGGCTATATTCTTCAACCAACTGTTACATAATTCCTGGGTCTTTCATTGTGTAAGTAGTGTAGTTAGAAATTTTGAACTGAGTTCGTTGAAAATTCAAATCGGAGGAGGGAATGGAAAATTACTGCCGACCGTTATTAACAGGTTTACTTACCCCCCCCCCCGAAACGCGCGAATAGTGCGTATGAACAGAGATCAGTTAACTTAGTTGCCGGCAGTCAGTCGCCGAGAGAAAACATTGTCGTTGGTTCTCAAGATGCCGCTTCTCATCAGTGCGGTTCTAGAAACATTTGGTGCTGGGGTTGTTTTTAATAAAGACGAATAAAAAACAAGTCTTGCGTATTAATTAAAACAAGAAATGAGCAGACACCCTGAACAAAACAACAGAAGAGCCCAACAGCCCGGAGAAATCTGCCCTGAGGAAAATTAGACAAAATGGCCGACGAATTAGACAAGCAGAGAAAGGTAGAAAGAACCAATCCCCCCCATCCTGTCTCACTCTCGCCAATTATATACCCGAGATGAACGGCATATAACTTGTGTGGAATATTCCACACACACACACGCACACACACTCTCTCTCTCTCTCTCTCTCTCTCTCTCTCTCTCTCTCTCTCTCTCTCTCTCTCACCCATATGGTCTGACTATATATATATGAGCACGGCATTATACTGGACTGACTTCGGTGATTAGTAGTGTGCCTCACTATTCATTGTCCGTCATTGTATCTCTCTGCAATAAAACCCTCTATGTTTAATCTACGAACATGTTGACTGGTCTTCCATTCGACTACAAACCTTGTCTGATTGTTAGGACACAACAATAACACAACCAACCAACCAATATATTAACCACGGGAACAGTATGTGAATTCTCTTTCAGCATTCCGTCTATTAAATGTAATTAAATGTATTTTTGTTTTCCAAATGTATATATATGTTTAATTTGATTCTTCTCCTTCGTGCGTTTTCTATTTCTTACATTAACAGCTTCGAAACCAGAATACATTACGAAATTGGTATTAGAACATTTCTCTCAGCATACATCAAACATTCGAGATATTGCTTTTCCAAACTTCTCGCTATTCACAAAATGGCAATAACATTAAACATTAAACATGAACAAAATGATGCATCTCATAATGACACGTGAGATAAAAGTTCAGCGGATGTGACGTGAAATAATATAAGCAGGATGTATGGATGAGGAAACACGGCAGATGGTGTTTATCCCCCGCCCCACAAATATAAATATACGACACGGGGTTTAATGTGGGGACCCTCACACATACATTTGCGCAGAGACAACACTTGTCCATTTCTCTCGGGACATTCTTTTAATGACGCCTCAGGCATCAGGGAATGACATTTACTCTAATCTAGCCCTGTCGGCGAGGCTTAGAATACGCTGACTGTATCCTCCGCAAACGGTTGTGCCGAGTATGATACTAAGATGTATCTAATGGTTGGTTGTTTTTTGTTTTTGTTTTTTGTTGTTGTTTTTTTTTTGGGTTTTTTTTTTTGGTTTGCGGCATATCAACCTTTTTCGGGCCTTTTAAGCCACTTTAATATATGGTTGCTTACAGTACCTGCTATTACTTAAATGGTCACCCATCTAAGTGTTGAACATGCCCATTGCATCTTAACTAATATATTGGTCTGCGACATTGAAAAAAGTTTAACTTGGGATCTAGCGGGTACGGTGCTTTCAATGTAACTTGACCTTAAGCGGGCATCTGATGGTTCCGGAGATCTGAGGAGTGAGGAGTACACCTTCATCACTATTACTCCCAGTTCCACTCTAATCCGGGGTGGAAGTACATGTTAGGCTCCCATTTGTGTAACAAATAGATCAATTTAGAAATTATTCGTATTCGATAGAACTGGACGCACAAAAATTTTAAGAGGCAACTCTGAAAAAATAAAAATATGATCTTACAATGAACCGATTCCCTAACCTCTAGGTATGTCAAACTCGAGATGGTTTGACATGTCTTTAAAATCAATGACAATCAACTAAACTGATTTTGAAAACAATGGGGAGGTACTGCCTTGAAGAAACCTGTCACTTCCTTGAGTCAGATGAATGTTTATACTAATTTGCTTATCAACCAAAAGGATATGAAACTTTTTATCCGACTCCCCAGGAGACCAGAATGTGACACGAGATCGGCTTGATGTGAGGTGCCCCACAGGAAGCAAGACTTACGTTGAGAGGTTGAAGAATTGCTTAGATTCCGTCAGCTTTTCCCTTTAGGTGTGCCTCAGTCACCAAGCAATAAATTTAACCTTGCACCCTTTAGGCGAGGAACCAGGTGCTGACAAGTTTTTCATCCGACCCCCATGGGGCCAGAATGTGACTCAAAGTCGGTTTGATGTGATGTGTCGCGCGAGAACAGGACCTCCCGAGGGGTTGTTTTAAAAAAAAATGCTTTTAGGTGAGGGAGTAGGTGTTGCCCAAGGAGAAGACACCCTGGAACGAAGCTGATTATTTTATGTGCTTCCTGGGGCAAAAAGGCTGAGAATTTTTTCATCCGACTGTAGGCATTCTCCTATAGGGGCGCCTTAGGCGCCTGGTAATAAACACAGCTATTTCCCCCTTTTAGGTGAGGAGGGATAGGTATTGTCTGGGGCGATGTACTCCTGGAACTAAGCTGTTAATTATTTTATGTGCTTCCCGAGCCAAAAGGTCGAGAAGCGACACATGGTGAAATAACAAAACGCGATTGATGAAGGGCCAGGTACGGCGTGCCGATGACAACAGCACAAAGATAGCTCATTGTGTACGGCATTTCGGCAAAGAGCCTAACAATGTAGATGACACAAGATGAAAAATGATTGCAAGGGAGACTATTTATCATCATTATGAACGACGTGAAAGGTTTTACAGACATCTCCATAAATTATCTTGCACAAAGGACTGAAGAAACAGGAGGATGCAGGAATGCTAAAATGATGGAAATTAACAGCTGCCCGTGAGAAAGAGAATAAAAGCAAATATGAAGAAGACAACGTGCAAGGAATAATCAAAGGAACGATGTAATTATTATAGTTTTATGATAGCCAGACTCTACAAATCGATTCTTCTCACATCATTACATACGAATATTTTAATCTGAGATTCTAGCTGAATATATATTAATATTAATTATAATTAAATCTTTAACTCATCTTTTACCAGGTGAGGTATATTCATATTATAAGATAGAATCGTTCAAACGACCGAATATCTGTGTGTACGTGTGTGTGTGTGTGTGTGTGTGTGTGTGTGTGTGTGAGTAAGTAAGTAAGTAAGTAAGAGTAGCGTAGACATGAAGTTTGAAAATTGCATAGGCGAGAGACACAAAACACATCGCAAAGTATTTCTTAGATTTGGGATTAAATTATGTTTGAAAAAAATTCAATTTTATTTGGTTCTAATTAGTTGTAATTTGCAATTAAGCCAAAAACTGACCCGAGCTTCACTTAAGTTTCTCCATGTCTTTTTTCTATCTCTCTAATATGTTAGTTCTATCTAGGGAATTAAGAGAGAGACGTGTGTGTGTGTGTGTGTGTGTGTGTGAGAGAGAGAGAGAGAGAGAGAGAGAGAGAGAGAGAGAAAGAGAGAGAGAGAGAGAGAGAGAGAAAAGCTTTTCAGCAGCCAGTACCAGCAGCCAGAGGGAAGGCCTATCTACCTCTCACACCTCCAATCTTTCTTTCTCTCTTTACGGTAACAGAAGAAGACTAATGTTTTTTTTTGTTTTATTAATTCTCCGGTCGTTTTTTTTTTTAATTTAATTTGCTTTGAAAAATAAAATTCTTCCTGATCAGTTTAAAGTTTGTATTTGATATTTTGGTTTTCGAATGTTGTTTGTACTAATCTTTCAATTTACAAAGCTCAAAAATCTACTCAAAATTTATCGAGGGAGAGGAAACATAAATTGTTTAATTTCTAAAAAAAAAAAAAAATAAATGTAAATAAGATTCCTACACAATGTGTTTTAAAATTGTTTTCTTGGTTGTAAAAAAATTAATATTGAATATCATGTTTTAAAATAGATTTTTTTTTATTTACTTTAATTATTAATTTATGAAATTCATTGGTTCAAAGGGGTAAACACATAAAATAATTGTTAGTAAAACATTTAGGAAGATGCTATTTAGCTGGTTTAGGTAAAATAGAAAATCCTACTTGCTAGGAACTGTCTGTTGCCTAGCAAGTAGGTTTTTATATTATTTTACAAAATAAATTTACATCCCTCCCTCCGAAACTAATAATTTTGGAGATCTTTTTTACCCTTCGACAATTATTCATTAAAAGCGGATAATTCCCTGATTTTTTTTTTTGGGGGGGGGGTTCAGTCGAGGGGGGTTAGTTTATTTTGTAAAATACAGATTTTACGTCATCTTTTTAAAAATTGTTTAAAATGTATTAGAAATAAATTACATGCGTAATATTATTTTGCTTTTCTTTTTTTTTTTTTTTTACTGATGCTTATTATGTTACTACTTTTCGACTTAAATAATCGATTTAATTAATTTTAATTCGTTTTTAAAATGAAAAAGAGACGACATTTTGGCAGTGTCTATTTTATGCTTGTTTTACTGGCCCTGTATTTTTTTTATTTGAATTCAAAATTTTGATTTAAAATAAAACAGATTTGACACAAAAGTTTATTTATATACATAGTGCTCTGTAACGTATCGGGTAAGTGTATAGCTGTAGCAAAAAGTACAATCCTCATTTTTGTGTCTGTTCTCAATAAAATCCAACTTATTTGGACAGTTTTGGAAAACTTTAAATTGACAAAATAATATTAACCTGTGATTTTTTTCAACAATCAGCCTGAGCTCATTGGGTTAACCAGCGGGTCACGTTTTTCCAGTATATATATATATAATATATATATATATATATATATATATATATATATATATATATATAACGAAGGTAATCCCAAAAGTTAGGACATCACTGGGAAATTGTCGATTCGGCTGTTGGAAACACTGTTGTGTTTGTTGTGGTTGCTCGTGTGTCTACGCTTTCGGGCGCCTCGTCTTGTCTTGGTAATCGTTTCTGATGGAGCTCCCGATTGATGCTACCGCTAAAAGAAATTGTTCGCGCAATTATTCGGTTATTGAACGCAAAATCAATTGAAATTCGTTGCTATTTAACGGAAGTGTATGGCGAATCAGACATAAATGTCAAAAACATCCGCAAGTGTTGTAGGGAGTTTGCAACAAAGACGAGGTTCAACGCTTCTTCAACGTCATGGCAGGGAGCTGGTATAACATAGGCATACAAAAACTACCACAATGCCTACAAAAATGCATTGACTGAAATGGAGATTATGTAGAAAAATAGACACATCTTCAAACTTTAAAATAATGCGAACATCATTGACAACAAAAAATAAATGTTTCTGCGATTTCTCAATATTTGGGAAAGCTTATCTTTAAGATTGCCCTCATATATATATATATATATATATATATATATATATATATATATATATATGATCTTTCATTTATTTTATTCTATCTACAAATCTAAATGCCTTGGGTGACAGACACGCAACTTGTGTCTCACCCTGCTACTGCTTCGTTCCAAACTGACCTTTCATTCTCTATTCTCACTACCTCTCTCTTCCGCACTTCGCCACGTGACATCTCTCGACCAGTAAGAAATCAACCTGTGGCATTGTGCTGACTCATCTAACAGATCTTTCCACTATCAACTACGCGTAATCTCTTGCATTCCTGGCTTTTTCCATCCTATTATACTACAGTTGTATATTATTTTATTTTTTAAAACTTTGGTATGCTCAAGTTAAGTTGATTATGACTCTTTCTCTCCAAAACTTACTTGGATCTTAGCAATTACCAGACGATCCTGTTCTAAAATTATTCCACGCATTGACTTGTTCCGGCTTCCCATAATCATTCCCTTATGAATCATCAAGCCAGACATGTTTTCAGACCCCCACCCGCAAAAAATAAAATAAAATTGAGCAACTAGAAGGAAGTAAAAAGGAGAAATCGATACGCTTTTACGAACAGATACATCGCAAGCACACAACATAAATTTAACGCAATGAGTGACAAGTCGACGAGAAACGTTGGTGGGCGCTTACAAGCATGCTGTTTTGTATGAACATGAAACGTTGAGAAACAAGAAAATTGATAGTAGAAAGAAAACGCCATTGATTCTAGCGTTGGGTTAAAATGTAAACAACAAAAACAAAAAACAAATACTCAGATTAGCAAAGATTTCAACAAATCTGTAGAGGAATTCTTATGAATAAATTTAAAATATTCCAATGACAAGAATCATCAAATTATCTTTTTGGTACAAATATTGTTCAATGTGAAATAATAATAGAAAACATTTTTTGTCATAGATGCAGTGCCACATTAGGATACTAATCTTGCTATGAAAAATTCAGAAATCATCAATAACTTAAAATTGGTTGCCTTTAAGACTTTGATAGCACTTTTGGATTAATGGCAAAAATGAGTTAGAACCAGTAAATGAAGTAAGCAGAGTTAAAAAGTAAGACCATCATCATATTATATCATCTCATCTCATCTCTCTAATCTTCTGTCTGTCTGTCTCTGTCTCTGTCTCTGTCTCTGTCTCTATTATATACCCGACGTATGATGTGGCTATATAAGATTATACAACATAAAGGAAAAAGTTAAGCAACGGTGAACGTGCTCAGTACTTATATAGGTAACTCTTTAGTAACGGTAGGCACTGAGGCCTATGTACCAGACCAAGGAAAGCCAGGTAAATAAGAAGGAAAAGAAAGGGGTCTTCTAGATCGCTTTTCCAAATGAAAGCATCTGTCCCCTCATCTAAAGAGACCAGACTGGTTTTATTTCCCTTTGATTGACACGACTACAGCTTGGAAGAATTCCCATTTTATTTTATCAGATTTCCTTATGGTCGTTAACCTGTCAATAGTAGTCCGTGCTTTACCTATGCGCATATTGACATAGGACCGGTTTAGCTCAGTCAGTAGAGCGTCCGGTTGGGCGTCTCACGGTTTCTAGTTCGATATCTGCCCTCGTCAACTCAGCGAATGGGTATCACAAGGATCTGTACGGTAAATTGAGGAGCTGATGGTAGGTGTGGCGCAAAAACAATCTCCTTAGTCTAGCTAGTGAAAAGTGGATAGACTCGCTGATTAGGTCACTCTGACAACTTATTGTATTGACATAGCTTTTAGTAGATGAGATAGATGCTACCAAGTTATATGATCTGGTCTACTAATTTCAGAGGCTCGTAATTTAATGAGGAGATGGCTTTATCTTGATTAAAGAACATGTCCTCTTTTATCTGCAGCCACGTGGAAACCAATGCCTCTTGGTGCCTGCTCCAGGCTATGCAACAGAGATTTAGCTTGGGTAGGTGTATTTGCTAGGTCTTTTCAAAATATAAAAGAAAAAATCAATTTAAATGTCGTCAAAGTGACTGAGTCATGAAACTTGTAACATCTTCAGTATTTCAGTCAGTGTTCACCTGAATTGAACTTAATAACAGGAAAATATTTTATTGTACCAAAGTGATAGAGATACAGACAATAGTGTTGGTTTTCCCAAGTGAACATTTTTGGACATGTCTCTTCCTTATCATATGCTGACATCACTTTCAGTAGATGAGATATTGTTACCAAGTTATATGATCTGGTCTACTAATTTCAAAGGCTGGAGTGGTAGTACCTGTTAGGGTCCCATCTATGGGTTAAATAGAAAAATGTATTTATTAGAAAAAATGTATTATCCATTAAGAATTGATTTATTTCAAAACTTTATCGGCATTAAATGACCCATTGAGGTTGATATGCCGTAAAACCAAACCAAACCAAACTAATTTCAAAGGCTTGTCATTTAATGAGGAGATGGCACTTGTAACGTATTGCCTTTTCACAACGCTGAATCGTATAGTATACGTGACGTTGCGTCTTCAAAACACACGGTACTATTAGGACTCGTACAGTCGTGTATCAGGGGTCGATGCACTCGTTTGTTTACAAGCGCACACAGATCTAGTAGTCCTTTTCGTTGGTCGACCCCAAAATTCTTCCACACTTCTTCGCGTGGTCAGGGAAAGATATCACCTGACAAGACAAGTGGTTCTTCGTTGCGGTCAATTGACTTTCTATCTCCACGGGGTATCTTTTGTCATTCATAAAAGGTCTCGTAGTATTTCTTTCACGTAGTAACTGAGATGACGATATCTATTTATTCACTTAATGCAAGTTATTGAGAGAGAGAGAGAGTCGATTTCTTTAACACATGTTTTTCAGTCACCCGCCTATGACTAACTCGCCCAAACTGCCAACCCCGACTGCTCTCGGCAAGTTCTGTCAATCCGACTGTCTCAGCAAATTCTGCCAACCCAACTGTCGCAAAATCCGTAACCCGACTGTCCGACCCACTGTCACAAAATCTAAGGTTCCCCATTATATAGAAATGGGTGTGGAGCTTTCTAGAACGTTTTAGAATTTTTCGAATGTTCTAACTGTTTTACCAAATTGCACGTGTCAATTAAGAGGTCAACGGGTCAACCATCCTTTCTTCTGACAAACCGATTAAAATAAATTTTAATAGCAAAATCCTAGACTTCCTGGCTACGAATCGACTCACAGGTGATAATGAGTTTTACATTATACTTTTGCTTGCCCACTCCCGTAAGGTCTGAGAATCGTGCTACATCCTATTAAGGTTTCTCTGTGTTTGGCACAAGGCCACAAATATGGTGTTCCCGGGTGGGGCACGCCATTATGCTACACACTATCTTGATTAAAACACATGAACGTAATTTTGGTTTTATGAAAATAAACTTGTCGTTTTTCATATGAATTATAAATGATTTTATTTTGCAATAAATCATTTTGGGCATTTTTCAATGAATATGTTTCTATGAAAGTTCACAAATTCTATTATTGAAAAAAAGTTAATTCATTATTAGAAAGATCGATATTTATTGAAACATTCCCCAAATAATTTATTATAAAAGAAAATTCTTTAAGAATTCAGGTTAAAAACAAGTTTATCTTTTCGAAAAAGGCATATGAAAGCGCCCCGAAAGAAGAAGGCCGACGGAGCTAAACTATTTTAAGAATCGACCATATCACACATTCTAACACTGTAGTGGGGGGTGGATATTTAGTTATATGAGATTAAATTGATCAAGAAATTTTTTTTTGATTGTGAGATATAAGCAAACTTTGATTAGAATTCGAACTCGGTTCGCCGGTCCCATCATTACACTAAACTAGAAAAGACGAATGAAGTGATTGGAACAGAAGTAAGAATGCAAAATATGTTAGATTCTTGGCAAATGGGCGCGAAAAACATATGCCGAAAACATTCATAAATATTACAGTAAGGAATTCCATATATATATATATATATATATATATATATATATATATATATATATATATAAGAAGAAGAAGAAGAAGAAGAAGAAGAAGAAGAAGAAGAAGAAGAAGAATATGCATAAAAATGATAAAAATGTTCGATGTTATTATTGCAGAGCAGGTATAAAACCTGAAAAAAAAAATAATTATAAATATTCGAAATCTTACTTGAAGCTTGATATATATATATATATATATATATATATATATATATATATATATATATATATATATATGATCATGTTTCTAGGGAGTCCATATATGAATCTTTTTAAATACATGTGATAGATGTTTGGAAACCTTTTGGATAGTATTGGAAGCATGTAAAAAGTATAAGAGATGGAATGATAATAAGAAATTTATTTTTTAATCTTATTTTTATAAATTATTAAATAAGATTAAAAATGGCAATATTCATTCCTTTGAATTTCGGTTATGATTACTTATTTTACAATTTTTCCATGCTTCCATAACAAAAGGTTTACCAACATCCATCATATATATATGGTGATTGTTAAAACATACATCCCGTAAGTATGTATCAATTAATTGTTCGCCTCTAACTAACAGTCTCCGACGACCGTAAGAGTAAGGAGCTTGAGAGACGAAAATGCTGTCGGGTTTTGCTCCTGGCTAGAGATAGCTGTTATAAAAAAAAGTCGAGCCGAACTGATGAGACGTAAACGAGATTATGCTTGCTGTCCAATGCTTCCCGAACACTGTAAAAAGAGAATAAGAGGCTGTGCTTAGAAGAAAGCAACATAACAGACGATCTAATTGCGTTTTTACAGCAGAATTTTGGGGCGGTGAATCTTATCCTTCTGCAAGGGGATACAGTTGGATTTAACACAAGGTCTCAAATATAAGGCACCCAGCGGGTAGGATGTGACACAAGGTCTCAAGTATGGGGCGCCCAGCGAGTAGGATGTAACACAAGGTCTCAAATATGGGGTATCCAACGGGTAGGATGTGACACAAGGTCTCAAATATGGGGCATCCAGCGGGTAGGATGTGACACAAGGTCTCAAATATGAGGCATCCAGCGGGTAGGATGTGACACAAGGTCTCAAGTATGGGGCGCCCAGCGAGTAGGATGTAACACAAGGTCTCAAATATGAGGCATCCAGCGGTAGGATGTGACACAAGGTCTCAAATATGGCATCCAGCGAGTAGGATGTGACACAAGGTCTCAAACAAGGATCAGCAAGTAGAAACAATGTTTCATCTGACGTGCAGTCAAGTCACGCTGAAAACACCGGTTCCATCACCAAAGTTAAGCAGCAATAAGCCGATTCAGTATGTAATGGGTGACCACGTTGTAACAGCGGGTACGGAAAGCGACCTGAGGCGTCTGTGATAACCGAAGCATTCTATGCTCCTGTATCGTGCGTCGTGTGTTAGATGAGAAAAAAGAAGAGAAGTGAATAGGACCAACAATGTTTACTGTGTTTTGTTCTTAGATGGATTACCACTTAGGAACAGCAGCTTCTGTAATCAACCTGTTTGTCAGACTAAGCAAAGCTTCATAAATAATAACGTATTTTCCTCTTCTGTCATCTTTTAGACAACTTCATAAATCCCTCTCGCCCGAATGTTTTATCTTCCTCGACAAAGAATTCTTGTCTCTGCTCTTTGCAGTCTTCAAGAGAAAATGGAATTGTTTACATTTATAGAATTTTCTACAGATTAGAATAAATGGTAAACCGATGAATCTTTTTTCTGTTTGCTAATGCGTCGTTTACAAGCAAGATTCTGAAGACAGAAAAATGGATTCCATAACGACTTATCAAAAGAAATAACCGCTAGCGTTTAAATAACACATAATTAATAAAACAACAACTTTTAGGCAAAATTCGACTACAAAATTCATCAACATAGTCTCCTTCAAGGGTGATACACTGATTCCAACGCTTCTCTAACAATTCGATGCCTTTTTTGTAGAACGATTTGTCTTTTGCCTAAAGATACGCCTCAGTTTCCGACATCAATTCTTCATTGGAGCCAAATCTCTTTCCCTGGAGTATTCTTTTGAGGTCTGTTACTTAGTTTTTGTGATGAGTGAAAAGTTCACATTCAAACTAACAATTATTTTCTTGGTCAACTTAAAAAATTATAGCTTGGCTTGGTTTGGTTTGGTTTGGTTTGGTTTGTTTTATGGCATATCAACCTCGGTGGGTCATTTAATGCCGACAAAGTTCTGAAATAAATTAATTCTTAATGAATACTCAATTTTTTTAATAAAAACATTTTTCTATTTAACCCATAGATGGGACCCTAACAGGATCAGAGTGAACCTGAGAGTAATGGTGATGAAGGGGTGCTCCACATTCCCCAGACCTCCAGAACTGGAACATCACCATCAGTCAGAGTTTAACGTCATACCCAGGACGTGAAGACCTTCAGCCAACGTCTTCTAGCATCCATATGGTAAAAAGGGTTGGGTGCCATAAGGGCAATAGGGTCAGGACAATCATATAGGTGGTAGGGCTTGGCATGACTAGCACTTTAAAGTGACCTACATAATCAATAATAATAAATAATAAATAAATAACTTTTAGCGATTGATTTTGGTACTATATCTCAGCGGAACTGTAAACTCTGCTAAGGGATAAGACCCTTCTAAAAAGGTTTCCTGGTTATCAAACTAAACTGCATCTTATGATGAGGATCCATTTCTGTAAATCTGAGGAGCATGGAGTTCCTCTTCATTGTCATTATTTCCAGGTCGACTTTGACTCGGAGTGAAAAGTGTTAAAGTCTCATATATGGGTCAAATAGAACTATTCAATCATTTACTAACAGGGCTAGACTTTCACCAGCGGAAACAAGAAACTGGTATATATATATATATATATATATATATATATATATATATATGTGGGGGGGGGTGTATGGTGGGTGTTTTTTAAGGCTGGCACAATGCATGTGTAAAGAAAAATAAGGTAAATTTATTCTTAATATTTCGAGATAAAAATCTCTTCGTCAGAAGATTTCTGAAAGTCCGGAGAAGCAACATTATAATTACGTTATTTTTCTTTACACTTGCATTGTGATAGCCTTCAAAACCAACCACCAAACCAATATAAACACAATTCTTCAAGCAAATTATAAAACAGTTATATATATATATATATATGTTTTTTTATGTTGAAGTTGGGCGTTATTATAAAACATATATATATATATTTTTTTTTTTTTTTTGTTGAACTCAGTAGACAATTCTTGTCTGACGTGTTTTTGTTCGATCCTTTCTAACTGTCTGGCCATCTTTTTAATATCCGGGTAGAATTGGTCGATTCATAAACCAATTCCACCCGGATATTAAAAGGTTTTGTCCATTGATGTTCATAAGAAAAAATGCTGTCAATATATATATATATATATATATATATATATATATATATATAATATATATATATCAGGGAAAATGGTAATAAATCCGATAGTATCTAGATATGTAAAAATAAGAAAAAATGTGGTATTCAGAGGATGATTTAGTTATAGTTAGGATAGGCCAACGTTAAAACTTCCCAGTCAACCTGTGAGTCGCCAACGAAACAGGCAGTTTAGCGTTATTCTTGACTAAAGTTACAAATATTATTTTAGATAATTTCGGATGCATTTTTCTCAACCCCTGTTTTTAAATAGTAAACGTACATATTCGAAACAATCGTTTGGTTCTTCCGGAAAGAGCTTGATAATAGAAGATACACTTTCAAATCTCGCCACAAGCACAATATCACCTTCTTTGGATGAAGATCGGAATTTGCTAGCTTAGAAACAGCTGACACAATAATCAACCTGACTCATGTCTTAAAAACTAGGCAAAGCTTAGTGAATAACAAGAATTGTTTTTAAATCTCTAAAAATATGTAACAATTTATTTAGATAAGAAGCAATGGATTTTTAGGCGAATTACTGTCGTTTAGCTTAGTCGGTAGAGCGTTTGAATAGGAACCACAAGGTTTCTGGTTCGATACCGGCCCTCGCCAACAAGGTGTAGCGCTCCGCCTCAGACGCCAAAACAATCTCCTTGATCTAGCGCTTGGGAAAAGAGGATAGACTCCATCGCTGTCTGGCTGATACCGACTTTAGGCTACCCCAATGACTTTACTTTACTTACTTTAAACTGAACTCACTAGTTGCTTCTAGACTGCTGGAGTAAAGCCGTTATAAACCTGTTCAATACTTGGATAAGTGACAATTTTGGAACAGCAGATATAAAATAATTCGTCGTTTTGGACTATTTTTAGGTTCGGTTACTTGATTATTTTGTTTAATGGCACATCAACCCCTCTGAGCTATTCAACACCATTTGCTTTTCTTTCTTTCCTTTTTTTGTTCATGTTTTAGTAAATATTTTTGTTTTGTTTAGCTTTTTAAACTGGTAGAAATAATTTCTATGTAAGATTTTTGAACTTCATGAGTATCAATATATTGGTAGAAATAATTTTCATTAACTTCATGTGTGTCAATGAACTGTTAGAAATAGTTTTCATTAATTTGCAAACGGATCTATTTGACCCATAGATGTGATTCTAATTAGTACAACTACTTCAGGTCAGAGTGGACCTAGGAGTAATTGTAATAAAGTAGTACGCCACACTCCCCAGAGCCCCAAAATTGAAACCTCACCACTAGATGAAGTGACTAACGGTTAAGTCACGTTGAAAGCATCTGTTTCCACAAGATAACCAAAGGTAAGCAGCTATGAGCCTGTTTAATACTTAGGTGAGTGACCATTTAAGCAACGACGGGTAGAGTAAGAAACCGAACATCGAAATGACGTTATTAAGCGCAATATCAGAAGCATAAGGCACCTAGTAAGGCATTAAATAACCCAAAAAGGGTTGATATGCCGTTATATGGAGGTGCGTGGTGTAATAGTTAGAGTCGTAGGAAATGGACTCGTCGACCCGAATTCAAATCCTCGACAAGACTTTACATTTCACATAACGCTAATACCCTTGGGAAAGGTATGAATCCATATATTCTCTCTACAGCTATAGATAAATAGTAGGGAAGACTGAGCTCTTTAACCTTAGATTGGTAACCAGTCTAGGAGAAGGAAAACTCTGAATTCAAACCTGTTAAACTCTCCTTAAGAAATTGACCTTGTGTCACGTCCTGCTAGTGTGGGGGCGGTGGTACATACATACATACATACATACATACATACCGTAAAAGAAAGCAAACAACATGATGCAGTTTAGCGTCATACTGAGGAGACGGAACATTTGTAATCCATTTTTTTTTATTCATTTAACTTACATGAAAATCCTACATCAAAGAGATAAACGTAATTAATCTTGTCAATGATTTTCAACACTTGATTTAGATATTTCCAATATGTTGGTTATATATGTCCTATAACGGCCGTTATTCTCTTAAAGTAATGTTTTCAATTGATTTCTATCAACCCCCAACTGGTCAATTCGACTGTTGGGAATTATTCATCAAACAATGTATGTATCTTTTGTTGATTACTATCATCAATTCGTGTAATTGGGAGCAATATTTGATCAAAGCAATCAGTTGCTTCTTCGAAATCTTGCAAGATTAACTTAATACAATCTTCCGACTCTCAGTCTACATTTTTTTTCCTTTTGTGCAAGACTAAGCTAAGTTTAGTAAATACTAGTCAACCTCTTTGTGGTGTCATTGGGTGCCTCGTTGATTTTATAGCTAGCGAGTTAGTCTAGCAGAGCATTGATAGTGAGTTCGATTCTTACTAGCTGCCTTATGCTTCTGATATTGCGCTAAACTAGGTATTAGTAAATGACGATCTTTGTTTTGTTTCATGAACAGACCAAACTAGAAAAGGAAAATAAAGATTTTTTACTACATAATCACCATTATAAAATCTAATTACCTGAAATTTCACAAAACGAACTTTAACCTGCAGGAATACCCGGCGTTGCTCGAGGAAACTATTTTTAATGTCAACATAGTTACAAATTGTAGATATTTACTGACATCCCACCATGTCATTTAAACAAAAAGTCCGATTAACGTGGGAAGCCACGCACATATCGAAGCTCATGCGGTAGTCAGTGTCAAAAATTGCGTGTATCCCGTCGGCATTCCTCATTTGAGGCACCCCAGGCACTGGGCAATAAACCGAGCCCCATCCCTTTGAATCAAGGGGCAAGTATTGCCTGGGGGATGGCCTCCTGGGATCACGCTGATACAGTCGGTAGAATCACAAATTTCCAGGTTCGATACCGGCATCGCCAACTCAGCATATGAGTAGCACAGGGATCTGTGCGGTAAAGTGATGAGGTGATGGTAGGTGTGGCGCTCCACCTCAGACGCCAAAATAATCTCCAAGGCCGACACGGGTTCCGAAGAACGAGGTAAGGGTATTTGCCTCTCATCCCACTTATGAGGGCTTGGCACAAGAACATTTTTATGTGGGCGCATAAAAATTGCGTCGATCCCGTCGGCATTCCCTCTCAAGTGGGCGCCTACTGGGATCGACGCTATTAATTTTACTTTACCGGTACAGTGGCCAAAGCACACTGGACCCCCGAGGGGATTAGGTAAGTATAGTTAAAATTTGCGCTTTACTAGATTTTTTCCTAACAGCAACAATCAGGTACATTTTTGGGCGGTTCAGATCCAGCAATTATGTACAAACTTTCTTAAGGAAGGCACATTTTTTTAAAATTAAGGCAGTAGATTTTACGTTAAAATTACCTAGATAAAGAGGGGAAATAAAATAATAAAAAACAACATTTTTTCGAAATTATTAATGACATGTTCGGTTTTGAAAAGAAAATCTGTCACTTATTGTTATTTAAAAAAACAGTAAACAAAAAAAAAACGACACTTATTAGCAAAGAACTAATGACAAATTGAGATATCAAATCAAGAAGAAGAAACATTTAAGAATATTCCTATTTTTATTATTTCTAAATAATTTAGAAAATTATGAGATCAAGAAAATTAATTACATCCGACGTGTGTCTAAGCCCTTTAAATTTCATTAAAATTTATGCTAATGATAAACAAAATCATTGATTCTTTTCAACTGTTTTGTGGTGGTGGTGGGGGGGGGTTCTAAACTTGCAGAATTTGAAAATTGAGGTGATTTATGTTCTCATGCAAATTATTAGGTTACAATGCTTTACACAATATAAAATAACTTTTCAAACACAAATACTTAACTTTTTATTTACTCAGCAAAATACTGCATTACAAACTTTAATCAATTGACCAGAAGCCGTTGAGGGTTTTACATTGCTTTCATTTCTAATCGAACTGCCTCCCACGGTATTCGCGAACCGAGTGAATACGATAATACATAGATATATGTTTTTGTTGGGTTCTTTATGTTTATATAGTACGTACCTATATGTACGTGTTTGTTGGTGTGCGAGTGCGTGCACGGATTAAAGTATTTGTTTCTAGTTGAGAGGATATTTGGGTTTTGGTTTTATGTTGTTGAAAACGATGTTTACCGCGGCCCATAAGCGGACGTGGGTGTATGGAAGCTTGTTTTATTGTGTATGTAATGAATATGTAAATACCTTGGTATCCCCTCACTATAATCTGATTGGACAGTGTCATGTATAAATATTCGACACTGTGTTTGTACAGGCGCCTAAGCCTACAAGCCTAAACTTACTCGCCAGACTACACCACGACTGCTCGGAAGACGTACTGCTATTCGACGCACCAACTACTACTGCGATAATATACAAAATACCAACTTCATAATATATCCCTTAACCCGGATATATAATTGTGAAGAGTGCTAATGAAGAAATGAAGAAAAATCGAAGCATCACAGAAATGTGTTGACACTGTCGAAAGAGTAGAGGCAAAATAGTGCTAAATGTAATTGCGATGTGTTTATTTACCAATTCCTCCGCACGAGTAGGATGCGACACAAGGTCAATTTCTTAAGAGGAGTTTAACAGGTTAAATTCAGAGTTTTATTTCTCCTAGACTGGTTACCTATCCATGATTAAAGAGCACAGTCTGCTGTGAAATCCAAACAGCTTCGTCCAAGAAATGAACTCGGGTCGACGAGTCCATTTCCTACGACTCTATCCATTAGACAACGCGCCTCCATGTAATTGCGCTGTGAGGTAGGCAGGGTCTTTATTAAAGTAATAAAGTTAAATTTGAATAAAAGAATAATCCTAGTTGTTATTCCTAATTTTAGTAAAAGCTTGCCA
>CM042140.1:127178553-127201053 GCA_023376005.1 Doryteuthis pealeii | reverse complement strand
TTGAGAAGCAAACGTTATTCCAATGACGAGGAAGTGAAATCTGTAATGAAGAAGTGGCTCAAAGAACAGTCAACAGAACTTTACGGAACAGGGATACATGCTCTCATTCGAAGGTGGAATATTTCTATTGAGAAAAATGGTGACGAGAAGTAGTGATGTGGTCCACAGAGGACCAGCTTCATTTTGATGTATGATACATGTTCCTGTGTTGGTAATTATACCTGTCCTAAACAAAATAGCATTACTTTATGACTCACCATCGTACTTATTAAAAAAAAAAAACCCAGGTTTGTATAGGTTTCTTTCTCCAAGAAGAATGAGTTTTCTTGAGGTCCAGGTTTCCTTGTGGTCGAATGACTAAGACAAACGTCGACGTGAGGGATGTATTTCTTCCACTTTATGATGTGAGTATGCTTGATGGTCGTTGACAAGAGATTCATCCACACCTTGACAAATCTTATTTTTCCTTCTGTTGAATAAATGGGGGAACCAATCAATTGACCATGTAGTATGTAGCACCAGGATCCATGGAACTCTCTCTCTCTCTCTCTCTCTCTCTCTCTCTCTCTCTCTCCTCTCTCTCTCTCTCTCTCTCTCTCTAGCTCAGTCGGTAGAGCGTTCGGCTAAAAACCACAAGGTTCCTAGTTCGATACCGGTCCAGCAATGAGTAGCACAGGGATCTGTGCGGTAAAGTAAGGAGCTGATGGAAGGTGTGGCGCTCCACCTCAGATGCTAAAAACAATCTCCTTGGTCTAGCGCTATTGAAAAGGGGATAGACTCCCTCGCTGACTTGCTGATACCGACTTTAGGCCGCCCCGACGACTTTACTTATATATATATATATAGTTCCATGGATCCTGGAGGTATATATATATATATATATATATATATATATATATATATATGTGTGTGTGTGTGTGTGTGTGTGTGTTGAAATAATAAATAAATGAAAGAAAATATAGAATGGATAAAATAGGATATTCTAATCAATTTTTGTTACGCGTATTTCGGTCAGGAGTTTATTCATGTGTACATTATTCAAACTATTATTATTTTTAAATAACCAAATGAAATGAAATAATAATAATAGAAAAAATGTAGAAATGTTCCGCACACAAAGAAAATTCGACCTTCATCAGAGTAAATCCTTATTTGAAATGAAATTCGTTGGAAAAAGCGGAGAATTTTTGAAATGTTCGAAAAAAAAACTTTTTAAAAAAATTTACGTTCGAGAAAGACGGTTAATGACGTCACATCGCATGCGAACAGATTTTGACGCGGAGAGAAGTTTTGTGGAATTCTAAATTTTCAAAGCATGAGGGATTTTATTTATTTATTTATTTATTTTCATTTTCTTTTTTCATATATATGTATATATAATTTGAAAATTTGCTTTTTGAAGCATTGTTAAGTAAAGTATATTATTGTTTATATTTTTTGAAGGCAATTACAATGCGTATATCGTATAAAATTCGATAATTATTGAAAATAATCATGACAAGTAAACTCGGCAAATAACGCGCGTGGCGTGGAACACCGTACAGCTGTTTCAACTTTATTAAGTCTCATCAGCGGTGTATACCTACGATTTCCCTCCGACAGAAATCGAAACCGGGAACCTAGCACGCAGAATCAGAGACTCTACCTCTGAGCTACCAGCCCGTGGCACACGAAGCAAGCCGAATTAACCTTGTCAATGATAAACGCCACTACTATACAAAGTACAGTGAGCGTTGGGGCGAGGGGTCGCAAATTGGCATTTGCTCAGGCGTAAGATTTAGAATTTGAAAATTTGCTTTTTGGATCGTAAAGTATATTATTGTTTATATTTTTTAAAGGCAATTACAATGCGTATATCGTATAAAATTCGATGATTATTGAAAATATATTATATTGAAAAATAATATTTATATATATATTATATATATATATATATATATATATATATATATATATATATATATGGATATCTTCATTAATTACCAATATCTACAGTATTGAAAATTCGAGAAAGTCTTGAACACACATAACATAAAGTTTTATTTCAAATTCTATATGGGCACCAGCATTCGCCTTCAGCCTCTAGCTGGGCCCACTATTTTAGAGTTAAATGTCTAGATATCTTTAAAGGGCTTCAAATTTTAAAACAAAATAATCAATCTGAAAAGAAAAACAACACAGATTTAATTGCCATATATAAAGGAACATGCATAAAAGAATTGAGAAAATTGTAACTGCACATAAAAAAATTATAATGATTTTAAAATAGGGATTTACTTTTCTATCACCTTGTATATAAAAAAAGAAATTTCAGAGGTGCTTTAACCAATGGCAAACTCACTGGAATTCTATTGAATAGCAAGGAGACTACTTTGATATTTCATTTGTCATTCATTTCTATCTTGGTAAATACAGCTGAAGGTTTGATACTTAAAATAAAAATCGTGTAATTTCAATTAGGTGTTTAATTCTTAAAGAGGACAATAAAAAATGAAGTCTTGAAAGTTTTGAAAATATATTTACTCCATAGAATTCTCTGTAGGGATGTGTTTATTTCTGAACTACTACAGATTCATATTCTTTTGTTAAAGAGCTTCAATGCTGTAGAGTTAGGTAAAATAATACTAATTATACCCTTTTTAATTGTATAATGTTCCACGAGAAATAATAAAATACGAGGTTTATCATTATATTATACGATTCTCCTTGCAGCGAGAAGCAAGGGAATATCATTTTTAAAAAGCTTTTACACAAGAATGTAGTATTGATTAAATCAATTAAAATAGTTGAATTAAAATATGTCTTTTTGCTTCTTACCACTTCCGTTTTTCATACCCAGGACATAAGTACTGAATAGGCTCAACGCTGCTTAACTTCTGCAACCATAAATCTCGTGTCCATGATACTTGGAGCACTTGGAATTGTCCTCAAAACGCTAAAGGCGATATTCCAGGAATTAGAGATTCAGAAAAGAATTGAGACGCTCCAGAAAACGAGAAGAATGCAGAGGTCGGCATGAATAAGGACATAGGCCCTTAACGTGATTTGCTGTCACTTGATACCCAATGACAATCAACAAACAGCTGGTATGAATATGCAAGAAGAAGAAGAAGAAGAAGAAGAAGAAGAAGAAGAAGAATGGATAAAAACCAAAGAATATAAGAAGAATAGAGAAAAAAAAACGAGAAAGAAACGAAGGGAGAAAAAGACAAAAGGAATACACAGAAGAAGAAAAAGTAAAGAAAAAGGCTGACTGAAAAAGAAAGAAGAATAAGAAGAAGAAGAAGAAGAAGAAGAAGAAGAAGAAGAAGAAGAAGAAGAATGGATAAAAACCAGAAGAATATAAGAAGAATAGAAAAAAAACGAGAAAGAAACGAAGGGAGAAAAGACAAAAGGAATACACAAGAAAAGTAAAGAAAAAGGCTGACTGAAAAAAAAGAAGAAGAAGAAGAAGAAGAAGAAGAAGAAGAAGAAGAAGAAGAAGAAGAAGAAGACTTTCTCTTTCCACATATTCCTTCAATAAAAAATCGGGGGGGGCTTGCCTTTGTGACACGTTTAAGTAACGTGATAAAAGTATCTGTTGGGTCTAAAAGGGATCAGAACACCAGAGTCGTCAGATAAATCGTCAAGTAAATTTACGCTTGAAATTCATAGCGTTTATCGCTGTCTTTAAATGTTCACTTGGATGAAGATGACTGCATTCCGATCTGTCTCCTGTTTCTTGGTCTTATCTCTACTTCCTTTGAAACGGAGAAAGTTGGATTGATCTTAAATAAAAACTTTTTGAAGTCACGTCGTTTTTTTTATTTTTTGTTGCTTTATAATTTTCTTTTTTAATGCACACTTTAAGTTAATAGATCAGCACAAGTGCTAGGGAAAAGAAAAATATCACCAATAAATTTGTTGCCTTCAGAATAATGATAAAAACAAGATTCTTTATAACATTAAATGTCGCGTAGTCTGCAAATTTTTGAAGTCACGGAATACCGCCCTGTTAGCGCGGCCTAGAACACGCTGACTGTATCCCCCACTGAAGGCGAAGACCTCCCCTTGCCCAAGGGGGATATTTTCCTCACCTCCCACCAGGCCGGATTAACACAGGGTTTTTTTTAATGCTGGGAGCCTTGCACAAACCGAAGCTCAGGCGGTCACCAGTGATCTCAGCATTCCCCTTTTGGGGTGCTTCAGGCACGGGGCAATAAACCCAGCCCTGTCACTTTTAGGTGGTGGGGGGACAGGTTTTAACTGGGGGCACGGTCTCATTTACCGGATCAGAGATCCCCCAATAAACGAAATATTCCATACAAACTGATCTCTCTGATAAGATAAAAGGAGAATTCTTCTAAGCTGTAACTGTAGCAGTGCTACTGTATGGCTGCACTACTTGGAATCTAATCAAACGCATAGAAAAAAGCTAGCTGTGAATTACACAAGGATGCTGCATATAGTCTTGAATAAATCTTGGATGCAGCACCCCATAAAAAACGCAGCTATACAGCCACTTATCTCCTATCAAACTGTCCACGTAAGACAAACAAGACATGCTGGACAATGCTGGAGAAGCATATTGACACCTACATATGGACACACCGGTGTAGACCGACTAGCAGAAACCTATATCAGTCAACTCTGTGCAGATTCAATCAACTCTGCTTTCTGGTTAACGCCGGGGGTCCAGCGAGCTTCGGCTGCTGGACTTGTTGAGAGTTAAATAATAGCGTCGATCCCAGGGGGCTATCTCCCCAGGCAACACCTTTCCCCTTGACTTAAAGGGGCACGGCTGGGTTTAGTGCCCAGCGCCTGGGCTCCCCTTGAGGGGGAATGCCGAAGGGATCGACGCAATGTTTGATCTTTCCCACCCATGAGCTTCGGCTTGTGGGTGGGCCCACGTTAAAACGAGGCCTTGTGCCCAGCCCATACTAGTGGGGTATGAGGCAAATACAATACAACTCTGTGCAGATTCTGGATGCCGTGAGAAAGACCTGCCAGGAGCGATAACCGAGTGATGCTGGAGTCGAAAGAAAATCCGTGCTCCCAGCGCAACTTGATGATGATGAGGAGGAGGAGGACGATGATGAGGATGATGATTTGTTTGCTTATTTATTCAATGAAGCAATTGGTGAGTAGTGATGAATAAATAATAATAATAATCTATAATTAATTTTCACCAAAAATATTATACATGTGCACGTAATTTAAAGAGTATATTCTTTTAGATTCAATAAAGTTTTGCTTTTTAAATGTATTTGTAAAGTTTATATTGTAAAATAATTTTTAAAAAAACAGAATTTATGAGAAATTGAATTTCCACGCTTACTGATAGCTAGATAATCTTATTTTACACCTTGCGAGATATTCATTCCAGTTCTAAATGGTGGTTTTTTTTCTCTAGGATCTGAGTGACAGCAAGTCTTTTCGATCAGCAGTTTACGGTCAAGTCACATTGAAAGCATTGGTTCCCGCTCGATCACCGAAGTTAAGCAGTGATGAACTTGTTCAGTATTAAGATGGGTGAATATTTAAGCAACATCAGTTACTGTATTAAATCTGTTATCAAAATTACTTGATTCGGCATTAAATGACCCGAAAAGTGTTGATGTGTCGTAAAACGAAACAACCAACCAACCAATCAGATGTGCAGAACTCTTCTAAGTATTTTAGCTGATCTTAACTCTTTGTCTGCCAAATTTCCCCCACGGCTGTACGAAATTGTCTTGGTATCTTTTTACTTGTATGATTGGATATTTCAAAGTTCATTATCTATTCACCTCAGAACTCATTCTATTCAAATAAAGTCCTATTATCATTGTAATCAGAGTCCTTCTGCGCAAGTATAATGAACTAACCATCAGTTTTTTTTTTACTTTGCTTGCGTGTGGTATGCGTAGAGTCACAGTGGGGAAAGAGACACTGTGAGTGGTTTAGAATAGGCAAAGAGTTAACCCTTTGCCTACCAAATTTCCCTCACGGCTGTACCGAATTTTCTTGGTATTTTTAGCTGCATGATGGGATATTTCAAAGTTCACAATCTATTCATCTCAGAAATAATTCCATCCAACTAAATTCCTGTTATAATTGTAATCTTGGTTCTTCTGCTTAATTATAATGAACTAACCACCATTTTTTTTTTGTTTTTTTTTACTTTTCTTGTGTATGGTATTTGTAGAATCGCAGTAGTGGGAGATCCGCTGTAAGTGGTTTAAAGTAGGCAAAGAGTTAACAGTATAGTAGCTTAGATGGTTTCGGTTCTTCCCCTGATCTCCAGTTCATCCGCTTTCTTTTCCAAGTTCTTGAGGACTGTTTCAATGTCCCCATCTACAATTTAATCCGCCCTGTCAGCTGAAGCCTTAGAATACACTGACTGCACCTCTGCAGAGGGGTAAGACTCCCCAATAGGGCCACCTGTTGGTCGTGGGTGGCGAGCCTTGATGCTTAAGGATGGAACCAAGTTGACTGTGCAGTCATGACATGCAGCACTCCACTTTGGTCCTTACTTAAGCTAGACGGATGGTCGTATAAGTGATAAACCCATCTAAATACTTATACAAATTATTAAAACTACAACATAGAGTTCCACGCTATTCGGCGATCTACAGGTAATTTAAGTACCTGAACATCTCCCAAGAGCATGATGCTGATACCAGTTTTAGTAGTTTGCGGAAAGTCATCATATATATATATATATATATATATATATATATATATATATATATATATTCTGAGGGCCACTTTAACGTCTCCGTTGTCGTGGCATTAGTAATTTATCCAAGAATTCAATATTTTATAAATAGTAATTAATAATCCATTCAGAACACTGCACTGATACAATCTGCCAGAATACTCAGAAGAGTCCTGGAGACCTGAGGGACTTGCTGTCACTCAGACTCCAGTGAAAGACCGTCAGCTAATGCTGATGTGAAAACTCAAAAGGAGCAAATAATAATTACTTTATCCCAGCGAGGAGACCAGGCCCCGTGTTAACAAAAAAGAAAGAACTTGTCAACTGGTGGATTTTGCAGTCCCAGCAGATCACAGGGTGAAGATGAAGGAAAACGAAAAGATGGACAAATACTTGGACCTTGCCAGAAAACTGAAAAAGATATGGAATATGAAAGTCAAAGTGATACCAATTGTAGTTGGTGCACTTGGAACGGTCCCAAATAGCTTGGGAAAAAGACTGGAAAATCTGGAAATCAGAGGAAGAATTGAGACCATCCAGAATACTGCACTGCTGCAAACTGCCAGAATACCCAGAAGAGTCCTGGAGATCTGAAGAGACATGTTGTCACTCAGACTCCAGTGAAATACCATCAGCTAACGCCGATGTGAAAAACTCAAAAGGAGTGAAAATAATAATAATAATAATAATAATAATAATAATAATAATAATAATAATAATAACTTGTAATCTCGTGGATTTTTCCGTCCCGACAGAAAGTGAAAGAAAGCGAAAAGATAGAAAAATACTTGGACCTTGACAGAGAACTAAGTAAACTCTGGAACATGAAGGTGAAGGTCGTGTCAATCGTAATTGGTGACACTGGAACGGTCTCCAGTGGTCTGGAAAAGAGAATGGATGAACTGGAAACCAGAGGAAGAATCTAGACCATCCAGACTACAGCAGTTAAGATTCGCTAGAATGCCCAGAAGAGTATTGGAGACCTGAGGAGACTTGCTGCCACTCAGTCTCCAGTGAACCACCGGCTAAGGCGGATGTGAAAAACTCTAATGGTGTGATTTTGCAGTTCCAGCAGATCACAAGGTGAAACTAAAGGAAAATGGAAAAATGGACAAATATCTGGACCTTGCCAGAGAACTGAAAAATTTATGGAATATGAAAGTGAAAGTGATACCAATTGTAGTTGGTGCACTTGGAACGGTCCCAACAGGATTGGAAAAGGGTTTGGAAAGTTTGGAAATCAGAGGAAGGATTGAAACCATCCAGAACATTGCACTGCTGCAATCTGCCAGAATACTCAGAAGAGTCTTGGAGACCTGAGGAAACTTGGTGTCAATCACTCCAGTGAAAGACCATCAGCTAACACTGATGTGAAAACTCATAAGGAGTAAATAATAATAATAATAATAATAATAATAATAATAATAATAATAAATAGCAGTAATGTAACTTGGTCCAATGAACGACCAGGTCATCGATGAGACCATAAAGATCAAAACCATGTTAGACCCATACTTTTTTCAACAATCATATATATATATATATATATATATATATATATATATGTACACAAAAACTCACATAAACACACGTATATTCCTACAAAAGCATATCTATCTATCTATATATATTTCTATCTCTTTATATATATATATATATATATATATATATATATATATTATATATTAGTGAAAAAATGTTGTTTTTCTTCTCTTTCAAATCTGTTTGTTGTGGTTTCGAGTGGTCTACATGTTGGCCGGAAGACACACAGCTGTTCTTCTCTCTTATTTTGTGTGGGAGGATCTCAGTCTTTTGGCAAGTGGACATTTCTCATAGATTCCCATTTCGTTTGGTCTGCTGCTTGACAATCCAGCCAGAATTAAATGCATATGAAAAATATTTCACTCTATTTACAAGAGTAATGAAAGGGGTGTGGTGGAAATATGATAGCCAAACTATGTACACACACTTTAAACCAAAATTTATGTAAATATAACATGCACTGAAGTAAGTAAAACAAGACGTATGTTTCTCTCTCACTCTCTCTATCCCTCTCTCTCACTCTCTCTTACTCTCTCACTCCCTATATATATATATATATATATATATATATATATATATCTAGAAGTCTATCTATCTCTAACGCTCTCTCCCTATATATACTTATGTGTGTGTGTGTGTCTCTCTCTCTCTCTCTTCTGACAGTCTCACCCCCTATATATATATACATAAAAATTGCGATGATATATATATATATATATATATATATATATATATATATGGTGATTGCCACTTCTTCATAGAAGAAGGCCATTTCTACAAGTAGTTCGGTTGTGAGCACTCAGATGGCTCACTGGTCCAAATCTGTTTTTATGTTCCTGTCACGCATGAACCCCTGTCTCTGCTTTTTCTCGCATGCGACCGTACGTGACTGAGAAGGCCAGCCCTCGACAGGAAGTCCCTGCCACACAGGTCATATATATGGTCAGTTTAAATGTAGAATGTGTCCATACCGCCCGTTATGTGTCGCTTACGTAGAGGCCGCTTCAGGATGGGGTGCTCAGCCACTTTACCTCAAATCCTTACAGCTATCACCGGCCTGCCTTTCCAAAAGAATCTCTCTCTCTCTCTCTCTCTCTCTCTCTCTCTCTCTCTCTCTCTCTCTCTCTCTCTGTACTAATTGTGTGTGTATCTCTCTCTTCTATGTGTTTCTCTTCTTTGTGTGTGCCTCCCTCTCCCTATATAGTGTGTGTGTGTGTTTGTGTGTGTGTGTATCTCCCTCGCCTCACCCTTCATATATATATATATATATATATATATATATATATATATATGTCAATTTTATGAACATTATTATTGGAGTAGTGGTATGCGTCTTTTCCTAAGCCTAGTTTTTGGTTTTATACTTGTTGTAATCGTCGTGTTTTTGTATATTTATTTGCTGCAACAACATTTTGCCTATTCCATGCATGTCACATGCTGTTTGGATACTCATCTTTGGGAAATATGACACCTTTATGTGTCAGGGTCGAATGCTCGTCTGCTATCAGATTTATCCCCCGAAAACACGGTAGCTACAAAATCTGTCTATTTAATGAATATCGTTACAACAATAAATCCCTGCGTTTCAGCTATATATATATATATATATATATATATATATATGAGGTAAAATATGAGGAATTCCTCATATTTTACCTCATTCTGTCGGATTCATTCCAACCCCCTTTTCCTCATATATATATATATATATATATATATATATATATATATATACCGTCCTATTGAGAAAAAAATCCTTTTCTCGTTTTCTCTCTGACTACTCCATCGTCTACAACAAAACAAAAAACAAAACAAAACCACAATAACACCATTTATCATATATATATATATATATATATATATATATATTATATATATATATATGTGTGTGTGTGTGTGTGTGTGTGTGTGTGTGTGTGTGTGTGTGTGCGTATTTATAGATATGACAAAGGCCTGAGAATGGTAAATCGCTTGGTAAAAAAAGTTAAGGGAGTTCTCACACTCCTTTAATAATTATATCCTTTGCTGGTAAGGAAACAAACACAATTGAATAATATTTTTCTCTCATTTATATATATATATATATATATATATATATATATAAGTTGGGGTAGAGGTGACATAAAGTCAACGGCTCTTGGTTACTATCAGTTTCTCATTTATGCGACTTTCAAACCAATTACCTAGGCGAGATATGTGGCGTGCACAATCATCAGACGGAAAAATGAGAATAGTAGACAATCAATCGTATTTATATGTTGGCGTAAAGTAACGTTTAAGGACACACACGCGTAAAAAATCATATATAAACCTAAATATAGCAATAGGACTGCCCAATTAGTTAGATTTTAATTAATACATAAGAAATTATATGTGTGTGTGTTTGTTTGTTTGCTTGTGTGTGTGTGTGTGTGTGTGTGTGTGTGTGTTTTCAGCTAATTGTCACATTTATTCCTTATAAGGAAACTTTTACCTCAAAATCTCACTCAATATTAATTCATTCATTTTTTTAGCAAATCTAAGAAAAGAATTTGCAATTTAATCGGATAGAAAGGAAAGTTATTTTGCTATTTGTATAATATAACATTTAATTTGGTTTGATTCGATCTTCTCTGGGTACTAGATTTGCCATTGAAAGCATTGTGACGACACATGCTCACTGTTACTGCTGCCATTCATCCTCTCACCTCAGAATATATATATATATATATATATATATATATATATATATATACTTGTGGGTGGTGTAATATGTTATATATGGTGTAATATCTTTAAATGTCGCAAATTATTATGCATGATGTCTTACATCAGTAATTAAGTACATTTTGATGATTTCTCAGTGATATGTGATATGGTATTTGCAGTCCTATGTAATATTTTGGTACACCTTGAGCTGTTATTGTTAGATATAGGCGCATGGTATACTGGTTACCGTCGTAGGAGATGGACACGGCGAGACTAGTACAAATCCTTGACGCAGCTGTTTGCATTTCACATAGCGTCACATATTGGCTGTGGGTGGCAATCCATGATGCTTAAGGCGGGAATCCAGGTAGATGAGCAGTCCATGACATGCAACACTTCACTTTGGCCCTTGCTTTGACTATACGGGCGGTTGGAGAGGACCCCCGATCAATCGGCTGGTCATGTCAAGCCCAGCACCAATATGATTGCCCCAACCCTATTGCACTTATGGCAAGCCCCAACCCTTTTTATCATATGGGTGCTAGAAGGCGGTGACTGAGGGTCTTCCTATCCTGAGAGTGTCGTTAAACTCTATCTGATGGTGAGGTTCCAGTTCTGGATGTTTGCGGATTGTGGAGCATCATTGCTCCCTGGTACACTCTGTTCCGAGTGGTAGTACCTGTTAGGGTCCCATCTATGGGTTAAATAGAAAAATGTGTTTATAAAAAAATTGAGTATCCATTAAGAATGAATTTATTTCAAAACTTTATTGGTATTAAATGACCCACTAAGGTTGATATGTCACAAAACAAAACAAAACAAACTATATACTGTTTCAAAATGTGCGATACTGTTACATAGCCGGTATATGCATATGAGTTTATACCCGTCTGGACATAGATGGTATATATTTTATGAGAAATACCGTCATTGTATTTCTCATACTTATCTTATCTTTTAGTTTATGCTTTTCTTCTGCTTGGTCTGAGTAGCTCTTAGTCGACGGCTGGTTTGTCCATCAGTCTATCTATCTAATGGTCGATCCTCTGCTATCTGGTTGGTCTTACTGGCGGTCGTACTGTGAGTGGTCAGTAAATACCAGTTCCATTAGCAGAATCTCAGTGCACCTCTCTCATCGCTAGAGGACAGTGAAATCCAAGATATTATATTGTATATATATTTTATAT
The DNA here is from genome assembly GCA_023376005.1 of Doryteuthis pealeii. Taxonomy (NCBI): domain Eukaryota; kingdom Metazoa; phylum Mollusca; class Cephalopoda; order Myopsida; family Loliginidae; genus Doryteuthis; species Doryteuthis pealeii. Next base: position 127,188,957 of record CM042140.1, on the reverse strand, counting down.
TAAGTATGTGTAATGACAAACGACAACACCAATAGACTTTGGAAAGCTTTATTCTACTTAGAATAACTGGTACACTTAATGAGAGTTTATAGAGTCTAGTATTCACTAGAGAGTTCTCCAAAGGGAAGGTAATCATAAAATAAGGGAGGTAACTCTCAATTACTTATTACATTATGTTTAATTATAAGTTTCATTATATTGTATGATTTCTATACATGACTAAATTAATCATGGTGTTTGTATATACTGAGTGAAGCCAAAACACTCCTCGATTTCAAGTAATCATGACATCAAAACTTATTTGTATATGTTTATGAATATGGTGACACATTATTTCTTTTCTCACCAGCAGAATCTCTGTACCCCCTCTCATCACGAGAGGACAATGAATGATTGCTGTTATTAGATTAAATGCGTTGGTATATCTGACAACCCGATTTTTTTTATATGAAGATTTGAATTATGTATATAAATAAAGAAAATATATTGATGATTTTGAGCTGTATTTTAATAAAATATATTTTTATAAAATAAATTAACTCTCTTTCTACAAAAATTTTCCCCACAGCTGTATCAAATGGTATTTCTTACCTGTATTACGGGATATTTCAAAGTTCACTATCTATTCACTTCAGAACTCATTCTATTCAAATAATGTCCAATTATTGTTGTAATCTGAGTCTTTCTTCTCAGTTATAATGAGCTAACCATTAGTTTTTGTACTTTGCTTGAATGTTATTAGAGAGCCTTTGCTTAAAGTAGGCAAAGAGTTAATGATGTGTTTCCAGTCTATCAATGCTTTTGTTTATCAGAATTGTAGTTAACTAGGATTTATGCAGATCAGCTAAGCAGATCTTGCTAAGCAGAATCTATAAGTAACATGGCGAATAAAGACGGCAAATCTGTAAGCAAATCAAACTCGCCGGCTATCGTACTGACTCTGTCAAGTAGGCTGAAGTGACTATTTGCTGATGGGGAATTCCATATCAGCGATCGATTTAACCGAATATGAAAGATGTTCTTAGATCATTCTAATCATGACTCAATTTAATTATATCTATATATTAATACGCGTGCATCTAAATCTTCCGTCCGTTATCATCCTTCACCCTCTGGTTAAAAATGAGACCGTCCAAATTGTTCAATATGCAATGCAAAAATGTCATTCCAGATTATCTGGTGTCGCTTAATTGCAGATTTCTTAATTGTCCTATTTTATTTCACCCAATGAAACATTCCAAATGGCCTTACATCGCTTAAATATCCTAGATAAAATTAAAATGATTTTTTTAAGAAGAGCAGTTACACGTTTGTTTTATTTGTAATATTGAAATTGTGAATTACGGGATATATTTTGATAATTTTAATCTTATGGCGTCCCAGGCTATGTTTTTAGCGAGCCAGCGTCAGGCGAATTTCTTGCCAAACTAAGATATTTTCCGAGTCATGCTTTTGTCACTTTTTGTCGGCAAATTAATGAAGATATTTTAAATGCCTCTCCACAGATTTTTATCGACAAATCAATGTAAATATTTTACAACCGTCCTATTAAGAAAGAGTGAGAGAGGGTTAAATCAAGATTATTATACTTTTTACATATTGAACTATTTCAATAGATCTTCAGTAAACAGATCAAACGTTGTAATAATTTAATTATCACACATTGGTATATCCACAAGCCCTGCTAGTGTTATATTAATATGTACAAGAAGGACATGTGGATATACCACAGTATGATAATTTAATTATTACAACCTTTCATATTTATACTTAAGAGCTTTTACAAATACTTCCATATGTAAAAAGTATGATAATGTCAATTTAACTTTCTCTCATTCTTTTTTCTTTCTTTCCTTCTTTTCATCTTTTCATGATGTTCGATTGAAACAAGATTAGCGTTATCGCTTCCATACGCCCACCCTCTCTTTTTATCTTTCCTCTACTCTCTTTTTATCTTTCTTATATTTTTCTGTATAGCTTGTCCTTTTTTTCCCTTTTTTCTTTTTAATAAAAGCGAAATGGAGCCGAGGTGACGACACATTTCAGAAATAAGGATCCAATTATCCATTAGATAATCAGGATATAAATTTTTATATTTCATCTTGGACGGATTTGACGGTCTTATTTTCAACCATATGGTGCTGCAAGATAACAGTCGTAGAATTAAAGAACAAGAGTATTAATATATAGATTAGGCGAGCAAATCTGATACCTTTGATGAGTGATAATTTTTACAAGCAGTAGACGTGTCAGTGTTACTGTATAGCCACACCACATGGACTTTAACTAAATGATTGGATAAAAGGATTGATAAGAATTACACAATGATGCTGTCCACAACAGCAGCTGTACGACAACTTACCCCCTATCACACAAACCATACAAGTAAGACGAATAAAACATTGGGCATTACTCATAAGTGACCTTCTCCCTTGGACACCTACGCATGGACACAGCAGAATGAGGCAATCAGTCAAAGACGTGTATTGATGAGCTCTGTGCGGATACTGAATATATATATATTGGTAGATGTGTATATATATGTGTATATATATATATATATATGTATATATATATATATATATATATATATATATATATATATATATATATATATATATATATATATATATATATATTAAATCCTGTACGAGGCTAAATAGTAGGTCAGACTTTGATTTGGGTTAGATAACCAGACTAGGAGAAGTAAAACTCTGAATTTAAACCTGTTAAACCCCGCTTAATAAATTGACATTGTGTCGCGTCCTGGTCATGTTGAGGTGTAGGGAAAAACACACACACACATACACATAAACACACTTACACACACACACACACACACACATATATATATATATATATATATATATATATATATATACCCTACTATTTACCCAAAGCTGGAAAGAGAGTAGTTGGATGCATATTCCCAAGGGTATTAGCGATATCTGAAATGCAAACAGTCTCGTCCATGATTTTAACTCGACTTGATGACTTTATTTCCTACAAATCTAACCAATTTAGCGTGTGCATGGGTGTGTTTTTGTGTATGTGAATTTTATATATATATATATATATATATATTATATATATATATATATATATATATATAATGCTTGTATTGGACTAATGAGCCACCATAGGGTCCAGGCATGCAGTGACGCCATCGTTGTCTGCGACGGACTTCGAAAAGATATATGTTTGTGTGTGGATATATATATATATATATATATATATATATATATATATATATGTATATATATATATATATATATATATATATATATATACTATATATATATATATATATATATATATATATATATATATATATTTGAATATCTCGATTATAGCGTTGATGGGGAAGCATAACTTAAATTAAATTATACGTAGGTGTGTGGTGAGAAGGTAAAAATAGAACCTAAAAAGCATTTGGTCTTTATGATAAATTTTGACAAAGCTTCGCTGTATACCGAGGCGAAATATCAATTGAATTTAGTTGTGTTGTTATATCAACTTTTCAACCTCTCTCTCTCACACACACACACACACACACACACACACACACATATTATATATATATATATATATATATATATATATATATATATATATGAATAGAAGATTATCGTGGTTTTGGGTTTTTTCAAGTACTTGACGGATCACTTTAGATGTGTGAATTTTTTTCTATCCCCCAGTCCTGAGAACATCTACTCATAAATGTCACCAAACTTTGTACTAAAAAAAACGCCCTGTGATGTGACAGCTTTAGAGTCCGACGTTGTAAACGCTGAGCTATGTGCAATAGCAAGTAAGAGATAAAAAAACAAAAAAAAAACACCGTTAAAAATCACGCGACAATAACAATTATTTCCCAACAATGATTTATTTTTAATAGTGTGTCAAATGCCAGACGAATTAATCACTACTTTGAAAAAAAAATGCGTAGAAAATATCATTTGAAAAGTTGAATGAACTGGAGAACTGTACGATAAGACATTGGATGTTGACGTTACACCTGGATTTTACACATAAGTAAATGTAGCGTTACAAGCGGATTAAGTAGATGGTAAATTAACGGTTTTTTTAGTGAATGATAACCGATCAAGCATGAAATCTTTCAAGACACGCATAATTAATTTCATTGTCAATTTTTTATCGATGACGCCGCCGATGTGAACCTTGAATAACCATATGAATATATATATTATATATGATATGAGTATAATAATAATTATTTTGTTAAGAATTAATGTAGTAAAGTCGACGGGGCGGCCTAAAGTCAGTATCAGCCAGTCAGCGAGGGAGTCTATCCCCTTTTCAATAGCGTTAGACCAAGGAGATTGTTTTAGCATCTGGGGTGGAGCGCCACACCTACCATCAGCTCCTTACTTTACCGCACAGATCCCTGTGCTACTCATACGCTTAGTTGGCAAGGACCTTGTGGTTTCTAGCCGAACGCTCTACCGACTGAGCTAACCCGGCCCTTATATGAATGGAATAAATGAAAAAGATATTTTCAAGAGGATCTCTCCTAAAAGAAAAACATTTTTTAAGAGAGGTCCCCAATAGAAAAGCCTTTCTCACATCCAAAGGACTCTTTGAATTAATATAATTATTATATAAAATATTGGAGAAGATAAAATGTGTCTTACCTCTGCGAAGTTATGTTGAGAGGTAATTCGAATTTTTTAATTATTTCTGTCTAATGATGTCTGTCCGACTTCCGTTAAAAATTGCAACATTGTATACTTTTGAATTTAACATAAAAACGGCCAACTGAAAGATTTTTGATTAACTTTTGCAGTTGTAGAAATAAAATAAAAAAATAAAATTATTTATTAGAGAAATGTATGGATTATTTACTCAGACTTAAATTGATGAATGATTTAAGAAAGATTTATTTTAAATCTAAATAGATGAAATAGAATAAAATTAAATATTTAAACTATAAATGGTTAAGTTTTATTTTTCTTTATCAATAATTCTAGGCTGACTTGAATTTTAAGTCGGTATGACATTAAAAAAATAGAAATTATAAGATCTTGGAATATTTAGTTTGAAAGGAAATTAAGTTTCTTAACAAAATTGGTGTAATTACTTGTGGTTGATTATATATATATATATATATATATATATATATATATATATATATATATACACTGATGAGACCTGAATCGTCGAAACACGGTGTCTGTGGATGACTTATTATATGCACCCAAAACCCAGTAGAGCTCTCTAGGAGCCACTTTAATTGACTTTCACTGCCAGCGTAATAAAGCAATGATCGTCTGTTGTTTACGGATTTGAACTTTCTGGGGATCGTAAAATATATACACCGGTGTAGGAATTTATCAGTTAAAACACCGCTCCTTAATGCCAGCTGTCGACGACCGAGAGATCAAGATACCGGATTAATAAAAAGTCAGTCGGGTTTCGCTACTGGTCAGAAGTAGTTGCTGTGTCTAACCACACTGATGAGACGTGAAACATCGAAACACGGTGTCTGTGGATATATATATATATATATATATATATATATATATATATATATATATATATATATATATATACTGTCTAAAACAAATCCTGGAAGCTGCAATACATAAAAGAACAACTGTACGTCTACTTAGCACTTATCATCCAAACAATTCAGATTAGATAAACTAGAGATGTTGGGCACTGCCAGAGAAGCAAGGACGAACTCATAAGAGATATTATCCTATGGACACCTTCACATGGACACACCATTGTGGGTCGGATAGCAAAAAACTACATTGATCAGCTTTCCACGAATTCTGGATACTGTGCAGTGGAACTGTCAGGAGCTATGGCCGATAGGGACGGTTGGCGAGGAAGAGTCATGGTGATCCGTGCTATCGGCGTGACATGATATATATATATATATATATATATATTGTGGATGATAATATATATATATATATATATATGTGTGTGTGTGTGTGTGTGTGTGTGTGAATACAAAATTAAGGCAATGAAAGAAGAGATTGCGTAGAAAAAGAAAGAGAAAAAGGAAGAATAAATTCCATAGAAACGAAAAAGTTATCGTAGAAAGGATGAAGTAAGAAACCAGTAAAAGAATACTTGATAAAAGGCAACAAAAATAAGATGAATGAAAAACTAGGAAAAACAATACTTGATAAAAAGCATCAGAAATTAAATGAATGAAAAACTAGTTGAAATTGATTAAAAAAAACAACAGAAATAAGATGAATGAAAAACTAGTAAAAATAAATAATGTGAAAAAAGAAAAGAAATAATATGAATGAAAAACTAGTAAAAATAAATAATTGAAAAAAAAACCATAGAAATAATATGAATGAAAAGCTATTTAAAAAAATACTGAATAAAGTAATAGAAATTATATGAGTTTTACCTAGTAAAAAAGGTAATTGATAAAAAGCAATATAAAAAGATGAAAGAAAAACTAGTCAAAAATCTATTTCACTTTCTATTCAACATGCTGTTAAAAAGAGAATGTATATCTTAACACCGTCTACCGGGGTTGTTACGTGACATTGGCACATGCACACACATAATGCTACTTGGGGTATTCAAAGTTTAACGGTTATTGTCGTAGAAAAATGAACACGTTTGCCCAAGTTCATAAACTTGGACGAGGCTGTTTGCATTTCACGTAGCGCTAATACCTTTTTGAAAGGACCCAACTATTCTACCTCCAGCTATGAGTAAGATAGTATTGAAGACTTGGCTCTTTAACCTTGATATGGCAACCCGTTTAGAAGAAGGAAAATATTTTATTCAAACCTCTTAAACCCAGGTTAAAAATCGATCTTGTGTTGCATCCTGCTCGTGGCGAAGGGGTTAGTTAAATACATACACACGCTGCTACATCGTTCCACGGGAACCTTACATAAGACACATAAAGCTGAAATGTCTCGTACGTAAGACTCAATACCAAAAGTTTTCACATATACAGAAATGGATATTTATCATATAGTCCATGGTCACAACAAAGTAGGTGATATAGACTGTTTTATTTTGTTTTACATGCATATCTTCATTCTTCTACATGCACATATCTTCCACCATGCGCTTCCATATCATAATGTATCGTAGAGCAGACTAAGATTTATATAAATTATGAAACAAAAAAGGAAGCGGGTTGGATACATAACAAGAATGGGTGATAACAGACAGTTCGTTAAGTTTGTAAAATGGTACCCAAGAACTTTAAAAAACACAGTAGGAGAGAAGAGATAGTGGAATTTGCTGGTAAAGAAGTAGCAGAGACTATGGGTTGTGAAATTGATTCGTCTAATTTCTTTCTTTAATTGCAAGGTCCAACGACAAAGTTTCTCGTCCCGCAACAATCTTCTAGTATTCTAGTAGTTCTCTGCATACGACACATCCACCGCTTCGAAGCATCTCGGCCCCTTTTCAGTTGTGTCGATCTGAGAAAAAATTGCATGCGCTTAGATTTACTATCGCCATTTTTTCTTTACTTCGAGATCACGCATATTTAAATTTTAGTGCCATATTTTTCGATTCCACTCATTCTCTGCAAGCGAGACAGGTTCGCGCCCGCTTTGCACCACGATTTAAGTCGCCCCTCTTGCTACAGAGATTATCTCCATTTAAATCGTTAGGAAATACGCTAGTTTTATTCTTTCATATATATGTATATATATAATATATATATATATATATATATATATATATATATAAAGGTTTTACATATCTATTCATTTGATGACAAAGGAACAGTCACGACCATTTGGTTTCATGCATGCGTAAGCGCAAACGTTCTTCGGGTGACGTTGAGCACTCTACCAATAATACTGATTTTTGGCACATCATTCCAGTAAAAGCTGAAACAGTGACAATCACACACTATATATATATATATATATATATATATATATATATATATATATATATATAATTCTTTTTTTTTCACTTTGAAATATGATATTAATTGAGTTAAATCTTCTTAAAATGTTCGGCCTCTGGCGATCGAAAAATGTAAACAAACCTGAAATAATCATTTTTTTATGTTTATTTTTCACGTTAGCCATTTATTTATTTTGATAATAATATAAAAATAAAATCAGATTACAAATGCAGAATAGTGCACAAGGGATTGTATCAATGGATTACGTATAAAATGTATTACATTTCATTACATCACACGGTAATTCAGTGTAATAATATATGTAACAGATTTTTTACCATTATGTAACAGCAAAAGAGAAAAATGGTTTGTTTGTCGACTATTTTATTTGAATGGCCCGCAAACAAATATATTTAACAACGAAAATTAACCAAATTAATTAACATCTGTCATTTCATTAACCTGCACAGCTGTTGTACCGACAAGCCGAAAGATCTTATAAATCCCGACATCATTAAAAGCTTATCAGAGAATTTATAATGACAAAAAAAATCATACAAACATTTTTTTGAAATAAATAAATTAAAGATATACTGTCTGAAATACCGGCGAATTAAAAAAAATGGTATAATAAGGCGAATACAACGCAAAGTTTGGTCCAATTTAACGCAATTTAACGTACGTGCAGATAGAGGCAAAAACTCCTTAGTACCAACGGGTAATTCCATGTCAAATCATCCAGAAAAAAGTAAAATTGTTACCCATCACTTCAATTTTTCTGAAGTTTTTTTCCAGGTGTGGACTATGTTAACGTTAGACAATCCCCAAAATTTGAGCTTCCAGTTCTAAAAATTGGCGGAAAATTTCAGAAAAATTGAAGTGCAAAATTTTTTAACAAACTTTTATAAATAGTTGTAACTTCGATTCCGAGCATAAATCAAACTATCTTTTTGGTACAAATAATGTTCAATATATGTGAAATAATAGAATTTTTTTTGTTTTTGATGCAGTGCCACATCGGAATATTGATCTTGCTAGGAAAAATTCAGAAATCATCAATAAATTAAAATTGGTTGACTTTAAAACATTTTTGATAGCATAATTGGGTCCCTTGGGTATAAATGTTTTTATAAAACGATCTTTAGGAGTAGGGAAACTCTAGAACTCATTTTACAGACAAAAATAGTTTACAAAAAGTCGCCATTTTTGGCGAGCCGCCTCAAATTTGGAGAGCTAAAAATCGACATAACTCCGCCAATTCGTAGAATCGGAAGTTCAAATTTTGGGGATTGTCTAACTGTATCATATTCCACAAAATTTCAGAAAATTTGAAGGGGCAGGTACATTGCCTCGATGATTTGACATGGAATAACCCCACCGACTTTTACTGCAATCACAGGGACATGGCCTGGATTGCACTTCTGTATACGTAGAATAGAGGGATCTGCTCCTGTGTGTACAGGCAGAGTGAGCCGTTTGCATGGTACTCTTGATGTCTGAAAGAAACACTGACCACGTCTTTAGTATTCTATAACCACCAGTGGCCCCTGGTGCCCAGCCGTGTGAATGACAACAAAAGGTCTGTCACGATATCACCCGTAGCAGCTACGATAGACTGTCACACACGAGAGTTGGTGAATTTTGATTGATTTTAACGGCATGTTAATCCGTCTACGGTTATTTCATGCCAAGACGTTAGGAAATCGCGTTAATTCTACATTCTTTTTTTTAACATTTTTTGTGTAGTTGTGTCTTAACTTTTTTTTGTACACAGTCCTATCAAATATTAATGATTTTTAAACAAATCTATTTGACCTATAGACGTGACACAAACAGGTACTACCGCTCTAGATCATAGTGGACCTGGAAGTAATTGCAATGATGAAGTGACTTCATACTCCCCACATCTCCAGAGCTGGAACCTCACCATCAGATGCAGTTTAGTATCATATCCTGGACATCTCTTTTATGAAGTCTTACTCCTCTGCAAGGGAAGCAGTCAACGTATTCTAAGCCCTGTTAAAAGGGCGAGGTGAATGGTCATTTATTTAATTACCAAAAGAGCGACAATTAACGACCTAAATTTTGGAATAAGCGACCCTTGTCGAAGAATAGATCTTTTCTCAACTGACTTGAAAATGTCACTTTGTGTTGTTTTGTTTTTTTGTTTTTTTTTTTTTGTTGTTTTTGTTTTTGGTTGTTGGTTTTTGTTGTTTTTGTTTTTAGGTTGGTCTGGTTTCTTTGTCCAATGGCACATCAACCTTCGTGGGCTATTTAATGTTAAAGCCATCCTTATAGAAGAACAGTAGTAGTACTATTCAACCCAGAGCTTGAGGACGAGGAGTTTCCTACCATTACCATAGGTATTAGTGCAAAAATGAAGTTTATATAGCGCAACTGGAGTTCGAACTCGCTTACTACGATGTCACAGTCCAGCACTTTAGCCACTACGCAACGAAGACTCTCCTAGAGTTTTTTGTGGAAGAGGGAAACATGTAACATTAGCAATAAAGTGAGTAGGATTCTTC
>CM042140.1:127128553-127176053 GCA_023376005.1 Doryteuthis pealeii | reverse complement strand
CTGCGACCTTACGTAATAGTCGCGTATGAGCCTGGTTCATTAGTCTAGTAGACTTTACATGCGTGAAAATCTCACATCCGGGAAAGTCAAAACCGAAGATGACTAGAACCAATACTTGGTAATTTTGTAGTCTGTTTTTATTTAGCCAATCGACCATAGTGTAACATAATAGAGGGGGAGAGTCAGTAATGTAACAGTAACGAGTAAATTAGCACGGAAAAGTTTTTAGACGGAAAATAAGAATTGTGTGTTGATTAGAATGGAATTTCTTTAGGATGAATCATCATAATGCTACATGACATTTTTATATAGGTCGAGAAGTGTCACGTGGCGAAGTGTGTGAGAGGAGGAGTGAGAGGTGAGAATGTGAGTGTGTTTGGAATTATGCGTTGAGAGAGTGAGATGTGGCTCTCACACGGCAGTTGGTTTGGGGCAATATAAAAATCTCATGAGAAAATGAAGTGGCCTTGTGTTATTACTAAAAACTATAAATGGCGCAAGGCAAAATGTCCCCCCAACACCCCAAGCTGGTTTCCAGACTTCAACCATCCAGGAAATGTCAGCCAACTCAGCATCGGTCCAGCAAACGGATTCAAGCCTCTTTACGAGGCACAGACGATGAGATAAGTATACAATTAATTTTACTATCAACACGTCATCACTCGATTCCGACGTGAGAGCATAACATAACGATAGTAAAACTAATGTTCTTAAGTGGATTTTTCTTCAAAAGTCGACCCATATCATATTAAAACTTCAATTACGAACTTTCTCTTAAAGTAATGAACATTCTAATCATTAGTTCAATTTTTATACACCATACGAAAGACGTGAACTCAGAACAATCTATACGCTTGTTCCATAATCTTCCGACCGTTATCATCTTGCAAAAAACCCTCTGGTTAAAAATGAGACCGTCCAAATCGTCCAAGATGAAATGCATAATGTATATCCTGATTATCTGGTGTCGCTCATTCATCGAATTCTTATTTGTTGTGAGTGTCGTCACCTCAGTTAAATAATGGACTATTCCGTGTTTATTATAAAGAAAGAAGAGGAATAAATACAACATACTACCTATACCGAAAACTATAATAAGAAAAAATGAGAGTATGAGAAAGATAGAGAGAGAGGGGAAGAGCGCTCTAAAGCGATAACACTAATCTGTTTCAATTGAATATAATGAAAATATGAACAGAAAGAAAGAAAAAAAGAGTGATAGAGAGTTAAATCAAGATTATTATACTTTTCACATGCTGAACTATTTTACAATCAAGCATTGTAATAATTAAATTATTATATTGTGGTATATCCACTGATTCCGCAAGTAAAACGTATTTTTTCTAAAATTTCTCTTAAAATAAAACCTTTCACTAAATTCACATTTACCCTGTTTTTATCATTGCGAAAAAGAAAAACAGATTTAAAGGATTATGAATGCTTATTCGATAAGGCCAAACCAGAATTTGTCTCAAACAAAATAGACTTCCTAATCATAGATGATTATTTACTAATCTTTCCTTTTTGGGGGTACAAGGCCAGAAATATGGAGCGCCCAGAAATAATCGAACAGTAATCACAAGTAAAGGTTTGTTAGTCTAGTTTGCTAACCATTATACTACGCGAGGTGCCTAGGTAATTACCCGGCCCATTCGCCTTCAGATAAGATGTGGCACATGGTTGTAATTATGGGGCATCCAGCCAGGATCGAACTCGCTATTCATTAGTAATTTATCGGCGACTAGCTTGCTAACCATTATACTACGATGGGACACCTTCCTATTCACAGGTAAACTGCCAAACTTTTTTCATTCACATGTAATTGCTCCTTTTTCATTTTTTTTTTTTGCACGGGTAGTTATTAGACAGGTTCATTAGAGCCATTTATGGGAACCTAACATGTACTATCACACTAGGTACTCCACACTCTCTATTGGATACTAGGACTTGTCCTCTTCCTACTCGTTCCTCTATCCAGTTTTTTATATAGCTCTTGCGATGAAGTTTACGACTTTATATTGAAAATTTTCTTTCAGACAATCTATTATTCAAGTTTTCGGGATCATGTGCCCTTTTGTAGTGTATCCATGCCATTGCGAGATTTTTCCCTCTATCTCCTTTAGAATGTGTTGGTCAGTTGTTCTTCTAGTTCCTTTCGTTCATTCTTTCTATTCTGTTTGAAATAGTCTTCGTCTTTCAAGTGAGTAATAGCGCAATGATATATGAGGCGTTGTTGCCAGCACTTCAGACAAAGTGAACTTTGTTGACACCTGGTAAATTGGTATCTACATTTGATTAATGAGCATTCTGGTGATCTGACAAGACAAAGAGGACGAAATCCACAAAAAAAGCTACACGCATTTTCATATGGCTGATAGTAGTCAACTGGTCAACTAAAGCCATTCCTGCTGAGAGATCCGCTGATACAAACCACACCCCCCACCCCTCTCTCTCTCTCTCTCTCTCTCTCTCTCTCTCTCTCTCTCTCTCTCTCTCTCTCTCTCTCTCTCTCTCTCTCTCTCTCTCTTAACCATATACCTGTGACAACTTGGAGCTGTTGCTGTCAATGAAACGATATTGAATAACTTGTCGTCGGAGACATTTCTTCCCATGTGTGTTTTCTTGAAGAAATCGGCCATTTCATCTAATTATGTGTCCAGCAACGGACGATTTTCTAAGAAGCTGCATATACAAGCCAACCAGATGCTGATCTAAGCCACAACACTACATAGTAAAATGGGTAAAATCTGTTCCTTTTTGTTGTATCAAAGACGCGTTAATTAAATCAATGTTGTGGTCATATGTATTTCCAGTGATGTACCAACGCATTAAACGTGTTGCTCATTTTTAGATCCCTTTTATGTCCATCTGTTTTTTCTTTAAATTTCAGAAAGATTCACCGATGTATTTTGGGATTTTATTTATTTAATTTTTGTTTATTTGTTGCTGTTTTTGTTTTTTTGTTTTGTAAATTTCTGCTTCGGGTGTGGAGTCTGTTTCTGTTCGTTGTTAATTATAATTTTTATTGTTCTGGAAGTGTTTGTTACTACATCTATGTTAAGACGGTTTAGGTTTTTATCAAGGCTGTTAGTTATCATGTTCGCTGATAAATATTATGTATTCGTTTTTTGTATTTTTTTTTTTTTTTATGTTATCGTTTTGGTGGGGTTAACGTGCCTCTTTATCGGATTCCTAAAATCCAGCCCATTCCAAAACGTCCTACCCAAAAATTCCAAATACTACCGATACATAGACGACGTACTATTAATATAACAACGTAGAACCAAACAAATAGATATCACAACATTTATCATAAAATTCAATATCATTGAACCCACTCTCGAAGTTATATTCGAATATCAAACAAACAACACACACTGCCATTCTTAGACATTTTATTATTTCGAGTCGACAGAAAACTCACAAATAAAAACGCCTCCATACATCTTTATTCCCATAAAAAATACATTAACTCTTTGCCTACAAAATTTCTCTCACGGTTGTACGAATTTTTTCAGTGTAAACAGGTGACACGTGAGAGGGCAGTTGCAAGCTGATTATGGTAGGATCACAGTGGTGGGTAAGCCGCAGTGAGCGGCTTAGAGTAGGCGAACAGTTAAAATCTGGAATTGTCATGGTATTTCATATAAGTGCCTTAGGATTTGTACCATCGAACACTTACAATAGGAAGAAATATACATTAAAAAAATACATCAATCTATTTGATACACAATTCAAAAAGAAAGGCATCCAAAAAGAAATAGTGAAGCTTCCAGAAATTTAAAGAAAAGAACAGATGAACATCAAAGGGATTTCAAAATGAATAAAACGCTTAAATTTTTTGCAATAAGGAACCAGTTGAATAGAATAATTTGATACGGTCGTGGGGGAAAAATTTCCCCCACGACCGTATCAAATCATTCTATTCAACTGGTTCCCTATTGCAAAGGATCTGGTACCGGTCTTAAGGTTGGTTCACTGTGATTTTTCAGTGCAAACAATTGACACGCGCGAGCGCCGCTGCCAGCGATTTATGGTAGGATCGCAGTGGTAGGAGAGCTACTGTGAGCGGTTTAATGTAGTCAAATATTTAAGTCTATGATACACGACAGTAACAATCTTGACCGGGGAATGAATTTCCTTAAGCTTCCAACCGTTATCATCTTGCCACACCATCTGGTTTAAAATGAGACCGTTCAAATCGTCCAAGATGAAATGCAAAATTGTAAATCCTGATTATCTGGAGTCTCTTATTCGCGGAATTCTTATTTTTTATGATTATCGTCACCTCAGCTAAAACTGGACCATTGCGTTTTTAATATAAAGAAAGAAAGAAAGGAAAGAAAAAGGATTGCTATTCAGAAAATATATAAAAAGAAAGAAAGAATGAATGAATGAAAGACAGCAGGGGAAAGATAGAGATAGGGCTGAGCGCGCGGATGCGATAACACTAATCTGTTTCAATCCAACATAATGAAAAGATAAAAAGAAGGAAAGAAAAAAAAGAGTGAGAGAGAATTAAATCAAGAATAATATACTTTTTACATATTGAACTATTTCAATAGCTCTTAAGTAAACATATCAAAAGTTGTAATAATTAGATTATCATACTGATGTATATCCACAGGTCTTGCTAGTTTATATAAAAGCAAATCGAAGGTTGGAGGCGCGTGGCATAATGGTTAGAGTCGTAGTAAATAGACTTGTCGACCCGAGTTTAAATCCTGGACAAGGCTGATTGCATTTCACATGCTGCTAATACCCTTGGGAAAGGTATGAATCTAACTATACCCTTCCAGCTATGGATGAATAGGAGTGCAGACTTGGCTCTTCAACCTTGTTAGGTAGCCAGTTTAGAAGGAACACTTTGAATTCAAATCTTTTAAACTCCGCTTAAGAAATTGATCTTATGTCGCATCATACTTGTGTTGAGTGGTTGGTAAATATATATAAAAGTGAATCGTTCTTGTGTAGGTTAAATTGACCCAGTTTTAAATTCTGGTCTGCTTCAAACTTTTGGTTTCTCAAGTTTTTTTGGGGGGGGTTTGTACGGTACGCAATTAATCACGGCTAATTAATTTGGGTGATTAGCTATTGCATTAGAATGTTAACACAACCTTTATATTTGATCGTTCTCTTAGTTTGGTGAAAGTAACGGAAAATCTGACAAAAAAACTCTTTGAGAAATTTAACCTGTCTAATCAGATTTTTCGTCGACAAGAAAAAAAACCTCACACAATGAACGTCGGAACATTTATCACAGAAATATGAGTGTTTAAACGATAAAATATTATATCGGCCGAAAAGGAGTTGTTTTATTTACTTATGTTTTCTTTTTTCTTTTCTTTTTTTCTTCTTTTTTTTTTTTTGGTTGGTATGAGATAAGGGGTAAGAGCGTTAGACGGCGAAATGCGTATGTCTTATTTTTACAGTTTAGATGTAAAATAACAAAAACAAATATATATAAGCGTATTCATAGGGGGTGTATAAGAAATACACGCATGCATACATTCATACATACATATGCATTTATTCGTCTTTTTACTGTGATTAATCTCAGATAATACGTATATATATATATATATATATATATATATATATATATATATATATATATATGTGTGTGTGTGTGTGTGTGTGTGCGTGTGTGTGTGTGTGTGTGTGTGTGTGTGTGTGTGTGTTGTTTGTGGGTGTGTTTATATATACACAGCATGTTTGGGATAAATTTGACATATTTGTATTTGGTTATTTTTCTCCGTAGGCTGGAGGTATTGACGCACACTACGCATCATTTAAAAGATTAGACCCTTCTTCATTCATATACGTGATGACAGATAGAATGGATGACTGTAACCTACCTGAATCATAGAAGAGAATAACTTGTATCATGATGATCTGCACCGGCCATCCAAATAAGGAGATTATGCTTGTTGCCCAATGCTCCCTGAACACTGTAAAAACAATCAGGCATGAACTGGAGAATTGCAATGGAGACTACGAGGCTGTGGCTAGAAGAAAGAAACATAACAGACGATCTGGTTGCGTTTGTACAACAGAATTCCTCGAAAATCTGCAGAAAAAAGTGTTGGATGACCCTGGCATTGGAATTCGAGCTTTGTCACGGGAATTGAATGTTTCAGCCTCTACCATGAAGCTTGCACTCAATGAGGACATTCGCTACTACTTCTACAAGCGTCGCAGAGGTCAACTGCTCCCAGAAAAGACCCATAAAAATCGTCTGATATATATATATATATATATATATATATATATATATATATATATATATATATATATACGTAGACTTCCGTGTGAATACTTAGATACATAGATAGTTTTTGCCTTTGAAAGCATATATTTCAGATGTGCCCAATATCAATTTTTCAGACCATTTACAAAACTAAATGTGACAAACTTAGATAAAGAGACATAAAGTGTATCATTTAATAGTTTCCATTAAGAAAGTATTACCTAATTTCCAAGAAAATAACAAACCGTCAAACAAAAGTAGTTTATTAATAGCTGTAAGCACATGTCTCTGGATTAAATTTAACTCACTCAGTATTAATGTTTCGTTTTGCTTCCAAGTTCACTGATCAATCTTAGGCCAATTTTATTGATAAAACAGCTGTGCATAAAACCAGAGCAACAAATATGGACTTTAACTCTTTGTCTGCCAAGTTTACCCCACGACTGGACCAAATTTTTTGCGTATTTTTTACCTATATGGGATATTTCGAAGTTCATTATTTATTCAGGAGCTCATTCTATTCAAATAATGTCCAATTATAATTGTATTGTGAGTTCTGCTCAAGTATAATGAACATGTGCGACAGCCGCTGCCATCGACTTACGGTAGAATCACAGTGGTGGGAGAGCTGCTGTGAGCGGTTTAAAGCAGGCAAAGGGTTGATAAATCGGTTGAGACTGAGATAGTTCTAATTGAACTTACATTGGCAAAATAGATGTGTGTGTTTTTGTGTATGTATCTGAACGCACGTGCGTGCGTGTGGGTGTGTTTACAATCAGATCTTATGTCTGCCTGTACGTGTCGTTATATACCTTAAGGCATACGGTTAATCATATTTGCATGTATGTGTGCATGTGTGTATGTGTGTGTCTATGTTTGTGTCTGATATGAGCAAACACGGCGATAATAATAATAATAATAATAATAATAATAATAATAATAATAATAATAATAATAATAATGATAATTCAAACTACAGCACTGTTAAGATCAGCTAGAATACTCAGAAGAGTCCTGGAGACCTGGGGAATCTTGCAGTCACTCAACTTCCAGTGAATCACCGACTATGGCATGTGTGAAAAACTCAATAATAATAATAATAATAATAATAATAATAATAATAATAATAATAATAATAATAATAATAATAATAATAAGAAGAAGAAGAAGAAGAAGAAGAAGAAGAAGAAGAAGAAGAAGACATATAAAATCTCTAGGATTTTGAGATGCAAACGGTTCACCGAATCCCGATCAGAAATCAGAGGAAGAATCGAGATCATGCAGACAACAGATCGGTTAGGATACTCAAAGAGTCCTGGAGACCCGAGGAGACTTGCTGTCGCTTACACTTCAATGGAACACCACCAGCTGGTGTGAAAAACTTAACAGGAGTAATATAATGATAGAACCAGATAAATGAAATTAGATAGATAGATAGATAGATAGATAGATAGAGAACATAATGAGTCTTGTATAGCGTCAAACTAAACAAAGTTAAATAAATGATTGAATCATTGTGAATAAATTCACTAGGATCAATAGACACAAGAGAAAAATATTTCGTTATATGTATATATTTACCAACCTCTCCGCATAAGTAGGATATGACACAAAGTCAATTTATTAAGTGGAGCTTAACATATTAGAATTCAGAGTTTTCCTTCTCCTAGACCGGTTGCCATATCAAGGTTAAAGAGCCCAGTCTGACCAACTATTTACACATATCTGGAGGGAGAATAGTTGGATTTATACCTTTCCGAAGGGTATTAGCGCCATGTTAAATGCAAACAGCCTCGTCCAGGATTTGAACTCGTGACATTGTGTCCACTACCTACAACGATAATTATAATAAATAGTCTAAGTTGTGGATAAAGTCATTACATCCATATAAGGTAAAACTCCGGGAACTTTCCATAAAACTTTTCTTGAAACATTGCTTTGCAGAAAATAGGGTATTGGTTTAGTTTGGTTTCTTTAATTGCATATCAACCTTCATAGGTTACCTAAACAAGCTACAAAAACATAGAAGAACAGTAGTGGTACTGTTAACCCTTAACCTATTTCTTGGTATGAAGGGCTTCATACCTTTTCAAAGGGTATTAGTCCGAAAGTGAACGCCATAACGTGACTGTTCAAACTCGTTTACTACGATATCGCAGTCCAGCACGTTAGCCACTACGTTACGGGACTCCCCCGAAGCATATTGAATTCCAGAGCGCTAGAAAAAAAGGTTAATTATTCAGTGTAGATTCGGTAAAATTAATATTAACTTTTTATTAACTATAGAAAATAAATGTGTAAATGAAAAAAAGAAAATAATCTGCATTTCATCTGTAATTTATTTAAAGTTTTAAACTAGTTTTTGTTTGTTTACTTGTTTGTTGTTTTTGTTTTGTTTTTTTGTTGTTTTTTTAATTTATAATCCTACAAAATCTTGCAAAAGTAATTGTCTAATTGTTTACTGAAGAATAATTAATTTAATTTTCCGATAAACCGAACTGAAAAGAAAAAGTCTGCTACTTTTTATTGTAATAAAAACAATTCAAATTTACTTTTTTGCCACTAAATAAACTTTGTCAATCATTCATGTTTGTTTGTTTGTTTGTTATTGCAAAAATTAAGGCACCCGAAAAGATTTCCTTATCACGTAGATGCAAGTAGTATGTATGCATGTATGTATTTATGTACATTTGTATATTTCCTTGATTAGTTTTTATTTTATTTTAGTTTTAAATTCAACACTAACGTAATTTAACAGATTTTATAGGACAAATTAAGTGTTTATTAAATTCTTAAGATTCTTTTATTTTTACTTTATGGTCAACTTTTTGCTTTTTAATTAGGTTTGGTCTTCTGACCGGGATTTGGTGATACATTTTTATTTTAATGTCCCAGAGAATTTTAGGCGTCACATTTCTAGGATGGATTCCGGGTTTTGCATATACCATTTGTTAGAATGGTCAAATTTTAATCTCTTGCTAAATTCCCAGTGGATCACTTTTCCTTCTCAGTCATGCCTACTCTTGTATTCTTTTTTGAGCTTGTTGGGTGCATTCGCTTATTATTATTATTATTATTATTATTATTATTATTATTATTATTATTCCTCTTGAGTTTTTCCCATCAGCGTTAGCTGATGGTATTTCACTGGAGTCTGAGTGACAACAAGTCTCCTCAGGTCTCCAAATTATTATTATTATTATTATTATTATTATTATTATTATTATTATTATATAGTTTTTCTCACCAGCGTTAGCTGATGGTCTTTCACTGTAGGCTGAGTGACAATAATTCTCCTCAGATCTCAGGACTCATCTGAGTATTCTAACCAATCTTAACAATGTTGTTGTTTTGATGGTCTCGATTCTTCCTATGATTTTCAATTCCTCCAGTCTCTTTTCCAAACCCTTAAGAACCATTTCAAAGGCACGAACAGCTAGTACGACCATTACTTTCATGTTCCACAGTTTTTCAGTTCTCTGGCTAGGTCCAAGTATATGTCTATCTTTTCGATGTATTAGTTACTTCAAACCATATAATTGCAAAAATACTTACCTCAGCATAAAATAATCCTACAAGGATTACATGTTATAAAAGCAGCCAAAGAGCTTCTTCTTAGTAGTTGGTCGGACAGTAGTAGATCGAAATTAAAGTAACGTCTTTGAATGCAAGATAAGCTCGCTAACCATTTAGTTTATTGGTAGATTTCACAGGAAATTGATAGCAATTTTGAATATTATAGTAAGCTTCATAATTATAGCCTTGAGCCAAACTTGACTTACTTTTGCAATTGACTTACTTTTTGCAATTGTATATTTTTGAAAGAGACGGTCTTCCGATTGAAACATAAGACAAAACGTTCTTATGTTTTTATTGCTGTTACTGACTGATGCAATCAGTCTCTTTTTATTTTCATTTATATATTCTTTGAGTCCTTGTATTACTCCATCTACGCATTCCTCAATGTTTGCGAGTCCTCTTCCTTCTTTTTTTATAGTCTATTACATTTTTTCACATAGTCTATCAATGTCATCTTGTTGTGTATCATCATCAATTTCTTTATTCAGTCTGGGCCCCTCTCTCGTCCAGTTTAAGAAGGGTATAGACTACCTTACAAGGGAGACGGCCCGTAGACTAGACGTTTAATGCCCAGACATGGAACGTAATCAGTTGTCGTCTATAATAATTTCAAACAAAGTGGAGAGAATTCAATGCATCCGAAGATAGAGAGATAGAAAGAGATATATAGATAGAGAGAGAGATAGAAACATAAATAGAGAGATATAAACACATATAGATCGATAGATAGAAACATAGATAGATAGATAGATAGATAGATAGATAGATAGATAGATAGATAGAAACACAGATGCATAGATATATAGATAGGTAGAAACACAGATGGATAAAAACACAGGTAGATAAATGGAAACGCAGGTAGATAGATAGATAGTTTAGAAGAGTTTAGTTCATCAAAATATACTGTAAAGTTTGATAAAAGCTTAAAATAGAGGGTTCAATAAAAACGTAAATATTTTTGATACACGCTAATATTTCCATAGTAGTTGGTCAACCAGGGCAGATATAACTTGAATTAATACTCTGTCATGCAAGATGAGCTTGCTAACCATTTAGTTTACGGGTAGCTATCACGATCCATTGATAGCAAGTCTGAATATGTATGTAAGCTTCATAACTATTGCCTTGAGCCAAACTTGACTCAATTTTGCACATTTACGTTTTTGAATAAGACGGATGACGGACTGAAACTTAAGACAGCTCTTAAAACTGATTACCCTTGCTTAAAATTGAAGCATTCCTCCTCCCATGGATTATGTGTTAATACGTTTCACTAATCCTGAAGAGTGGATAGAATAACAGATCTTTCGTTATCCGGACAACAGTGATACACCCGAGAGCGAAATTAATTGAACATTCGGTTTTTATTAGCACCTCATTCATATTGATATTTTCAACTGCAATTAACCCGAAAACTGCGTTGTTGACTTGCTTCTCTCGACCTCCATAAAAATCATCTTTATTACCTTCATCATCCGGGCCATCTTGGACAACGCAACGTCATATCTCGTCAGACCAAGCTTCAATATTTCAAAAGGAGTCCTCGTGGCGTATTGGCTATAGTGCTGGTCTGCTACATTGTGGTTAGTAAGTTCGAACTCTAATCGCGCTATTACGTTCAATTTCGAATTAATACCATTGGGAAAGGTATGAAATCTCTCACCTCAACCTATGGGTTAAATAGTACCACTTCTGTTCTTCTATGATGGCTTTGGTATTAAATAAACCACGAGGTTTGATATGTCATGTAACAAAGAAACCAAACTTAAAACAAAATAATATTTCAGAATGCAGCAGATAATGAAAGATAATTGTGTATAAACACCGAAAAATGGTGATGACAAAACAGCAGCAAAAGACGAGGAAATTATTCTGAATTAACCAACAACACAAAATGCTTCTGTTATTTAGACAGGTTATCGATCTTATAGAAATCTGATCTCTCTAATGAGATAAAGCGATAATTCTACCAATCTTTAGCCGTGTCAGTGCTACATGACCGGGGAAAAAGATAAATGGGAGCTACACAATGATGCCGCGTGTTGTCTCTAATAAAACTTGGAAGCAGAAACCCACAAGAAAGCTGTTATGCGACCAATTGTCTACTATTACACAAATCATCCAAGTAAGATGAACAATACATGCTGGACACTGCTAGAGGAGCAAGGACAAACTCATAAGTGACGTTATCCTGTGAACACATATATATGGACACACCAGTATTAGCTGACCAGCAAAAATCTACATCAGTCTGCTCTGTGGGGATTTGGGATACCGTACAGAAGACCTGTCAGAGGCGATGACCGATAAGGACGACTGACGAGATAGATAGATAGATAGAGAGAGAGAGAGAGAGAGAGAGAGAGAGATTCATGGGTATCCGTGCTGTCAGGGCGACATATATGATGATGATGATGATGATGATGATGATGATTTATTAGTTTGCGGTGTTTGTTTAATACATCATGAATCGAAACAATGAACACAACAATAGCTTGTAAGCGACATCAAAGAAATAAAAAATATCGTAGATAAGAAATACCAATCAATCGTCTCACGGTCAGAATAAGCAGATATAATAGTGTATATATCAAAAGTACTTTCAATTTTTACCGACCTTTTACTCCTAACACTGATTCATACATGTATCTAAATCTGAGTGACAGCACGTCTACCCAGATCTCCAGGATTCAAGTATTTTAACAGCGTTGTGGTCTAGATCGTCTTGATTCTTCCTCTGATATCCAGAGCCCCTACTCTCTTTTTCAGAACTTTGAGGGCCATTCCAAGAGCTCTGACTACAATTTGTATCACGGTCACTTTCATGTTCCTCAGTTCTCTGGCGAGACCCAGGTGATTTTCTATTATTATTATTATTATTATTATTATTATATCAGTTTTTTTAACTGGATGTTTAATCACTGGAGTCTGAGTAAGAGCTAAGTATCCGACTCTTTTTTGTAGTGTTGTGGTCTGGATGAGCGCAATTTTTTCCTTGATCTCTAATTATAATCTTTCTTTCCGGATTCTTGGGAACTGTTACGATTACGATTAGCATTACTGAAACATTCATGTTTCTCAGATTGTTCAACTCTCGCGCAAGGTCCAGGTCTTTGTCAATCTTTCCAAAATCTTTCCTTTTCACCCTGTATTCTACGGGCATATTAAAATCCACTATATCGGAGGCTCTCTTTTCTTGTTAACTAAAATCAAGTCTGATCTTCTCACCTGGAAAGAGTGACCCGTCTGTATCTCAAATTACCAGGGAATTTTATTCTCCTGTTTATTATAAATATTTTCTTTGATATAATTAGTCCTATTGCCTTATTTTGTGCCGCAATTATTAGAGATTCACTTTTTTTGTCCTGTAGCTATTGCTGTTACTAAGAAGAAATGACTATAAAATAATGACGATTATTAATTGTTGGACTATTTTGGTATAGTTATTTATTAGACTTTGCTTAGATGTGGCACAAGGCAAGAAGAATCGAACTCACTAACAATGGTTTGCGAATCTAGCTTGCTAACCATTACACCCCGTGAGGTGCCCAGATTATTTTGGTATAGTTATTTATTAGGCTTAGCTTAGATGTGGCACAAGGCCAGGAGTATGGGGCGCCCATTGAGAATAGAACTCACTAACAAGGGTTTGTGAATCTAATTTGCTAACCATTACACCCCGTGAGCTGCACTAGACTATTTTGGTATAAGATGTAAGCAAAATCGTCACTTCTCTATATAGACTTTACCAAAGGTGGGAGAAGCAGCAAGCAACTCCGGTAGAAAGTAACCAATGGAATGACAGGATAAACATTATTTATGATCGTTCACTGTCTTTATATTAGTCACTGGTCTATCAATGCCAAGGAGGGACGGCTGACTTATCTCTCGATTGAAGGCTTACAGCAGACTTGGATTAACCATGATTCTTCTTCTTGTTCTTCTTGTTCTTGTTCTTCAACAACAACAACAACAATAACAGACACAATGGCTTCAAGGATTACAACATTAATATTTCCGTTTTGCATATTTGATATTCTATGTAAAAGAAATGCAGATCTCAATAAGCAGTTGGACATACCTAATTGAAAGGAAACATGGATCCCACGTCAGAACTGTTGAAACAATAGAAAAGGATCGTATACTTCATTCAAGAAGGCAAATCACAGTGAAATGTATGACAAAAAACGTTGTTTGTTCCCAGTCAGCTGTGTTTAAAAGTTGGTGCAAATTTAAAAGAAATTGGGTGTTTAAAAAAGGAAGAAAACATACTGGTAAACAAAGAAAGACATAAAAGCGTCAATATAGAAAAGTGCATTGAAAATAGAAAATGTACAACTAAACAAATGAAAAACAAATTGGTCGAAAGAGGAGTTAATGTTTGTGATAAAACTCTAAGAAATCGTCTGAAAGAAATTGAATTTTATGCAGAAAGGCCAATCGAAAACCAAAACCCATACACAAATAGAATAAAATGATATCAAAGTAAGCTACAGAGAAACAAACATGGCGTGTATACAATAAGATGAAAGTAATATTCAGCAATGAATCGAGAATCTGCATTGGCCCAGCGTGGTAGAAAGACATTTTATCTGTATTTTATCACAACGTTCCTTTATGGTTTCAAGTAAATCTTGATAATCATTTGTAAATAATTGTAGATTCAAGTAACTATTCTTAATACAAAACATCTGCACATAGTTACATGGTTTTAAGTATTCCCATCTAATATTGATCATTTTCAAACATCTATTTGACACATAGATAGGACCCTAACAGAGACTGACATTCTCTACACAGTTTTATGCCTTCAAATGTTCCTAACTAATATAAGTAATTTATACCAGTTGCATTGTTTCAAGAATACTACTCTAATACTAATGATTTATACACAATTTTATGGTCTCAATTTTTATCTTATAATAATTTGTTTAGCTAATTAGAAAGCAATTTAATAAACAATTATTACTTCAGATAACTATCCTTAATACAAATAATTTATTTATACACACCTATATGATATGAAGTATTCCTATCTAATATTAATAATTTGCACACACTCATATGCTTTCAAGTAACTTCTACGTGTGATTGTCTGAAGGAAGATTTCCAAGTCATTCATGATATACATATTCACCAACCCCTCCGCTCAAGTAGGTTGCAACATAAGGTCAATTTTTAAACGGGGTTTAACAGGTTTTAATTCAGTCTTCCTTCTCCTAGACTGGTTTCCGTACCAAGGTTAAAGAGCCCAGCTCTTCCTCATAGTTGGATTGATACCTTTCCCACGGGCATTAGTAATATGTGAAATGCAAACAGGATTTGAACTCGTGTCGCCGTGTCCACTTCCTATGACAATGACCATTACACCACGGACAGTTCGAGTTATTCATGACATAGAGTTGCAAGTTATCTTAAAGACCAGAGGTGATGGCAATTATTACCTCAACATTCAATGCACATTTGTACATGGAAATTCTGGATAATTTTCCGGTTCCATCGATTGAAAGATGATGTTGATGATGATGATGATGATGATGATGAAAAATATACTGTATCATCCCTTGCCTTCTATTACATGAACCATCCACGTAAGATGAACAATGCATGATTTACCCTACTAAAGAAGCAATGAAAAACTCATAAATGACGTTATCCTGTGAACACATACACATGGACACACTTGTATGCCGTGCGGCAGACCTGCCAGGGGAGATGACCGATAAGGATAGTTAGCAGAGAGAGAGAGAGAGAGAGAGAGAGAGAGAGAGAGAGAGAGTTAGTCATGGATATCCTTGCTGTTAGGATGATTTAATGATGATGATGATGATGATGATGTCATTTTTCAGGAAAATAATTCATGTTGTCACCGAACAAAATAGGTTAAAGTTTGTTTTTTTCCAAGAAAGTCATATAAAATCAATGACATTGCCAGCGAACAGTCATGATCTAAATCCAATTGAAAATGTATGGTGGGATTTGTTTTAATTTTTTTAATGGTCCAAGGGAAGGCTCGATCCACCAAAGTGTATGTATTAAATACTATTCGGGAACGGAATCACTTAGATAAAGAAAATTGCTTTAAATTGGTGAAATCCCTGCTTCAAAAAATCAAGGCTCTCATAAAAGCTCGAGAAGGGGTAACTAACTAATAATTCTGATTTTTATCAATGAATTCCTCAACATTGAGTTATTTTAAAATATTTTCCCATGCATGATTAAAAAAAAAAAACAGAATTATAACATTAATTTGAATAATTTAATCTGTTTTGTCTAAAGAATATTTCATAAAGCTAGAATGTTCAACTATGTAAAAAAAAGACTTTTGCGTCTTATTTTTTATTAGTTTATTTACTGCTAAATATGAAAAGAACAACAAAGTGAACATCCTCTAAGTATGCTAATTCAATTAATGATGTTAAGAGTAAAACTAAAATATTGGATTGAATCAAATATGGATTCCATTAATTTTGATTTAAAAATTTTAAGAAAAAACGATGGCTGATAATGGCGACATTACCGCTCATTTGGATTTCAACCTCTAAGGGTTAATCAGATTAGTTAATAAGTTGTTTTTCTTTGTGTTTTCTTTTGTTTGTTTGTTTGTTTGTTTGCTTGTTTTTGTTTTTGTTTTTGTTTTTTTGTCGTTGGATTTTTTGGGGGGTTGGGGGTGTTTCTTTCTTAAATATTCCTTATATTGCTTACGAGCACTTAAGAAAAAAACAAATATAAATTTGTCTTGACTGAATTTCTCTTCGTGGAATTTGGTCAATTTAAGTAGAATAGCAATTAACATACGATACATAACACGGAATTAATATTACAACATATTCACACACAAACACTGATAGATAGATAGATATGTATGTACGTATGTATTTACCTAAACTCTACTCCACGAGCAGAATGCGATACAAGGTCAGCTTAATTTTAAGCGGAGTACGGCTTGTTGGAATTCAAAGTTTTTATTCTCCTAGTCTGTGTGCCCTATCAAAACTGAAGAACCCAGTCTTCCCTACTATTTACCCATAGCTGGTCAAGGGAGAGAACATATGGATTCATGCCTTTCCAAAAGAAATGTATGTATGTATTTACTCAGCACTACCGACACGGCCAGGATGTGACCAAAATCAATATTTCAGCGGAGTAAAGCTGTTTTGAATTTAGGGTTTTCCTTCTTCTAGACTGGTTGCATTACCAAAGCTAAACAACCCAATCTGACCTCTCTATTTTGTAGTTCGCGCGGGAATATATGCTACACCTCGTATAAATGAATTATCCATGAGATGTATTTGCCTAACACCTCCACTGTTTACAGGATGTGACTCAAGGGCAATCTTTGAGCGGAATAAAGCTGGTTTGAATTCAGAGTCTTCCTTCTTCAAGACCAAAGATAAAGAACCAAATCTGCCCTGCTATTTATCTTAGGAGATGGATTCATGCTTTACCCAATGGTATTGTCGCGAAGTGAAATGCAATCAGCCTCGTCCAGGATTTGCACTTTCGCCAATTCCATTTCCTACGGCGATAACCGTTTTGCTAAGCGCCATATATGTATGTATGTATATATGTATGTATGTTAGCTGGATACTGACAAACGTCCATAGCATAAATCATGGGAGAGGTATACGGATTGCCTAAAAAACAACCTTGTGAATATAAAAATAGATCCTGACAACTGGGAAAGACTGTGATTGAAGAGGTCTGAATGGAGAATCCGCGTGGATGATGGCTGTGTCAATTTTTAGAGGGAACACATTAAACATGCAAAGCTCAAGCATTAACTTCGGAAGAGAAACATCTGGAATATTGGTGAGAACGTAGATGACTGGAGATGTCAAATATGTGGTCGGACTCTGCTCTCCTATATGCAGAGGTGCAGTAGGCGTATTCTAAAGCCCCAACCGACAGGGCTCATCGTTTATAATATTTCCTAAGGGTATATATTCTTGTAATTATTGTCTAGTCAAATTAGTGCTGTATTAGTTTAACACCCTCACTTTTCCAAAACAATTTCTTCTAGAAGGCTAATATCTACCTAGACACAGTAGAATAAGGAGACGGTCATCGTGTGATGGTTATCTTCATAGGAAGGAACACGGCAACCCGGGTTTCTGTTATTTGTTCTCCTACTCGATAGTACTTTGTCGTCGGCGGTCGGACACCACATGGCTGTCGCCATAGAGGATAACGATGACTACTGATGCGTCGGGATTAGAAGACGGTGTGTGGAAGTTTGTTTGCTTGCATTTATTTGCTCCTTCGCTGCTACCCGCTCAATCGCCAATTCGTTTCGTTCTTTGGCTCGTAATCGAGCGTCTCGAGTCAAGTTCAAATGCTAGACGAGTCTGTTTTTATTTCACATAATACCATTGGGAAAGATATGAATCCAACTGTTCTTCTTCCTACTGAGTTCTTTAATCTTTGTATGGCAACCAGCCTGGGAGAAGGAAAAATCTAAAATCAAAGCTTTTAAGTTCGGTTTTTCTGATTTTTTTTTTATCCTCATCTTTATTGACATATACACAACGTTTCGGCCGATGTGCCCTTCGGCCTTCTTCAGCTGTGGATAACAGTTGGGCATATAGCGCAACGGATATAGAGGTCGAGTTAATACAGTTCTAAGTGACAATCATGTGTATGTTACAGGTTCCATCCTGACCACGAGCGATAACATAGAATACTTAACATAGCTTAACACTTGTACCCGGTCATGGTTAACGGAATGAGAACCGTTTAACTCGGTGGATTGAATAAAAGGTTCGGTTCGAAGTTCCGTGAAGACTTCCGTTTACGACACGAAGTCTTCCGTGTTCGATAAGAAGATTTCTGAGTTCGAAGAGAAGGATAGCGATTTCGAGAAGGTTCCCGAGTTCAACAAGAAACACCTGAAGAAGGTCGGAGGGCACACTGGCCGAAAAGTTTTTTTTAAAGCTCCGCTTAAAGGTTGACCATGTATTGTATTCTGTTCATGCGGAGGGGTTGATGAATAGAAAGACACAATAGAATAATCATACAGTTTTGATTAACTGTATGATGTGGAAATGTTAAATGTAAATAGCAACGGGTGGTCTCATATTCAATAAAATTCAGTAAGTTTTACTGAACTGTCTCGACATTTGTGCTGGTCTATTGCCAAAAGAGACAGACAAACGTTACTTTCTTTGTCGCGTCATTGATTTTAATATATGTCCAGATACGAGCTTGTGAATCTTAGTGTATGTTTGTGCGACAATTTATGTGGGTGTGTCTGTGTTCTTGTCAATTTCTATGCGTCTGTTGATATATGTTTGCATGTATGTGTATGTATATTTTTACATGTATGTGTATGTATATGCTTGTACATATGCGTTAGCCTATGCTAATTGGGAATTTCAATACCTGGGTCGATTCTTGTATGTGTGTGTGTGTGTGTGTGTGTGTGTGTGTGTGTGTGTGTGTGTGTGTGTGTGTGTGTGTGTTTTCTATACGTAATCCGATATGTGTGATTGTAAATTTGAAATAGTTAAACTGCTTCAGTGTATGTGACCATGTCTATACATATGTATGTATGTATATATATATGATTATATCTACATATATGTGTGTATGGGTAGATTTGAAATAGTTAAACTGCTTCAGTGTATGTGACTATGTTCATACATATGTATGTAGGTATGTATATATGTATGTGTATATCTATATATGTGAGTGTATGGGTAGATATATATGTTTATATATTGTGCATACATCCATTTTTATAAGTCTGTGTGTGTGACTGTGTAAATATCAGTTTATCTTCGATCCTCCCAGGGGAATTGATGTATTTTGACACTCATATTTTCTTGAGAGCAAATCCCATTCTATCTTATGTCAACAGTTCCGTGACAAAGAAGGACATGGGGGGGGGGGCAACATTCTTACGCCGTCATCAACAACGGAGAGCTTTCCAGAAACAATCCGCAGTTTGGCTAAATAATGCCTATCAACAAAATCCATCTAAGTTATGAAATTTTTTAAAAAAACATCTCAGTTATAAATAGTTAAATTAATTAAATGTACTGAAAAAAGTATTGAATCACATACAACATTTAAGAGAGGTAATTTTATGTAACGGTTATCGTTGTACAAAATGTAAATGGCGACTCGAATTTAAATTCTTGGCAAAGCTCTTTGCGTTTCACTTCATGCTAATGCCCTTGGAAAAGGCAGAAGCCATATCTACCCACTAGCTATTGGTAAATATTAGGAGAGATTTTTTTTACCATTGGTTAAGCAACCAGTCTATAAAAAGGAAAAACTCTGGATTTAAGCCATCTTTACTACGTTTAAAAAATTAGTCGCAACGGAGAATTTGGGCAAATACACACATACAACATTTAATAAATTTGGAACAAGTATAGAGATAAATATATACGAAGACTTCAGTCTCCCTATAGATACGAATATTCTTATATATAAAGTATAATGTGACCTAATATATATATATATATATATATATATATATATATATATATATATATATATATATATTAAAATAATTTTGTTGAAATAACGAAATTCTTATTGTTTTGGAGTTGGATTTTTTTTCTTTCAATTTTTCTAACAGTATTTTTCATGTTATCATCTTGAAAAGAATTGATAAATTGCTCAAAAGAGTTTTCATATGCAATCCAAGTAATTTCGGTTTTCTTCTTTTTCAAACGTAACGTTTGTTATTATTTGTTATTATCTAAATTATTGTTTTGTTTTTGTCACTGAGATCACCCTTAATAACGTTAGTGATTTGCTTCGAGAAATTTATTTTGTACAATTTTGTTTGAATAAAATGATGCTTCCCAAGTATACCTATTTCATATATATATATATATATATATATATATTATATATATATATATATATATCAAGTCAGATTCTTATCCTGATGAGCTACTAAGCGAAACTATTACTAGGTATATCTGACTCATTACATTAGGTTTGATTTGAAGAGCTATTCTTAAGTCTATCTACCAAGAAGCAATACAATTCCTTACAATACAATACAAGTCATTTGTCCCCGATTTTGGTTGGACTCATCGTCCGGGCTAGAACTTTTATCAATAATTATTGTAACCCACAAACGTTTATAGCTTTGTTTTATTTTTCATACCTTGAAATGGTGATGTAGATAAATTTTGCTTATTAGATATTATTCATAACAATATTACACGGAGAGTAAAAAAGTGACTAGTTATCTCGAATCTATGGAAATCAGTCGTAAATAACAAGCGAAGTCATTCTAATATGACTCAGATTAATAGATTTCTGGCTGAAATATATATATATATATATCTTTGCGTTTCACTTCATGCTAATGCCCTTGGAAAAGGCAGAAGCCATATCTACCCACTAGCTATTGGTAAATATTAGGAGAGATTTTTTTTACCATTGGTTAAGCAACCAGTCTATAAAAAGGAAAAACTCTGGATTTAAGCCATCTTTACTACGTTTAAAAAATTAGTCGCAACGGAGAATTTGGGCAAATACACACATACAACATTTAATAAATTTGGAACAAGTATAGAGATAAATATATACGAAGACTTCAGTCTCCCTATAGATACGAATATTCTTATATATCTTTTTGCATTATTCGGATTATATACACAACGTTTTAATCGATGTGCCTTCCGGCCTTCCGGCCTTCTTCAGATGTTTCTTGTCGGACACGGGAACCTTCTCGAACTCGGGAACCTTCCTGTCGAACTGGGGAGCCTTCAGGGAACTTAGAACCGAACCCTTTATTCAATCCACGGGGTTACACTGTTCCCATTCCGTTAACCATGACCGGGTAAAAGTGTTAAGATGTGTTGAGTATTCTATGTTGCTACCGCCCTTGGCCAGGATTGTGTAACGTGGTGTGGGGGGACTACAAGCGCACTTCGTGTGTGTGCATTATGAAAAGCGTATACAAGATGCGGACGCAACACGTTAGGCTTTGTGTACCAAAGCAAACTTCCTACTAGTAGCAGCGATAGATAAGTCTAAGTATTTGGCGAAATTGTTTACAAAAAGAAAACATAGGGTCTGGTTTGTTTATTTCTAGCCAGTAATAAGAAATTAATATCTCTCTCAATCAACTTTTTTCTCATTATCATATTTCCCTCAGATGCTAGGGACACATGTTTTAACCTATCCTTGGATATCATTTTTCCTTCAGGCTTTGAGACACCTGTTTATCATTTGAACCTAAATATGTTATAATTGAACCTGCAACCCAGAAATGAGTGTCACTTAGAACTGTATTAACCCAACCTCTATATCCGATGCGCCATGTGAAACGTTGTGTATATAACAATGAGGATTAGGACAATATTCCAAATAATTTTATTATAATGGAGATGTGTTTTAGTGTCGGTAACCGAAACTATATTACTACTCAAGTCACAATTCCCTTAGTTATTATCGTCATGTTCTCCAAGATTTTATTTTTATCTAAACCTCAATTATCAGTAAAATTGTTATACATTATTAATACTACTGGCCATATCTGCATGATATTTACCACGTACCCCACGTGTACAGGTTAGGCACAAGGCCCTATTAATATGGGACCACCCACAAACCGAAGCTCATAGATGGCGGGTGCAAAGAATGCGTTGATCCCGTCGGCATTCCCCCTCAAGGGGGTGCCTCAGGCAGTGGGCAATCAACTCAGCTCTGCCATTTTTTAATTAAGGAGGCAGATATTGCCTGGTGGGATGGCCCCTTGGGATCAACGCTGTTAATTAAATCAATGGTGTAGAGGCCGAAGCCACTGTTACCCATACCAACATACTAATAACATGCAATTGTATTTATATATACAACAAAATAGCGGTTTACAGCGAACTGAAAGGCTAATTTGCATATTGATATTAAAAATTTGATTTTAATAAATATGGGCTTAGTGTTATTTATTTCTAATTGTTTGGTCTTATCTTAAGGAATACGAGCAAAAATCTCCGCGATAAATTTTAAAAGAAACCCATTCACAAGAAGAAATAACTGTAATTTTATTCTTTACTTCCTAATTTAACTAAATAGTTAAATTAGGAAAATTCACCAAGGAAATACGAGAGTGATGGAAGAGTAAGTTTCAGTTGTTCTAATTTTCGATTATATTCTTCTGTTTATTTAATTTAATTAACCTTTCTAATTTAATATAATATTTTATTACATTAAAACTTAAATACTTACACTCGGTGGGTGCATATATTTGCTAGTACAAATAATAGAAACTATCGAGCCTCATCTCACAATTTCAGAGAAATAAAAATAACCTTTAAAAATGCTAATCATTTTGTTACTTTGGCGGGGTAAAATTTTGTTTCATTTTAACAGCTAAATTTTGTTTGTCTGTTTATTATGATATAATACGAGGAAAATTTAATATGACGTCTGGCTTAAAAGATTCGAATCCCATCTAAGTTCTGTACGTGCGTGTATGTGAATGTGGGTTTGGGATCTGTTCCGCTGGCCCAGAGAGTGAGCGGTTAACATAAAAATATCTAAGAGAGAGAGACAGATAGACAGACAGACAGATAGACAGACAGAGACAGAGAGAGAGAGAGAGAGAGAAAGAGAGAGAGTGTGTGTGTGTGTGTGTGAGAGAGAGATAGAGAGAGGGGGAGAGGAGAAAGATAAAGAGTGGGGATTTGGAAAAAGAGACGGTAAGCACTTACATATTTATAAAAATATTTTTATGAATAATGTATTTTGCGACGTAGGAAAAAGATTTTTAATATCTGGCCTAAGTGTGTGGGTTTATTAACAATGAGTTATTCTCTAACTCAATTTGTTTATTTACCATTCTTGGCTCTGTACCTATTTCTCGACTTGAACATTTTTGAGATGGGTAAATGGTATGGAACTGTAATTCTTGAACGGAAGGCAGCTGGATCTCCAGGGAGGAATATCTAATCTTAGAGGAACTTTAGCCAAAGTAAAAATTAGGAAGGAATTTCATTCATATTTCTCAGTCAGAAGTAAGTATTATCCTGACCTTCCACCAGGTCGGATTGACACAAGGACTTTTTAACGTGGGAAGCCACGCACAAACTGAAGTCCAGTGCAAAAAGTGCGTGATCCCTTCGGTATTTCCCTTTTGGTGCAGCTCAGGTACCGGGCGTTTTAGACGAGGGGGCAGGTACTCATATGTCATAAGTACAGCAATAAGTAGAATCGTTATGTCATTTGTATGCATTTCGATGTAATACCTGTAATTATATTTTTGCAAAAGAGTAACTTGCTGAAAAATATTGATTGATTGATTAACAGTATGCCAACCCATTGGGGTTATTTTATGTTAAGATGTTAGGGAATTGCTTACATTGGATGTTTATATTTACTTTTTTTCACAGGGTTGTATTATATCAGGTAGTCCTATCTACTACAAAAAAAACATATCTATTTCACCCATATATGTGACCCATATATGAAAGCAGGTACTGCTACTCTGGGTTAGAGTCGAACTGAGAGTAATGTCAATGAAAGGCTATTCTACACTCCCCAGATCTCCAGAACGAGCCTCACCACCAGATGTAGTTTAGTGTCATACTCAGGACACAAGCTTAGGGGGGGGGGTTACCCCTCTGCGGCGAGCCTGTTTATGTTTTACCTGGCGTTAAAGTCTTTGTGAAATGCACAGATTCATCAGTTCTCTCTCCAGTTTTGCGTAAATAGTAGGGCAGATGATTTTGGTAAAGTCTAGAAGGAAAACTCAAAATTCAAACCAGTTGTACTTCTTGTAAAAAATAATATTGTATTGCATCGTGCTCGTAACGGGGGAGGGGATAAAAATATACTTACGTTTGTTAATTATATTTACTCAACCCAACCTCCACGGGCAGGAGACACCGAACAGAGGCAGTTTGAATTTGTTTTTTTCCTTCTCCTATACTGGTTTCCTAACCAAGGCTAAAGAATCGAACATGTCCTACAATTTACACATAACAGAGAGGAGATAGTTGGATTTATGCTTTTCCCAAGGATAAATTTCTTTTAAAAACTAAGCATAACTTGAAACTAGGCCGCAAGAATGGGATATCCACTATGCACAAGGATCAACTACAAATTAATTATAACTATATCAAACTATATCAAGAAAACACTGATTTTACATTGGCTCTTTAAGACGCAAAAATGCCGTAATCACCAATCTCCACGGCTTCTGCTGTCTGATCAAGCTGGTGTATGGTCCGTGTCCTTTTTAGATCACACCATTAATATACAGACAAGCGTAGATATAGACTTTTAAGTCTATGTTTAACACACAAAACAAAACAAAATCATGCTTTCCATGTTCATTTTATTCTTATCTATTGGTTGTTTTTAACGGCAGATCAATCTGTATGAGATTACTTTATGCCTTGTGGATAGTGAATTGCGGTCATTCTATGTCTATATTTTCTTATATATATATATATATATATATATATATATATATATATATATATATATATGAGAAGTAAATACACAAGCGATGTGTTTATGATATGGCTTTTTTTAGCCGACAATTTTTGGGAGAATATGTGCTTAATTGAAGTCGTACCTAATTTTGAAAGTTAATTAATTAATAATTAATTAATTAGGCGGGCATACCTATTAAATGTAAGACTAAACAAATCGAGAAAAATCAATCTCTGCAGGCCGAAATGTACATACAGAGATAGATTTTTCTCGATTTGTTTAGCCTTACATTTAACAGGTATGCCCGCCTAATTAATTAATTATTAATTAATTAACTTTCAAAATTAGGTACGACTTCAATTAAGCACATATTCTCTCAAATATATATATATATATATATATATATATATATATATATATATATATATATATATATATATATATATATATATATATAAACCAGCGTCATTCAATAGATAAGGTGAATTTTACCGAAGGTTTCGGCAATAAGATGCACTGTTTACAGTTGTACCCTTTTCAATGATATCAATGGTGAGTCAAGTATGACCTTCTTTACTGACTCTCTGTTCCCATAACTTTTTCTTTACCGGATGTACTATGGGAATTTAAATGTTTGTGAATTGAAACTTATTCACTAAGCTTTGCTTAGTCTATCACGTGGGCTTCAAATTGTTTATAATACCTGTTTTCCCAAAGTGATCTCCCCCCGCCCCGTAAGTACTGTGAAATGAGTAGAAACTTCTAAAGCAATAAAAGACGTATTTTCCTCTTGTTCAAGCACTTATAACCATCATCTTCTTTAGTCTTTAAGAGAATTACCTTATATAAAAGTACTATTCATAAGTATTTGAACATCTGTTTTTATTTCTTAAGTTTGGTTTGGTTTCTTTGTTTAATTGCATCTCAAAATTTGTGGGTTATTTAAGGCCAAAGCCGTTCTTGTAGAAGAATAATAAGGTTACTATTTAACCCCTAGATGGGGGATAAGGGGATTCTTACATTTCCGAGACGTATTAGTTCGAAAATGAGCGTAATTGCACAACTCGCTTACTACAATGTCATAGTCCAGCACGTTACCCACTACGCCTCGGGGACTCCCTCTTATATTGCTTATGATGTAAAAGGCTATTTTCAGAAGACAGAAATACAGATTAATGAGACAAATATAAATGTGAGACCGTCTTTTTAATTTTCTTTATCGAATCTGAAATGGTTTTAGTCGGATAGAGAAATGCCATTTAACAATAAAATAATAATAATAATAATCTAAAGTTTATCATTCAGAATCACAAACATTATGTTGAGTGCAATAAAATTTGTTTTGTTGTTGTAATATTCCTATTTTTAACTCTCAAAACCAAGGGATCAGAAGCAAACATGACAAGTACTATATATATATATATATATATATATATATATATATATATATATATATATGGTGTGTTCGTGATGAATTTGACATACTTATATTTGGTTATTTTTCTCCGTAACTTGGAGGTATGGATGCACACTACGCATCATTTAAAATCTTTGACCCTTCTTCATTCATATATGTGATGACAGAATGGATGGATGTCTGGAATCCACGTGAAGCATGGAAGAGAATAACTTGTATCATGATGATCTGCGCCGGCCATCAAATTAAGATTATGGTTGCTACTCAATGCTCCCTGAACACTATAAAAACAATCAGGCATGAACTGGAGAATTGCAATGGACACTACGAGGCTGTGGCTAAAAGAAAGCAACATAACGGACGATCTGATTGCGTTCGTACAGCAGAATTCCTTGAAAATCTGCAGAAAAAATGTGTTGAGGGACCCTGGCATTGGAATTCGGGCTTTGTCACGTGAATTGAATGTTTCAGCCTCTACCATGAAGCTTGCACTCAATGAATATCTTCGCTACTACTCATACAAGCGCCGCAGAGGTCAACTGCTCCCAGAAAAGGCCCGTGAAAATCGTGACAAAGGCGAAAAAACTTCTGAGCAAAGTGAAATATCCAGCTGAACTACAAACAACCTGGTTCTTTTCCGATGAGAAAAACTTTTGCCAAGATCAAAAGCATAGCACGCAGAATAACAGATGATTTGCATACAGTCCAAAGGACTCTCCTCGTGTCGTGCAGACGAAATTTCCCCAAACTGAGATGGTTTTTGGATGTGTCCTCTGAGGGTGATGTGATGCCTCCGCATTTTTTCAGATAGCTTATCAGGTTGAATTCAGATGCCTACGTGGAGTTGCTAAACACTGTAGTCAAGCCCTGGATAACAAGGGTAGCCAATGGTAGGCCATATGTATGGCAGCAGGATTCGGCCCCCAAACACCTACACCTCGGGGAAAAGTCCCAATGTTTGGCCTCCGAACTCCCCAGATCTTAACCCCATGGATTATTATGCATGTGGCGCTGTTGCGAAAGATACCAATCGCCGTGCCAGTACTACAAAGTAGCATGATTTCCGTGCCTGTTGAATTTATTAAAAATCCATTAAATTTTGTAGTTACCAAGCATGAAACTGTCAAATTTATCCCGAACATCCTATATATATATATATATATATATATAATGAGTCATCCACAGACACTGTGTTTCGACATTTCACGTCTCTTCAGCATGGCTAGACGCAACAACTACCAGGAGCGAACTCCGACTGACTTTTCATCAGCCCGATCCGTTAACATCTCGGCCATTTGACAGCTGCCGTTTAAGGAGCGGTGTTTAAACTATTTAATACATTTGTTTATATATTTTTCATGATCACCAGAGAGATCCAGTAAGAGAGATCTGTAAACAGACGATCATTGCGTTATGCTGGCGTTGAAAGCTAATTTAAGTCGCGCCTAGAGAGCTCTACCGGATTTTGGGAGCATACATATATATATATAAATGGTGGATTGTTCCCATTTTCAATGTAGTAGGTGTGATGGGAACAGGCCACCTCTGCATTTAACAACCATAGAGGACAATAATTTAGAGTAGCGTGAACATAAAGTCACTGACATTTTCTCACCTCTGCAATTTTCAAACCAAGCCGTGTTGCTATCCTTCTAAAAAAGCACTATCACCATTTAACTAGTCATTAACTGAGTTAGAAAATCGGGACCATATGACCTTTAGGCACCTCTTTTTGATCTCGATTAAGAAAGGACATGTTTTTCATTTACACCGTCAATATCCTGTTGTTTTAACAGACGATTTTTCGATTTTTTTTAAATGATAAAACTAACCCCTAACCCCTAACCCTAACCCTAAGCCTAACCCTAACCCCTAACAAACAACCTGCCATTGACGGTGTAAATGAAAAACATGTCCTTTCTTAATCGAGATCAAAAAGGGGTGTCAAAAGATAATATGGTCCGAAAATTGCATGGGCGAGAAACTGTCAGTAACCAAGCGCTGTTGACTCCATTTCCACGCTACTCTAAATTATATATAAATACTCTATCCCCGATATTGAGCACAATTTACTTATACACCAGAAAAACTAATTCCGATTTCTGTTTTAATTTCTGAGCAGGTTACGCCCATAAACATTTTAAAATGGACAAAACAGATCTGAGCAGTCATAATGTATCTGGGTCAGAAGTTTTTGAACGACTCGTGCATATCTATCTATCTATCTATATATATATATATATATATATATATATATATATATTTCTAGTATGCAATAAGATGACTGTAAAAACTCATTACTCTGAATTTCACGTAATATGAATATGCAATATTTATTCAGTTAAATCCAATTGACGTCATATATGACGACTACTCACTCGCCAGAAGATCAGCAGCATGTGTTTCTATCCTGTTTTTATTCGTATCCTATTTTAAAGTTGATATATTGCACTGTTGACCTGCAGTGTTGTGCATAGAGCATAGATCAATGTAATTTTTTACTAATTAAAACGTATTTAGTGTTAAATTGCAATCATTACTATATTGTAATCATAACTATATATATATATATATATATATATATATATATATATATATATATATATATATATATATACAGTGGCGAAAATAAGTATTTCACACCCTGCTGATTTTCTGATTTGACTTGGATACCAAAAACACCATCCCAACCATTAATCATGGTGGTGGAAACATTATGCTTTGGGGCTGTTTCTTTGCCTGAAGCGACAGGACGACTACATCGGGTCGATGGAAAGATGGACAGGGGCCAAGTAGAGGGAAATCTTGAGTGAAAACCTCATTGCCCCAGCAAATACAGTGAAGATGGATCGCGATTGGACATTCCAGCATAACAATGATCCAATGCGGCTAAGGCAACAAAGGAGTGGCTCATGAAGAAGCCCATTAAGGTAATGGAGTGGCCTAGTCCGTCTTTGGACCTTAATCCTTTGGAAAATCCGTGGAGGGAGCTAAAGCTTGGAGTTTCCGAACAACAACCTACAAACCTTGAGGATTTGAAAAGGATCTGCAAGGACGAGTTGGCTAAAATCCCCCTGGGATCTGTAAATCTTGGTAACCAACTACAGGAAACACCTGGCTGCTGTGCTTGCCAACAAGGGTTTCTTCACCAAGAACCGGGTTATATTTTACTATGGGATGAAATACTTATTTTTTTCAATAAAATGCAAATTAATGTTCAAAATTGATATAATGTTATTTTCTCATATTTTTTTTAATATTCTATCTCTCACGTTTAAGACGGACCTACCCTGAAAATTATACACCATTCCTATTTTTGTAAGATGGCAAACTCAGAAAATCAGCTGGGGGATACTTATTTTCCCCACTGTATATATAAGTTAGGGTTGCGAAGACATAAAGTCACTGGCGTTTGGTAGCTATCAGTTTCTCACCAAGTGATTTACGTACGTTTGTGTGATGCGCCATTGGAAGGATGGTTTAGTTTGTGGGGCATTCTGGGAAGGGTGATCTTGTTTATATTGTACTAATTTTATGATTTGTTACTTTATTTCTTCTATTACGTTTAATTTATTCTAGTATTTATTATTATTATTTTCACTCCTTTTGAGTTTTTCACATCAGCGTTAGCTGATGGTATTTCACAGGAGTCTGAGTGACAAATCTCCTCAGGTCTTCAGGACTCTCCTGGGTATTCTAGCCGATTGCAGCAATGCAGTATCAAATCTGGAACCTTGTGGTTCCTAGTTGGATGCTCTACGGACTGAGCTAAACTTCTAGTAAATATAATGTTCTATTTATCGTGTCTTTCTTTAATTTTATTGGTGCTAGGATTGAGAAACTGGATACTAAGTGGTCAATTAATTCTTGTTTTGCCTGTTTTGTTGTTTTTTTTTTGTTTTGTGGGGGGGTAAATTTCATTTTGGCACTACATATGTCTGCATTGGATTTGTTCCGCTTTTATAACGCTTGCCTGAGAGTTTCTCAGGTGTGTTTTTATGTGTTATATATATATGTATTATGCTTCTTTATAATTTGTAGCATGATTTCTGATTTTTAATGTATTCCTAATGAATATTTTATGTAGTTTGTTTGATTCAAGGAAGTGTTTGTTTATTAGTTTTATAAATATTTTCCTACATTAATTTTTACATTTCTATTATATGGTGGATTGAATCAAATGGTGTTCCTATTTCTATTTACAGAACAGCAACCAGATGGTTCAAGAAAATTCCCTCGTGTTGCAAGAATTACAACTATCAGGTCATGTAGATCTACAACCATGGATTCCAGGACCGTGTTCCAAACAATAGAGGCAAATCTGGTGAGTAACACTCAGAGAGTATTAGGCGCGCTTTTCGACCACTTACCTTCTATCTCACAAACCATCCAAGTAAGACGAACAAGACACGCTCGACACTGCTGAAGAAGTAAGGATGAACTCATGTGATGTTCTCCTTTGGACGTTCACACATGGATACACGAGAGTAAACCGACCATCAAAGACTCACATTGATAAACTCTATGCGGGTACTGGATGTTGTGAGGACTTGCCTGGAGCGATGACTGATAGGGATGGTTGGAGAGAGAAGAGAGTCATAGGAATACGTATATATATATATATATATATATATATATATATATATATATATATATATATATATATATATAATTAATGTAAATGGGTTTTGATATATCTGTTTAATAAATCCTACCCATGAAAGCTTTTCCTTAATCCTTTACGGTACTGGGTCCAGTGCACTAACTGTAAAGTAGAACGGCTTAATTCCGACGTTCTGGGTGACTACCCTCTTTTGGAGCGCCACGAACGTAAAAAAAAAAGAAGAAAAAGCAGATGTACTATTAATTATCCCTCCCCTCTGTTGTCATAAATGGTATAGAGTAAACAGGATCATCTGATGGTCCCTAACAAAACTGAGGAATCACGAAGTCTACACAAGAAGAGCGTTTGTGTCGGATCTTAATTTTGTGAGTAAGCCGGGCAAGCTGTTAAGTAAAGAGCATTGGGTTCGTCATTACATTAAATCACTTTGTGTAGTTTCGTTGACGTTAGAAACTTTAAAACGTAAATGTGTCTCTGATGACGAGGAATAAGTCAAGGAAGGCGATTATATTATGTACGTATTGAAAATGAAATAAAGCGAAAACATAAAAGCACAATGTTGTGGAATCTTCATCATTGCTGAATTTAAATAACGGAAATAATTATAAAAAGCTAATTAGGTTTTTCACTTCTTCCTAAATAGAAAATGTTGTTACAAGAGAGTTCACAAATCCAAAGACTTTGTCAAATAATAATTCAAATTAATATTACTACTAATACAAGTAGGGTACGTTGATTTTTCGCGTTTTTTTTTAATATTAAATTCTCTCAAATAGCGAAAGTTGTGTGTGGGTATAATAAATACTGATACCAAAAAATAGTACTCGTACAAGTATGAGTACTAGTTTGAGGAAATATAAAATTTAGCAATTCCAATATTTAAAACAGAACAGATTGCCATTTTAAATGAAAAGAACAAAATATAACTAAAATTCAATTTGAAAATATGCCCCAAGCTGTATTAGTGATAACATTTTAAAAGATTGAAATCTATTTCCTCAAACGAAGGCAAAATTTTGAAAAAATATTTTGTGTGGTAATTATTCATGTCAATTTGCAACTTTCGCCACATTGGAGACGTTACAGTTTTAAAATTGACCTACCCTACGAATACAGTCCGACAACTACCATAGTAAAGTATGTTTTAAATCTGTCACTGTTAGCTTATGTATACTAGTAAGGTTTGTGTACTTGACTATTGTAGGTATCAGCCGAACAGCGAGAGAGTCTATCCTTTTTTCGCTAAATCAGGAAGATTGTTTTGCTAAAGTGGAGACCATCAGCTTTATCAGATGCTTTATCGCAAAGAATGGATTAGCCAAGCTGTGTACGATGAGTTGTCGAGGACCGGTATCAAAGCCGGAAACTTTCGATTGCTTGGTGGCTGCTCTACTGGTTCAACTAAACTGGCAACTAGTTTATGTAACGAGTTGGTAAAAGCGAATTCAAAACACAGTTTAAAACGTAATTAAGTGTTTTATAAACTGAGTTGTTAAACCGAATGTATAGAGACTGAAAAAAGACACAATCCCATTGTTCAAATTTTGTTTTCGGTTATTTTCTATGGTCTGTCGCCTTTAAGAGTTACAAATGTACTAAGTTTCTTGACAATTAAATATTATTTATTTAACAATCTCAATGGTACATACGATGGAAAGTTTTCGAGGGGTTAACATTTTCGCTTTCCAATCAGTGAAACACAACTAAAATACCACTCAATGTCCAATAGCGAATACATACACACACCCACACACACACACACATATGTGTGTGTGTGTGCGGGGGTGGCGGTGTGCGTGCGCGTGCGTGTGAGTGTATATGTGTATATATGTGTGTATGTGTTTGTGTAATATCTTAATGTAGTGTTATATTTATTTTCCCAAAGAGAATAACTTCTAATTAAATCAATGAACATTTTCTGGAAATACATATATACAAAGATATATATATATATATATATATATATATGGGGTGCGGAGTGAGAGAGAGAGCGAGGGAGGATTATATCACTTTAAAAATCTACGCATACATCAATATATATATATATATATACCTATCTAATTGGGTTTAGAAATCTATACATGCATCAATGTAAATATATATATATATATATATATATATATATATATATATATATACGCAGCATAGAGAGAGAAAGAGATAGACAATTATGGATTCTGATATATATATATATATATATATATATATATATATATATATATATATATATATATATATATATATATGAACGTATTCTAATTTATATGAATAGATTTATGTCCAGGTCCCAGGGTTGTCGCATGTCAGAGTTACAGTAGCACTACGTTGTTTAAGCAATTAAATATAACTTTTCGAGGGGTTAACGTTATCACTTTTCCCAGTCTGTCAAACACACGGATCCTTAACAGTTGTAATTTCTTTGGCAGTTTTCCGACTTTTAGAATATATTATATCATTTTAGTCTATTGTAATCTAAACGCTAAGAGAATTGTACGGCAAGTTGACAATCTAGTAAATGTTCACACATACACACACACACACACACACACACACACACCCATACACACAGATACACTTACAAATGCTCGCATATACAGAA
Organism: Doryteuthis pealeii; assembly: GCA_023376005.1. Classification (NCBI taxonomy): domain Eukaryota; kingdom Metazoa; phylum Mollusca; class Cephalopoda; order Myopsida; family Loliginidae; genus Doryteuthis; species Doryteuthis pealeii. Next base: position 127,142,176 of record CM042140.1, on the reverse strand, counting down.
ACAAACAAAAATGATTATGTTTCTCAGTAAATGTAGATTATTTTTTCCCCAAAAAAAATAATAAATTCATAAGAACGGACAAAAAATGTAAACTGCGTCTGAAAGGATTACGGAGTAAACAGAAGAAATATCTGGTTTCGTCGCCAGGCACGGGCAAGACTACTTCGTACTTAAGAAACTACAGAGTGTGGCACAAGATACAAGTGGTTTTATATGAAAATATTCCGTCAGAGGTATTAGATGCAAAGGCTCAGATTTCATCCAGCTGTTTGCATATTTAATATGCACTGGGTATGAACATATTTTCGCCTATATATATATATATATATATATATATATATATATATATATATATATATATATATATATATGCATGGATGTATATATGTATTGTATGTATACATATATATTAGTGTGTAAAATTACGTGTATTATATATATATATATATATATATATATATATATATATATATATATATGCAGATATATGTATTGCATATACGTATACAAGAGCAAAAAAAAAGATCTATGAATATTTATATCTTAACGCATTGTATTTATTTTCCTCGAGAGAAATTCTTATAGCAACTCATATCTATAAATATATTCAGAAATACATATATACACACACACACACACACACACACACACACATATATATATATATATATAATATATATATATATATATATATATATATGCTATTTCCAAACCAACGCACTGGCAGTCACCAAGAGCCATTGACTTTATGTCTTCTCTACACTAACTATCCCTATATATATATATATATATATATATATATATATATATATACGCATACGTGAATATATATATATGTGTGTGTGTGTGTGTGTGTGTATGTGTGTGTGTGTATAGTAAGATATCTATTGTTAGATATCTATAGTTAGGTAAAATAAGATAAATATCTATAGATAAGTATCTATCTGTTTGCGTGTAACTCCTCTCTCTCTCTCTCTCTCTCTCTCTCTCTCTCTCTCTCTCTCTCTCTCTCTCTCTCTCTCTCTCTCTTTATATATGCATATATGTATGTGTGTCTCTCTGCTTACGTGTCAGTATATATATATATATATATATATATATATATATATATATATATATATATATATATGCTGGCGTAAAGTCACAATTTTAAAAGTTTCACAACTTTTGTATTACATAGGTAAAGAAATCTTTCTTTTAATTATGTTTATTTTGACTCGTGGAAATTGCTTTGAACTAAATTCGGAACTTAATATCCCACAAAAAAAATTTGTAATTGACTATTGTGTCACTATATATATATATATATATATATATATATATATATATATATATATATATATATATATATATATATCATCATCATCATCATCATCATTTTGCGCTAGTAGCACAGATATCCATGACAATCTGTTGCCAACTTTCCCTATCAATTTTAGCCCTCGGGAGTTCCTCTGCGCAGCATCCAGTATCTGCACAGAACTGGTCAATGTACGTCTTTGCTGGACGGCTCACACTGGCGTGCATATGTGATGGCTTCCATAGGAGAACGTCACTTTTGAGTTCATCGTTGCTTCTCCAGAAGTGTCCATCTTGTTTTGTTCGTCTTACTCGGATTTTTTTGTGATAGGGGATAAGTGGCTGTACAGCTGCTTTCTCGTGGAGTGTTGTTCCAACGACTTGTTTAAGAATGCATGCAGTATTCTTGTGCTGATCCCATCATGGTAATTCTCTAGGCACTTCGTTAGGATACAAGTGGTGTAGCCGTACAGTAGCACTGATACAACTACGGCTTGGGAGAATTGTCGCTTTAGCTTCTCACTGAGATCGGATTTCCATTTGACTGATAATTTGTCTATGGCGGACCATGCCCTCTCTATGCGTGCATTAACATCGCTTTCTGTGGATGAGATTTTATTACCGAGGTGAATTGTTCCACCGAGTTTAGAAGTTTACCATCCTTCATTTTTAATACACATGAACTCAGTTTTATCGGAGTTTACGTATAGGACGATGTTTCGTGCTGCATTCTCTAGGGTGTGTAACAAGGATTCGGCTTGAGCAGGTGTATTTGCAAGAAGTCCCAGATCATCCGTGTAGTCTGCATCCGTAATAGTCTGTGTGGGATATCGCCTGCTTCTTGCCTTTTTTAGTGTGAGACCTTTTTCTTTTATGGGATGTTCGAAGAACAAGCGTAAGGAAAAGACTCAATGGAACAAAAGAAAAAGAATTTTTTTAAACTGTCAGAAAATGTAACCAATAAGGTGAGGCTAATGAATATTGAAAAGTGCTCAATACATACTTGTGGGGGATGCAGGTATATATAACAATATAGATGTGGATATGTGGATATTTTACAGATATATAGGATTGGAACGATAGTCTTGTCCGATACAAAATAGTATTTAATTAACCAATAAAGACAACATGTAAATTGAGAAATATAAACTAAACATCATTTGTCAGTGTCTCTAAAATGTTGAAAATAGTCTCCCTTATGGTCCACACATCCTTGCCAGCGTTCTGGAAGTTGTTTTGAAGTATGTTTGCATAGAATTCTACAGGTTGTGAAGCGAACGAGTTTTCCAAATCACCATTAACTTCTTCAGCGGACTGATACATTTTCCCACGAAGTTTTTTCATTGGAGAAGGGGAAATGTCTGGTGAGTATGTTGGATGCGGTGATACCGTAAATGTTACTTTGTTTCAGACAAGACTTTCGTTCTAATCCTTTATATAACCTGGCTCGTTAAATTCTGTGACTGATTCGGTTCTCTAACAAAACTGCTCTACGTACGTATTGAGCACGTTTCTATATTTGTTGTTATTGCGACACATTCGGGTTTTTTTTGTTTTTTATGTAGTCAATACTTTGAATATCTTGGTTTTTCCTTTTCTTTTTCCGATGAGTCATTTTCTTTTCTTTTCTTTTGTTAATTTATATATACAAGGTGTGTCAAAAATGTATCGAAATTTTTTGTACATTCATTATTTTTCAGAATACAAGGTGTGTCAAAAAAGTAACAAGTTTAAAGCTTTATTTAGCAAGATAAAAATGAAGAATGAAACGTTATTTTTTTCAGAATACAAGGCGTGTCAAATTCTTGCCCTGATGAGCTACTAAGCAAAAGTAGATATATCTGTCTAAGCTAAGTATATATATCTACTAAGCTAAGTAGATATATCTGACTCATTAGGATTAACTTTACACACACGCGCGCACACACACACATATATATTATATATATATATATATATATATATATATATATATATATAATGAGAAAAACAGAACTAGCTTACAATATAACCTCGAAACACTGTAACCCGGGGGCTAGAATTTTAATAATAAACTTCCGAAATTAACATAAACTCATGAACAAAAGAATACATTCTAAATACAGACATGAAAACAAAGTTCTGTTACGCTACTTAACACCGTAACTGAAAATCCTAAACATTCAACTAGAATCAATAAACTAATAAACTCTTAAAAAGAAAATGGCAAAATAAAGAACCTAAAGTGTGGATACACTCAAACAAACATTTTGCAGTTTACAGGCAAAGAAAATATTTTTTAAATACTTTTCGAATTAAAAAAGTAGAAAATGAAAATAAAATAAACCCATAAAACCATCGTCAAAATAATCCCATAAATAAAACCATCGTCGAAACTCAGAACAATCAAATTTGGCGTCAAAACATTTCCATAAATAAACTAAAACGTCAAAACTACAAATAAATTCCTTGTCAAAGACCACGAAACCCAAACAAAAACCCGTTATAATCCGGATCCCCCTTCCCACAATTCTCCAGTAGCCTCTATATAGGGAAAGTCGAAACAGAAGTGACTATTTAGCCTAAACATACAGAAAGCGTGAAATTAACAGTTACCATACTGTGTTAATTTCATACACACACACACACACAGACAAACACACTCACACATACATACAATATATATATATATATATATATATATATATATATATATATATATATTTGTGGGTGGGTAGGTTGATTGTGCAACTGAGAGTCACAATTGTTATTGACTCTGTGACTACACTATACTAACTTAGATATTTAAGATCTATCACCGATATAGGGTACTCTTTATTTATAAATATAGCAAACTACATTATAAATACACACAATCACACACACAGAGACACACTCACACGCATGCACACGCACGCACACACACACAAATATATATATATACATATATGGGAAATAAATACACAAGCGATGTGTTTATGATATGGCTTTTTTTAGCCGACAATTTTTGGGAGAATATGTGCTTAATTGAAGTCGTACCTAATTTTGAAAGTTAATTAATTAATAATTAATTAATTAGGCGGGCATACCTATTTAAATGTAAGGCTAAACAAATCGAGAAAAATCAATCTCTGTATATACATTTCGGCCTATTAGGCCCCATCAGCAGAGCTATAGATAGGAAGACCGCCTTGTGCGTGATTCGAAACCCGAATGTCAAGCTGACAGGCGAGGACCGTAACCCCTACACCAACCGGAATTTCTTAGATTTTTCGTTTTGTTTTAGAAGTAGGTTTTCAAAATTAGGTACGTCTTCAATTAAGCACACACACACACACACACACACACACACATACATATATATATATATATATATATATATATATATATATATATATATATTTGGGTGAGTCAAAAAGTAATGCGATTTTCTTTATTTCATGTGAAGTTTATTTAATATAAATAAAGCCTACATTGAGACCCTAACGAGCAAGAATCCGATGAGTAAGACCCAACTTGCCAATCGACAATGTCCTCATGATAATGCTCAACCACACCCAAGCATCTGGACAAGGAAGAAAATCACCTCATTCGGGTGGACAACTTTACCGCTTCCTCCGTATTCACCAGATTTAGCGGTTTCAGAATATTATCTCTTCTGTCCCATGAAAGAGGATTTGAGGGGCAAACATTATTCCAGTGACGTGGAAGTGAAATCTGTAGTGAAGAAGTGGCTCAAAGAACAGTCACCAGAATTTTACGGGGCAGAAAAACATGCTCTCATTCGAAGGTGGAACATTGCTATTGAAAGAAACAGTGACTATGGGGAGAAGTATGTATGTGATCCACAGAGGACCAGCTTCATTTTGATGTATAATCCATGTTCCTGTGTTGATAATTATACCTGTCCTAAAAAAATGGCATTACTTTTTGACTCACCCTCGTATATATATATATATATATATATATATATATATATATATATATATATATATATATAATGCAAAATCGAAAATATTCAGTATTTGTACGCACAGAAAAAAATATTTATTATGCTCTTGGACTTGTGGAATAACGACACAAAATCTACCACCTTAAAAGAAAAAATATTTTCCAAGTTTTATTTTTATCATCATACACTCATTAGGGGGGGGGCGAGGGGACAAATACAGCGAGAATAACTCAACGCTATGCAAAACAGAATTTTTATTTGAATGTCATTTTTCCAAGGCGATTTGTTTGATGAGAAGCATCTATTATTTGCAATCAATGGTAATAAAAGCCTTTGATTGTATAGCTTACAATTATATATATATATATATATATATATATATATATGAAAGGTGGAAAAGAGTTATCATAGCTCTATGCTTATAATATAACTCTTGGATAGAATACTAATGCCACTGCAACGGTAAAGTTAAAGCGGCAATTGGACACTATATATATAATATATATATATATATATATATATATTATATATATATTACCAACCCCTCCGCACGAGTAGGATGCGACACAAGGTCAATTTCTTAAGCGGAGTTCAGCAGGTTTGAATTCAGAGTTTCCTTCTCCTAGACCGGTTGCCTAATCAAGGTTAAAGAGCCCAGTCTGCCCTACTATTTACCCATAGCTGGAGGGAGAGTAGGATTCATACCTTTCCCAAGGGTATTAGCGCTCAGTGAAATGCAATTACCACGTCCAGGATTTGAACTCGGGGCGACGAGTCCATTTCCCATGACTTTAACCATTACACCATGCGCTTCCTATATATATATATATATATAGGGGGTGGACAAAATACTGGAAACTAGGTGTTTCCATTCTTTTACGTCTTATCTATTTTCGCTTTGATATAATTAGTCTTTATGCCATTGTTTCATTCTGCTATTATTAAAGATTCAGCCCCCCCCTCTCTCTCTCTCTCTCTCTCTCTCTCTCTCTCTCTCTCTCTCTCTCTCTCTCTCTCTCTTTCTCGTGAGGTTTCCTTTTCTTAGCAATGTCTTGCTCTCTCCTCGTGTGCAATCTCTCCAGTTTGTCACTTGAAGTATCTATACTGTTGTTTTTCTTCCCGTTTTTGTATTCTTGTTATTTTTTCGTTGTTTTTCTGTTTGTCCATATGTTGCAGTTACTGGATGTTGTACTATTATTGTTATTATTGCAATCTTTCTTGTAAACAAACCTTTTGAAAACGGAAGAGAAGGTTTGTTTTATTATATATTTTTTTACTGATTTTCTTGGCAAAGGACAATGAATGTCAGATTCAAACGTCGAAATTGTCCAAAAGTCTTTACCTAAACTCTTTCATCCTCCGTTTTCAAATGTAAAGTGGAAATGTTTTTTTCTTTGGAATTCAGAGAGACTTTGATGTTGTATGTTTTTCCAAAGTGTGTGTGTGTGTGTGTTAATGCTTTTGTGTATGTGTGTGTGTGTGTGTGTGTGTGTTAATGCTTTTGTGTATGTGTGTGTGCTAGTCCTTGTGTGCTGGTATGTGTGTGTGTGTGCTGGTCTGTGTGTACTAGTCTGTGTGTGTATGTGTATTTGTGAGTGCTTGTATGTAGTGTGTGTGCTCGTCTGTGTGTGCATATGTGTGCGTGAATGCTTGTGTGTACATGTGTGTGCTGGTCCTTATGTGCTGGTATGTGTTTGTGTGTGTGTTCGTCTGTGTATACTGGTCTTTGTGTGTATGTATATGTGTATGTGTGAGTGCTTGTATGTATATGTGTGTGCTGGTCTGTATATGCATTTGTGTGAGCGAGTATGTGTGAGAGTGATTATGTGTATGTGTCTGTTATCGTCCTTGTGCGTGCTGGTGTGTGTGCGTGTGCTGGTTTGTTTGTGCTGGTCTTTGTGTATATGTGTATATGTGTGTGCGTGTATATATGTGTGTGTGCTGGTCTGTGTGCAAGTGTGTCAGTATGTGTGTGTGTGTGCTGGTCTGTGTGTGCAGGTGTGTCAGTATGTGTATGTGTGCTGGACTCTGTGTGCAGGTGTGTGAGTATGTGTGTGTGAGTGCTTGCATTTATGTGTCGCTTATGGTCCTTGTGTGCTGGTGTGTGTGTGTGTGTGTGTGTGTGTGCTGGTCTGTGTGTGCTAGTCTGTGTATATGTGTATGTGTGAGTGCTTGTGTGTATATTTGTATGTCAGTCTCTGTGTGTTGTTGTGTGTGTGTGTTCGTATGTGTGTATATGTGTGTGTGCTGATCTGTGTGTATGTGTGTGAGTGCTTGTGTGTATTTGTGTGTGCTGGTCTCTGTGTGTAAAAGTGTATGTGTGAGAGATTATGTGTGTGTGTGAATGCTTGTATGTGTTGGTGTGCTTGTCTGTCTCTGCTGGTCTGTGTGTGTATGTGTATGTGTGAGTGCTTGTGTGCTGGTCTGTCTGTGCTGGTCTGCGTGCATGTGTGTGTGAGTGCTTGTGTATTTATGTGTATGTGCTGGTCTGTGTGTGTTTGTGTGTGTTTGTGTGTATGTGTGTTTGTTTGTCTTTGTGTGTTGGTGTGTGTGTGTGTGTTTGTCTGTGTCTGTCTGTGTCTGTGTCTGTGTGTGTTTGTTTATCTGTGTGTATGTTTGCAAGTGTTCTGGTTGGGGTTTCTTTCAGCTAACACTTTTTTTCATTGGTTAAAGTTAAAATATCTTGCATTTTAACTGCTTTTATATACTTTTTATGCATTTCACTTTATTTCAGAATTTGTGAACACTTTCTTTTTTTCTTCTATTTTTCTTTCTCTTTCTTTTTCTTTCTTTTTTTCTCTTTTTTTTTTTCACTTATTTTAAAAGATGCTGTATGCTTGTTTGATCAAAGTCGTATTAGCGTGATTGTTTTTCTTGATTTTGCGAGATAACATTCGTCGCCTGTTCTAGAAACAGAATCCTTAGTTTGTTTACTTACAACCAACCCCATCCCCACGTAAAACCATCCTTAAACATAGCTAACCCCAAAAGATGACTGACGTGGCTATACTTACAATCTAGCTTAGGTTCTTTACCCTACCCATTTTACATATTCAATTAATTATTTATTTTAGGACTTTATCTTAAGTGGTGTGGTTAAACGGCAGGCTGGTGGCCATGAGATCTAACGGACAACCAGTTGATAGCCATATTTGTTTTAGATTTTACAAGTACATTAAATGACTGTTGTGGACAGAAATGTGTCAATTATAAATTCCAACACGTTGTCCACAAGCCCTGTCGGCTGGGGCTTTAGAATACACCGACTGCACCTCTGTAGAGTGGTATGACCCCCTCTCCCAACGGAGCCAACCTGTTAGCCGTGGGTGGCGATCCGTAATGCTTAAGGATGGAACATAGGCGGCAGAGCAGTCCATGACATGCGACACTCCACTTTGATCCTTACTTAGGCTAGACGAGCAGTCAGATAGGTCACCTCCGATCAGGGTTCCATCCTTAAGTATCACGGGTCGCCACCCACAGCCAACAGATTGGCCCCATTAGGGGTTTTTACCCCCTCTGCAGAGGTGTAGTTGGGGTATTCTAAAGCCCCAGCCGACAAGTTTAAATTACAATGACAATAAAAAGATAAAACACTCCACTTACAACCTGACTGAAATAGACGTTTTACGACTATTTAAGTACAATAAATATATTACAGCCTTGCCAAAATTATCGATGTGTTAATGCGTTGTTTATAGTGGCTCTTCCACCACTGTGATCCGACCGTAAACTGCTGACAGCGGCTCTCAGAGAAAGACAGATTACTATAATAATAGGACATTATTTGAATAGAATGAGTTCTGAGGTAAATAGATTGTGAACTTTGAAATATCTCATACAGATAAAAAATTAAAAAATACCAAGAAAATTTAGTACAACGGTGGGGGAAATTTTATAGGCGAAGAGTTAAGTAAAAATAAATAAAAATGAATTAGTCCAGGTTAAAAGCGCCATAAGGGTAACTCAAAGCCGAACGTTTTTTTAGACATTATTTTCCGATGCAGATCTCATTGGGGAACCAGAAATGTCTTGGTAAACAAGCCACAAACATTTCAACAAAACTTTTTTCGTCCCCAATAATACCTGCAAATGTCTAAAAAATCGGCTTCTGGTTACCTTTACATCTGAACTAAATACAATTTTTTTTAATAAAATAATAATAAACTAAGAGGCCGGTTTATCTCAGTCGGTAGAACACTCGCTTAGGAATCGCAAGGTTCCGAGGCTCAATACCGGTTCTGCTAACTCATTGCATGAGTAACACAGTTTGAGCCTGTGCGGTAAAGTGGGGAACTGATTATAGGTGTGGCGCTCCACCCCAGACGCCAAAACAGTCTCATTGGTCAAGCGCTAATGAAAGGGGATTGACTCCTTCGCCGTCCAGCTAATACCAGCCACTCCGTCAACTTTAATTACTTACTTTATGGAATAAACTTAACTAAACCAAAACAATTAAATATTATAGAATATAAAATCAAATTAAATTATCACATTAAAAATTAATAAAATAGCAAAACCATAAAATGAAATACTTTGAAATAAAATATAATTGCATTTCAAACATTGGATGAGAATGAAATCTTTTGAAAAAAATTTTTAAATGAAAAAATAAAAATCCTAAAATAAAATCAAACACTCAGAAATATAATAAAAGATATTTTTTCACAATAAACAAAATCAAATTAAAAACAGTTTTAGAATCATGAATAATGACTTGAGTAAAATAATTTTGAATTAAATTATATTAATAAATTCAAAACAATTACGAAATTAATTAATGCAAAAGAAATTAAAAGTAAGAAAAAATAAACTAAAATGAATTAAAAAATGAAACGCAGAATTATGAAATAAAAATCAATTCAAAATTAAATTAAAATTAAATTAGACTTAATTTAAAATTGTATTAAATGAAGATAAGTTTTTCAAATGAATATATTATTGAAAGGTGTATAATAAGCAGAAAAGCAGGAATTTCAGATGTAAAAATAAAATACAATAAAGAGCATATATATATATATATATATATATATATATATATATATATATATATATATATACTGGCAAGTAAGTATATTTTGCTTACGAAGATCAAAGAAAACCAACCGGCATGTTTCTCACAGTCTTAGCTGACAGGTGCGAGAAGTTGATGTTGGAGCTATCTATGAACTTATAAAAGTCGTATTTAACATGCTTCATCCCCATATATATATGTATATATATATATATATATATATATATATATATATATATGTGTGTGTGTGTGTGTGTGTGTGTGTGTGTGTGTGTGTGTGTATGTGTGTGTGTGTGTAAGTAAACACGGCACGTATGATTTCTTTTATTACTGTGTGTATGCGTACATACGAGTTCTTTGCAATAGTCCCTGTGTATATATCAGCATGTGCAAGTAATAAAAATGTCTTAAACGTAAGCACGAACTATAAAATAAATATAAATATAAAACAGCTGAAAATAAATACAATATATAAAAATGTCATATGTGCGTGTGAGTCTTCATATGAATATTTATATGTATATGTATATGTATGTGGATTCTCGTATATTATCTGAGAATTGGTTTACCCATACCGTCAAAAACTGACGGTTTTATTTACATAAATTCTCAATTCCGTTGTTGTTATAAAGTTATCAAACATTCTGTTGCTCTGTATTTTCTTATTTACGATAAACACTCTCTGACTAATAAAGTTGAATTATGGCTTTTCATTTATCAAATTTCAAATAACAAAAGTTCTATTTAGGCACTGTCATCATAAGTGTCCAATGCATAAAAAATGGAGAATTGCGTATTGTCATTTGTTTTCTTTGTGTTCCTTTGTTATATATATATATATATATATATATATATATATATATATATATATATAGTTAATCTTACTTGTGCTCTACTTAGGTATCGAGCACTTTTTACATGGTAGCTTTAGACAATCTTAGCGGTTTATATATATATATATATTTATAAATAATTTGTTCTTTTGGCCAAGTGTTATAATGTTATTCGATTATTTTTGGTTGGTGCTACCCTCTTGGTTCTTTTCTTTTTTTCATTTTTTCCCCAGGTGAAGTTTGTTAGTATATTTTTACTGACAAATTATTTGCCGGTTTCTTTTAATAGGATTAGTATATATATATATATATATATATATATATATATATATATATATATATATATATGTGTGTGTGTGTGTGTGTGTGTGTGTGTGTGTGTGTGTTTGTGTAATGGGGAATGGCTGTCATTAATCATTACAAATAAGACATGTGATTATTTCAACATAAAAAGATGCTTGAGAAACACATTAAAAAATCAAACAGTTTACACATTCGTTGCCTTTTGCCTTTAAGACATAGCAATTAGGATAATCACAAAGTAGAGTAAAGTAAAGACGTATTTGTGCCTTTTCTTCTTTAGATGTAATACCAGTTAGGACAAGTCTCTTAAGAAAAATGATCTTTCTGCGTGAGAGACATAGATTAGACACAAATACACGCGCGCATGCACACACGAACGCAGATAGATAGATAGATAGATAGATAGATAGATTATGAAAGAGGATGAGAAATAAAGGTGTCTTGTTTGGCTATTATAACCGATATATTTATTTTTTAAATGCTAAACAATACATTTAGTTAATAATAATTGGTCCAATAAATATCTACATACATAAAATAAAACACACACATATATATATATATATATATATATATATATATATATATATAATCCAAAAGTCCAGAGAATAAATCTTCCTTACGATTTTTTTAAAACAACTTGTCGCAGTTTGAGAGCTCAATGTGTGCTCTTATTATTAGAGTCACAGAGCAAATTTATATTTAAATAAATAACAAAAGACTTAGAGATCTTGCATTATAGACTATTTCAGGGAGCTTAGACAAAAATGTCTAATTCTCCCGACTCATCAGATGCGCATCAGATTCGCATCTGATGAGTCGGGAGAATTAGACATTTTTGTCTAAGCTCCCTGAAATAGTCTATAATGCAAGATCTCTAAGTCTTTTGTTATTTATTTAAAAAAAAATATATATATATATATATATATATATATATATATATATATATATATGCAAAGAGCAGGGCGGAATATGTTGTTGAGGAGGGCTTCGAGTATAGCCAGTTGCAATTAGTTGGATGAGGATGCCAAAATTGAGAACATTTCGGGCTTATAAGCTGCAGCACAATCAGGATTGTCCAACAGGTGTCGCCCAATGGTAAAGGGTGAATATGAATTACTTGGTGGAGAAGAGTGGTCAAAGTTGTTGTTACGGATATACGATGGAATGTGTTGGTTTATTCTGACCTCCAATCTTTGGGTAGTGCGCTCAATATAGCAAACATCGCATTTGCATTGGTTTTTATAGATTAAGTAACTTTTTCTTTATGATTGAGGGGAAAGAGCGTGTCAGATTTTAGAACAATTCGCAACTTGACAGAATTAAAACACGTAACGCATGAAACAAATGTTGGGATAAAAGATAAAAGCGCTCAAATGTCAGCAAAGCCGATTCACACATCTGATGCCTGATGATTGCATTAAATAACACATCAAACTTTTCGTCAAAGATATCTGAAATGAGTAAGGTGAACTTTTTAGATAGATAGATAGATAGATAGATCGATAGAATATAAAATAAATTATTAGAAATGAACATGTAAAAATAAAAGTTGGCAAACTATTTAAATTTTCAGATGCATCATTTAATTGTTTTTCGTTTTGCTTTTGCTTCTTTTTATTTGCGTTTGTAATTACCGACCCCCGCACACGAGCAGGATGTGACACAAGATCAATTGTTATGCAGAGTTTAACAGGTTCCTATTCAGAGTTTTCCTTCTCCTAGATTGGTTGCCATACCAAGTTTAAAGAGTCCAGTATGCTCCACTATTTACTCATAGCTGGCGATAGAATATTTGGATTCGTATCTTTCCCAATAGTATTAGCGTTATGTGTAATGCAAATAGCCCTGTTCACGATTTGAACTCGGGTCGCGGTGCTCAATTCCTACGACGATAACCATTACACCATGAGCAACTGAAACATATACATATATGATATATAACTTTACGGTGATGGAATCTGTACGACCTGATGATGATAATGATGATGATGCTAGTCATGCATATAATAGCTTTATTGTCATTTATTTTGTATTATACCTGATATGTGACAGTCTTGGAGGGGGGCGTGTTTTTTCGTTTTTTTTTTATTTTCTTATTTTCAGAGCAGAATATACAAAATGGTGATAATTGATAAAAATAAATTTTAGCTTTCTTTCTTTTTTTTTATTTTATGGCATGTCAACCCTTTTTGGGTCATTTTATTATTCTTTTTTTAAACTCATTTTCTTCTATCTAACCC
>CM042140.1:127113553-127123553 GCA_023376005.1 Doryteuthis pealeii | reverse complement strand
TCTGGTGTGTAGCATGTCCTTTTTCTTCTCTTTCTTTATTCGCAATAAAACAGAATGTCCATTATTAAACTGAGGTGCCGCCATTCATCCCCCTATCAATTTCCCAACTGCGAAGCTTCTCCGAGTCGGGGGTGTTAAAATGTGACACACGTAGATAGGTACTAGCGTAATATATATATATATATATATATATATATATATATATATATATATATATATATATATATATATATATATAGTCCTCGACTACGTATTTCCGGCTCGACCATCTCGTCGGAAATCGGATTTGACGTATGTCGAATAGGTCCTGTAGTAAGCAGTGATGTATGTTATTAGCAGTGTCATAAAAATATGCTTTTGTTTGTTTGTTTGTTTGTTTGTTGTTGTTTTTTTTTGGGGGGGATTGTTTTGTTTTTTTGTTTTTGGTTTGGTTTGTTTTGTTTTTGAGGGCCAGAAAATAAAAAAGATCTTTGTTTACATGTGTATCCTTGTTGTCAGAATTGCGCAGAACTGCATTCTAATGTTGTTTATATGATTTCAAAACTGCTTGACGTACGAATATAATAGATGACTCCAGGCTTACCTGCAGGATATCGCAAGATGCTATCGCAAGAAATCAAGATTAGGCCGAGATTCCCTGGAGTGACTGCAAAGCAAACTGCGCATCTATAATCATGCAGTTTTACAACCAATCCTTAATACTTGGCCATGTCACTGCAATCATAAATGTGACTCGTCTTAATTGTGTATGTCATAACAATCCACCTATCCTTCCACCAATCCTGGGTATGACACTAAACTGCATCTGATGATGAAGTGTCCTGGATTTGAAGTTAAACCACATCTAGTAGTGAGGTTCCAATTCTGGAGATCTGGGGAGTTTGGAGTACGTCCTCATTGTCATTTCTCCCATTTTCACTCTAACCTGGAGTAGTAATACTTATTAGTGTCCCATCTATTGGTCAAATAGATATGTTCAAAATTATTCGTATTTGATTGGACCGTGTGAGAAAAAAAACTCCTAAGAAACAGCTACACAAAAATGAACGTACACTGAACGCAGTTCCCGAACCTCTATTTATAAAATACTATACTATATAATACAATATACTTTTTATTGGTTTGTTTAATGACATATCACCCCTGTGGGTTATTTAATGCCAACGTTTATTATTTATAATAATAAGTTTCCTTTACAAGTGTGTTTTTGTAGATAATTTCGTGAATGTATCTTATATTATATTCTTAATTTTCGGTATATTTTTATTTCTCTCAAGGACAAAATGCTATCCATGCTAGTATTCTCAAACAGATCCCTGATATTATTTTCTTTCTGATTATAGCGAAAGCTTTACATTCTATGAGGAAATGTTTGACAAAGCGGGGTGTTTGATATGTTTCACATCGTGGTTAATCCTCTTGTTTGTGTATAAAAGTAAGTCTCGTATGGCCAATTCGCAGTAGAACCATCGAGAATCTCCCACAGCGATATTATCAGATACGAATACTCAGAAGACAACTAAAAGAACTAAAAATGAGAATTCAACAGTGAGATCTTTAGTCTTTGTGTGTCCCGGTTATGACGTTATACTGCCTCTAGTGGTGAGGTTCCAGTTCTGGAGATCAGGGTAGTGTGGAGTACCCCTTCCTCACCATTACTCCTAGGTCCACTCTGATCGGGCGTGATAGCACCAGTTAGTGTTAAATAGGAAACAATGAGTGTAAAAAAATTGTTTAAAGAAAATTAAAAATAAAGATTGAATATCCATCAAGAATGAATAAAACAAAACGTCTTCGGCATAAAATATCCCAAGGGTTGACATGCTGTAAAATCCAACGAACCAACCAACCGATCAGTCTTGCTAGGACAATCTCTCCAAAAGAAGGATTACTGGCAAGGATTACTTAGGGGAACGCATGAGTCCTACTGAGAACTGATGAAAAAAGGCTGATGATAGGCAGACATGCTGACTGACGTGATAGAAAACCGGTTTCGTCAAATTAGGTTCCATGTGTTTAAATGCACTTTTAAGGACGTAATTTGTGTAGAATCGTCGTTTGTTTTTCTTTTAGGCATAAAGTATACTAGCAGGACCGGTGGATATACCACAGTGTGTATTGTATTGGCATTTCACTCTCGGAAGACTATGATAAAGTTTTATGATAATTTAATTATTACAACATTTGATATCTTTACTTAAGAGGTATTGCAAAATAGTTCAATATATAAAAAGTATTATAATCTTGATTTAACTCTCTCTCTCTCTCTCTCTCTCTCTCTCTCTCTTTATTTTCTTTCCTTCTTTTCATCTTTTCATTATGTTCGAATACAAAAGATTAGTGTTATCACCTCCGCGTGCTCACCTGCTCTCTATCTTTCGCCTGTTCTCTTTCTTTCTTTCTTTCACATTTTATCTTCATGTGCAGCATGTCCTTTTTCTTTCCCTTCTTTATAATAAAAACGGAATAGTCTATTATTTAGCTTAGGTAACGATTCCTAGGAATTAAAATTTCGGCAGATAAGCAACAACAGATAATTAGGATTTACATTTTTGCATTTAATCTTGGACGATTTGGACGATTTCATTTTTATTCAGAGGGTGTACTTTCAAGGAACATGTGTATCAATATATCTATATATTTACCAACGCCTCTGCACGAGCAGGACGCGACACAAGGTCTTAAGCGGAGTTTAACAGGTTTGGAAGGAGAGTAGTTGGATTCATACCTTTCCCAAGGGTATTATGTGAAATGCAAACAACGTCGTCCAGGATTTGAACTAGGGTCGACGAGTCTATTTCCTACGACTCTAACCATTACACCATGAACCTTCAGCTAGTATTAATATGTAGATTGAAAGGTTTTGTGTGTAATCGGGAAAAGGTCGCTTCTTAACTTGAAGTTAGTGTTCTTCAAGACTTTCACCTCATTGCTGTAAACTCTTGAACTTGGTAAACAGGATCCATTCATTAGTCCAATATTTGCCTGGTGATTCTTCCACTTCCAGTGACGTTTAATCCAAATTTAAATCCACAGAGGAAAATCAGAAGAAAGTAATTTTTGTCCGTTTTGTTCATGGGTTACTTTAACCTAAAGAAATAAGAAATCACATTTGTAATTGGAGAACGACTCTATAAAATTATTTATATGTAACAGGTGACTTGTAAACTATACTGTTTGCTCTGAGTATAAAAGGTCAACAGAGGGCAATCTATATTACTTCTGGATATATATATATATATATATATATATATATACTATATATATATATATATATATCTTTGAAATGAAGGAAAATCTCAACACCGTTAATCCATAATAAATTTATTTCGACCAAAATTGGGGCCTTTATAAATCTAAGTTGATTTAATAAAGCTCCCCAGAATCAGGTCTGATCAGATGGGAAATCAAAATAATTTGAATTGCATGACAGAAAAAAATTACTTCTTAAAAACTTTTTTTCCTTGCAAAATGTATACATTAAAAGACTGTCACCATGGCGACATACAATAATAATACAGTGTGTCTTAGAAATCACATATAGAATCATCCCTTTTCTACCAAGTTTTGGATACCTCACACACACACACACACACACACATAGTATATATTATATATATATATATTATATATATATATATATATATATTGGAACTGCAAAAATCGGTGGCAGTTGAGAGCTTCTCACGCATATCTAAAAGAGCATTCTATGCCTCGAAAGATAGCTGCCATAAAACCATAAAATCTTTAAAATACCGTTACTCAAAGTTTCACGTGCACGGTGCTGATAATTATAATGGATAGAATTAATCCTTTTAATGTGACGCCGGGAAATATCAAGTCTTTTAAGGGGGGGGGGCGAACATTTTAGATTTTACTTGTTTTCAAAAAAGAAACTCTAATTTCAATTCACATGTATGTATTTACCCAACCCCTCTCTCACGGTTAGGATGGACGCAAGAAAATGTTTATGCACCTTAAAGCTGATTTTAATCTGAGTTTTCCTTTGCCCAGACTAGTTGCCTAACCAAGACTAAAGTGTTCTAGGATCTGACGTTAAACTGTATCTAGTGGCGAGGTTTCAATTCTGGAGCTATGAAGAGTGTAGAATACCCCATTATTGCCATTATTTCCAGGTTCACTCTGACCCGAGTGGTAGTACCTGTTTAGATTCCCATCTATGGGTTACGGTCAGGTCACACTAAAACGACTGGTTCCCACTAGATCATCAAAGTTAAGCAGCGATAAACCCGTTCAATATTTAATTGGGTGACCACTTAAACAACAGTCGGTACTGTAAGCAACCTGAGTCTTTTGTTTATCAAAAACTTGATTAGACATTAAATGACCCGGAAGGAGTTGATATGCCGTAAAAGAAAACAACCAAACAATCCATCTATGGTTTAAATTGATAAAAAATGAGTTTAAAGAATGTGTTTAAAAATAAGTTTTAAAAAAATGAATACCCATCAAGAATGAATAAAATAAAAACGTCTTCAGCATAAAATAACCCAAGAGTTGAAATGCCGTAAAATCCAACCAACCAACCAACCAACCGAGGCTAAAGAACAAAATCTACTAAGGAACACAGCCTACTATTTACCCATGGCTGTGGGAGAACATATTTATGCTTTTCTCAATGGCATTCGCGCAAAGAAAAACACAGACAGTCTCATCCAGTATTCGAACTCAGATCGCCGATTCCATTTTATACGACGATAACCGTCACGGTAAGCGCGCCTCCGTTCCATTCGTATGTATGGCATATAATTTAAGCGATATGCTGTATAAAGTAAAACCCCAGGTGATTCTACAATTAGTTGAAACTATATTGAATGTTGCATTATATTAATTTTTTTGCGTGTTTTCACTACTTAGGGAGGAGCAATTTGTGTCATTGAAACCTTTTTGTTAATACTAGACGAAGTAAATATTGGAACTTGTGAGTAAGCAAATAATAAGGAATAAGTAATGAACAAATCTTTTTTTATGATAATAAAGGTGTGGAGAATATAAGCCTCCAAAATACAGCAACAAAATATTTAATTAAATACAATTAATTATGTGCAGCTGGGAATGTTTCGTGAATTACTTACTATTCATTTTTTTTATGTTGATCATTTACAGATAAACAAAGTCTGATGTGAAAATTGTGAAAAACTGAAAAGCTCCAAAAAACCGGGCATTTTTTTTTTTTCAATGAATGTCGTTTGCTAACCAAAGCTCGCGTTTGGCGCCAAACATGACCCGACGTGACGCTGCGTCTTGAAATATACTTATGGCATGTTTTCTATTGAAAAGCGCGTAGATCAGCCACGCCACGCCACGCCACGCCACGCCACGCCAATGTTCCTACGAGTTAGACGCACTACTGTTTATTTGTTAGTTTATTTAATATGTATATTTTCCCGCTATCCCTACGTTAAACAGACATGTGTCATATCTTGCCACTACAGAGAAGTGAATAAATCTCTACATAGATATACAAACATACACACACACACATACACACACACACACAGATAGATAGATAGATAGATAGATAGATAGATAGATAGATAGATAGATAGAAACAGGCTAGGTTATACTAGGCTAGGCTAGGCTAGATAGATAGATAGAAATATGATTTTCTTGTTAAATTGCATATCAACTTCCGTGGGTTATTTAATGCCAAAGTCATCCTTGTAGAATAACAGTAGTGGTACTATTTAACCCATAGCTGGAGGTGGTTCATACTTTTCCCAATGATATTAGTACGAAGGGGTACTGGAATTCGAATTCGCTTACTACGATGTCACAGTCCAGCACGTTAGCCAGTGCACCACGAGACCCCCCACCCCCGGAGAGAGATATGAATAGACTGAGATAGATAGATAGATTTACATTAACCATTATATTAATTACTCTATATTTACATTATTTCATTCTCTTTCTCTTTCACTTTTTTCTCTTCGCTATCGGCATCTAATTTTCCGTCTTCTCTCATATCGCTCTCACGTTAACACTTACCGAACATTGCGTATTCCTGTAATTAAAAAGAAATCCAAGTTTCCATCTGGGTAACAATCGATTTGATTAATCTATCTACAATACATGTGTTACCATTCACAAAATGACAATTCACAATCATTTTAAACGGGTAAACGCTTCATACTTAGTTGCCATACCAATGTGTTAAGAGCCAATGTATCAATGAAGTTCACAGTCTTTCTTAAACACATAAACACCTTACTATTGGTATCAATAGCAATATTTTAAGAGCTAGTGCATTAATATATGTATTTACAAACTCCTCAACACGACCAGGATGTGACACAAGGTGGATTTTTAAGTGGAGTTGGAATTCACAGTTTTCCTAAACCGGTTGCCGTACCAAGGTTAAATAATCCTGTCTCTCACTATTTACCAATAACTGGAGGGGGGGAACAGATGGATTCACACATTTCCCAATGGTATTAGCGCTATATGAAAGGCTATCAGCCACGTCCAGGATTTAAACTCTTGTTTCCGTATACATTTCCTTTGATGATAATCATTATACATATTACCATTACATGTACTAGCGAAATAAAAAAAAAACCTCCGGGCGATGTAAAAATAGATTTTTGAAATATATTGCCTGGGGGGCATGAGTTAAAAATTCAATGTCAGCGAGTTTGAACCCTAAGTAAGTAAAATCATCAAATTCATTTAAGGATTAAAAAATAAAACAATTTGAAATGTAAACTTTAAATATGTATTAAAATAAAACAAACTATATATAGATATATAATACCAGTCATGTATTTAGTAAAAAACTTGTTTTAAAAAACAATGGGGACTGTCTTAATGTTGCATGTCAAATTTTGAGTGTATTTATTCTGTTATGACGATTTTGGGGTAATGTAACGTAAGCACTGACGTAATTTTTGTTACAGACAAAATCAGGAAGCGAATCTCCATTTTTAATAGATTTTCCTGTCTCTCACTTGGCCGGATTGACACAAGAACCTTTTAACGCCGCACTTGCCCTTTTAGATGAAGGACTGGTGTCATAAGTCACAAGTACAGCTATAACTTGAATCGGTTTTTCATTTGTTCAATGCTGCCGGGGGGGGGGGGTACGGCCCTGGATCACACGACTTAATTCATCTTACCAACCGGTATTACATTACACGTATTAATATAGTGAAAATAAACTTCAACCATAGTTGGCACCCTAACAGGTGCAAGAATTTCAGATCAGTGTATACCAGGGAGTCATGGCAACAAATGATTACTGTCCCCTCCCCTCGCCAATGTTCCAAACTTGAAGCCTCACCACTGGATGCAGTTTCCCTTAGGCCTGCTTATTTTCTTTTTGGTAAGGGGATGCAGTGGATACATTCGGGTATTCACGCCTCACCATCGTCAAATGAATGTTATTTTTGGAGTTATTCGTAGTACATTAATCTTCCAACCCTGCATGAATTCGCATTCATCACATCACGGAATGCATATTTATTCTTGATGGATATATATTTCAGCTATTCTGTCAGAGAGCGTGTTCTTTTCATCGCAGATGGTGGCTAAATGCTTACATTGAATGTTATCTGAGTGGCAGCCACGCCTACCTAAATGCCGCCGTAGACATTTCAATGACAAATATTTAATTGAAAAATCTACTATTTAAGCCTGAATACTAGTTCGATTACTGGTTCGGACAGCGCGAATGACACAGAAAACCCTTCTACTAAGCCCCCTTTATTTTGTTAGCTTTCTTGTATACATTCACATGACATTAACTTATTTTTCTTTTGCTATGTGTTTTAGATTTTACATGTTTTTCTACACACACACATCCACACATATGCATACACACATTACTCACCACACATAGACTCAACAAATACATATACCACACACACACACCAAACACACACACATAGATAATATATTATATATATATAAATATATATATATTGATATTGATATTGATAGTGATATTGATTATATGGTGTGCTATATTATAAATAAATAGTTATCCAATTCTCGTGATAGAGCATGTATATCTAATGTATATCGATTTCAAACTTAATGGTTTGAAAGTCTTATAAGCGAGAAACTGTCAGTTACCCGCACCGTAGACTTTCATGATCCACCGCTACCCTAATATATCGTCATGTACACATGCCATAAAAGAGTTATATAGGAATGAATCTGAGCTGCACTTATA
The DNA here is from genome assembly GCA_023376005.1 of Doryteuthis pealeii. NCBI lineage: Eukaryota > Metazoa > Mollusca > Cephalopoda > Myopsida > Loliginidae > Doryteuthis > Doryteuthis pealeii. The sequence continues at coordinate 127,115,359 of CM042140.1, read as the reverse complement.
TATTTTTGATTCCTTTCTCCTATATATCACTTGGAAAAGAAATGAAGAATAGTGTGGGTTATAGAATATTATTTTGTCTCAGAGTATCGAAAAATAATGTTACTTTAAACAATTGTTTAGGAAAATTTTACTGGGCTGTTTTTTTAAACAGCCAACAAAATTTAACAGTCGTAATTTTCAAGTTTTTTGAAAGCTGAAAAAATATAGAATGTAGATTTCGTGCGTATTTCATTTTCTTGAACGACTAGAAACCCAGTCCGTTTATTAAATAGTATTCTTATTACTTGCTTAGGTGTTCTTTTATTCTCCTAATGTCTGCTCTTCCGTCTCGGGCTGTGTCGTTTCTCTGTAGGTTCTTCTCTTCGGGACTATCTCTTCTCAGTATTCTTGAGTTTCATCTTTGTTATTATTATTATTTATTATTTATTATTATTATTATTTATTATTATTATTATTAATCAGAACACGAGGACATGACTGTCGTGTACATTATAGTTTTATTAATTCCTCGATACCATAAACTCACGCGTCAGAGGAGGGGGCTTTTTTCATTTAATCACAGAAGACAAGGCTCCGCCCCTATGGCCACTGGTTCCGGCTCTGAGTTAACTTCACTTTCCCAAGGCTCAATCAATCACGTGACGCACCTAAGCGCAATCAACCACGCTGCGGTTCAAAGTGCCTGTCAAACTTTTGGTATGTCCATGAGTTTACGTTTAAATTTAAATCATAACAATACTTCATTATAAAAAATGATAGTGATACCTATTCCATTAGTTGTCAGTCTGGGGTTAATTTTAACAACAATTTGATATTGAAATTTTTTTAAAAATCAACTTTTCTTAATTTTTGTCGTTTTAATTGTGATTTTAGATCAATTAAGTTGTAAATTAGCAATTGATAACACAGATATATAGCATATTGGAGGTCTTTTTAGTTCTTCACTATAACTAAATTTTAGTCTCTTCGCCATGCTTAAGTTCTTGTCATAGTACCTTTTTTTTTAAAACCATTTAAGGTATTTTTCGATAAGAACAATAAATTCACTGATTTTTTTTTTTTTTTTTTTTTTCAGTTTCAGTATTTTAAAATTATATCATCTAGAAATCGTATTCCTTTGAGTCATATTAAAGGAGAAATATTCGTTTGTTTTTGAGGGCTGATTTCATGAGCCCAAATAAGCTAGCACGTTGGTTTCTTCTCGTGTAATATTACTGTGAACACTGTGTGCCAAGATGTATCTAATCAACAATAATCAAGGCATAAAATTAAGCCAAAGCTATAAAAAGTTAGTGATAAATGCTTATGATGTTTCGAGTCAGGATATTTGCTTTTAGTTAATCGTATTCTTTCTGCTTTTCTGGTGGTGAGCTTTTTTAAAAATTACATTTAGATATATTTCGGAAAAAAAAATAAAATGGCGACTTAACATTTTTTCTGCCTTCACATATTTTAAATTATAGGCAATGTAAATGATCGTTCTTTGCAAAGGTACCATGTAGACCCAGATGTATGCTGTTTCATGTTATTAGAGAAAGAAGATTTGCACCCCCAATTGAACCTTGTTACACTGAGAGATGCTATGGCATAATCGTTTATGGAACCCGTCCACGTTCAATTTATAAGATTATGGGCGTTTAGCCATTTGACAAGGCGACAAAACCAAAATAATTCAAATTATATTGGATACACGAAAAGCATTTATGAAAACATCTTTTTAGGTTTTAGTGTCGATTTTCTTTTTTTGCGTTTCACTTTACATTAATAAATGACAATCGTTTTTTTTTGTTAACAAATATATCTCTT
>CM042140.1:127107164-127113453 GCA_023376005.1 Doryteuthis pealeii | reverse complement strand
AAAGGAAGGAGAGAGATCGGACTGGGTTTTCTAGTCGTTCCCATAAACATATAAATAGCGACGAAATCTACATTCTATATTTTTTCAAGCTTTCAAAACTTGAAAAATTACGACTTGTTAATTTTTGTTGGTGTTTAAAAAAAAAAAACAGCTCATAAATTTTCCTTATAGAACAATTGTTTTAAAGTAATTATTTTCTCGATACTCTGAGACAAATAATATCTATAGCCTCACACTATTTCATTTCTTTTCCAAGTGAGTATAATCGGGAAAGGAACAAATATTAAAGTGCAACTAGATACACTTCCTATAGTAAGACCTTTATGCATGTGTAGCGATGTACGAGATATTAGAGGTTGCGTGGACATGAAGTCTACGGTGCGTGGTAACTGACAGTTTCTCGCTATTAAGACTTTCAAACAACTTAGTTTGAAAATCGATATCATTAGATATACATGCCTCTATCAATCGAGATTGTTAACTATGATTATGAAATATAAGCACGCACTATATCATCAGATACTCAATATCATCATCCCATACAATATATGATATATATATACTATATATAATAGCTGTGTGTGTGTGTGTGTGTTGTGTGGTGTGTGTGATGTATTGTGTGGTCTATGTGTGTGAAGTATATGTGTTAATGCAGATAGTGGGTGCATGTGTGTGTTTTAGAAAAAACACTGTAAATATCTAAATCATAGCAAAAGAAATTAAGTTAAATGTCAGTGGAATTATACAAGAAAGGCTAACAAAATAAACGGGGGCCTTTAGTCAGAAAAGGGTTTTCTGTTGTCAGTTCCGCGCTGTCCCGACAGGTAATCGCACGTAGTATTGCAGGCTTAAATAGTAGATTTTTCAATCTAAAGATTTGTCATTGAAATGTCTACGGCGGCATTTAGCGGCTAGGCGTGGCTGGCCAACTAGATAACATTTCAATGTGAAGACATATAGCCACGCGATCTGCCGATAGAAAAGACGCGACGCTCTTCTGACAGGAATCAGCGTGGATATATATCCATCCGAAGAATAAATATGCATTCGTGATGATGATGAATGCGAATTCATGACAGGGTTGGAAGATTAATGTACTACGAATAACTCAAACAATAACATTTCATTTGACGATGTGAGGCCGTGACTACAGCCGAATGTAATCCACCTTGCATCCCCTTAAGAAAGAAATAAGAGCCTAAGGGAAACTGCCCATCAGATGGTGAGGCTTCGAGGTTTTGGAAACATTGGCCGAAGGGGAGGGGGACAGTGTCTTTGTTGCATGACTCCTGGTAGTAAGCACACTGATCTGAATTCTTGCACCTGTTCAGGCGTGCCAACTGATGGGTGAAGTTATTTTCACACTATATCTAATACGTGTATGGTAATACCGCGGTCTGGACTAAGATGAAATTAGTCTCGTGGTGATTCAGGGCCCGTACCCCCCCGCAGCTCCGGCAGCATTGAACAATGAAAAAATCGATTCAAGTTATAGCTGTACTTGTGACTTATGAACACCATTCCCTCATCTAAAAAAGGCTAATGTTGCGGGCGTTTAAAGGTTCTTAGTGTTCAATCCGGCACTGGTGAGCAGACGCAGGAAAATCATATTAATAATGCGAGATTCGCTTTCCGGCTTTTGTCTGTAACAAAAATCGGATCACTGGCTTAAGTCACATTACCCCCAAAATCGTCATAACATAAGATATATACATCTTCAAATTTGAACATGTCAAACATTAGATCAGTCTTCAACTATTAATTATTTTAAAACAAGTTTATTTAATAAATATAACTGGTATTATTATATCTATATTATAGTCTTGTTTTATTTAATACATATTTAAAAGTTTTATGCATTTCAAATTGTTTTATTTTTTAATCGCTTTAATAGAATTTGACGTGATTTTACTTTACTTAGGTACAAACTACGCTGACATTGTTTTTTAAATCTCACATCCTTCAGGCAATATGTTTCAAAAACTATTTTTACCATCCGCATGGGCAGGGTGGTTTTTTTTATTAGCTCGCTAGTAATATGTAATGGTAATATGTATATGGTTAAGCGCAAATGAAATGTACACGGAAACAAGAGTTCAAATCCTGGACGTGGTTCGAATAGCCTTTCATATAGCGCAAATACCATATGAAATGTGCTGATCCATCCTGGTCCACCCCCCCAGCTTATTGTAAATAGTTGACGAGACAGGAATTATTTAACCCTTGGTAAGCGGCGCACACGCCACGGTTTAGGTGAAGGGAAAAAAGGCTGTGAATTCCGAACCCGTTTAAACTCTCCCTTAAAAATTCCACCGTTGTGTCAAGCACTCCTGCTCGTGTTCTGAGGAGTTTGTGACATACAGTATATAATAGATCTGTCCTTAAAAATATTGCTTAATTGCTGATTACGGCAGTAGTGGGAGATGTTTATCGTGGTTTAAGAAAGACTGTGAACTTCGTTTGAATAGCATTGGCTCTTCACCACACACTGGTACCAATGGCAACAAGGTACTGTAAGCGTCCGTCTACCCGTTTAAAATGATTGTGAATTGTCATATTTGTGATGGTAACACATGTATTGTAAGATGAGAATTAATTCCAACATATCGATTGTTACCGCGCTGCAGATGGGAATTGGATTTCTTTTTAATTACAGGAGTGCGCAATGTTGCGGGTAAGTGATTACGTGAGAGCGATATGCGAGAAGACGGAAAATTAGATGCCGATAGCGAAGAGAAAGTGAAAAGAGAGAGAGAGAATGAATAATGTTAATATAGAGTAAGTTAATATACTGCTTAAATGTAAATCTGATCTATTTAGTCTAATTCATATCTCCCCCGTGGGCGGGGGGGGTTGTGGGTGCATGGCTAACGTGTTGGAACTGCGACATCGTAGTAAGTCGTTCGAATTCCAGTCCTCCCTTCGGTACAAATATCCTTACGGGAAACAGTATGAACCTCCCCAAGGCCCCCCCTAGGGTTAATATAGTACCTACTACTCGGTTATACTACAAGGATGGACTTTTGGCATTAATAACCCACGGAAGTTTGATATGCACTTCTACAAGAAAATCATATTATCTTCTAATCTAGCCATAGCCTAGACTAGTATATCGACCTACGCCTTGTTTTCTATCTATACTATCTATCTATTTATCTATCTATCTATCTCTCTGTGTGTGTGTGTGTGTATGTTGTTTGTATATCATATGTAGGCGATTTATTCACTTCTCTGGTAGTGCAAAGAATCTGAACATGTCTGTTTACGTAGGGGATACGCGGGAAAATATACATATTTAAATAAACTAACAAATAAACAGTATGCGTCTAACTCTTAGGAACATTTGGCGTGGCCGTGGCGTGGCGTGGCGTGGCGTGGCGTGGCGGTGATTCTACGACGCTTTTCAATAGAAAATCATACCAATAGTAATAATTTCAAGACGCAGGTCCACGCTCAGCGTCATTGTTTGAGTCGGCCAAACGCGAGCATTTGGTTAGGGCAACGAGACATGTCAGTTGAAAAAAAGAAATGCCCGGGTTTTTTGGAGCTTTTTCAGTTTTCACAATTTCACATCACACTGTTGTGTATTCCTGTAAATGATCACATCAAAAAAATGAGACATAGTAAGGTAATTCCACGAACATTTCCCAGCTCGCAGACCAGTATTAATTGTATTTAATTTAAATATTTTTTGTTGGCTGTAATTTTGGAGGCTATATTCTCCACATGTCCTTTATTATCATAAAGAAAACGATTATTTTGTTCATCTAACTTATTTCCCTTTATTATTTTTGCTTACTCAACAAAGTTCCGACATATTTACTTCGTCTAGTATTCAAAAAAGGTTTGAATGACACAAATTGCTTCCTCTAAGTAGTAAAAACAAGACGCAAAAAAAATTAAATATAATGCAACTTCAATATAGTTTCAACATATTGTAGATATCACCTGGGGTTTTACTTTCAGTACAGCGTATCGCTTAAATTATTAGCATACATACGAATGGCACGGAGGGCGCTTACGTGGACGGGTTATCGTCGTATAAAATGGAAATCGGCGATCTGAGTTCAAGATACTGACTGAGACTGTCTGTCATTTTTCTTTGCGCGAATCGGCAATTGAGAAAAGCATAAATCTGTCTCCCCACAACCATGGGTAAATAGTAGGTCTGTGGTATCTTTAGTAGAATTTTGTTCTTTAGCTTTCGGTTGGTTGGTTGGTTGGTCATGGATATTTACCGGCATGTCACTCGTTGGGTTATTTTATGCTGAGACGTTTTATTCTTATTCCATTCATGATGGGTATTACATGTTTTTAAAATTATTTTTAAACACATTTTTAAACTCATTCTTTTATCAATTTATACCAATAGATGGATGTTTGGTTGTTTTCTTTGTAAGGCCCATACTCACTCCTTCGCGGGTCATTTAATGCTAATCAAGTTTTTGATAACAAACAGACCAGGTTGCTTGACAGTACCGACCCCTGTTGTTTAAGTGGTCCGCAGTTAAATATTGAACGGGATTTATCGCTGCTTAACTTTGATGATCTAGTGGAACCAGTCCTATTAGTGTGACCTGACCGTAACCCATAGATGGGACATTAACAGGTACTACCACTCCGGGTCAGAGTGAACGCTGGGAAATATGCGCATAATGGTATCTACACTCTTCATAGCTCCAGAATTGGAAACTCGCACTGAGGAGAACAGTTAACGTGCAGCTCTAGACAACCTTTAGTCTTGGTTAGGGCAGACTTCTGCAAGAGGAAAACTCAGATAGAATACGGTTTAAGTGGCAGTGAAAGCATTTTACTACGTCGACGATCCTAGACCGTAGAGAGGTGGTTAATCATAGCTGTGAGAGTAAGATTGGTTTCTGTTTTGAAGCGAATAAAAGTCGTAAGAAGGTTGCGCGGCGGGGCTTGAGCAAAGAGTGTGAGGTGATTTCCGATCACAGTTAAAAGGATTAAGTTCGTAGTAGCATCAGAGCAGCCTCTGGGAGAGAGAGTTTTGAAGTAACGGTATTTTTTAAAAGATTTAATGGTTTTAGGCATCTATCTTTCGGCGGCATAGATCGCTGCTTGTTAGATATGCCGTGAGATGCTTCTTAACTGGCCACCGATTTTGCAGTTCAATATATATATTATTACACACACACCAGCACACACACCACACACACACACACTACACCACATATACTATATATATATATATAGTATATATAGATATATATATATATACGATGTGAGGTATCAAAAACTTGGTAGAAAGGGATGATTCTATATGTGATTTCTAAGACACGTATTATTATTGGTATGTGGCCATGTTGACAGTCTTTTAATGTATAACATTTTGCAAAGGAAAACATTTTTTTAAGAAGTAACTTTTTCTGTCATGCAATTCAAATTATTTTGATTTCACATCGTGAGAGACCTGATTCTGGCGAGCTTTATTAAATCAACTTAGATTTTATAAAGGCCCCAATTTTGGTCGAAATAAATTTATTATGGATTAACGGTGTTGAGTTTTTTATTCCTTTCAAAGATATACTATAATATTATTTGTATATATATATATATATAATATATAATATATATAATATATACTATATTCAGAAAGTAATATAGATTCCTCTGTTGACCCTTTATGCTCAGAGCCAAACAGTATAATTTCAAGTCACCTGTTACATATAATTTTTATAGAGAGTCGTTCCTTCCAATTAAAAATGTGATTTCTTATTCTCTTTAGGTTAAAGTAACCATGAAAAAACGGACAAAAATTACTTTCTTCTGATTTTCCTCTGTGGATTTAAAGTTTGGATGAAACGTCGTCTGGAAGTCGAGAGAATCACCAGGCAAATATTAGACTAATGAATGGAATCCTGTTTCCAAGTTCAAGAGTTTACAGCAATGAGGTGAAAGTCTTGAAGAAACACTAACTTCAAGTTAAGAAGCGACCTTTTCCCGATTACACACAAAACCTTTCAATCTACATATTAATACTAGCTGAAGGTTCATGGTGTAATGGTTAGAGTCGTAGGAAATAGGACTCGTCGACCCTAGTTCAAATTCTGCACGAAGCTGTTCGCATTTTCACATAGGCGCTAATACACCTGGGAAAGGTATGAATCCAACTACTCTCCTTCCAAACCTGTTAAACTCCGCTTAAGAAATTAACATTGTGTCGCGTCCTGCTCGTGCAGAGGCGTTGGTAAATATATAAAATATATTGATACACGTGTTCTTAAAAGTACAACCTCTGATTAAAAATGAAATCATCCAAATCGTC
>CM042140.1:127069664-127102164 GCA_023376005.1 Doryteuthis pealeii | reverse complement strand
GGATCATACTCTAACTGATTAAGACACTTTTTAAAATTAATCAGTTCAGGATTCTAAAATCGGTGTGTGTGTGTGTGTGTGTGTGTGTGTGTGTGTGTGTGTGGACACATAACAAAATATACACAAAGTCTTTGTAGGCTGTATATATTTTTTTCAGCAAATCTAATATACATAACACACATACACACGTATTAAAAACATTACTGACATTTTTTCAGGTTGAGAACTTTGATTAAAAATAGGTTTTATCAATACTGACCTAGCACCCATGTGAAAATATTCAGTCCATCTTTGCTTCTCAAAATTTATGTTCAACCAAAAGAAGAAAAAAAAAAGAAAAAAATTTCTCGAAACTAGAGTTTTTGTTAAAAAGAATATTCCTCTGCTACAAAAACGTCCTTATTGCCCTGTGTTGTGTCCTCAATCGGAATTTCAACTCTGATATATATATATATATATATATATATATATATTATATATATATATATATATATATATTTCACACGCATATACAATAGCTGCTTTGTAACCTATGATATTAAGGGATAGGATTTATTAAATAAATATGTCAAATTTCCTTTCACTCGGCTGATTGCATATATAGTGACAGAGTAAATTCTGACAACTGGGGAAAATCTAACAATAATAATAATTGTATTTTAGCCCTGTCTGCATTTCAATATCGCATACGTAGGCATGCTTTCATTACCACTGAATAATGAGTTCGATCCTCGTTGGGTGAACCATACTTATAACCTTGTGTCACATCCTACTCGTGTCAAACGGGTTGGGTAAATACCTATATGGGCATGATTTTCTCTTTTTCTTCTATTCTCACTTACTTTATCCCCACTCCATCACTTTCCCCGCTTAGATTTAATAATTCTAACAAACTAAATATTTTTATTGGCTGGGAAAAATCCTAAATTAAACGGGATATTTTTAAATTTACGGCTTAAAATTATTTTTTGTCCTGGGTATGATGTTAAACTGCCTCTGGTGGTGAAGTTCCAGTCCTGGAACTCTGGGGAGTGTAGAGTACCCCTTTATCGCTATTACTCCCAGGTCCACTCAGGCCCGGTGGTAGTACATGTTAGGCTATGGGTTAGATAGAAGAAAATGAGTTAAAAAAGAATAATAAAATAACCCAGAAAGGGTTGACAAGCCATAAAATAAAAAAATTAAAAATATAATAAAAAGAAAGCTAAAATTTATTTTTATCAATTATCACCATTTTGTATATTCTGCTCTGAAAATGAGGACCCCAAAACACACACACACACACACACACACACACACACCACACACACACACACACACACACATGACTGTCACATATCAGGTATAATACAAAAAAATAATGAATAAAGCTATTATATATGCATGACTAGCATCATCATCATTATCATCATCAGGTCGTACAGATTCATGACCATAAAATTATATATCATATATGTATAGTTTCAGTTGCTCATGGTGTAATGGTTATCGTCGTAGGAATTGAGCACCGCGACCCGAGTTCAAATCGTGGACGAGGCTATTTGCATTACACATAACGCTAATACTATTGGGAAAGATACGAATCCAACTATTCTATCGCCAGCTATGAGTAAATAGTGGATCATACTGGACTCTTTAAACTTGGTATGGCAACCAATCTAGGAGAAGGAACACTCTGAATAGGAACCTGTTAAACTCTGCATAACAATTGATCTTGTGTCACATCCTGCTCGTGTGCGGGGTCGGTAATTACAAACGTAAAAATAAAAAAGAATAAAAAATAAAAAAGAAGCAAAAACAAAACGAAAAATAATTAAATGATGAATATGAAAAATTAAATAGTTTGCCAACTTTTCTTTTTACATGTTCATTTCTAATAATTTATTTTATATTCTATCTATCTATCTATCTATGTATCTAAAAGGTTCGCCTTACTCATTTCACATATCTTTGACGAAAAGTTTGATGTGTTATTTAATGCAATCATCAGACATCAGATGTGTGAACCGGCGATGCTGACATTTGAGCGCTTTTATCTTTTATCCCAACATTTGTTTCATGCGTTACGTGTTTTAATTCTGTCAAGTTGCGAATTGTTCTAAAATCTGACACGCTCTTTCCCCTCAATCATAAAGAAAATGTTACTTAATCTATAAAAACCAATGCAAATGCGATGTTTGCTATATTGAGCGCACTACCCAAAGATTGGAAGTCAGAATAGACCAACACATTCCATCGTATATCCGTAACAACAACTTTGACCACTCTTCTCCACCAAGTAATTCATATTCACCTTCTACCATTGGGCGACACCTGTTGGCCAATCCTGATTGTGCTGCAGCTTATAAACCCGAAATGTTCTTGATTTTGGCATTCTCATCCAACTAATTGCAACTGGCTATACTCGAAGCCCTCCTCAACAACATATTCCGCCCGCTCTTTGCATATATATATATATATATATATATATATATATATATATATATATATATATATATTTAAAATAAATAACAAAAGACTTAGAGATCTTGCATTGTAGACTATTTCAGGGAGCTTAGACAAAAATGTCTAATTCTCCCGACTCATCAGATGCGAATCTGATGCGCATCTGATGAGTCGGGAGAATTAGACATTTTTGTCTAAGCTCCCTGAAATAGTCTATAATGCAAGATCTCTAAGTCTTTTGTTATTTATTTAAATATAAATTTGCTCTGTGACTCTAATAATAAGAGCACACATTGAGCTCTCAAACTGCGACAAGTTGTTTTAAAAAAAATCGTAAGGAAGATTTCTTATCTGGACTTTTGGATTATATATATAATATATATATATATATATATATATATATATATTATATATTATGTTTTATTTTATGTATGTAGATATTTATTGGACCAATTATTATTAACTAAATGTATTGTTTAGCATTTAAGAAATAACTATCGTTATAATACTAACAATAACATTTAGTTTAATAATAATTGGTCCAATAATATCTACATACATAAAATAAAACATATATATTATATATATTATATATATACTATATTATATATATATATTAGCTAATCCAAAGTCAGATAAGAAATCTTCCTTACGATTTTTTTAACACACTTGTCGCAGTTTTGAGAGCTCAATTGTGCTCTTATTATTAGAGTCACAGAGCAAATTTATATTAATAAAATAACAAAAGATTAGAAGATCTTGGCATTATAAGACTATTTCAGGAGCCTAGACAAATGTCTAATGTCTCGACGACTGCATAGATGCGCATCAGATTCGCATCTGATGAGTCGGGGAAAAAATTAGAAAACCCATTTTTTGTCTAGCTCCCTGAAATAGTCTACCCATGCAAGATCTCTAAGTTTTGTATTTTATTTAAATTATATAATATATATATATATTATAGTATATATATATATATATATATATTATCAAAGGAGCGGGGCGGATAATGTTTTGAGAGGTTCGATAAATAGCCAGTGCAATTAGTTGGATGAGGAATCGCAAATCAAGAACATTTCGGGTTTATAGCACTGCAGACAAATCAGGATTGGCCAACAGGTGTCGCCGCATGGTGAAGTGAATATGAACTTACTTGGTGGGAAGATGGTCAGTTGTTGTTACGGATATACGATGGAATGTGTTGGTCTATTCTCGAACTTCCAATCTTTTGGGTAGTGCGCTCAATATAGCAAACATCGCATTTTGCATTGGTTTTTACTAGATTAAGTACTTTCTTTTAATGATTGAGGGGAAAGAGCGTGTCAAGATTTTAGAAGCAATTCGCACTTGACGGAAATTAAAACAGTTAACGCAATGAAACAAATGTTGGGACTAAAAGATAAAAGCGGCCAATGTCAGCTCGCCGGTTCCACACATCTGATGTTCTGAATTGATTGCATTAAATAACACATCAACCAACTTTCGTCAAAGATAGTGTGAAATGAGTAAGGCAACCTTTTAGATACAATAGATACGATAGATAATAGATATAAATAAATTATTAGAATGACATGTAAAAAGAAAAGTTGGCAAACTATTTAATTTTTCATATTCATCATTTTAATTATTTTTCGTTTTGTTTTTGCTTCTTTTTATTTTTTATTCTTTTTTATTTTTACGTTTGTAATTACCGACACCCGCACACGAGCAGGAGTGACACAAGATCAATTGTTATGCAGAGTTTAACAGGTTCCTATTCAGAGTGTTCCTTCTCCTAGATTGGTTGCCATACAAATTAAAGAGTCAGTATGATCCACTATTTACTCATAGCTGCGATAGAATAGTTGGATTCGTATCTTTCCAATAGTATTAGCGTTATGTGTAATGCAAATAGCCTCGTCCACGATTTGAACTCGGGTCGCGGTGCTCAATTCCTACGACGATAACATTACACCATGAGCAACTGAAACATATACATATATGATATATAATTTTTATGGTCATGGAATCTGTACGACCTGATGATGATAATGATGATGATGCTAGTCATGCATATAATAGCTTTATTGTCATTTATTTTGTATTATACCTGATATGTGACAGTCATGTGTGTGTGTGTGTGTGTGTGTGTGTGTGTGTGTGTGTGTGTGTGTGTGTGTGTTTTTGGGGGTCCTCATTTTTCAGAGCAGAATATACAAAATGGTGATAATTGATAAAAATAAATTTTAGCTTTCTTTTTATTTATTTTTTTAATTTTTTTTATTTTATGGCTTGTCAACCTTTCTGGGTTATTTATTATTCTTTTTTTAACTCATTTTCTTCTATCTAACCCATAGCCTAACATGTACTACCACTCCGGGCCTGAGTGGACCTGGGAGTAATAGCGATAAAGGGGTACTCTACACTCCCCAGAGTTCCAGGACTGGAACTTCACCACCAGAGGCAGTTTAACATCATACCCAGGACAAAAAATAATTTTAAGCCGTAAATTTAAAATATCCCGTTTTAATTTAGGATTTTTCCCAGCCAATAAAAATATTTAGTTTGTTAGAATTATTAAATCTAAGCGGGGAAAGTGATGGAGTGGGGATAAAGTAAGTGAGAATAGAAGAAAAAGAGAAAATCATGCCCATATAGGTATTTACCCAACCCGTTTGACACGAGTAGGATGTGACACAAGGTTATAAGTATGGTTCACGCCAACGAGGATCGAACTCATTATTCAGTGGTAATGAAAGCATGCCTACGTATGCGATATTGAAATGCAGAACAGGGCTAAAATACAATTATTATTATTGTTAGATTTTCCCCAGTTGTCAGAATTTACTCTGTCACTATATATGCAATCAGCCGAGTGAAAGGAAATTTTGACATATTTTATTAATAAATCCTATCCCTTAATATCATAGGTTACAAAGCAGCTATTGTATATGCGTGTGAATATATATATATATATATATATATATATATATATATATATATATATATATATCAGAGTTGAAATTCCGATTGAGGACACAACACAGGGCAATAAGGACGTTTTTGTAGCAGAGGAATATTCTTTTTAACCCAAAACTCTAGTTTCGAGAAATTTTTTTCTTTTTTTTTTCTTCTTTTGGTTGAACATAAATTTTGAGAAGCAAAGATGGACTGAATATTTTCACATGGGTGCTAGGTCAGTATTGATAAACCTATTTTTAATCAAAGTTCTCAACCTGAAAAATGTCAGTAATGTTTTTAATACGTGTGTATGTGTGTATGTATATTAGATTTGCTGAAAAAATATATACAGCCTACAAAGACTTTGTGTATATTTGTGTATGTGTCCACACACACACACACACACACACACACACACACACACACACCGATTTTAGAATCCTGAACTGATTAATTTAAAAAGTGTCTTAATCAGTTAGAGTATGATCCCAGAACATCTACGTATTTCAGCCATCGATTAACAAGGTTATTTAGGGTTGTACTCTAAAAGAAATTTTTAAATGCAGCTTCTACTTCTCCATTGTAACTGAATGTTTTTTGGCATAAAAAAGTGTCTTGATGTTTGAAAAAATTGTAGTCGGTGGTTGAGAGATCAGAAGAATATGGTGGATTTGGCAGATTCTTATATTCCAATTCAGTGAATTTCTGTCGTGACATCCTGACATGGGGCCGAGCATTGTCATAAAGCAAAATTGAAACTTGTTGTCTAACGAGTGCCGGTTGCATTTTGCATTTCATCCAGTTGATAGCAGTAAATTCTGGTTAGATTCCAGAAAGCTGTAATAAACAACTCCAATGGCAGACAACCATAGTCACTATGATCTTCTTGTGTTCAAACAGTTTCTGTTTGGGAAAATGTTTGAGTGCCTCGTCATGACCAAGCATAAAGCCAATAGTTTACGATTGTCGTAAAGGATCTATTTATCGTCATATAGTCTTCCAGCAATGCCGATATAGGGACTCTATATCGGCATTGCTGTCTCAGAAGACTATATATTTCTTGTACCCCTGAAGTTACAGTGCTTCCTGTAACTGTGATATATAAGTCACTATTCGATCAAGAAATGGATCATCTGAGTGTTCATCAACAGTGTTCTTACAGAGTTTGTTGGTTGGATTTTACGGCGTTTCAACCCTTGTTGGATTATTTTATGCTGAAGACATTTTGTATTGTTGATTCTTGATTACTCAATATTTAAACACATTTTTAAAGTCATTTTTTCTATTTATGGAATACAGTGTTTGTTAAATGTAAATTTTTTGCTGGTCGGACAAAACTAGTATATTCATATATACAAGTCCATAGGAAAATGTCCTTACTTTTCCGGCTGTGCTCGCGTGTCCTCTGGCTTGTCTTACTTGAATGGTTTGTTTGCATTTAAGGAGTTGTACAGCAACTGCTTTGTAAGATGCAGAAATGAAATTAAAAATTAATTCGTTTCGTTCATTTAACAGGCGCTTTTTATCTCTAAATCCATTTATATGCATAAATTGTTACTCACTTCCCGCCTCCTTCCACACCCTAGCCAGCACCCTTTTACCCTCCCAAATCAGAACACTCCTACTAAAAACAGAAGTGCTATATATGATCAATAAATTCCAGAATAAATCAGTAACAGCATGTTTTTGTTTTTTGTTTAAAGATGTTGCAACTTGCAGTTGAAATAAATTTTTACATGAAGCAAATTTTAAGATTTTCCTTCATTTATTCAGTATATATATATATATATATATATATATATATTATATATATATATATATATATTCATCAGAAATTTGATACAAAAGTTCATACCAAGACTAAAGTTCGTACTAATTAAAAGACAGTGAGAAATACAAATAATTTTAAACCAAACAATTATATATATATATATATATATATATATATATATATATATATATATATATATATATAAACTGATGATCGTTAAAAAAATCCTGGATACATCACAATTGCTAAAAGGCGGGATTTACATTTTCATGTCTCCAATTGTTAATAGTTTCTTGCTCAGCATTTTTTTTATTAAGCACTGTATAGATATTGTTTTTGAGGCGTTTGTGGTATTATATTCTAACTTTGATATATATATATATATATATATATATATATATATATATATATACTGATTTACTCAAAGTATGCTATTACAAATTCTTTTGTGATAAGGGTCTAAATTTGCCCTTTCTACATTTCAGATACGCCTCTGAAATTAATATTTTGCTTAAGATTCATATCCGAAGAGAATTAGTATTATATTATCAACTCATTGAATTATTAATATTATATTTACCAGATATGTTCACACGCTAACCGTATTGTGGAAGACGCCGCCGAATCTGCTTACGTATCTTATATGTCTTTCAGTTATTTTTTTGCTGTGTCACAATATAAGTAATCATTGTAGAGTGAAAGAAACCCGTGACGTATTGCTTTAATAACTTTTACTCGTCATTTCAAAGGTTACACAAATCGCTAGTTAGATACGGAAAACATTACCGACCTATCCCCTTTATTATATATATATATATATATATATATATATATATATATATATATATATATATATATATTAGTCATCAACAGACACAGTGTTTCGACGTTTACGTCTCATCAGTGCGGCTCGACTCTTTAACAGCTACTTCTTACCGGAGCGAAACCCGACAGATTTTTCGTATGTCAAGCTCCTTACCCCACGGCCGTCGGAGATATAAGTATACATATCAAACGTTGAAATTATTAAATTATTTATACTGTGGTATATCCACAGGTCTAGCTAGTATATATATATATAATATATATATATATATATATATATATATATATATCCACAGGTCCAGCTAGTATATATATATATATATATATATTAGCAGAACCTGCGGATATACCACAGTATGATAATTTAATAATTTCAACGTTTGGTATTTATATTTAAGACCTATTGCAAAATACTTCAATATGTAAAAAGTGTAATGATCTTGATTTCACTCTCTCTCTCTCGCACTTTTTTCTTTCTTTCCTTCTTTCCATCTTTTCATTTCACTCCATTAAACAGATTAGCGTTATGGCTTCTGCGCTTTCGCTTCCCCTCTCTCTATCTTTTCCCCCACTGTCTTTTTTCTCTTTCTTTCTCTCTTGTCTTCTTTTATATTTTTTCTGGTGTGTAGCATGTCCTTTTTCTTCTCTTTCTTTATTCGCAATAAAACAGAAAGTCCATTATTCAATTGAGGTGACGCCATCCATCCCCCTATCAAATTCCCAACTGCGAAGCTTCTCCATATCGGGGGTGTTAAAGTATAACACACGTAGATAGGTACTAGCGTATTAATATATATATATATATATATATATATATATATATATATATATATTGTAAACAAGGTATGTTTGGAATGGCTTTTTTGCCGACAATTTTTGGGAGAATATGTGCTTAATTGGAGTCGTACCTAATTTTGAAAATTAATTAATTAATAATGAATTAGGCGGGAATGCCTATTTAAATGTATGGCTAAACAAATCGAGAAAAACCAATCTCTGTATGTACATTTCGGCCTATTAGGCCTCATCAGCAGAGCTATAGATAGGAAGGCCGCCCTGTGCGTGATTTGAAACCGGACTGCCAAGCTGACAGGCCGATATCATAACCCCTACACCAAACGGACTTCTTAGATTTTACGATTTGTTTAGAGTAGGTTAATATTCCTCTTCTAGTGACTTTTATTACACGACGATATGATAAGTTGTAAACAAGGTATGTTTGGAATGGCATTTTTGCCGACAATTTTTGGGAGAATATGTGCTTAATTGGAGTTGTACCTAATTTTGAAAATTAATTAATTAATAATGAATTAGGCCTAATAGGCCGAAATGTACATACAGAGATTGATTTTTCTCGATTTGTTTAGCCATACATTTAAATAGGCATTCCCGCCTAATTCATTATTAATTAATTAATTTTCAAAATTAGGTACGACTCCAATTAAGCACATATTCTCCAAAAAATTGTCGGCAAAAAAAGCCATTCCAAACATACCTTGTTTACAACTTATCATATCGTCGTGTAATAAAAGTCACTAGAAGAGGAATATTAACCTACTCTAAACAAATCGTAAAATCTAAGAAGTCGGTTTGGTGTAGGGGTTATGATATCGGCCTGTCAGCTTGGCAGTCCGGTTTCAAATCACGCACAGGGCGGCCTTCCTATCTATAGCTCTGCTGATGAGGCCTAATAGGCCGAAATGTACATACAGAGATTGATTTTTCTCGATTTGTTTAGCCATACATTTAAATAGGCATTCCCGCCTAATTCATTATTAATTAATTAATTTTCAAAATTAGGTACGACTCCAATTAAGCACATATTCTCCCAAATATATATATATATATATATATATATATATATATATATATATATATAGTCCTTGACGACGTATTTCCGGCTCGACCACCTCGTTGGAAATCGGATTTGACGTATGTCGAATAGGTCCTGTAGTAAGCAGTGATATATGTTATTAGCAGTGTTATAAAAAATATGCTTTTCTTTGTTTGTTTGGGGTTTGTTTTTGTTTTGTTTGTTTGTTTTTTTTTGGGGGGGGGTTGTTTTTGTTTTGGTTTGTTTTGTTTTTGAGGGCCAGAAAATAAAAAAGATCTTTGTCTACATGTGTATCCTTGTTGTCAGAATTGCGCAGAACTGCATTCTAATGTTGTTTATATGATTTCAAAACTGCTTGACGTACGAATATAATAGATGACTCCAGGCTTACCTGCAGGATATCGCAAGATGCTATCGCAAGAAATCAAGATTAGGCCGAGATTCCCTGGAGTGACTGCAAAGCAAACTGCGCATCTATAATCATGCAGTTTTACAACCAATCCTTAATACTTGGCCATGTCACTGCAATCATAAATGTGACTCGTCTTAATTGTGTATGTCATAACAATCCACCTATCCTTCCACCAATCCTCGGTATGACACTAAACTGCATCTGATGATGAAGTGTCCTGGGTTTGATGTTAAACCACATCTAGTAGCGAGGTTCTAATTCTGGAGATCTGGGGAGTTTGAAGTACGTTCTCATTGTCATTTCTCCCATTTTCACTCTAACCTGGAGTAGTAATACTTATTAGTGTCTCATCTATTGGTCAGATAGATATGTTTCAAAATTATTTGTATTTGATTGGACCGTGTGAGAAAAAACTCCTATGAAACAGCTACACAAAAATGAACGTACAATGAACGCAATTCCCGAACCACTATTTACAAAATACTATACTATATATAATACAATATACTTTTTTATTGGCTTGTTTAATGACATATCACCCCTGTGGGTTATTTAATGCCAACACAAAATTTCGGCAGATAAGCAACAACAGATAATTAGGATTTACATTTTTGCATTTAATCTTGGACGATTTGGATGATTTCATTTTTAATCAGAGGGTGTACTTTTAAGGAACACGTGTATCAATATATTTATATATTTACCAACGCCTCTGCACGAGCAGGACGCGACACAATGTTAATTTCTTAAGCGGAGTTTAACAGGTTTGGAAGGAGAGTAGTTGGATTCATACCTTTCCCAGGTGTATTAGCGCTATGTGAAATGCGAACAGCTTCGTGCAGAATTTGAACTAGGGTCGACGAGTCTATTTCCTACGACTCTAACCATTACACCATGAACCTTCAGCTAGTATTAATATGTAGATTGAAAGGTTTTGTGTGTAATCGGGAAAAGGTCGCTTCTTAACTTGAAGTTAGTGTTCTTCAAGACTTTCACCTCATTGCTGTAAACTCTTGAACTTGGTAAACAGGATCCATTCATTAGTCTAATATTTGCCTGGTGATTCTTCGACTTCCAGAGACGTTTCATCCAAATTTAAATCCACAGAGGAAAATCAGAAGAAAGTAATTTTTGTCCGTTTTGTTCATGGGTTACTTTAACCTAAAGAAATAAGAAATCACATTTTGTAATTGGAGAACGACTCTATAAAATTATTATATGTAACAGGTGACTTGTAAATTATACTGTTTGCTCTGAGCATAAAGGTCAACAGAGGGCAATCTATATTACTTTCTGAATATATATATATATATATATATATATATATATATATATATATATATATATATATATATTATCTTTGAAAGGAAGAAAAAACTCAACACCGTTAATCCATAATAAATTTATTTCGACCAAAATTGGGGCCTTTATAAATCTAAGTTGATTTAATAAAGCTCGCCAGAATCAGGTCTCATCAGATGTGAAATCAAAATAATTTGAATTGCATGACAGAAAAAGTTACTTCTTAAAAAAATGTTTTTCCTTTGCAAAATGTATACATTAAAAGACTGTCAACATGGCCACATACAATAATAATACAGTGTCTTAGAAATCACATATAGAATCATCCTTTCTACCAAGTTTTTGATACCTCACATCTATATATATATATATATATATATATATATATTATATATATATATATGTGTGTGTGTGTGTGTGTGTGTGTGTGTTGTGTGTGTGTTGTGTACATATATATATATTGGAACTGCAAAAATCGGTGGCAGTTAAGAGCATCTCACGCATATCTAAAAGAGCATTCTATGCCTCGAAAGATAGCTGCCATAAACCATAAAATCTTTAAAATACCGTTACTCAAAATTTCACGTCAGCAGTACTGATAATGCTAATGTATAGAATTAATCCTTTTAATGTGACTCCGGAAATAATCAAGTCTTTTAAGGGGGGGGGGCGAACATTTTAGATTTTACTTGTTTCTCAAAAAGAAACTCTAATTTCAATTCACATGTATGTATTTACCCAACCCCTCTCTCACGGTTAGGATGTGACGTAAGAAAATGTTTATGCACCTTAAAGCTGATTTTAATCTGAGTTTTCCTTTGCCCAGACTAGTTGCCTAACCAAGACTAAAGGTGTCTAGGATCTGACGTTAAACTGTATCTAGTGGCGAGGTTTCAATTCTGGAGCTATGAAGAGTGTAGAATACCCATTTATTGCCATTATTTCCAGGTTCACTCTGACCCGGAGTGGTAGTACCTGTTAGATTCCCATCTATGGGTTACGGTCAGGTCACACTAAAAGGACTGGTTCCCACTAGATCATCAAAGTTAAGCAGCGATAAACCCGTTCAATATTTAACTGGGTGACCACTTAAACAACAGTCGGTACTGTCAGCAACCTGAGTCTTTTGTTTATCAAAAACTTGATTAGACATTAAATGACCCGGAAGGAGTTGATATGCCGTAAAAGAAAACAACCAAACAATCCATCTATGGTTTAAATTGATAAAAAATGAGTTTAAAAATGTGTTTAAAAATAAGTTTTAAAAAAATGAATACCCATCAAGAATGAATAAAATAAAAACGTCTTCAGCATAAAATAACCCAAGAGTTGACATGCCGTAAAATCCAACCAACCAACCAACCAACCGAAGCTAAAGAACAAAATCTACTAAAGAACACAGCCTACTATTTACCCATGGCTGTGGGAGAACAGATTTATGCTTTTCTCAATGGCATTCGCGCAAAGAAAATACAGACAGTCTCATCCAGTATTTGAACTCAGATCGCCGATTCCATTTTATACGACGATAACCGTCACGGTAAGCGCGCCTCCGTTCCATTCGTATGTATGGCATATAATTTAAGCGATACGCTGTATAAAGTAAAACCCCAGGTGATTCTACAATTAGTTGAAACTATATTGAATGTTGCATTATATTAATTTTTTTGCGTGTTTTTACTACTTAGGGAGGAGCAATTTGTGTCATTGAAACCTTTTGTTAATACTAGACGAAGTAAATATGTGAACTTGTGAGTAAGCAAATAATAAGGGAATAAGTAATGAACAAATCTTTTTTTATGATAATAAAGGTGTGGAGAATATAAGCCTCCAAAATACAGCAACAAAAATATTTAATTAAATACAATTAATTATGTGCAGCTGGGAATGTTTCGTGAATTACTTACTATGTCATTTTTTTATGTTGATCATTTACAGATAAACAAAGTCTGATGTGAAATTGTGAAAACTGAAAAGCTCCAAAAACCGGGCATTTTTTTTTTTCAATGAATGTCGTTTGCTAACCAAAGCTCGCGTTTGGCGCCAAACATGACCCGACGTGACGCTGCGTCTTGAAATATACTTATGGTATGTTTTCTATTGAAAAGCGCGTAGATCACGCCACGCCACGCCACGCCACGCCACGCCACGCCACGCCAATGTTCCTACGAGTTAGACGCACTACTGTTTATTTGTTAGTTTATTTAATATGTATATTTTCCCGCTATCCCTACGTTAAACAGACATGTGTCATATCTTGCCACTACAGAGAAGTGAATAAATCCCTACATAGATATACAAACACATACACACACACACACACAGAGAGATAGATAGATAGATAGATAGATAGATAGATAGATAGAAACAGGCTAGGTTATACTAGGCTAGGCTAGGCTAGATAGATAGAAATATGATTTTCTTGTTAAATTGCATATCAACTTCCGTGGGTTATTTAATGCCAAAGTCATCCTTGTAGAATAACAGTAGTGGTACTATTTAACCCATAGCTGGAGGTGGTTCATACTTTTCCCAAGGATATTAGTACGAAGGGGTACTGGAATTCGAACTAGCTTACTACGATGTCGCAGTCCAACACGTTAGCCAGTGCACCACAACCCCCCCCCCCCCGCCCACGGAGGGAGATATGAATAGACTAAAATAGATAGATTTACATTAAGCATTATATTAATTACTCTATATTTACATTATTTCATTCTCTTTCTCTTTCACTTTTTTCTCTTCGCTATCGGCATCTAATTTTCCGTCTTCTCTCATATCGCTCTCACGTTAACACTTACCGAACATTGCGCACTCCTGTAATTAAAAAGAAATCCAAGTTCCCATCTGGGTAACAATCGATTTGATTAATCTATCTACAATACATGTGTTACCATTCACAAAATGACAATTCACAATCATTTTAAACGGGTAGACGCTTCATACTTAGTTGCCATACCAATGTGTTAAGAGCCAATGTATCAACGAAGTTCACAGTCTTTCTTAAACACATAAACATCTCACTATTGGTAGCAATAGCAATATTTTAAGAGCTAGTCTATTAATATATGTATTCACAAACTCCTCAACACGAGCAGGATGTGACACAAGGTGGATTTTTAAGTGGAGTTTAACGGGTTGGAATTCACAGTTTTCCTTCACCTAAACCGGTTGCCGTACCAAGGTTAAATAATCCTGTCTCTCACTATTTACCAATAGCTGGGGGGGGGGACAGATGGATTCACACATTTCTCAATGGTATTAGCGCTATATGAAAGGCTATCAACCACGTCCAGGATTTGAACTCTTGTTTCCGTGTACATTTCATTTGACGATAACCATTATACATATTACCATTACATATACTAGCGAAATAAAAAAAACACCCTCCATGCGATGTAAAAATAGGTTTTTGAAACATATTGCCTGAGGGATGTGAATTAAAAAATCAATGTCAGCGAGTTTGTACCCTAAGTAAGTAAAATCATCAAATTCATTAAAGGATTAAAAAATAAAACAATTTGAAATGTAAACTTTAAATATGTATTAAAATAAAACAAACTATATATAGATATATAATACCAGTTATGTATTTATTAAAACTTGTTTTAAAAAATAATGAAGACTGTCTAATGTTGAATGTTCAAATTTTGAGTGTATATATTCTATGTTATGACGATTTTGGGTAATGTGACGTAGGCAGTGACGTATTTTTGTTACAGACAAAAGCCGGAAGCGAATCTCCATTATTAATAGATTTTCCTGGTCTCTCACCAGGCCGGATTGACACAAGAACCTTTAAACGCCGCACTTGCCCTTTTAGATGAGGGGAATGGTGTTCATAAGTCACAAGTACAGCTATAACTTGAATCGATTTTTCATTTGTTCAATGCTGCCGGGGGGGGGGGTACGGCCCCTGGAATCACACGACTTAATTCATCTTACCAGACCGGTATTACCATTACACGTATTAATATAGTTGAAAATAACTTCACCCATAGTTGGCACCCTAACAGGTGCAAGAATTTCAGATCAGTGTATACCAGGGAGTCATGGCAACAAATGATCACTGTCCCCTCCCCTCGCCAATGTTCCAAAACTGAAGCCTCACCACTGGATGCAGTTTCCCTTAGGCCTGCTTATTTTCTTTCTGGTAAGGGGATGCAGGTGGATACATTCGGGGTATTCACGGCCTCACCATCGTCAAATGAATGTTATTGTTTGAGTTATTCGTAGTACATTAATCTTCCAACCCTGTCATGAATTCGCATTCATCACATCACGAATGCATATTTATTCTTGATGGATATATATTTCAGCTATTCTGTCAGAGAGCGTGGTTCTTTTCATCGCAGATGGTGGCTAAATGCTTACATTGAATGTTATCTGAGTTGGCAGCCACGCCTACCTAAATGCCGCCGTAGACATTTCAATGACAAATATTTAATTGAAAAATCTACTATTTAAGCCTGAATACTAGTTCGATTACTGGTCGGACAGCGCGAATGACACAGAAAACCCTTCTACTAAGCCCCCTTTATTTTGTTAGCTTTCTTGTATACATTCACATGACATTTAACTTATTTTCTTTTGCTATGTTTTTAGATTTTACATGTTTTTCTAAACACACACATGCACACATATGCATACACATATACTCACACACATAGACTCACAAATACATACACCACACACACACACACACACACACACACACACATATATATATATATATATATATATATATTGATATTGATATTGATATTGATATTGATTATATGGTGTGCTATATTTATAAATAAATAGTTATCAATCTCGTTGATAGAGCATGTATATCTAATGTATATCGATTTTCAAACTAATGGTTTGAAAGTCTTATAAGCGAGAAACTGTCAGTTACCACGCACCGTAGACTTCATGTCCACGCTACCCTAATATATCGTATGTACACATGCATAAAAGAGTTATATAGGAATGTATCTAGTGCACTTATATATTTTTGTTCCTTTCTCCTATATATCACTTGGAAAAGAAATGAAAATAGTTGTGGGTTATAGAATATTTATTTTGTCTCAGAGTATCGAGAAAATAATTTACTTTAAACAATTGTCTAAGGAAAATTTTATGAGCTGTTTTTTTAAACACCAACAAAATTTAACAGTCGTAATTTTCAAGTTTTGAAAGCTGAAAAAATATAGAATGTAGATTTCGTCGTATTTTATGTTTATGGACGACTAGAAACCCAGTCCGTGT
Organism: Doryteuthis pealeii; assembly: GCA_023376005.1. NCBI lineage: Eukaryota > Metazoa > Mollusca > Cephalopoda > Myopsida > Loliginidae > Doryteuthis > Doryteuthis pealeii. The sequence continues at coordinate 127,085,382 of CM042140.1, read as the reverse complement.
ATTAAATAGTATTCTTATTACTTCTTAGTGTTCTTTTATTCTCCTAATGTCTGCTCTCCGTCTCGGGCCGTGTCGATTTCTCTGTGGGTTCTTCCTCTTCGGGACTATCTCTCTCAGCATTCTGAGTTTCATCTATTGTTATTATTATTATTATTATTATTATTATTATTATTATTATTATTATTATTAATTCAAGAACACGGAGACATACTTCGTGTACATATAGTTTTATTTAATTCCTCGATACCATAACTCACGCGTCAGGAGGCTCATTTAATCACAGAAGAAAGGCGTCCGGCCCCTATGGCCACTGGTTCGACTCTGAGTTAACTCTCACTTTCCCAAGGCTCAATCAATCACGTGACGCCCTAAGCCAATCAACCTCGCTGGGTTCAAAGCTTGCCTGTCAAACTTTTGGGGATTTTCCATGAGTTTACGGTTAAATTTAAATCATAACAATACTTCATTATAAAAATGATAGGCTATACCTATTCATATAGTGCTAGTCAGGGGTTAAATTTTAACAACAATTTGATATTGAATATTTTTTTAAAAAATCATCTTTTTTACTTTGTAGTTTTAATTGTGATTTTAGATCAATTAATTTGTTATATTAGCAATTGATAACACAGAGTATATAGCATTTGGGGTATTTTTTTAGTCTTCACTAAACTAAAATTTAGTCTCTTCGCCAGTTAGAGTTAAGGCTTAAGTTCTTGTCATAGTAACTTTTTTTTAAATACCATTTTAAGGTATTTTCGATAAGAAAATAAAATTCACCTGAATTTTTTTTTTTTTTTTTTTAGTTTCAGTTTCAGTATTTTAAAATTATATCATCTAGAAATCTATTCCTTTGAGTCATATTAAAGGAGAAATATTTCGTTTGTTTTTGAGAGCTGATTTTCATGAGCCCAATATAACTAGCCACGTTTTTTCTTCGTGTAATATTACTGTGAACACTGTGTTCCAAATGTATCTAAATCAACATCTCAAGGCATAAAATTAAGCAAAGCTATAAAAGTTAGTGAATAAATGCTTATGATGTTTCGAGTCAGGATATTTTGCTTTAGTTAATCTATTCTTTCTTCTTTTCTGGTGGTGACTTTTTAAAAATACCATTTTAGATATATTTCGGAAAAAAAAATAAAATGCGACTTAACATTTTTTTCTGCTTCCATATTTTAAAATTATAGGCAATGTAAATGATTGTTCTTTGCAAATGGTACCATGTAACCCAATGTATGCTGTTTCATGTTATTAGAAGAGAAGATTTGCACCCCAATTGAACCTTATTACACTGAGAGATGCTATGGCATAATAGTTTATGGAACCCGTCCACGTCAACTTTAAGATTATGGGCGTTAGCATTTGACAGGGGACAAACAAAATAATTCAAATTAATATTGGATACACGAAAAAGCATTTATGAAAACATCTTTTAGGTTTTATTGTCGATTTTCTTTTTTTGCGTTTCACTTTACATTAATAAATGACAATCGTTTTTTTTTTTTTAACAAAATATTTCAAAACATCTGGTGACATTTAAAACATTTCTGCAAACTTTATATTTTTTAGCCAGAATTTTGTTCCTTCATTGGTAAATGTTTTCTCGGTATTTTTTTTGTAATCCCTGCTAAGTACTTTTCAAGATGACATTAACAACAATTCACTTGAATATGACAGAGTTTTTAATCTGATGACAATCACCCGGACTAACATGTTCTTGTTCTTTCTCTTACGATACTTTTCAGCCAAAAATAGTCAATGATATAATTTTCCTGGGGGATATTCATTTGTGCTGCGAAACTTCTGTTTTCGGTGCTCCGTGATCACGTCCTTCACTCCACTCTGCTCCCGAATTACCTCGCAACGACATTCCTTGCATGGATATTTCCATAGCCCTCTGAGTCATAAACGGTCTCTGTTTTTCCTTTTTGATATAAGCTCATGTTTCGTTTGCGCATAACATAGCATGCGTATCGGTGCTATTGAAGAGATTAGCACGTATGATCTTATCCAGCCTTGCCTTGGCACAATGGTAAATGCCTTCCACCCTGATATTATTCTCCTTGAGATTTGCGCATCCATATCCTGGCACATATTCACCATCCATCTTAAGTGTGTATTTACTCAACGACATAAGCGGGGTGAAAAAGAAGGTCAATTTTCAAGCGGATTACAACTATTTGAATCAGGATTTTCTTCTCCTAGATCGGTTGCCAAACAAAGATTAAAGAGCCCAATTTACTCTTTACCCATACCTGGGGGTGAGAATAGTTCAATTCATACGTTTTCCAAGGATGATAGCGCTATGTGAAAATGCAAACAGACTCGTCCAGGATTTGAAATCGGGTCACTCGAGTCACCGTGTCAATTTCCAATGACGATAATCATTATGCTCTGGGCGACTCAGTCCCAATTTGACATTCTCTTACCCTTCCTTGATTTTATCGCTTCCCATCACTATACGACCCTGTGGGAGTGTCACATCGTATTGTAATGGTTTTTAGGCAAGTTTCGCAGATTCATTACTACTGAATAGCGATTTCGATCCTCGCTGGATGCCCCATACTTGCGACTCGCGGTGAATGGGATAGGTAAATAGGGCGTCCCATTGTGATGTAATGGTTAGCTAGCAAACTATTTTTGCAAATCTATTATCACTGAATAGCTAGTTCGATCCTTTGCTGGATTCCCCATACTTGCGTCCTATTCGTGGCGAACGGGTGGGGTAAATAACAATATGGCCCTCTATTACATCAGAATTTTACTTTTCATGCTGTTTATCATGAGGCCTTCGAAAAATGATTATGGAAGAAAAAAGAGGAAAAACAATTAAAAAAAGAAAAGTTGACCCAGGATTAGTCATTTTGAACTGATGTACAGCCAAACCTCGAACGTTTCTGTTTTTGAAATTTTCGGTTTTCGAACTTAAATTTTGGAAAATGTTTGTATCGGTTTTCGAACTTTTTTTCAGCCGCCTGCAAAGAAATTTTAAATTTAAGTAGAAAATGAGTCTCCTGAAGATACTGATTTGCTTGAAGTTTCAATGGAAGGAGGCTCCCCTTCTCAGCAATAACCCCTTCCAACCTCTCCTCACCTCCACCCACTTACGTATGCCAACACACCGCCATCAAAAAGGTAAAGTGCTTTCGAAATGAACTGTATTAGTGTATTTATGTATTTTTATTATATCTTATTATAATGGAGAGTGTGTGCTTTTCCGTCTGTAACCGAAACTATATTCCTAATCAAGTCACAATTCTCTTCGTTATTGACATCACATTCTCCATGATTTTATTTTTACCTAAATCTCAATTAATAATAAATTTGTCTTACATTATTAATACTGTTAACTATGTCCACATACTAACAACATGCAATTATATTTATATATACAACAAAATAGCGGTTTACAGTGTGAACGGAAAGGCTAATTTGCATATTAATATTAAAAAATCGAATTTAATAAATATGTGCTTAGTATTATTGATTTCTAACTGTTTGGTTTTATTTTAATGAATATAAGCAAAAATCTCGTCAATGAATCTTAAATGAAATCCATTAACAAGATAAAATAACTGTCATTTTATTCTTTACTTCCTCTTATAACTAAATACTTAAATTAGAAAAAATAACAATGAAATACGAGAGTGATGGAAGAGTAAGTTTCAGTTGTTCCATTTTTTATCATACTCCCTCTATTTCAAATCTTTTATTATACTCCCTCTGTTTCAAATCTTTTTATCTGTATTCTTATTTAGTTTCATTAGCCTTTCTAATTTAATACAATATTTTATTACATTAAAACTTAAATACTTGCACCCTACAGAGGGTGCATATATTTGCTAGTATTTATAATGTCTAATGTTTTGTTTGAAAAATGCGTTTGATTTTTTATTATTTTTACAATATTACTTAAGTAATTTTTTGGTGCTGGGAACCAATTATTTGGTTTTCCTTTATTTCTTATGGGAAAAATTGTCTCGGTTTTTGAACTTTTCGGTTTTCAAACCTTTTTCTAGAAGGGATTAAGTTCGAAAACCGAGGTTTGACTGTAATGTATTCCCTTTTTCGCATTATACAGAAGTTCGTTTTATTTGGCTGCATTTGTCAGTTATTGTAATCTATTTCGATGTTGTTTTTTTTTGGGGGGGGGTCAAGGGGTCATATTCTCTTTTACAATTGGGAATTGCTTTTAGATTAAGAAAGTTCACACAGGTAATGGCTCACCTAGAATTTAGGATCGGGTAGTCTGCAGAGACTGATTACAGGTATTCCGTTGGGAAGAACACAGCTTCTACCTGATGTTCTACCAAACTAGTTTACAGGAAAAATTAGGAACCATCGCTTCCAGTTAGGTATCCTGCATGAGACCCTAACAGTGCGATGCCAAGTAAATACTTACTAACGATAGACAATTATGTATTTACCCAACCCATCCGTCATGGGCAGGATGTGACACCAGGTCAATTTTTAAGCGAAGTAAAGCTGGTTTGAATTAAGAGTTTTTCGTCTCTTTGACAGTTTAACGAACCAAGACTAAAGAACATAATCTTTCCTACTATTTACCCATAGCTAGGGAGTGAACATATGTATTCATGATTTTTTTTTTCGAATGGCATTAGCGCGAATTGAAATGCAAACAATCTCGTCAAGGATTTGAACTTGGATCACTGATTCCATTTCCTATGACAACGACCGTTACACAAAGTGCGCCTCTCAAAGACAAGTATGATACGAGGTTATAATCATAAGACGCTTAGGAGTATCGAAATCGTCATATTATAAAACTGACTTTGTCTGGCATCAAATTCACTTCACTAATAAAAATTATTTGACCTTTTTCTAAACAGGGAAAACCTGCTTGTACAAAGGTGCATTAATAGAGAACTCCTTGTGAGGATTGAACTCACAAAACTTGAGTATTAGTCTACAACAGGTGTCTCAAACTCAAAGATTCTAAAAAGCTAAAACGTCATCGGGGAGAGGCGCATCGAGCCAAAAATGGGATGTGTGGTGTGATTTCCACTTGTTATAATAGTAATCTGCAATACAGATGATAGGCTACTTTTGTTTTATCAAAATGAATAGACATATGATAGATTTGGTTTGGTTGGATGGATTTTACGACATATCAACTCATTGGGTTATTTCATGCCAGATACATTTTTGTTTGATTCATACTTGCTGGTTATTCAATTTTTTAAATGTTTTTTAAATATATTTTTTAACTTATCTTAGATCTATTTAACCCATAGATGGGACCCTAACAGGTAATATCACAATAGGTTAGGGTGGACCCGAGAGTAATGGCAAGGAAGAGGTGCTCCACACTGCCTACAACTCCACTAGGAACCTCACCATTAGATACAGTTTACCCAGGACACTAAGACCCTCAGCCACCACCTTCTAGAACATATATGATAAAAAGTGTAGGCGGTTTGCAATAGGGTCGGCACATTTATATAGGTGCTGACGTGATCAGCCGATTGATCGGAAGGGGCCTCCCCGACCGTTCATCTAGCTCAAGTAAGGACCAAAGTTGAGTGTCGCATGTCACCAAGATTCCGTCATTAAGCATCATAGGTTGCCACTCAAAGCCAGCGGGTAGCCCCATTGAGTGAGGAATTTTACCCTTTTGCAAAGGTGCAATCGGTGTATTCTGTAGTCCCTGGAGATAGGGTGGACGCATATGATCGTAAGTGGCACATGTGAATTAATACAACATTTAGGTGGACAATTTTCCTTAATTCCGATTTTACTTTTGGTAAATTTACTATTTTTCATTTTCAATTTTGATAAATTCGTTTTTGTTTTTTACTTTATTGTATTCAATGGATAAATTGAAATATAAATATTTAAACAGATAAAACAAAAACAAAATTCAAAGTGTTATCACATTTAAAGAAATAGCAGATATAATTTCTGTTTATTTAACAATTCACTCTCAAACATTTTTTTATAAATTTCTGTTTCTGTTTGTCGTCTGTCATCTCAGTTGCACCTTCCCCATAACCAAAATTATTTGACAAATCTATTTCTTTTTACATTATGAAATAAAAAAATCCTAATGTTCTGTTCTGCGTGTTAGTTGTCTATCATCTCAAGTACACCCTCCACGCCAATATAAGTTGTCAGATCTACCCTTCTCACGTTAGGAAACAACAAAAAATCCTCATGTTCTGGTGTGTGAGTTATTTTTTTTAATAATATCTGTCATCGCTGTACCACAGCGGGTTTTAAAAACAAGCCGATGTAGATTTCTCTAACGCTCTTATTAAGATTTTTTAATGTATATAAAATTGGATTATTTCTACTTTTCAGTTTTGGTTTTGAAGTGAAAGCGACTGAAATCTATAAGTACATTCTACCCTTCTCTGGCGGGAAATATGCTCAAGGGAGAGGAACAGATTATCAAGTTTTAGGGAAATAGTACACACAAAATTGTACAGGAAAAAGTAAGTTGAAATTAAGATGAAAGAAATACAAGTCAATAGTAGTTGACATTGCTTCATCTAATAAAAACTCAGAACAGTTGTTCAAATTGTAGTTTGCGAGTCGTGTGTTTGAGACTCTTCGTCTATAAGATAAGATTAGTAGCAATTACTCTATGTTAGACAACTTAGGTTCCCGGATTATCCTAGTCAGACACAAGGCTAGCATAGCTGATCACCATTACAGTACATAGTGTGCACTGTTATTGTACTTACAAAATTTAACATTTTCTAACCAGAATAGTGAAGTAACCAACAAGGATGTGCGAGACAAGTTTGTTAACCACCTCGATGGAACAGGCGTTTTTTTTTCTTTTTGCTGCAAGCCGCCTTTTATCTCAAATGATTAATGAAATAATGTCTTCTGAAGTGCAAAAAAAAAAAAAAACAACAAATACATAACTTTCTACTATACTACCTAACATATCATCTTTGTGTTGCGTTACGCTCTCCTTTCGCCACCCACACCCAACATCGTAGGAATCCTATCTCTTTGCAGAGGTGCAGTCGGTGTATTCTAAAGCTCCTGCCGGCAGGGCTGTCCCAGTGTCAGTCGTCTCTGACATCAGATACTGATCCTAACGTTACCTCATTAAGCACAATGGCGGACATTCTCTCGGGTGCGATGAACTCGTTGAACATGGTTTGGGGTCAGAAGCCGCAAGAATCCCAGAAGTGATATAAAACATTTCGATAGGAAAAAGAAAGCTTCTTTTTTTTCTTGTCTTTTTGTTTCTCCTGTTGATTATCTGTAGTTTGTAGTAGAGGAAATAACCACAAGAGACGATTCGGTATCTGTTTTCACAGCAAAAAATAGAAGGACATCTGACTTACAAATTGCCATTGAACAACAAATATCAAAACATTTTTAGCTCCACGAATCTAGAATGTTAATGATGAAAGCATAAATAGAAAATAAACAGCTGTGTTTAATCATAGAAATATCAACGCCTTGCTTTATCTAAAAGCAACTTAATCTGCTCATTCAGTAACAAACTCTACCATCGGAGTTGGCCTCGCTCCGTTCCTTTTACAAGAGCTAATCACAGAGATATTAACGGATTGTATGTAAACGAGCATCTTCATCTCATTCCATACGTTAGGTATGGCTCAGTGATAAAATCAGAATAAGTATAACATTGAAATTTGGGGTTCATCTTCAGATTCCAGGTTGGTGAGGCTCATTATCTCAGAAGAGTGGAGAAAAGGTCTGGTTTTAACCAGAACGGTCATGATAGTGAAAGCTGTTGATTAATTTAAGTTTCCAGGTTGGTGAGGCTCATTATCTTACTTTAGTGAAGAAAAAGTCTGGTTTTAACCAGAAGGATTACGATATTCAAAACTATTCCTCAGCTAAAGTTTTCAGGTTGGTGAGGCTCATTATCTTACTTTAGTGAAGAAAAGCTCTGATTTTAACAGAAGAATTAGGATATTGAGAAATATAGATCGATTTAATTTTCTAGGTTGGTGAGGCTCATTATCTCTCTTAAGTGGAGAAAAGGTCTGATTTTAACTAGAAGAATTACGATATTGAGATATATAGATCAAATTAAATTTCCAGATTGGGGGAGTAATGGAAAGTCCGGGTTTTAAATATAATAATTACGGTATGGAAATCTAAGACTCTGTTTTGGTTTCCAAATTGATGAAACAAAATAAGACATTTTTACTGAGATAATACAAATCAACACCAGGATTAGACAAATTGGGATAGACAAAACTGCGCTGAGCAAGAACCCGCCTCTCACTCAGTCAATGCATAGTTCCAAACTCACCTAACATTCTCACCTCTCAACTCTCCTACTTCGCCACGTGACACTTCTTGAACAGTATAAAAATGCAATGTGCCATTATGCTGATTCATCCTTAAAAATTTCCATGCTAACCTACTCTCTCTCTCTCTCTCTCTCTCTCTCTCTCTCTCTCCTCTCTCTCTCTCTCTCTCTCTCTCTTGTTACAGTGATTATATCCTGACAATTTGTCTAACCTTGGTGTTGATTTATGCTATCTCAGTAAAAATGTATGTTCTTATTACACTAAGGTGAGTCAAAAGTTTTTTTTTTAACGTGAGGCACAATTCGGCAGCTCCGGGTGCTTTTACCGAAGTCGTGAAGGTGACGAACCATACTGGATGCTAAGCTCGCCTGATACTCTCAGAGTGTTACTCGGCGGATTTGCATCGGAATCCACGTTTTTAGACCTACCTAACTCTGCTTGATTGTTTTTGGATGCTTTCATGATGTTATAGCCCAGTTCGAACTCGTAAAGCATATGTTCCCGACTTAGAAAATGTTTCACCTTCATCTGTGTGACTTTCAAATCACACACTCGGAGCAAATCAATGCTCAATGTGTCAGCCCACCTACTACCGTGATACTGCATACTACTGTTATATAGCTGTCTTGTTCGACTAGGAACCATAAGGTTCCTAGTTCGATACCGACCCTCGCCAACTCTGTGTATGAGTAGCACAGGGATATGTGTGGTAAAGTGAGGAGTTGAAGGTAAGTGTGGCGCTCCACATCAGACGCAAACACAATATCCTTGGTCTAGTGCTAGTAAAAGGGGGATATACTCCCTCGCTGTCTGGCTGATACCGACTTTAGGCCACCCCGCCGACTTTACTTACTTATTGCATATGGACGTATCTATATTATGAGAGGCACCCGTGGTTGTGTCTCTCATATTTAATCTTATCTTCTTATGTACTTACTTCTTCTTTGTGAGTAGCATTTTCTTACTCCTAAGTAGCACTTTCTTCATTACTTGGTCTGGTATCTATCGTCGGAGTAGTTCTTTTATCAGCCTGGTTCAGACTTCTTAGCTGTTTCTCTAGTTGCTTTTTCTTCATCTTAAGATGGCTCTGCATTGTTGGTTTGCTTTTGATTAACAACACAAAGCATTTCTTCTATGAATCACATTTTATTTCTTAAGACTTGGAACCAATAACCGCATCTTTACATCATGACGTCTAGCATCAGACTGACTAAACTAAAAGCATTTCTCACGCTTCGCCTCGCAACAAAAAGTGGAAGTCATTAACTGTCAGTCAAATCCACAACTAATCAAACGGCCAGGCCAGAATTCAAATAACATTTTCTTGATTTGAATTCAAGTCTACTTTCTACAATAACCGTCCAAAACCGACGGTATACCCATCAACACTAAAGTGAGTACGTATTCTGGCTTGAACTGCTTCGTTCACGTGGTATACGCGCCGCAAACAAGCACGTACCAAAAATGTTACAAAAACCTTTGACTCGCCCAATAGAATATTGTCAATTTTTCTCTAGACAAAGAGTCTTTTGTGCAATTGATCTTCTTTCATGGAGATGTTGTGAACATGGTCGAACCCATAAAGAAACATGATTTTTTTTAAACATCGATAATATATTCATTTTGCAGGATTGGTCGTATAATCAGCCATACAGTGTTTTTCTGTTTCAATTACTGGTCCGGTTTAGCTCAGTCGGTAGTGCATCGGTCTCGGAACCACAAGGTTCCGGGTTCAGAACCTACCCTCACCAACTCAGCACATGATTAGTATAGATTAGATAGGTAAAGTGGGGTGTCAATGGTAGATGTGGCGCTTCACCTCAGACGCAAAAACACTGGTCTAGCGCTAGTGAAACGGGGATAGACTCCCTCGTTGCCCGGCTGTTGCCGACAATAGGTCAGTCAATCTACTTTACTTACTTATATTCAGCTGAATACAAGAATTCTGTGTTACGCTGATATCACAAGTTTTGATTGGTTTCTTTGTTTAATGGCATATAAACATTTTGGGTTATTCAATGCCAACATCCGCCTTTTGGAAAAATAGTAGTGGTACTATTTAACCGATAAATGGGTGATTATGGGATTCATACGTTTACAGTATGTTAGTCACTACGCCTCGGGCACTCCTCCGATATCACAAGTATTACACCAGATGGAGTATACCTACCTATTTCTAAGTACCTCACCCAAACCACTCTCTCTCTCTCTCTCTCTCTCTCTCTCTCTCTCACACACACACACACACACACGCACACACACACATATATATATACACACACTCTCTCTCTCTCTCACACACACACATATATATATATATATATATATATATATATCGGTAGGGCTTACAATATACTGACTTGATCTCCAACAGAGGGGTAAGATTTCCACCCCCAAAACCCAAGAAGAGGGTGTCCTGCGTATGACACTAAATTCATCTGTTGGCGAGGCTACAGTTCTGGAAATATAGGAAGTGTAGAGTATCCCTTCCATTGCCATTAATATCAGTCCACCATGACCCAGAGTGGTAGTAAATGTTAGGATCCCATCTATGCGACAAATAGATCTGTTTAAGAATTCTTCGTATTTGATAAAAAATACTTGATACCATATAATTATAAAGAATAATTACTTGCAGCTACAATTAATTTTCTAAGGATTATTATTGATTACTCGAAATCTGTGTGAAAATAAATTATTATTAATGAGAAATGATTAATTGAAACTATACAACATTGTGAAAATTATTTGTATTATATAGAAACACTTGATATATAATTTTGTGCAAAAAAGCCTTAAGAAACAACTACACAAAAATGTACATATAAATGTAAAATGAACGCAATTCCATAACCTCTAGGCATAAAATAACACTAGACGGGTTGATATGCCGTTAAAATCACTTGCAAATTGACATAAAGAATTACCACATGAAATATTTTTTCAAAACTTTGCCTTTGTCTGAGGAAATAGATTTCAATCTTTTAAAATGTTACAGCTTAATTATTAGGTAAAGAGTAGTATATCCGAGGCGTCTGTGGCGATGGGGGCATATTTTCAAATTGAATTCTAGTTATGATGTTTTATTCGTTTCGTTTAAAATTTCAATCTTTTCTATTTTAAATATTGAAATAGCTAAATTTTCAAACCAATTTCTAGGCTAAATGTTGCGAAAATAAGGATTTTTGGTGTATTTTAACAGACAATATTTGGTGCTATTTCCTCAAACAATGGTGCAAGTACGACAACTATGAAGGTGAGTCAAAAGGTAATGCCATTTTGATTAGGACAGGTATAATTACTAACACATGAACATGTATCATACATCAAAATGAAGCTGGTACTCTGTGGTTCACATCCCGACTTCTCCACATAGTCCCCGTTTCTCTCAATAGCAATGGTCCACCTTCGAATAAGAGCATGTATCCCTGCCCATAAAATTCTGTTGACTGTTCTTTGGGCCACTTCTTCACTACAGATTTCACTTACTCATCACTAGAATAACGTTTGCTTCTCAAACCCTCTTTCATGGGGCCGAAGAGATGATAATCTGAAGGCGCTATATCTGGTGAGTATGGAGGAAACTGTAAAGTTGTCCACCCAAATGAGGCGATTTTCTCCCTTGTCCTGGTGCTTGTGTTTAGTCTAGCATTGTCATGCAGGACATTGTTGATTGCAAGTTGGGTCTTACTCGTCAGATTCTTGCTCTGGCTTCGTTATGAAAAGGACTTCACATGAAATAAAGAAAATGGCATTACTTTTTTACTCAACCTCGTACAAACAATTACACACACCGACATGGTAGCAATATGTATATGCAATACAAATAATTGTCAAACAAATATATCTGAATCCTGATGAGAGTGGACTTGGTAATAGTGACAATGAAGGGATACTCCACATTCCAAAGAAGTGGAACCTCAACACCGGATGATGTTTAGTGTCCTACCCAAGTTCAAATCGAGATGAAATAAAGAAAATGACATTACTTTTTTACTCACCCTCGTAGTATTCATTATACCAACACACAAGTGAAAAATCAACCTACCCTACTGTGTCAACCCCCCCCCCCAAGTAGATTTCAATAACATGTATCGAATAAGAAAACCCAGCCTATATCATTGTTATTGAAGCCGCGGGTTTTATATCACAGTGTAATTCTCAACAATAAATACTTTAACATTTTGACAAAGGGTATGTGTCCGTCAACGAAAGTTTTATATCAGAACGTCTTTCTCCTAGATGGTTGATTTATTCAATTTGAAAAATCTTGGTATCATCGATCATAGTATGTGTTCTAAATGGCTGTTGAACTTACACAAAGGTTGATCCACCCTTTGACAGGTCTAATTTTTCATCTTGTCGGGTGTCTAGACACCCTTATCAGGTATTTCTGATGAGGAAACTGGTTTACTTACCGATCACTCGACCATGCAGCAGGTTGTACTGGGTTACATGGTACCATTTACATTCTTCGAATGACCCGGCTATATATATATATAGAGACAGACAGACAGAGACAGAGACAGAAAGACAGGGTGAGGCGAAAGAGTGTGTGTGAGAGAGAGAGAGAGAGAGAGAGAGAGAGAGAGAGAGAGAGAAGAGAAACTACCTATTATATTTATTTACCCAATCCCTTCCACTTAAAAAGGATACGGCACAAGGTCAATAATTAAAACAGAATTTTACAAGTGTGAATTCAGAATTTCCTTCTCCTAAAACGGTTTCCATACTAAGGATAAAGTGCTCAGTCCGTCCAACTATCTGTTGGATGGAGAATAATTGGATTCATGACTTTCCCAATAGTATTAGAGCTATGTGAAATGCAAGCATTATCTGAAATTTGAACTCGGTTCGCCGATAACAAACACCTCCGAAAATACCGATCCTTATAAGATAATTATAAAACAGAATAAAAACCCACGACTCAGAGTTTCACGTTGTCGATACTCAAGTGCGCTAGTATTCAACACATATGATTTCTATTAGATTTCCTATACATACAAGGTGTGTCAAAAAGTATCGAGATTTTTTATACTTTTTGAAAGACCTTGTATTCTAAAAAAAAACATTCCATTCATTAATTCTTTCAGAATACAAGGTGTTTCAAAAAAGTACCAAGTTTAAAGCTGTATTTACTAAGATAGAAATGAAGAATAAATGGAACGTTTTTTATTGTTTTTTTTTTTTTTCAGAATACAAGTTGTGTCAAAAAGTACAACAAATTTTGATCCTTTTTCGACACACTTTGCATAAAAAAATTGTGTCATGCACAACTGTCGTATTTCAAAAACTTCCACAACGTTAGCATTAAAAGAATATTTATATCACTATTATGAAATGGATAAGAACAAAAACATTAAGGAACAAATATATAAATTCCTGTGGGTCGATACTATATATGTAAGTAAAGTTATAAAGTTGGTGGAGTGGCCTATTATCGGTATCAGTTGGATAGCGAGGGAGTTATACACTTTTCGCAAGCGCTAGACCAGGGATATGTACCGTCAGCTCCCCACTTTACCGAACATATCAGATTACCCAATCTGTGCAACTCAGGCGCTGATTTGGCAGTGATCGGTATCGAACCAGCAACCATGCGATTCCTTGCCGGGTGCTCTAAACCGACTGAACCCCGACCCCCTTCTCTCTCTCTCTTCTCTCTCTCTCTCTCTCTCTCTATATATATATATATATATATATATATATATATATATATATATATATATATTAAATGCAGAAATTCAAAATCAAAAATAAAATCCAAAACATAAAGAGCGTCCACAATAATAAACCGATGTAATTTGCGGTCCAAAAACATAACAGCAAGAAATGTCTTCGCATAAACACCAGAAGAACTATTAGCAGCCTGGTGATGGCAAACAGCCTGAAACCTGGGTAGTTGCCTATGGAAAACAATTATATTTAAAAAATTCAACAATATATATATATATATATATATATATATATATATATATATATATATATATATATATATATATTCTTGTCTGTGTACTTATTTATGGTCGATACTATATATGTAAGTAAAGTTATAAAGTTGGTGGAGTGGCCTCCATATATATATATATATATATATATATATATATAGTTTTCGAATATATATATATATATATATATATATATATATATATATATATATATATATATATTCGAAAACTATTTCAAACACCAGACTTAGAAAATCGGAATTTTTCGAATTTTAAAATGGTTCTACACAATCAAATCGAATAGTATTATCGCCCATAAATAAGTACACCCTCAGCAATTATTTTTATAAGCAACTAAAGAAGTGGCTACCCAGCATCACCTGGGTAAGGGAGACAAAAAAAACGTGGTGTAATCGGTAGCAAGTTAGTTTCGCATATCCATTATTATCATGTATATTTTAATTTTTAGATATCTTCGTAAATATAAATCAAATCTTCGTAATTTTTACGCAAAAAGCAAGAAACGGTGATATTTAATGTGTATACACTTATTTTGTCATTAATTGTTGCATTTTCTTAGTTTCATCTACATACATACATAAATATAGATATACCAACTAGACATACATACATAAATATAGACATACCAACTGTCCTTTATATATGTATAGATATAGACTAGGCTACCCAGGCAAACTGATTTGTTTACTTTCGTGATTTACAAATGCTGGAAATTTTCAAGTAGAATTTCAATGCTATTTTTATGTACATCATAATTTTTAAATATCTTCAAATATAAATCAAATCTTCATAATATTTGCACAAAAAGCAAGAACTGGGAAATTTTAATGTGTATATATATTTACTTTGTCGTTATTTTTTTTTTTTATTTTCATAGCTTCACCTGGACATACATACATACATACACACACACTGCCCTTTATATATGCATAGATTAATTTTCTTCAAAGCCAATGATAGCAGAATTTTATTATTTCTAGTGGAACATTATACAAACAAAACGGTTATTATTAAGTACTATTTATTTACATACTCATTTAACACTCTAACCGAAAAAAAAGATTTGCAACACCTCTGTCACAATAAAATAAAATTACAGAAATATATATATAGATATACTAGCAGAGCGTTGTCCGTGATTTAAAAAATAAAAAAATAAATATTTTATATATATTTATATATAGTAATTATTAAGAGTTCTTTTTTCTAGGTTTTATTATTTTTTATTCTTTATATATTTTTGTTTTTAAATTGTTTATTTTTATTTTTATTCTGGTTTGTATTTTTTGTCTTTTATTTGTTTTTATTATCAAATTTCCAATATTAATTTGTTTTATCTTTTAATCATTTTTAATTAATTTTTTAATACATCATTGTTTTATACCCTCATCTTATTTTTATTTGGCTTCTTTTATGGAAAATGAGGGTTAAAAAAACTTTTTACCTCACCCTCGAACAAAAATAGGGTGTGGATTT